>CM061044.1:12789239-13389239 GCA_030762985.1 Adelphocoris suturalis
ATGAAGAACGGCATCATTTTCAAAACTGTGCTTGTAGCTAAATTACAAATGACGAGACGTTCTCGAACAATCAAGTCGAGTCACGAGACTCAAGACCCCTAGCAACTAATCCAACTAATCTGAATTTTTACTAAGGGATCGACTACTTGATGTTATGTATTTTTGCGACGCGAGCGTAGCGAGCATCCAGACCACTGATCTAAGCAAAAAACTGATCTGTGTAAAATCCCGTGGCGATTGGAGCGCTGGGTATGCCACTCAATGGATAGTCGAACTAAAGAGCAAATTAGGGTTTAGCGTCTCGTGACTCGACTTGATTGTTCGAGAATGTCTCGTTTACGAATATTCTAGATAGGTAGGTACTGTAGTGGGTACTTTTAACGTAGAATACGTTTTTACCTAGACCTTCTTGCCGAAAATCGTAATCTAACAACGCAACAAAAAAGTGACATGAACTATGTAACAATGACATATCCTACAGGGTGTCTGAAAAAGATACGTTAAAACTTCAAGGATCGATTTTAGAGCTTATTTCTGATCGAAAATTTCTCGTAGAGTTTTTGTTTTTACGCTTTGTTTTCGAGTTATTCACTTTATAAGATGTCATTCGTGTGCTCGGCTATGCCTCACTAAAATAACCATAACTTCCTCAATTGGCTGAGTAAAGTAAAAATTGAACCGTTAGAAAGAGCATTCAATTTCCCAGCATAGGTTACAAACATTTTCTTAAACCCCTGTCTAGTATTCTTGTCTAGTTGAAACTTCAAACTTGTTAATTTTTTGTGTTTCTTGTTGTTTCTTGTGAACTTGTGTTCTTTTGTGTTTTTTTTTTTTTTTTTTTTGTTAATTCGCACGACATTTTCACCTGTTTCCTGTTGAGGAAAATCGATGAGGTCTTCGGGAAAAACAGCCTCAAACAGTCAGCTTTCGAGCGGTCTAGTCAATTTTACTTTTGCTGTTCTAATCGGGGGAGAAATGTATGTTTGTATGTTGAAAAACATAGTTTTTTTTTCTCTATGAAGTGGAGGGTTTTTGGGAAAAATGACACCTAAGAAAATACTAGGTTGGGGCCGGTTTCTACGTATTTTGTCACGCTGAATCGAATGGCAACACTCGCAGATCTCCCCAACTCCCCTGAGTTATACATGACTCTCACATTAACTAGTCTTACCCTTAAAAACTCATAAAATTGAGAATAACAAACAAAAACACATGAGTCAAAGTGTAACTCGGTTCTCCTTCTTGGTCTCGGAGACTAAAAATCTAAAACACAAACCATCCTCATGGCAACGAAGTAAGTAAATTAACAATATTTTCAGACATATTCAGTTGATAGGAATAAATTGTTGAGTTATTTGAATATAGGTAAATTATTTCAAAGATATTACCGAAAGCAGGAATGTAAACGAATAGACATATGCATACATGACTAGAAATAGTTTATTCGTTTTCCGTCCTGCATTCCTTAATATTCGCAAAGTCGGCTATCTCTACCAACAAATAGCGGGTGAAAACAACTTCGTGATTGATAGAACACTAAAGTTCAATTTTAATTGATAAACATTTGCTGGAAACAAACCAATCCGTAGTTTAGACCTAGGGTGTCAATATTAATCAAGATGAGTCTTCGAAATAATTTATATTCACGTCGACTCAATACTTTATTCCTATCAACGTAATGTTTCTGAAAATATTGTTCAGTTACCTAAATCGTCACAATGAGAAAATAACGAGTTTTTTTAGATTTTCAGACATCGTTAAAATTACGAACAAAATATTAAAAAAAAAAAAAAAAAAATAAGACGAAGCCTTTCCGTCCATAAATTGTTTTTTGCTTCCTTACTACCGAAGGTAGGGAAGCTTCGTGCTCGTGATTAAAGTCGAACACATTTTTTTCCTCCAAAATCAAAATTTCCACTTGCTTTTTACGTTTCAGAGCTTGCTGATCAATTTTGGTTTCGTGTCTGTCTGTCTGTCTGTGGTAAATCCTTGTCACGCCCAAAACTTTACCATGTTTCAGTCCGATTTCAATTAAATTTTCAGGGAACTTTTTTTTTTTTTTTTTTTTTTTTTTTTTTTTTTTTTTTTTTTTTTTTAAACACAGAATGTGTTTTAGCCATGGACTAACTAGCCGAAAATGGAACGCGGGATGGGAACGAAATGTGTGACGGGAAGCGAGAGGTCGTGGGTTCGAATCCCGGCCAGGCCTGAAAAAAAAATTTTTTTTTTCTTCTCGTGAGACGAAGGTCGTGGGTTCGAATCCCGGCCAGGCCTGAAATTTTTTTTTTTTTTTTTTTTTTTTTTTTTTTTTCGTGAGACGAAGGTTGTGGGTTTGAATCCCAGCCAGGCTTGATTTTTTAACAACGCAATTTTCGTAGTTTCATACTATAACTATATAAATTGATGTTATAAATGAATAGTAAACAATGACGCTTGTTTGGTTGTCACTTGGTTGCGCGACAACGCAAACACATTCTGTGTTTCAATAATTTCGTCCGAAGTATGTAAATAGAGGTAACCGGGGGTCCAGGGGGCTTGCCCCCTGGCGAGGCGCGGAGCGCCGAGTTTTTTGTTTCGTTCACATTTAAACTCAATTCTAAAACTTTTCTTCATTTCTTGAAAGACGGACATAAACACTACAATTTTTTTGTTTTTTTTTTTTTTTTTTTTTGTATTTCTAATCAATTGGTTTGTTGTATGTTTCAGGTATGACCCTTAGGCTAATTTCAGTTCAGATTTTATCTTTTCACCTCACATAGTAAGTACATTTGAACATATGGACTTGAATTAATGGATATGATTTTACTACTGAGCACGTATGTATAGGCGTAGACCTGATGCTTCACTCAGATCATTTCATCACACTCTTTCAACAAATCTTACTACTGCCAAGTTACTGCACTGAACACATGGTTTCCAGCAAAGAGCTTTAACTTCCAGATTTTTTAAAATCTTATATTCCGATTGATTTTAGCGAATTTTCGTAGAAAATGAACTATTGCAATGGTTCGGAAAATTTTAAAATCAAAATTTTCAAAAAATTTCTTCATTGAAATCCGTTTTGAGGCATACTGAAACGAATCCTAGAGTTTAACGCTTATATATATATATTTTGTCCTTCCAGAAGATAACTTTCCTCAGGATTTAGATAAAAATTCCGTCCTTGCGCCTAAAAATCAAGCTATCCAACGAAAGGATGAGTTCGTTGGCTAGCACTTTTTGAGCACATTACATTGGTCAAATTTCAAAAAATGTACTCCAAAAATCACTAAAAAGCTGAAAACGGCTAAAAATCTTTAATTTATATTTTTTGTTAGAATATTGCTCAAATAAGGTTTATGAACTATAATATAGAACGTACAAAACTTTAAATACAACATTATAGGTACTGAAAAATGTATTTAAAATTCATTGAAATTAGCTGAAAAAATCGATAAAAAGTACAGCAAAAGCTAAATATTCAAAATGTCTATTTGAATAGGAGATAATTATTTACAATATTTATTTGCTATAAAATCAATAGTCAACAATTCCCTTGCACTCAAAAAGCTCAAATTTCAAAACAAATCATCATTATACAATACGATAATTTTCGAAAATTCGATCATACGATCATACTGCGTGATTGGAACTTTTTATATTTATTTAGTTAAAAAGCGCCAAGCGCGCGGGTTTAGCTTTTTTTTGGTTCAGCGTGAAAAATTTGTAGATGTTAACAAAAAAATGTCTGTTCATGAAGGCTCATCTTTCAAGAAAACTATTTATCAGAAAAATCTACGTTTTACCTTGGTTGCGATAAATCCAATTACTATTAATTTAATCCCAATTTATGACTTTACTACTCAATACTCAAAAACAGGAGCGTTGGTTTGCTACGCAGCCATGTTTAGTCTCAATTGCTGCATCCAGTAAAATCACAATCTATTCGCCATTCCCACCAAAATATACAAACCAGATATAGGGTCGTCCCTGTAATACTTTCATTTCTTACAAGTTTTATTCGATAGCTTCACACGGTCCATGGGCTCCTTAGCCAAAGAAAGCGCGATTGTACGTCACACACGTTTCAAATCTACTGATAATCTTTGTAGTTTTGAATCATGCTGACTCACAGAGGATTAGAGTGTACATACAATACCTACACACTCGTACTGACTATCACCAGAGAAAGTTAGTCACTGCAGAATGGTTAGTCATCCATTAATGAATTGTGAGCTCCTACGATTTCGTTCGCTTGATTTACAAAAACGAGGTGATATCTCGGCTAGCTATTACAATTCTATCGATTTTGGCGGTTGCGTAGTACGAAATGTCCTTGTTTTCCATATGAGTCAGACTGAGGCAATAGTAGTAAATTGAAAAAGAAAAATGGAGAAAAATTGGAAATCATAGTCCGTGGCAAACCATCCTGAATCCAAGTTGTTGCAGGCACATTGCGGAACGGGACACTTAACGAAGTGTCTAGGCAGATAGCGAAGTTGAAAATTAATTATGTGTATGGTTTGGTGGTCTGGATGCTTTTCAATCTCGCATCTCAAAAATAAAAAATCAATCGAATCAATCCTAAATTAATCCTTTTAGTGAAATACAGCTTAGTTTGACGAATAGATCATAATGATGTGTATAGTGAGAAAAAGCGAGGACTTCGTTATCTGACTAGACACTTCGTGAAGTACCTCGTTTCGCAATGTGCCTGCGACACAATTCCATTAAAAAAGTTTAGTCTTAAGCGGTAAATCTTGACGGAACATGGAATATGTTCCTTGGGAGAACAGGAGACAATTTAGGTCACTCAGCTGATTAGAAAAGAGCCCTGTGGAAATCGCTTCCTAAAATGCCAGGAACTTCGTACCTATTTTAGTTTTGTATTCTCCAAATTTTTCACTTACTTTTTCACTTGTACTTACTTTTTCACTTTTTGTAGAATGAAACACGTTTTAATTCCTTAACGTCAATTTAATTATATTTTTCTACATTATGAGTGGAACACCTGTATTATTTCTCGAGAATTTAGATAATTTGTTGTTACCAAAATCACTGAAGCGACTTCTTGTTTTTTACCAATATATACGCCAAACTATAATTTTTTATAATTACTCAGCCCTTCGGAGCTCGCGGGGGGCTCCGCCCCTTGACCTCGCCAGGGGGACTTCGCTCCCCCTGGACCCCCCGGTTGCTTTCCGCTTTGAGACTTCGGCTAAAATGCTAAAACATGGAACATGCTTTCTTTCTGCTAATTCGTAAATTTAAATAAATTTAAAACTACGACATAAATGTTTTACTAATCGACATTGGAACAGAGTACCTAGGTAGGGAATTTTCTGTTATGGTGCGCGTCTACAATTAGTATAACCAAGATTAACTTCTCAACCAATTGACAACAAAACAAGCGGCATTGTTTACTATATCCATTATATCAATTAAATATAAAAGTACGATATGAATAGAAGAACAAGTACGAAAGAAATGCGTGATACATCGAGGACTTTCCAACGAGTGGAGAACGATTTTTGTCCGGTGAAAACTGAAGAAGTTTCATTTCCCCTGCAACGGCTTGGTTGTACGTGAAAATCATAAGAAAATTTCGTGGCACTTCCGCGTAACGTTTTCGGGCAGTTAGCTCAAGGCTAAAGCATGTCCCATGCTAATAATTCTTAGTTTTGATTTTTACGAGAACTTCTACTTTGCACTTGCGAAGTTCAACAACAATTCGTACTATAATCTGTTGCAAAGAACATTTAAAGTTTAAAACGTTTTTGACACAGCTTTACCGCAGACTTACGATCCGATACCAACGTGAAAATCAAAAGAAAACTTCAAGTACCTAACTAAACAACTCGTAAACGAGTTCCACTATCTGCTTTACAAGCAGATACCATGTTACATGGAAATGTCTTTGATTGGGGATTTCATAACGGTTGTCTTCGAGAGTTGTAAACAAATCCATTAACTTTAAACAAATCCCTGGGCCGCATCCCGACTAATTCCAACAAAACAACGGTTTACTTATAAATAGAAATGTTGAAAATAACTGTGGAGAGAAGCCACTACAATGAGTTGTTATCAAGTCAGTCGACTGTTGTCAAGAGGATGAAAATGTTTCCTATGGAGTGGAGTAAATGATACTATTGCTTTACGTTAAGAATATTGTAACCGGCTTATTAAAATTGTTTATCCAATCAACTTAGTTTAGGAATGTAGCCAGGTACGTAAGGAGGGGGAAATTGGTAGCTTGAGATGTGAACATTTATCACATAAATCAAGCGCTTTCCAACGAGTGGCGAACGATTCATGTGCGATGAAAACTGCGGAAGTTCCATTCCCCTAGCAACGGCTGGGTTGTACGTGAAAAGCACTGAAATTGTGACACAAATTTTGGATCACGGAAATTTTTGGGATTCAGACAACCAAGCTTCGGAGATCACACGGCAACGCTGACACTAGCCATAGTATAAATTTATGTTATTGTCATGTTTTCGTGTCGTTAACAATTATCATCAAAAGTACCTAGGTTTACTTAAAACCGACATTGAAAATTCATAATTGCATTTATGTAATAACATGCTACACCAGTTGCAGCTTTGACCGTGTTGCAGTGTTTATTGTGGAAAAAACTGCAGTGAAGTTTAAGAGCATAAGTATGTGGACGGGAGTATACTGTGGCGCCAACACCCATATCTTGCTCTGTTCGTTTCTCAATACTTACTCAACTGGTGGTCTTTTTAGAGATACCATTCACTTCATCCTTCTCATTTCCCATTTTTTACTTTGATATAATTAAAGGACGCGCTCTCTATATCCTTTGTAGTTGTTTTTATCAATAGCTGTAATTTTTTAATCTGCAGGTATGAGTAGAGGATATCTTGCTGGAAAACTTTGTTAGTTGACCAAATCTGTTGATCGCAGGAAATACCACAAGGACATTGTTCTAGTTATCCACCATGTCGTTAGTAATAAAAAAATAAGCTTAAATCAATTTGGAGTAGGTTCTTAGTTGTTTATCATTTTATACTTTATTTACCTGTGCTGCTACGGCCCTAGCATGATACTCATCACAATCTAATCCCTCCCTTCATCAATAGGTTCCTCAAAAGTCAATGTTTCCCGTTATGAATTTATCCTATGGGTTAGTAGCAATATCAGTTGTTCATCCATTATATGTACGCGGTCCGTTTGCCAGAAATTAATTTATTATGAGACGAAAATCATTTTTAAAAGTATTATGAACCAGAGGGGCATGCGTGATAAACTCGGGTTCATTGTAATAAAAAAAATCGGAACGTTGGAAAAATTGAATAACGTGTGAGATGCGTGGTTTGGTACGTCTGGAGTGCGAAGCGGGGAATACCCTACTATCGTTTGATTTGGGTCATTATTTCTTGGAGCCAATTAACGTAATCGCTCATCAAATTGAAACCGTCTTTGACCAAACATATATATATGTATTTTTTTTTTTTTTCGTGCTTTGGTTGTCCTGGTTATTAACTCTAAAATTCAAATCACGTGGCATGAATAATATACTGATCCAGCATATTACAGATTATCATCGATTCGAATATTTTAACTAGATTGTAAACATAGACTTTAGCCACAGTTACAAAAAAAATGTAATGTATTACGTTACAATGTAATGTCTTCATATGTATACAGGGTGTCTTCAGTAATTAGGGAACAAACTCAAGGAATCGATTTTTGGAGGAAGAGATTTCTTTTTAAACGCTTTGTTTTCAAGTTACTCAATTGTTTTGCATTTTTTTTGAGTTTTGTATCTAATGACATTGAAACGGCCACAACTCCCTTTAAAATCACAGTAAACTCAAATCTAAGAACATCTTTAATAATACCATTAAATTTCCTATAACCCTGATATAAAGTAAAGTTGTTTTTGTTAGTTTTAATTGGTTAAAAAAATGCCAAAGTACGAAATAAGAAGAACAAAAAATACTTAAAATCGACGTTTTTCCTTCCTTTTTCTGCTACCAGTTTGGGAATTTTTCGACGTGAACTCTTCGGAAAAATCTTTCTCAAACTGTCAGCTTTTGAACGGTATAGTCAATTTTACTTTTACTTTGATAATTGGAGGAGAAAAGTATGTTCGTATGTTGAAAAACATGTTTTTTTTCAAGAAATCGAGGGTTTTTGTGAAAAATGACCCTCTATGAAAATGCGAGTTTGAGGCCGGTTTCTACCTATTTAGTTTCTACCGGTTTCTACGAATTTTAAGTTTATAGGTACTTTATGATCAATTTCATGTATCTGGGGGGGGGAGGGGGTAGTTGGTTAGTTTTAATTTCTCCCTTGATATGGGAAAAACAATAGATCATGGATATGTCTAGCACCCAATGCTTACAAGTACCTACTACTCAATTACTCAAGTACTACTTACCATGCCTTCTTTTCACATTATTATTTCATTATGGTTACTTAGCAATACTAGTTTATAACATAGAGTAATGAATCAGCTTTCCTTGACACTACAATGGCTTAGGGATCATGAGATGTTGTGATAAAATGAGAGCATTCCAAAAAGTGGCGATCGATTTCCCTACTATGAAAACTAAGGGAGTTAAACTTCGTCATTAACGCTTTGGTTGTACTTGAAAATCAATAGAAAATAAAGCTTCTTGTACACTTTTTCGGGCTAAAAAAAAGTTACATAATTTTTTTAAATACCACAGCTTAAAGACGTGTCCATGTCAGAATACAATTATAAAAACTTACACCTCTTCACGACTAGTGTTTAAAAGGTTGAGTTTTTATTTGAAGAGGATATGCCAATTTTTCGATTTAGCCCATGCTTGTACCTCATCACATCTTCTACGTCACGATTATCATCAAGATCTTTTCGCAATGTTTGGAGCAATAGATGTAGACACTGTTCAGTTATTGAAACCTTTAAACTATTTTTCATATACGTTTCGAACTACGGGATGTTCGCCATTGATCTTAAGGGTGGATTCGAATGAATGTGAAAAATGTTTTTGGGTGAAACTACGAGTAGACTGAAAATGGAGTAAAACGCCTTCTAGCTAGATTTTCTATCTTAATCCGTTTTAACATGTTTAATGTTTTAGGGCTGGGGGTCATTCTGTGAATTCCGACACGACACGCAAATGTGCAACGTTTTTTTCTGATGATTTCCGCTTACAACCGAGTCGTTGCTAGGGAAATGGTACTTCGTCGTTTTTCATCCCACAAAATTCGTTGACCATTCGTTCGAAAGCTCTCGATTTATCCAACCATATTATGTTAACTACTGCGAAGTGCGTGGCCAACAAGCTGAGTTATGAGCATGGTTATTTGAATAATTGTTTACACACAGGTGATCATTCTCAATTATTGATATTGTGAACATGATTGCAACCGCTTGTAAATTTCTGATGATTTCATTGAGTGAACATTAAACATGATTTAATGTTTTTCCCTCTCAAGGGAGAAATTATGATTAGGCATGTGTCCCTCTAAGTGTAGTACTTTCAAATAGTAATTTCACCGAACTAGACACCAGCGACAATTAAACCACCAGAACTGGACTCTTTCCGTTTGAATATTTCTTGCTCCATACCTAGGCTTTCCAATTAATCACTTTTTAGTGTGTTTGATTGCAATGTAAGACACATAACCTTCCTCAAGGGCTGTGCATACAGAAAGTGGAATTGGGGCGCCATCCTTTAGTCCTATTTTTCCAGTGTTCACAAATGAGATACCTCATGTCTAGAGGCCTTCTTCTTTCCCTCAATCTTAGTGATATTGCTCGTATGACAGTTTGATATGCGCTGTAATTGGGAAACACTGAGCAAAGTTTGGGAAAATTTGAACCAAAAATGACAGTTTCATTCATTAAGTGAAAATAACTCAAGTCTTTTTTAAAAACCTGGTGCCTGCAGTTAGGAAAATCAGGATTAGATTATTATTAGACCTCCAAACAGGTCTCTTCAAATTAAGGGTTTTTATAGCCACCCCCTCCCCCCCCCCCTTAATTTTTTGAACCTCTCCCAAGTTAGTGAAACTGAGGGAGGGATGCCCCCCCTCCTCGCCAGTAGTGACACCCCTGACTTGGGGTGAAATTCTAGAAGGGCATTGACGGAACTGAAAACTTCGTTTCGAATGGCGTTCCATTAAGGGTTTTTAGTCTTTTCATAGCACAGGAATTGTCAGGCAAACATCATTGGACATACTGCTCTCCTTTAATAATAATGATATTTTGTTATTTCATAAAATTTTGGGTATCGGGTCATGGGTTCTTCTGTACTAAACAATTGTCTCCAATAATATTCGTCACTAGCCCAATATTAGGCGCGTTAAAAGTTTACAATTTCGGGTGCTCTTCATGCGTTGTTGCAATTTTCTCAGAAATCTACCTGTTCGCAGTCGTCACTTCTAAAACTAGTTTTTTACTTTAAAATTCGCTGCACGATTCCCGAGCGACGTTGGAATCTATCTCGTTTGAGTTCTCATTAACCCTGAACAGAAACAACATTTTTCGCTGTCCAATTGTTATTTGTGTCGGTTCGGGGTACTCGTTTTGCCGCCCTCTTTGGTTTTCAGCAGTCAACGACCAAGATGTGCTATTATTGGATCACTCTTAGTAGCGGTTAGCCGTCTCGTCCTCCTGCAGCTAACTCGATGATACATGTAAATTCATAGTGATGTAAAAGAATCACCGAAACTTTGTACTATCCTTTACTGTAGAATTTGTTCTGCACTCTGGAGCAGTGTTGGGCATAATCTTATCGTCGAATACGAATCCGATTGTAATCGCGATAATTATTTGTTGATTCTGGGTCAACTGCGATTATATTCGTATTCGTGTAATCGTATTCGTCTGTTGGCGATTACACAAATACAACCTATAAAAATTCGTCACGGTCATCAATTTCAATAGGGCGTCCCTCCCATGATAAGCGAAGCCTTGCTAATATTACCTAGCTTCAGAGGGACGTCCTATTGAAATAGATTTGAGACAAATAGGCTGGGCTCCAGTCGTTGAATTCACTTAGAGGACGTCCCTCTGAAACTAGGTAATATTAGAAGGCTTCGCATATATAGGAGTGACACCCTACTGAAATTGATGACTGTGACGCATTTTGGTTTATTATTTCCAATAATAAGCCTATGTGATCGTATAGCAAAAAATCTTTATAACCCCCACTCAAACTGTGTCACTTTACGTTTCAAGGTGCGTAGGTTCGCCGTCCGGGCCATAAAAGGCCTAAGAATTTACTTAAACAACCCGTTCTTTCGCACATAGACTCCTAGGTTAGGAACGTTAGGACTCGCACATAGGTCCTAACGTTTAACCATCCCGATCGCTTTACTCGCATAGATGCTATGGGCCAAAAACGGGTGAAAAAGTGTCTTTTTCGAGGCTTTGAGTGTTAGACGTGTTAGACGCAAGCCTGGCACGCTTGGCAGGGGGGTCACGGTGGGTGGTGAGGGGGGTGAGCGGGGGCGTAGCAGAGGGGTGTAGGAGAATGGATATTTATTACTTTTACGTGTTATACCCATATAATACACCGCGGCACCATGAGGTGGGTACAGCGTTCCTTCGAGGCATGAATATATGTTTTTTTCTAGGTTATATTTGTGTGTTAATACCAATGCTTTTCCTACGCATATTTAATAACATATCCTCTCGACTTTTCGTACGTACTTAGATAATGATATTATTAAGGCAATAACTATTTGAATAGATAGGAGCTCAAATCGAGAAATATAAACATGCGTATATAATTATAGAAGTATAGGTTGTGGCAACTCGAAATAGGACGTGCCGAGGAGTCTAAACGGGCCTTATGACGTACAGAAGCCAACTAAAACTACGATCAAACTCAATTGAAAAAATAATAAACCTTTGTGAAATAATTTGCAGCCTTTTTATGGGTTGTATTCGTGTGTAATCGCCGACAGACAAATACGACAACACGAATACGAATATAACCGCAGTTGACTCAGAATCAACGAATAATTATCGCGATTACAATCGTATTCGTATTCGACGATAAGATTGTGCCCAACACTGCTCTGGGATGTCTACTTTTTTCGCCTAACTAATCCAAATTACCGCCCGTACCAGAGTTTGGATACACGTATCGTTTTATGATGATTCAAGTTGTGCTGCCCAAATTTTGGGGACATTTTCTCTTAAAATTTAATTGGGTTTTCAGTATTTTAATTCCATAACGCAGCCGCAAACCGTATGCTGTGTGATTCACCCTCTTCGGCCGGTGGTCATTGGCCCTTGCTTTCAACATTGCTCTACCTACTTGATGTAAATGTTTTGTAAATTTCATAAAAAATTGTTATAATCGAAATATGGTTCTGTAATAAATTTAACTTACTCCTTACTAATTATTATTAGTAAGTTGTCGGAAGTATACGAAACTCCAACCTCACAAGAGTAAAGTCATTAACTACAATGTAAGTTGACAATTACGTAAAACATACATACATTTAATTACTTTTACATAATGTACATTTACATATCTACATGTACTTAATACATATACATAATATTCATATACTTTTCATATTTATATTGTGAGGTTGTCCCTCTGAAGCTAATGGACGCCTATTGAAATTGATTCAGGGGCGTGGGGGCAATCCCTAGCATGAGAAAATAATAATAATAATAATAATAACTGCATACAAATCCGTTTCAGACCATTCTACGGCCGAATTCGTGAAAAAACCATTGGTATGCCTGTGTGTGTGACAAAATTTGTCGACGCCGCTGAGGCTACAATTCTCAACCGATTTTCGTCATTCTTTTTTGGTTCAACTCCATTTTCAGTCTAATTGTGCAGCAAACCTTGGGAATTTGGGATTTCCTGTCGAGGTGGGGAGTGGAGGGGATAATTACCGATTCTTTCAAGCGCTGCCCCAGCTACAAATCTCGACCGATTTTCGTGATTCTTATTTTTGGTCACTATGAATTCGATATAGTTTTGGAACTTATGTCAGGAGTTTCAAATATCATCATGAGAGTGCGTGAATAGGAGGGGGGGGGGGGGCAATTAATCATAATGTTCTAACTATTCTTGTCAGATTTTCGTGATTTGTTTAAATCATGAATTTAGTCTAGTTTTGGAAAATATGAGAAGATTTTCAAATTTCATGGTGGATGTTTCATGATGGGAATTTACTGTGAGTAGAGTGGGTTAATGAGGAGGATGGTAATCCGAAAAGTAACGATATTTTTATTATTTCTGTTATCAGCCTTATTTTATAACTCACCTCAAAACTATATACAATCCATTTATAGGGACGACTCTGTAATGCATGCATTACTTAGTAATATGTTTGTAAATATTGGTTAGTTCACAGTGTGAAGATGGTGCGATCTGGAGTACTCATAATTTGGGGATAGTAGGAGAGGAATAAAGCCTGTCCGAGGCAGAGTATTGCTGCTGAGCCAGCTAGAAGGACACAAGAGAAATACAGATTGTCTTTCATTTCTCGTTTGGTAGATTAGGATTGTACTGTAATTTTTAGTTCCTTCCTGTCCATATCCAATTTCCTCTCGTATATTTTCATGTTATGATCCTCAACTTGACCTTTGATGTTGATAAAATGTTTATACAAATGGCGAAAACGTCTCTTCATTTGAAATTTATCGATAAACTCGAAATATTGTCCTAGCAATATCTCACCCGTTGTCCATTCGTGGTATTAAATCAGCAGAACTCTTCCCAACGTCAAAGCTTCCATAGGTTGGGGTCGGGACCGAAATGTAGGTCTTAGTTATCCGCATCTGGTCTCGACTGCAGATGCTGAGCGATCAGTTTTGGCGAACAGCTAAGCTTCGGCCTCAATAACCTTACACGGCCTGGTTTTCGATTTGTTTTCCATTCGCATAAACTCATCCGCTTCTGCCCATACGAGGCCAACGAGTTCACGTCATTGGGATCGCACTGGTCATCTCTCCCCTCGACCGACCTGGTTGTCGATTTAATGGAAAAATGTAATAAGAAGCATACACGGGTCGCTGAATACCTTGGAACCCTATATCCTGGAACAACTTTTCTGGCGTCGAGTGATATATCATGTTCTCTATCGTATCTATCTGACGCTTCGTTCATATTCTGTACACGCTTTATATGAGCTTACTGATAGCAATAAAGATTATAATTATTATTATCTAATCTTAAGAATGACTGTATACCTGACTACTATGTAATTTCAGAAAGCCGTCAATCTTTTAGCGAATTTTCGTAGAAAATGAAGCTATTTCAATGGCTCTAGAAAATTCAAAATAAAAAGTTTCGAGAATTTTCTTCATTTCATCATTTCTAGATTATATAAATTTTATGGCAAAAAACTCGTTCAAAATAATAATTTGTGATTCAAGAAGAGATTTTGGATTTTTAACTTTTTTGGAGTTTATATAAATTTTTTAGCATATTTTAATGAAATGTAGGCTCATTATTCTGCATAATTTTGCACGTAAATGTTAATGTTCTATTCTATAATTAATAAACTTTATTTGAGCAATATTCTTTTCTCCGAAATGGCTGGAGGGATTTTGATGAAATTCACAGGCGTTACTCTTCTTGTAGAAGCAAATGATATTAGATACCCCTCATGCTTAAAAAAACACTCTAAGGGAGATAATTAGCAAAATAATTCCAAA
Organism: Adelphocoris suturalis; assembly: GCA_030762985.1. Classification (NCBI taxonomy): domain Eukaryota; kingdom Metazoa; phylum Arthropoda; class Insecta; order Hemiptera; family Miridae; genus Adelphocoris; species Adelphocoris suturalis. The sequence continues at coordinate 12,803,872 of CM061044.1, forward strand.
AATAGGTTAAAAACGTAGTTTTATAGCACCTTTTCGGCCTTCCCTTCAATATGTCTCGAAGGATATTGATGACATTCTTAGGAGTTACTTTTCTTAAAAAATTATATTCGATACCCGCCATGGCCAGGAAGACACCCTAAGGACAGTAATAAGCTAAATAATAAATGTAAAAACATACTTTTTAGCTTTTTCTTAGAATAAAAAAAGCATTAATCATCAAAAAACTTCCCAAAATAGGCGAAAAACGTAGTTTTCGTCGAAATGGTTCAAGATATAACGGTTCTATACATGAAAATTATACCCATTTCACTTAAATATGTCCAGAAAAATACTGTATAGCGGTAATAAGCCGAGAAATAGCAAAAATGTCAGGTTCAAAAACGATTTCTTATGTAAGTAATTATCTGTGTTAACTATCTCGCTTTTGCTGACTTTTAAAAAAGCTTTCAAGTACGATGAATGAAATCAAGGCAGTACACGTTGTGTAGATAACAAGGTTCAAGTCAATATTTCGCGGAGCTATAGGCATGGCCACCAGCAACATTTAATATGGTTGCCATTAACGTTTCTAGCCCGAAGCTTGAGCTCACAGCCAAAATTCTTATCGCGACCTACTGCCTTGTTTTAAGAAGATCGCACGACTTTCTTAGGGCGGGTCGGAAGGTAGTTACCGCAGCAAACATTTAAAATTAAGCATAACTTAACGAGTTGAGCAGTAATTGAGCTGACTTTTCAAATTGATTTGAACTTCAACACATAGCAAGTTGAATTTACTCTATTCATGTTTAATATTCTGCCAAAACCAGGAGTTTGTTGCAATCTTTAGGGATGGCTAGAAGACAGTTATCACTTTCCTACTCGCCCGGTTCATCGGTCTCTTACTGAGAGCCACCTGGAGAAACTTCTGGACTAATGGAGTCCTATACTTGAAAATCAAACAATCGAATAACAACCCCATCCTTCTAAGACGTGATCCATCATGATAGCATCCATGTAAATTGAATACAAGTAAGGAAAGTAGTGTGAAGCTTCGCACCAGATGTTTTGAAATTTGACCTAATATTAATGTGCTAAAAAAATACTGGTGAACGATCTCATCCTTTCGTTCGGAAAGCTTGATTTTTTGGCTCAAAAGTACGAATTTTTATCTTAATCCTAAGGGGAGTTATCATCTGGAAGGACACACGCACTTGTTCGCGCGCAAACACCCACGCACGCACATTCACGCACACACATTATATATATATATATATATATATATATATATATATATATATATATATATATATTTTTTTTTTACAAATCTCCCTTCAAAGGCGAAGGGGGCACACCATTAAAGTTCAAAATGAAAAAATAAATAAAAGAAATGGGGAGGACGCCCAGGTTTACCCGACAACCGGCCCTAGGGATCAAGGAAGCTGAAGGAAGAGAAGGGAGAGTGGGATGAAAGGAAGTGCCCCTACAAAATGACCCAAGTAAGAACCCCTCAGGACGCGGGTGGTGATACCACGGTGCACTCCCGCTGAGATGCCCAACTCGAGTAACTCCGTGGCGCTTTTCCCGCACCACACCCCGCGCCATGACACGGTTGCGGCCATGACCTTGATGTTATTAGGTGCCACTCCTTTCAGCTCATTTATCGCTTGTCGCAGATCATTTCTATCATATTTACTTTTCTTAGCCCGCCAGGTCTGCTCCATATCCACACTACGACTGACAACCTGGACATCCAGGATTATGGCAGACCCATCGAGCTTGATGGCAACGGTACCTGGCTTCTTGCCCCGGTCACTCTTTCGACATCCCAACCGCTAATATAGTTAACACTTAAGTTTGTTGATAGTTAACACAACGATATTGTTAACTATCAACAAACTTGAATCTATCACCACTTTAGTGCTAATGAAGAATTAAATTAAAAACTACATGAATAGGGTCCTGCTCCAGGACCGAAACGTCGTAGGAAAATGAACAACTCTACACAAAGACTAGCTTGGTCATTTCTCAACCTCAAGTTCACATGTTTGACTAGTCAGAAGCTCACCACAATTTATAAATATATATTTATATATATATATATATATATATATATATATATATATATATATATACCTATATATATATATATATATTTATATATATATATATATATATATATATATTTATATATATATATATGTATGTACAGATAAAAAGTTGTTAAAGTGTAGGACTCTTTTCATAATCTCTCAAAACGGATTTCAATGAAGAAAATTTTCAAAAATTTTGATTTTAACATTTTCAGAGCCGTTGCAGTTGCATAGTTTTTTACGAAAATTCGCTAAAACATATAATTAGTTACTAGCGTCTATCTGCATAAATGTTAAATTAATGTTGTTTACCACAAAGGATCCAAGGGTCAGACTGGAGAATGAGCTACCCATGTAATATTAATTGGTCATTTTTTCTCACAGTTCATCCCAGACCCAGTTCTCCTATTGTCCCGTCGGCCGACACCCTGACGCGCCTGTGACGCTGTTCCGAACATGCGATGCCAAACGTCACTGAAACGTCTCCGTGTGGCGCCGACCTTTAGAGGTCGAATGGGAATCGTCTCCCATTCAGATCCCTTATAATGTTGGTTTTTCAGGTGCGAGCGACTGTCAGTTAATCATTCAGAAACATCATTCATGAAAGTGGAATATCCATGTTGAGAATGCCAAATGTGGAACACGTATTTTATTAGCAAAACTGGCTTTAAACTTTGAAAATTATCATTATTAAGACACAGAGCCTATAAAAACTGACGCATCTGTTTAGAAAAAGTGGATTATAAATTCAGATCCCTTAAAATGATATTTTTTCAGGTGCGAGCGACAGTTAATCATTCAGAAACATCATTCATGACAGTGGAATATCCATGTTGAGAATGCCAATGTGGAATGCGTATTTTATTAGCAAAACTGGCTTTAAACTTTGAAAATTATCATTATTAAGACAAAGAGTCTATAAAAACGGATGCGTCTGTTTAGTAAAAGTGGATTATGAATTCATATCCCTTAAAATGTTGGTTTTTCAGGTGCGAGAGACTGTCAGTTAATCATTCAGAAACATCATTCATGAAAGTGGAATCCATGTTGAGAATGCCAAGTGTGAAACAAGTACCTATTTTATTAGGAAAATTGGCTTTAAACTTTGAAAATTATCATTATTAAGACAAAGAGCCTATAACAACTGACGCATCTGTTTAGAAAAAGTGGATTATAAATCCTGTATTGTAAATTTATTTATATATATTTATATATATATATATATATATATATATATATTTTTTTTTAGACTTTAAGCCGCATCTCAACCGGAAAGATTCATTAGCGGCAATCAAAAAGGGGTGTCATGTCAAAAGGACACTGCACCGGGCACTATTTTAAGGGGAGCCATGTTGACCGTCCGTCACTAAACGGATTGCCATCACGGACTCCACTGGCAGATCGGAGGGGGAGAAATAATAATAATAATAATAACCCGCAAAAGGCAGCACTCTGCCTCAAGGGATGCAGCGATGACGGCTTTGTAACCCCTTCAGCGGATAAAAATACCCCGTAATAAAAACTAAACTACGGCTAGATGATCCCTACAAATACATAAATAATATATATATATATATATATATATATATATATATATATATATATATATATATATATATATATATATATATAATGATAAATACTATACGTCTTAGTTAAATAAAGGTATGACTAGATGTATATAAATAAATAAATATATCACAGATCAGAATATCATATTTCGTTGTATAGCTCAGTGGCTTTCAGGTACACCAACAGGGACTATACCTTGTCTGGTCTTGACAGAACATCCACCCACTGAGGGGGTGAATGCTGGACCCTGAGGTCCATGAGGGCTGGGAAATCCTCCAAAAAGTGGCGGATAGACAAATCACCCCACATCTCCCACACACAACATCACGAGCTACTGGATCTAGCAGGTGTCTGTGAGTAAGACGGGTATGGCCAGTGGCTTCCCGATTGACCACTATTCGGTCCCTCCTTGGAAGGTGGGTCACGAAAGGATCAACCGGGCAAAGGTCCTGAAGGACTCCACGCAGACCAGTGACCTCGCCGTGCCATTGCTCGAGCCAGATGGAATTGGCTTTATGGTGCATGTAGGAGATTTGATCCTCAATGCGCATAGCAACATTTCGATTATGTATTAGGCAACAATATAAACTGTAAATTTATAATTGGCAAATTTATTCTGCTGCTTTTCCTTTGAAACATCCTGTGGAAAGTCCCATTGTTGTCAAATTTCTAATATCCCCCTGAGGCATGGAAAAGTTCATTATAGGAGGCCCTCATTATGAGTCGTGTGGGACTTAATTTGTTTTGCTCTAGTTCTTACGATCAGTCGATGCGAACTCGCAACTTTTCTCGGAATAATGGATTGTTGTTCAATGTCCTTGTGGTATCACGTGGACCTGCAGATTTTTGGACAAAACATTTGCCTGGCTCCTCTCGTGTTACTAAATAGTTTTTTTCCGTTTGGGGCGACTTATTCCTCAATTCGTGTTCCTTCTGCGTATTGCAATATCGAAGTATTTCATAATCGAGCGAACAGTTAAAATCAACGCTACATGCTCTGGTGCATTGTGACATCGATATGTCATATATGGCACAGAGATGGTCATATTCTTCGCACTTTCTTGTGTGTGGTTTGCTGGTATACAGGCATTCACGATTGGAAGTACTTACCCAAATTCCCTCGGCAGATTTGGTTCATCAATGATCACCTTGAAAGCGGCTGTAGTGATCGATGTTCGCATTATAAGTTTACATGATTATATAAAACGGACGTATTAGGTCTATCTATAGGTAAAGTGCTGTATTTAGAGATAATACTACGGTGCATAGTATTTCTTCAGAAATGTGCTGACGTTCTGCCGCGGCTACTCCTATTATTGAGACAGATACTTTTCGAGAAAAAGACCTACGGTTATACAGTCGGATCATTTAATAATGATTAATTTTACACATTATTAGTTCATTATAGCAATATTAGTTTATAACTGAACGTAAATCAGCTTTCCTTGACACTACGGCGGCTTAGGGATTATGAGATGCTGTGATGAAATGAGAGCATTCCAAAAAGTGGCTAACGATTTTCCTGCTATGAAAACTAAGGGAGTTACGCTTCCCTAGTAATGCATTGGTTGTACTTGAAAATCAATAGAAAACCCCACCATGACGTGACGCTCGTGACGTGACGAAAACAAATGGAAACGTCCTGTTAATCATTATTAATCTTATTAAATGATAAAAAACGTGCTTCTTTTCATGTTTTATCAGCTCCAATCGGAGAACGGAAAAAGACATTGCAATGCTTGTCTCACCCTCTTGTTCAGCACTACAAAATCTTCAAAATGAGGCGTCACTCCGCACGAAATGGGAAACATTTTTGTTTCTTTTTCGAGGTAGGGTTTCAAGTATTGTTGGAAAAATTCGGCGTGGGAATGAGTGCTGAAATGACGCCAGTACACTCTAGTGGATGTTTGGAGAAGGTAGATCAGCTGTTCTGTGTGCGCCCCTTGCCCAGTTTCACGTCCCCAGGGCACGTTGAACACACAGCGATCTGTGTGTGCCCGACCCTCCCACCCTCATGTGAGATACCCTGAACATTAAAAAATGAGACTGAAAATAAATTAAATAAAACTTTTCTAAGTATAGGAGAGGGTGCCATAAGGGAATGAAACATATTGCTTTATATTAAGAGATACTCTATATATAAGCTCTTAGTAAAATTTCGGTCTAGGTACAACTCAAAATTGATTAAATGACAGGTAGAATATAGACAAATAAGTCGGAGTGAATAATAATTTAAAAAAAAAAACCATCTAGATTTATCAATGTTTTTACTATGGAAAATGGAGGTTGTTCAGATTTAACAATGGTTGTTACCCGTTCCTTCATTCAGCTGTACTCGCTGTCTGTTAATTACTTTCAGCCGTTCGATGACATTTTCTAATTTTCGAATTTCTCTTCAACTTGGACTTTCTTTGAAAACCTGGAAAGGTCAATATTCTCATGTGTCACCCCCCTTCGTTATAGATAAAAACGACGGAAAGACAAATCGCCCTCTCTCCAACATCTGAGTGCTCGTGCCTTTTGACATTTTCTGGTAGGTGGATTCGTTGATGGTGAACCAGACTCTGGACAAACCGGATTTCACTTGTACTGTCGCGGTGGTCCATTTCATCCGTTCTGCAAATGTTTTCACTGACCGTGACGCAATACCTGCTCCGTTCTTCCTCGAAACTTTAATTCTGAAATTGTTTTTCCTCGTTTTCCTTTGTTTTGGTCTTGACATTGTTTTAGTACATTGAAGAAACTGTTTCCTGAAAATTAGGAGCTGCCCATAAGTCTAATATGAGTTTTATAATCTTAATTTAGCATTTTTAACACAGAACGTGTTTTTGCGATAACCAATCGGTTAAAAACTTTTTTTTAAGCTTTTATTGCACCGAGTAATCTCATTAACAATATAAATCTGACTTATATTACTACAATACACTATTCAGGACCTAAGAGGTTAAAAACTGACAAGAAATTATGTAACCTTCACTTATAATTAACAGCAGTTGATAAGGAGATTTGATAGGGAGACTCCCTGGGGAATTAAGACACGAACTAAATTACCTATAGAATCAGCTGAGTGAGCTAAATTGTCTCCTGTTCATCCTAGGAAGTTGATATTTGATTGGGAGACTCTCTGGGAGAGTAAGAGACGATTAGAATTATTGACTCTTTCCTAATCAGCAGAACGAGCTAAATTCTCTCCTGTTACTCCAAGGAAGTTGAAATTTAATAGGGATACCCTCTGGGACACTAAGAGACGATTGAAATGATTGTGTTTTTTGATTGGTTTAATTGATAGGGAGGCTCTCTAGGCATCCGTTTTGCAAATTATTTCACTGATCGTGACGCAATACCTGCTCCGTTCTTCCTCGAAACTTTAATTTTGAAATTGTTTTTCCTCTTTTTCCTTTGTTTTGGTCTTGGACATCGTTTTAGTACATTAAAGAAACTGTTTCTTGAAAATTAGGATGCTGCCCATAAGTCTGATATTAATTTTATAATCTTAATTCGGCATTTTTAACTCAGAACATGTTTTTGCGATCACCAACCGGTTAAAACCGACAAGAAATTATGTAACGAAAAAACGACATGCGATACCGATAAACTAAGTAGACCCTAAGTTAACCTTCACTTATAATTAACAGCAGTTGATAAGGAGATTTGATAGGGAAACTCCCTGGGGAATTAAGACACGAACTAAATTATAGGATCTTTCCTAATCAGCTGAGTGAGCTAAATTCTCTTCTGTTCATCCTAGGAAGTTGAGGTTTGATAGGGAGACTTCCTGTAAATTGTTGTTCCACTTTTCTCTGTAACAAACCAGTACTATTTGGTCGGTAATTATATACTCGGATGCAAAGTGAACAATATAGGTTCACGTTCGAGTGAACAATAAAGTTCACGTTCGAGTGAACAATAGAGTTCACTTTGCGTCCTTATATCTATACCACAGAGTAGGATCTTTGAGTTGAATTTAGTTGTTTAGGTAAGCAGACCCGTCGGGCTTAGTTAAAATTTCTGTTAAACTGATGATCATTATTATATTATTGTAACATCCGGGTACAGACAAAGTGTCTGACCGATATAATAAATCCGCCTCCGAATTCCATGAAACCTAAAATAATCTAATATACACAGACAAGACATTCCTAGTATATACAGATTCTAATTATTCTGAATAAATATGAAAAGAGCTCATTATTACTGGATTTAGCTATCATTATTTTATCCCTTCAACGCCTATTGCGTCAATCGATAGTACGGATCATTTATTCATTTATACTGATGATGAACAATCCTTGTTTGAATAGAACAAACTGGTTTACGAAAATCCTATGTATATTTTTCAGATTAGTGCTCATTAATTAAGCTGTTTACTTTTGGCGTTCTAAAATCAGCTGCTTGGAGAATTATCCCTTACACAACTTTCCATTTACACTGCATTGACGTAAATCGATGATACGATATCCAAGTGATTGTCTAAATATAAGTCATCAAAATATTCCTTCCCATAATTTTTAAAATAGAGAAGAAACTTGGAGCGATCGCAATGGCTTTAAAATGCCAGAAAATGAGATTCTATACATTGTTTTTCATGGAAATTAGCTTTGGACCTTTTTGAAACAATTCCTGGATGCGTTATTGATTTCGAAGTTTTTTCCCCATCTCCCAATTCCAAAAATTATACCGGAAGGCAATAGAAACTCCTTTCCTATCAACCTTCGCTGCTTAAATATTTGAGACAGGCAGATATAGTATACATACATAGAATAAATCCTTAATCACAAAATTTCATGATTAATCACACAAATCTATGATTAAATCTTTGATTAATCTGAGGAAATTTGTGGGAAATCCTAGGAATCGGCGATTAATCATGTGCAAATTTTGAGAAATCTCAGAAATTGTTTAATAATCACATCAATCGGTTATTGACGACAGAAATCGGTGATTAATTACAGAAATCTGTGAATAACCATAGGGAAATTATAAGAAATCACAGGAATCGGTGACGGTGAAATATCATGGGAATATTGTGAGATACCTCATAAATCTATGATTAATCACATAAATCTATTGTTAGCCACGAATTTCTCTGATTAATCATGGAGATGTGTGATTAATCACGGATTTTTGTGATTAATCATGGATTTTTGTGATTAAGAATTTATTCTTAATCATACTCTGTGATTATGATTTTAATCATACTCTTATGTGTGAATACGAATTTAATCTTATTCATAATCACAGAAACGTATTCCTGTGATTAAAAATTTAAACCATACCCATGAGTAAGATTTTGCCCAACTCTGTATGAGGGTCAACGGACATATCTATGGCTGAAGGCTAGCGAATGGAAACATAATGATACTCAATCCTGGATTAACTGTTTCTGATCTCATAAGCCGGGTGGTAGGTATTTGTGTGAATTGCTCGTGGGCCGAATTTTCGAAGCCATACATCCTGTCGTTCCCAATCTCTGGAAAATCAGTTCATAAGCCTACTGTAAACCCATTGTACGCTTCCGAACGATCCACTATGTCCACCACTATTACTTCCATCGTATAACTACAGTCACCTTATTGTTGGATATAAACAATTTCTTCCATTTGAATATTTGGTACACAGTGAGACTGTAGTACGTCTGGTGATATAATTTATTTCTCTACGAGGAAGACGGTTTAACTATCACAATAACCAGTAATAACTTTATTTTATTGCTGTTTAAATTATTCTATCATCATGAGCTCGGATTTTATAGAATTAATCAATATTTTTCCGAAGGTAATATTCTGATTTGAACTAATTTTAATCCGTACATAAGGTTGTTGAATATTATGACTGTTAAATACAATCCATTAATGCCTGTGGAAAAATGATTATTTTTTTGTCACCTTTATTTATTTAGTAAGTGTTACAATAAGTGGAATGAAATTAAAATATTGGTTGTTTTTTCTCAGGTCGTTCATTTTAGCGAATTTTTGAAGAAAATTAAGCTATTGCTCTCGCCTCAAAATTTGTAGAATGTGAATTTTTGAAAAAATTTTATGCAGAAATCCGTTTCAGGCTATTCTGAATCATATTCTGAAGTTTAACGCATTTTTTAATATATGTATGTATGTACTCGTATGTATGTATTTATGTAGCCACAACCCTGGTGAGCCAGTGGTACCCCCAGCTTCCACCAGGGGTTCCTTGCGTGGCATCATGTGCACGCCGGTGCTTCATGACGAGGCACACAAGTGCCGTGCCAAGAACTCCACTTCTGCTGGACCTGATGGTGTTTCTGCTAGACGTTGGAACAAGACACCAAAAACAGTTAAGCTGCTCATCCCCAACTTACTGCTTCTATCGGGAAGACCCCCGAAAGCGTTGACCCGCGCCCGGACAATATTCATCCCAAAAAAAAAGGGTTAAGTGGGCCTGGAGGCCACCGCCCGATATCTATATCGTCAGTAGTTTTCCGCCACTTCAAAAAGATTCAGGCATCCACCTTCCAAGCGACTGGTGTCATGGGTGACATCCAGAGAGCATTTCGGCCAGCAGTTGGCACAGCTGGGAACCTATCAGTTTTCCAAACTGTCATTTCGCTGGCCCGTATCAAGAAACATCAGCTCTATCTTGCCGCTCTGGACGTCGCTAAGGCCTTTGACACGGTAAGCTATTTTGCCCTGACCGATTGTTTTCGTGATATCGGGGCCCCTACTCGTTTAATTGAGTATGTTGCTCATCTGTACCACGAAGGCGTGACGGTGCTCGAGGCACGAGGTGAGATGTCGAGGGATGTTGTCATTGGGTACGCCAGGGGGATCCTCTGTCGCCACTCCTCTTTAATATGGTCGTGGACACGGCCTTGGGTAAGCTGCCGGCTGAAATAGGGTTCGATCTCGCCCCTGGGGTGCGAGTAGGTGCCTGGCTTTTGCCGATGATGTAATCCTACTCTCCGAAACCCGTGAGGGCTTGTAGATTGCCCTCAATTCCTTTGCTGAGCAGCTAGCCAGGTGTGGTTCGGTGGTTAACCCAGATAAGTGTGAGTCAGTCTTCTTGGCCCCGTCGGGTCACCAGCATCAGGTGAAGTTGGTGGATGGGGAGTGTTTTGTCATAGGACAGTCACCCATCCCCTCCCGAACCGTACTGGAGGTTTGGCGGTACCTTGGAGTTGACTTCATGGGTGTGGCTACCATTGATATAATCGTGTGGACCTTGGTGGAGCACTAGCTCGTATCACCAAGGCTGCATTGAAGCCACAGCAGAAGCTGCGCTGCCTTCGCACGTACTTACTGCCAAGCTGACCTATGGGTTAGTCTTTTGTAGGCTTACTGCGGGGAGGATGCTAGAGTTAGATCGTGATGTTCGCTCTGCTGTGTGCTAATGGCTAAGCTTTCCACCTCGAGTCCCAAGTGCCTACATCCATGTGGGTGGAATGGGCTTCAGAGGGCATTGGGGCCCGCGACTACCGCCATTTTCACGCCGTCCGGGTGGCCACCTCGGTGAGGTGTTCGAGGAGTAGTCGCGGGATAGTAGACACCCTTTGCCGTGCCTGTCGGAGTAAAAATGAGAATCTGCATCATGTGGTGCAGCAGTGTCCTTGTAGGCCCGCATTCTCCGTCACGATGCGGTTGCCAAGCAGATAGTAGGCGCTTTGTCATCCAGCGGTTGGGATGTTGAGAGAGAGAGAGAGACTATATCACATGCCGAGTGACCGGGGCAAGAAGCCGGATATTGTTGCTGTCAAGCCCGATGGGTCTGCCATAATCCTGGATGTCCAGGTTGTCAGTGGCAGCGTGGACATGGAGCAGACCTGGCGGGCTAAGAAAAGTAAATATGATAGAAATGATCTGCGACAAGCGATATCTGAGCTAAAAGGAGTGGCACCTAATAACATCAAGGTTATGGCTGCGACCGTGTCATGGCGCGGGGTGTGGTGCGGGAAAAGCGCCACGGAGTTACTCGAGTTGGGCATCTCGGCAGGAGTACTCCGTGGTATCACCACCCGCGTCCTGAGGGGTTCTTACTTGAACTGGTGGTAATTTTATAGGGGCACTTCCTTTCATCCCATTCTTCCTCCTCGTCCTGCAACTTCCCTTATCCCTAGAGCCGGCGTCGGGTAAACCTGGGCGTCCTCCCCACTTTTTTATTTTATTTGTTTATTTTTCAATTTAATGGTGTGCCCCCTCCGCCTTTGAGGGGAGTTTCGTAAAAAAAAAAAAAAAAATTGTATGTGTCATTCCAGACGATAACTGTCCGTAGAATTATTCTAGAAACTTCAAACAAATTTTAAAATGTTAAGGACACTAAACGAAAGTTCAAGTTTGTTGGCCAGCATGATCGGATTACATCTTCGGGTTGAAATTTTCAAAAATGTAGTCAACAATTTCAAAACAGCCTGTTTTTTGCGATTTGTTGTGCGAAATAATTTTTTCAGCATGCTAACATGTGGTATAGTCAGAATCAGCGTAAAATTTCCTATAAAAATATGTATCAAGTTTTCAAAAATTTCAAAGTTGAAAAATCAGTCAAAAATCGAAATTATGCCGTTCGCTAGTTGTAAAAATCTGTAATATTGGCATGAAACATTGTCCGAATTCAGATTGAACTACTGTTGTGGAAGTATCCCTGTATAACCAATCCTAGAACCATGCTGTTTAAAACGTAGGTAGTAGGTGCTTGTTAATAAAAATAAATAAATACAATAAAAAAAAAAAATGTAATCAAAACTGATGAATTTACTCTGTGAAATATTCCGTCCTCCGATTCTCTCGGTCGCTCTCTTTAATGTTTTACGCTCAACTGTTTTAGGACTTGATGTAGCTTTAAAAAGGCAAGGAAGTAGCTTGACTATGGCTTAGAAAAAGGTATGAGTACCTCCTAATTATTTTTAATAATTTGATTCCATGTTTTAAATTTCTCTACACGATCAATAGCGACTGAAATGTCGAAGATTTCTTCAAAAATTCGCTCATGGGGTCATGCTGCATGACTGGACTTTTACTGTTATTATTATTTCTAGTTTAATGCGGGCATTTAAGATGTTATTTAGAGAGTCGACCCAATTCGTCAATGTTTGTTCATCACACGTACAGAAGTTTTTATACAGGCTGAAATGAATGTAGGCTGGTTTAAGGAAGCTTTTAAGACCACAATCCGAATGTGTAGAAACAAATTATCATAATTATTCCTCCACGTTTTGTAAGCTAGAAGAGCTCTTTGCTAAAAGGAGTGTTTGCACTTCTACTTGGCAAATACACCTTCTAAGCTGGCTTCTATACTCTCCATGTCGACTTTTAAACAGGGTCGCAATGGAAAAATACAGCTTTTATAACTTATTTAGCACTATTAACCAAATATAGCTGCATTCTCCGCTTCCTGTTAGCGCTCCCATTCTCTCACTCTTTTTTCCCTGGTGGTAGATAGTTCATCTGTCGCCATCCCTTATATAACCCATTCAAGAATTGATCATATTATTTAATGAATACACCAGATGATTTTGTTGGACTCTTGAGGTCGAAATCATCTGGCAAGTTAAATCTTCTAATAACTTATATACAGGGTATATCTTAATGAATGGTTGTGAATGTTGATTACCTAATTCAAACGTGATAACAAAAAAACTTTGGAACTTGTACCTACCTATTTCCTTGAAACATGCCACAGTAAATTCTATGTAGATTCCGAATCTACAAACGAAAATTTCATGGAAAAATGTCCCATTACTCGACCTTTTGAATGCTCAAAGGCAAAATACGAAATTGTGATTTTTTAAAAACGGAAGTTAGTGAAAAAAAAAGTTGTCTATTTCATGAAAAAAACAATGCAAATTATTTCACAAAGGTTTATTATTTTTTCAATTGAGTATGATCGTAGTTTTAGTTGGCTTGCGTACGTCATAAGGCCCGTCCAGACTCCTCGGCGTGTCCTATTTCGAGTTGCCACAACCTATACTTCTATAATCATATACGCATGTTTATATTTCTCGATTTGAGCTCCTATCTATTCAAATAGTTATTGCCTTAATAATATCATTATCTAAGTACGTACGAAAAGTCGAGAGTATATGTTATTAAATCTGAGTAGGAAAATCATTGGTAGCAACACACAAATATAACCTAGAAAAAAACATATATTCATGCCTCGAAGGAACGCTGTACCCACCTCATGGTGCCGCGGTGTATTATATGGGTATAACACGTAAAAGTAATAAATATCCATTCTCCTATACCCCTCTGCTACGCCCCTGGTCACCCCAGACACCACAAGGTGCCGCGGCGCCTCCTCTCACTCCACCCCCCGCTCACCCCCCTCACCACCCACCGTGACCCCCTGCCAAGCGTGCCAGGCGTGCGTCTAACACTCAAACTCTCGAAAAAGACACTTTTTCGCCCGTTTTTGGCCCATAGCATCTATGCGAGTAAAGCGATCAGGATGGTTAAACGTTAGGACCAACTAGACCCCAAATGGAGTCTATGTGCGAAAGAACGGTTTTAAGTAAATTCTTAGGCCTTTTATGGCCCGGACGGCGGACGGACATTTCAAATTTGGATTCTACGCACCTTGAAACGTAAAGTGACAAAGTTTGAGGGGGGGGGTTATTAAAATTTTTTGCTACACGATCACATAGGCTTATTATTGGAAATAATAAACCAATAAAGAGTTCCAATGAATCGATTTCGCAGCTGGGGCATCATCAGTAACAAACAATAACTGAACACATTAGAATGGATACTGCTTACGAGTATATAGTCACCGGTGAACGGAGATTGAATCCCATTGGTCAAGACAAAGGAAAGGGTCGGGTTTTACAACCAATTAAGTGCAAGCAAAGTGAAGGGAGATTGTAGCTAATGAGATGGAGTGAAAGGAGGAGAAGAGTTATTCAATATGGTTTCAAAAGTGTGAAGGGATAATTCCAAGCTTTATAGGAATGACTTATTAGTGGTGAAATATATTGAGGGATATCCTCATTTAAATATTTACCAGATCTGTCACTTTACATAATTTCGAATTTTTCAAGTAGGTACATTCAACATACCTTCCTTAGGACAAGAAGGGAGAAATTCTATAAACTGCCTATCTGTCAAATCAAAATTGTAACTATTATTGGATTCTTTAAGGCTTTTGCAAACTTTTTTCACTAACTTCCGTTTTGAAATCCACAACTTCGTCGCGAGTGATTTAGTTCGTATGTGTTTGTGATTTTTTTTTGGAATAGCCTTGAAACCTTCTTAATTTTGGACGAAAATTTCCATCAACTCGAGTTTTTCAATTCTAAATATCAATTTCTTCGTCCTGACAATATTTTTTTCTTCAAATTTTATAATAAACAAAGAAATCAGCGTTTTTCTTTTTTTATTTACAAAGGGATTAAGGTCTACGAAAGTTAAGTGATATAATTTCTGATTTTTTTTCGAAGTAGTATCGCCAGAAATGCTTCGTTTGAAATGGGAAACCGTAGACTGTATAATAAGTATAGTCGGTTTTCCTCGTAAGTTACATTCACCCTATCAACGATTGGTTGAACGTGAAAATCTATAGAAAACCGTGACAGTTTTGCTGTTGTGACGGAAATTTCGGAATGAACATCGAGCTCAAACACTAACGCAGCACGATCGTATGAGCGAATTTTCTTAAAATATTGTATTATATTATGTTACATTTTTGAAATTTGAGCACTTTGAGTGTAAAGAAATTGATAACTCCGCTTTTATGGCGGAAAAAAAACTCATTCTAAATGATATTATGCAATTTAAATTTTAGTCTTTGGGTTTTTTTTTCCTTTTTTGCATTTTTTATCGGGTTTTCAGCAAATAATATTGAATCAAAGTACATTTTTCAACATAATTTTGTGCGTCAATTTTTTAATGGTCTGGTTCATGGTTGATGAATATTTTTTTCTAAAATTCTGCTTAAAAATATACATTTAACGATTTTTAGCCATTTTTAGTTATTTTTTTATTTTTGAAATTTGACCAATTTAATCTATACTCAAAAAGTGCTGGCCATCTAACTCATCCTTCCATTTGGAAAGCTTGATTTTTCGGCGCAAGAACGGATTTTTTAAACCTCATTCCTAAGGAGATTCATCGTCTGGAATGACGCATATTATAATTATATAAAAGAAAAAGTTTCAGAATGCTACTAAACGGATTTCAATGAAGACAATTTTCAAAATTTGTTTCTTTTTCTTTTAAATTTTTGAAGCTATTGCAATAGCTTCATTTTCTACGAAAATTCGCTATAACGAGGAAATCGGTGTTTTAATTCTTTTCTATCCTCTAAGGAGTCTAAGGGATTATGGTCTACGAATTTTTAGCGAAATAATTTCGTCAGAAAAATTGT
The DNA here is from genome assembly GCA_030762985.1 of Adelphocoris suturalis. Classification (NCBI taxonomy): domain Eukaryota; kingdom Metazoa; phylum Arthropoda; class Insecta; order Hemiptera; family Miridae; genus Adelphocoris; species Adelphocoris suturalis. Next base: position 12,819,840 of record CM061044.1, read on the forward strand.
GTTTGAAATGGGAAACTAGACTGTATAATAAGTATGTCTACCCTCCTTGTAAGTTATATTCTCCCTATCAACGATTGGTTGTGCGTTAAAATCCATAGAAAACCGTGACAGTTTTACCGTCGTGACAGAAATTTCGGAACGAACTCCTTCGAGCTGAAAAATATAAATCCATAATACAGAAACATTCTTCGTTGTGTTCGCAATAAACTAATCACCATCACTTCACCATACCAATTACCAAATTTATTATTATTAATCACGCACTCATAAAATGAAATTATAAAATATTTACATTACAAACTGATAAGTAACCTAATTAAACTGATATGTGTAACGCTCAGGTGAGAACACGATCAACGGCCTATTGTATCTAGTTTCTAGGAAACTGCCTTGTAAATCGGAGAATCGATTTCCGATCAGCTGATCGAGTCCATGCATTTAAGAAAGGGAAGATGTTGTATAATGTAGGAAGCGGAATTATGAGTTGATGCCGCTAGTCGCGCTAACATCGCTTTAGTCTTTGTCGCTTCCTGCGTGGAGCACCAACTCTCATACCTACAGTTCCCGCCTTCGAACCTCCCCTTCCCTTCGCTCCCACTACTCCCTTGCGCCTCCCTGATGACGAATCGTTTAATCAAGTTATGATCATTCCGTTTTGTGAGTTCTTCCTAATAAAGTTATAATATTAAAAAGTGCAGCTCTGTGTCTTACTTTACTGCTCCTGACCAACCATAAAATAATATATAATATATATAAATAGTTATGATATAAATATAAAAATAAATATACAGAGGTTTGCCTCTCTTGAGATGCTATCTCGAATCATAGCTCAAGGGTAGTATCTATTAATTCAGCCAAGGTTTTGTATTCTGTAATTGTAAATAAGCCGCACAAACCATTCTTAGTACAGCTTTCCGTATCAACTTGTCTATTTATGATGACACGCTGATGTTAATTTTGAATCGCGATTTGAATATTTCCCACGGACTATCTGCATGATCAAGTTTCAAAGCATGAGCGTGCAAAACCCCGCGCCCCCTTCTATGGAAGTGGTTTGTCACTCGGCGAAAAAAAGAGATTAACATAAAGCTTGAATGATGACCTACGGGAACCGACAAGAGAGGAAGCACAAAAAAAATTGTAGGTGCTCGCGGGAAACCGGAATGACGCCCTTAGCTATGGCGTGATATTCATGAACTTGTAAGCGGCATTTGATAGCAGCGAAACTCGATTGAAATAGGTCGTACTGGCTCAGACTGCGGGGCACCGGTCTTTGACCAAGGTGTCTCTTCCAGCTAATATTTCTTCCAATCTGGTTTTCTTATTGCTCAGGCAGTGGGGGAGCAAGTGACCTTAAAGATGGGGTCATTATGATACCCCAGCCGGTTTGGTGCCTGTTCCTACCTATTACTCTTCCACAAGAGCTCGAATAATCAAATTTGAAGTCTCTAATTCGCGGTTGGTTCGCGTGTAAACACTTTTAGGCCGAAAGGTTGATGATTTTTAAAAATTTTTAAAGCGAATTTTCGTAGAAAATGAAGCTATTGCAATGGCTCCAAAAATTTTGAAATCAAAATTTCCGAAATTTTTTTAAATTGAAATCCGTTCCGAGACATTCTGAAACGAATCCTAGAGTTCAACACCTTTTCATGTATATGAAAAGTATGTTTTCATGTATATTACGTGGTCCGTAATAAACGGACACATTTTAAAATCCTGTAACATTCACAAATTCGATCGTAGGGATTAAAAAATAAGCAGAACGTGTAGAGAAAATCAGTAAGTTTTATTCACAATCGAAGAATCGGAAAAAAATTATCAAGTTTTAAAAATTAGAATATGTATTATACGTGGTTCGTTCCACGGTAAAATTATTTCTGTTCTAGAACCAAAAATTTCAACCATGTATCATGTTTTCTCCTCGATATTGATTCGAAATTCTATGAAAACATCAGAAATTAACAAGCGGTTGCAATCATGTTCACAATATCAATTATTGAGAATGATCACCTGTGTGTAAACAATTATTTATATAACCATGCTCATAACTCAGTTTGTTGGACACGCACTTCGCCGTAGTTAACACAATATTGTTGGATAAATCGAGAGCTTTCGAACGAATGGTCAACGAATTTTGTGGGATGAAAAACGACGAAGTACCATTTCCCTAGCAACGACTCGGTTGTAGGCGGAAATCACTGTAATTAATTTCGTGCGCGGAAAAAAATTGACTCGCAAAATTCGCTAGGACCCCAGGGCTAAAACATGATACATGTTAAAAAATAATCAAGTTTTCAAAATTATGTCATTTAAATGATGACCCTGTTTGGTAACGCACAGTTCAAGACGGTCCTTGAAGTTCTGCATCACTCTTTGCACCATATCTTTCGGTATTTCCGCGATTTCTAGTCTTATTGACTGTTTCAATGCTTGAATGGTTCGTGGTTTGTCCACGTACACTTTAGATTTCAGGTGGCCCCATAGAAAAAAGTCACAGGGGGTGTGGTCTGGGGAACGCGGAGGCCAGGGAACATCACCATGCCGGGAGATCACGCGTCCGGGAAAAATCGTTCGCAAAAAGCCACCTGAAATCTAAATTGTATGTGGACAAACCACGAACCATTCAAGCATTGAAACAGTCAATAAGACGAGAAATCGCGGAAATACCGGAAGATATGGTGCAAAGAGTGATGCAGAACTTCAAGGACCGTCTTGAACTGTGCGTTACCAAACAGGGTCGTCATTTAAATGATAATTTTTAAAACTTGATAATTTTTTTCCGATTCTTCGATTGTGAATAAAACTTACTGATTTTCTCTACACGTTCTGCTTATTTTTTAATCCCTACGATCGAATTTGTGAATGTTACAGGATTTTAAAATGTGTCCGTTTATTACGGACCACCCTGTATGTTCGAGCAAAAGTAATTAAATTTGTTTTCTTATCATTTAACTTCAGACTTTTTGATTTTAACCATTTTTTTCAATTCTGATAAATTTCTAGATATTCTGGTTTTAACTTCTTCCCAGGTATCTACTGAAACAATCATCGCTGAATGATCAGCAAAACAAACTACGTCTTCTTGGATTTTACAATTATAAATAATGCCTATGCTGTAGGTGATTAAATACTGTGGTCCTAGTTCAGTTCCCTGTGGGATTGAGTAGGATAATGTATAGGAATCCTCATTTGTTCCCCAATCATCATATGGTATGCTCCCACATCGGAACTAACTTAATGTTGATTCATTATTTCAATTATTAAACATTTCTAATCGACCAAGATCAGAAGTTTTAATTCATCATCACAATTCTCTTTCCTAGTCAGCTGAGTGAGCTACGTACTGTTCACCTTAGGAAGATGAGAATTGTGTTTAATACCTTTCTTCGTCACAAATTAGTACTTATTCAATACATAATTCTCTGAGTTCATTAATTTTGGTCACCTGAGGATTTTGTCCTTATATTATAAAACTCGAAGTTTGTTTCTATGTTTGTTCCCAATAGGCGGCTAAACGGCCAGACCGATTCTGACGGGAGCGGTCGTAACATGATCAGCGAGTTGCGCGCGCACACATGGGCTAGTTCTAAACCTCCAAAACATCTGTCTACTTTACAATCGGCGCTACCAGTCGCAACCTGTTTTGTTCGGTTCCCGAACTTTTGTTATGGTTGCTTAGAGACAGTTTGTTAGCGGTAGAAATCGGTGACAAGTGGAGAAGCCTGGACAGGTTGCTACGGGTGTTCCGAGTGAAGCATGGGTTGCATTATTGATAAATGACAGACGCGAATTCGATATTTTGTGCGATGCACGGGACGGAAAACCGATTTGTTTGGTTTCCGGAATTTTATTATGGTTGGTTATACGTTCTTCGCGCGTGTTTGCTTCTTCGAAGTTGAAATTTTATATGGTGGCTCTTTGGGTCATTGAGATAGATTGGGATTACGGGCTCTTTCCTAATCAGCTGAGTGAGCTAAATTCTAAACAGTTCACCCTAGGAAGTTGAAATTTGCTTGGGAGACTCTCTGGGTCATTAAGAGACGATTGAAATTATGGGCTGTTTCTTGATCGGTTGTATGAGCCACATTCTCTCCTGTTCACAATAGAAAGTTGAAATTTGATATGGAGACTCTATGGGTCATTAAGAGACGATTGAAATGATGGTCTCTTTTCTGGTCAGCTGTGTGAGCTACATACTCTCCTGTTCACCCTAGGAAGTTGATATTTGATTGAGTGACTCTGCAACAATAAGAGACGATTGAAATTATGGGCACCTTTCTGTTCAGTCCGGGCCTGATTTTGCTACTTTTATGCTGCAATTTGGCATGTAGCCTCCGTAGTTACGAACACAGTCTGGATATGGTTATTTCAGCAGTCTAAGCACTGACTAGCAACGCACGGGTAACCGGCTAGTTTTCTTATAAAGGAAACAGCTACTTCTCAATGCAGCAGTATTAGTTGATTCTTACAGTGTGGAGAAACATTTAATTTTACCTAACTATATTTTCGTACAAATTATTTGATGCCTAAAAAAGGTGGAACAGCTGAACTGGATGAACTGATGAATTTAACAGAACATGATGAATCAGAAAATAGCTCACACAGCTGATCAGGATGGAGCCCTTCCTTCTATTCGTCACTTGATGTCTCAGAGAAGCTCGCTATCAAATTTCAATTTCCTGGGACCAGGAGAAAACATAAAACTCGCTCAGCTGATCAGTATGGAGCTTGTCATTTTATTCGTCCTTTGATGTTCCAGAGAGACTCCCTACTTAGTTTCAAATTTCTAGGTTGATCAGGATGGGCCCGTCAAATTTTTATTTTGTGCAAGATCAAGATGGACCCGATAATCGGTGTGATTCATGATGCCCCGAAGAAGCTTAATGCCAAATTTCAGCTTTTTAGAGTGAACAGGAAAGAATTTGGTTCTCTCGGGTACTTTTCCGCTACTGGGTTAAAACGTTCCTTCCAGCCTCGTTTACCATTAGCGGCCATTCACATAGGTTAAATAGCTAAAGCATGTTTAATGCTAATTGGTACCTAGTTTAGGTGATTTTTCAGAAATCTGTTTTCAGAACCGGGTTTAAATTCTGAAAAATAAAAGTTCTAATCATGCAGCATGATCGTACGAGCGAATTTTCTTAAATTACCTATCATATTATAATATGTTAAATTGTATTGAAATTTGAGCAATTTGAGTACAAAGAAATTGTTAAAACTAATTTTATGAAGAAAAAAACTCATATGTATTAAATAAAATTCGGCAATTCAAAAAAGATTTTAGATTTGTAGATTTTTTGCAGTTTTTATAAATTTTTCAGCAATAATTAATTACATTTATATACGTTGTTCTGCAAAATTTGTGCAAAAATGTTTTAATGAATACTTAATCGTGGATGACTTTGTTTTGACTAAAATTCTGCAAAAAATTATGAATTTGACAATTTTTCGTCGTTTTTAGACATTTTAAGTGAGAAATTCGCTAAAAACATAACAGTATTAGGAAAGGGGCTAAAATTTTCGTTTCTTGGTCATTGGTCTTAGTCGCGGTTTAATGTATAGATAATTTCGGGCTGTGTTGGGACCATTGTATGCTTGTCAGCAGTGTTTTTTCAATTTTTCAATTTTAGCCTTTAGTATTTGAATCCTGTTTATGTGCCAACCGTTGTCAGCCTCAACTGCAACCAGTTCTTGTTTTTGTTATGACATTTAACTCACAACCCATGACCGTGTCCTATATTTTGACACTAAAGAAGATTCTTGAGCCCTGATGATGGTTTTATATAAACCGAAAGCTCGGCGATAAGAACTTTAATTCGTTTTGAACCTTATCCTGATAATGTTTGACAACATTTTGTGGGTCGATCATCTCTTCCTCTATTTCTAGGGCCAACATACTGCTATCTCATATCCATGAATATGTTGCTGAAATAACATTTTAAGAGCGATGAACCCAACCTGTGTTCGCTGAACGACAGAACGCGATATGCTTCAAACTTTCACGTGGAATCGGACAAGATAATTTTTTCCGTGCGCCCGCAGACGTCAAGAGGATTCGAAAGGGTTAATGAAACTCCGCTGCCCCTCAAATGAGTTCAGGCCATGACGTCAAAGAAATGGAACGAGGCACCGTGGAGGGAAGGGTCAGCCCATACACGCCCGATAAAGGGACGAGATAACAGCTATTGAACTTCGACTGGGCCCGAAATAGGGAAAGTGCTGTGACGTCAAGCGACACCAAATGCGATACGCCGCGTCGCAGACGCCCGGAGGTTCGATCTGATAGTGGAGAGGGGTCATCAATTGAATAGGCAACTTCGTTTTCCAAATGTCAACTTTTCTTCCCGTTTATTTCCTTACCTACAATTTCTGTGGCTAAAATATCAGTGGGAATGAATAGGGTTGCATCAAGCAGAGAGGCCACCAATATCATGATTCTAACAAATTCATTTCATTTGCCCCTCGAAGTAGGGTAAACCTATACACTTACATTTGAACGCTCATTAAAATTGACGTCATCATCCTGGAACAGTTTTTTCGCTTAAAAACGCACGATAATAGCTGAGATATGGTTGATTTTAATCTCCAAACGGCCTATTCTGAAGCTTTTTCACTTGGAAACGCACACACTCAGTAAAATCACATGATGCCTGCTTTTTAGTTAGGAAAAAATGAACAAGCACGCGAGTATGAAGAATGTCCACTTGTCCTGAATGTCAAAGGATCAGCTTTTGCTAATGCTCCAAAGAGATCTAAACCTGAATGTACATGGATTTAAGTTGATTGGTTCATGCAATAAAAACTAAAAAAATTACCGGGCCCTTCTACGCAGATCATTAGTCTATAATTATTAAAGCACGTATATAGTATATCATCATGTCAAATTCAGCCTTTCGCACGACCACCACGAAATTGCATTACGCAAATCGGTTACGAATGTGCGTTACGCTAGGGTCCTGTTAAACTAATTTCTATCCTAATGAACCCAAAAAAGCTGAACTTTGAAATGGAGCTCCTATGTGATATCTAGAATACAATTTCAGTGCACGAAGGCACACTGATCATCTGAGGGATCTCTGAGCCTAATGTGTTCTTTAATCGACTTAATACGGTGCTGAAACCTGAATTGGAGCTCCTTTGTGACATATAGAAACAATTATGAAAAATGGGGAGGTTCTGATCAGCTGTAGACCTCTGAGGCTAATTTATTTCTTAATAGACTTACGGTCGCGAAATTCAGAAAGAGATCCTCTGGGACACCTCGAAAAAATTACCATGTATGGAGGCACGCTATTCAGTTGAGGGGGCCCTGCGGCTAATCTCTTTTTTCGATATTTTTTCTAAAATTTTCGGCATTTACTAAAATGCATAAAATTGTAGTATAGATTGGGGGGTGGAAGGTTGTGAACCCTTTCAGGAGTTAATGATATATATTATACACGGAGCTTAATAATTATAGACCAATGATGTGCAGCGTTTTGGACTCTATGCTTTTTTGAAAAGTAAATCAACCAATTTTTAGAGCTTCTATATTAGTTTTTGGTCGATTACAAAGATTCTTAATTGAAGATAATAAACAGAAAATGAAATTAAAACATAAAACAGATTAATAAAAACTCCGCCGTCTTCCATTACTTCAAAAACGTTTGAAGTAAATGGTTTTAGTATTAGTCGGTTTTTCATGTGACTTGGATCAATTAATCGATAAAGCCAATGACGGTCATTATGCTCTGTGAGACCAACCGTTCACTCAACAAAATTGTATGGAAAATGTATGAATTGTATAGCTTTGTACTTAACAAATACGGGGCAATAAGAATTTATCTTACCCGTAGAAAATATAATATCCAATCAGTATGTACACTTGGCATCATAAGCCCTTGGTTATATATAATTGTTATGGAAAATCATTCTGTCTCAAAAGGTATTAAACCAGTGGCTCCGACATTCTTCTGCCCTAAAGGTCCCTGAGCTGAAAGTTGCCTTTCTAATTGATTTATTATCACCATTTTCGTCATCATCATCATCATCATCATATTTATTGATTTTTAATATGATTTATGCGGCGCCACCACCAGAGGGGTCATTAGCGGCACATACCTAGGTGTCCAAAGGAGCATAGCAATTGGGACGATGCAAAGGGGAACCATGTTGTTCCCCGACGCTAAACGTAATCCCATCGTGGAAACCAATGGTAAATGGGAGGGGTAAAGCGAGGGGGTACAGCGATGACCACTGTTCAGCCCTTGCTGAGAATAATAATAATAAAATTATCCATAAAAATGTCCTTCAGGACTTGAGCCCGGTGGGCCCTTTCGCAACCCTACTTCCAAGGAGGGATCGAATAGTGGTCAACCGGGTTGCCACTGGCCATACCCGTCTTACTCACAGACACCCGTCCAGCATCAGCCCCCCCAGTGGGTTGTCGTTTTATCCGGAGTAGAGAAGGTCCGATCCCTGTTGGACCTGAGAGCCGCTGAGCTCTACTGCGAACAGTGATATCTGATCTGTGATATATTTATATACATCTAGTTGCAGTTTTATTTCGCATTGCTGATTATATACAGTAGCATGTATATAGTTATTAGCCTATTTTACATCTAGTCTTAGTTGTATTACTTTATTTTTGGGGTTTTTTAAATCCACTTTAGGGGCTAAACAGTGGTTATCACTGCACCCCTCATTTTTCCCCTTCCGAGTTGCCTGTGGAGTCCATGATGGCGCTCCTTTTTAGTCAAGGATGGCAACTTCCTTGTGAATTGTGCCTCTTCCAGTGTCCCTTTAGACACCTTGTTCAATGCCGCTAATGACCTTTCTGGTTGAAGTGCGGCTTAAACCTTAAAAAAATAAAATAAAAAAATAATAATAAATAACGGAAATGAAATAATCCAATTAAGACTTGATGATGAATAGGCTTATAACTAAATACGTGTTGGTATATCTGTACCTTAAAGGTAAACCATCATATATGCAAAACCCAACTTTTCAGCAGAGCCTAAGAAGTTTCCGAAATTAATTTTATCTTGTCATGAAAAAGCTATAGTATCAAGTATCAAAATAATCTTTATGAGCCACCATACCACCATTTTTATTTCATACAATGTTCCTCCTATGTTATGAACATTGTTTTTGTTTTTTAAGATCAGTCATCAGGAGGAGGGAGCACTAATGATGGATTACCTCTGACGTACAGATATATAATCAGCAAAGTGAGATAAAAATATGACTGGATACTCATAAATATCAGCTTACAGGTACAACAATAGGGAATGGATCTTGACTGGTCCATATAAAATGTCAACCCACTAAGGGGGCCTATGCTGGACTTGGGGGTCCATAAGGCCTGAGCAGTCCTCCAGGGGACCTCGTGTAATAATGTGCACCTCCCCCCTCCCAGGTTTGAGTTTTGTCATCTGAATTGAGCGTATTCGTAATCATAGGGTTTTAGATTTGTGATTACAATTACGATTATAATCACTGACCCTGGTGATATGATTACAATTAAATTCGTAATCACCTTTTTTCTGATTACGGCTGTTATCACAAGTTTTTAACGTGATTTTGACCGTAATAACCGATTTTCCCAATAAATAAGCCCGTTAACGCAGATTTTACCCTGTAATTACAATCATAGTCATAATTTCACGAGAACAACAAAATGGTGACCGAGAAGAATAAATGGGACCACAGTGACAACATACATTTTTGCCGTCCTAAGAGCCAAGTAGCAGGATAGATCCTGGGAAAAAAGAAGACATAGAGAGATGAGGAGTCAAAATGGTCTAAAAAAGGGGACCACCCCGAAGTAATACTAAATAAGTGGTTCCGGGGTAGTTCTCTATGAGAAGAAAGAGTGGTGGTTTTTAGTAGTTATTCCCTAAAAGCCCAAAAAGGGAGACACCAACATTGTTGAGGAGTACAGTCACTCCTAGGGTTGCTAGATTTTTTCGGATCATAAATATAAAGTATATCCTGGCTGCAACCAAGCAAAAGTAAAGTATTTCAATGAAAGTTAACTTTCTCGACTTACACACTAAGGTATTTTTCATACAGCATCTGCACACAAGGTGTAGGATCTACCTACGTCTACCTACAAGTACCGATGACGCAGCTAAAGAAGAAGAGGTTTTAAAAAAACCTACTCTTTCTTTTGGGAGTCATTTTCCACTAGTTTAAGCAAACAGCATCGTGTATAGGCATCTACTCATTAAAAATAACCAAAATAGCTGAAGGAATCCTCATCACATAGGTATCACATACAGAACAGACCCAGGGTATCACATCATCATAACAGATGACATCCAAAAAGTAAACAGAATCAGTGAACCGTTCGTTGTTGTTATGCTGTATGGGGTTGAGCGCCCGGCGGAAGATGGTCAGCCTTCTCAACTTCTCGAGTATACGTGAGCGACCCTAGACAAATTTTCGTCCATGCAGGAGGTAGTTCTGGTGTAGGTAGGTATGGGAACCTTGTCCTTGACTAGTAAGTAGGTGCGGAGGCTGAACTTTTCTTCTTCGTTTCAAAAATAAAGTATTTTGGTCTACTTTAAATTAAAGTAGATCTAGCAACCCTAGAAAGAGAGATGTTATTTTATTAGCTAAGCACTTTCGCCTTTATTGGCCTCGTTAGAGCTCTATATAAGTCTTTTCATTGTTAGGGGGACCCATCCTCTTGTCTTAGTTGTAAATTTGTTGCTGCTGTACCTTTTAACATGTTGTTGAAGGTAGGGGGGGTTTAATTTTAGTTTTAAAATTAATAAAATATGCAAGAATTTGGAGCAAGCACTTATCATTATTTAATAATAATAAAATCACCTCTTTCTCAAAAACAGTTGAGTTGACTGTCCTATGATTGCAGATTTTGCATGCAGCTTGCCCTCGTGGAAAATACGAACCATTTTCTAGAGGCTGGCATGGAAATCTAAGGGGTTCTGAACAGAGAGATGTTGTCGCTTTTTTAAATCTTGGTAACTGTGATTTATTTCCTTTATTTATTACCTTACTTCATACTAAATACAAACGTAAATGTTTTTCACTGTCTACGTGAAGCAATACACAATTTCGTTTATATTCCTAATTCGTTCACATTGAACAAATGCATTACCATTCCCGCAAGAGATTATAATGAAGTTCAACTTTACGATGTCTGTTATTGTGACGGGTTGTCAGTACCCGTGGTTAGGAACCTAACATCTCTGTAGTGGTGTCTACAGCTCTGAGTAAAGAGGTTGAAGACGGTTGGGGGGAAAACGACTTATAACTTTTTGAAAAGAAAGAAAAAACACGGATAACGCCCAGATGGACGGTGAAGCGTTTGGGTTTGAGAATCAGAGATATCAAAACCAAGAGCGTGAAAGAGAACTACCCCACATATGATTTTAATCGTAATCGTAATTACGATTACGATTATGCCCAACTCTGGTTGTCATCATCTCACCCAAATCAAGAACAACATATGTACCCCCCCACCCCCTACTGAAGTGCTTCTTAAGAAACGACACACTAACGTACTTCAAACGAAGTCGCCTGATAGAATAGTTGCATAACTAACTTGAACTCAAGCACCCACCTCGTCTTATCCTATCCCCCGATCCGTGTGACTACCTGCGTCCTTGTGCCTACTGAACCATCAACTACCCGCCGACGTTTCCTTTTATTGGCTCACGTGATTCGTTCGCCTCCACACATTTAGTTTCATTCAACTTCGCTCTTCTATTTGCTCTTTTTCAACCCCCCCTCACCACAGCAAAACTTTAATGATCTCTTCCTTCTTCCTTTTTTTTCACGTTGTTTACTTTTTCTCCGCCAGTTCCTTTTATGTTTATTTTGGTCTCGTTTTCCAATATTTTTCTCTCCTATTGACGTTGATTAAATCACTGTCATTCAATTGTTTTAACGATGGCTTTAACGTAGGTTGATTTACCGAACTAAAGGTCATTGTAGAGAGTTTCTGGCGACTTCAACTCAACTTCACCCGTTACCGTAGTCTTGAGGGAGCAAATGAAGATGCTAACCAAATGGAACCGGGAGAACGGTTGCCTTAATTTTGATGTCAAGTTAACGGTGGTTGGGCAACGCGATATTTTCCCCCAGCTGTGTAACTGGTCGACTAACCAACTTCATATGAAAGTTCATTTCGATATGAAACGCCTATTTTCAATCCTGAATTCGAATTTCATGTTAATTTCAGTACAAATACGGGCTAATTTCTCATTTTAGCGAATTTTTGAAGAAAATTAAGCTATTGCTCTCGCCTCAAAATTTGTAGAATGTGATTTTTTGAAAAAATTTTATGCAGAAGTCCGTTTCAGGCTATTCTGAATCATGTTCTGAAGTTTAACGCATTTTTTATGTATGTACGTATGTGTGTATGTGTCATTCCAGACGATAACTGTCCGTAGAATTGTGCTAGAAACTTCAAACAAATTTTAAAATGTTAAGGGCACAAAACAAAAGTTCAAGTTCGTTGGCCAGCATGATCGGATTACATCTTCGGGTCGAAATTTTCAAAAATGTAGTCAAAAATTTCAAAATAGCCTGTTTTTTGCGATTTGTGTTGCGAAATAGTTTTTTTCAGCGTACTAACATGTGGTGTATTCGGAATCAGCGTAAAATTTCCTATAAAAATATGTATCAAGTTTTCAAAAATTTCAAAGTTGAAAAATCATTCAAAAATCGAAATAATTGAAGATTTCTTCAAAAATTCGCTCATGGGGTCATGCTGCATGACTGGACTTTTTAGTTGTCAATTCGTAAACAGGGCATGGATTTAACTCAAAGATAACAAGCTTAAAGTTGGAACACCGCGGTTTAGTTGCACTTATAGGCCATTAGTCGTTACGAACTTCATGTTATTGGGTTTTCCGTTGGGTAAATTATCAACAAGTATGAAAAAGTATTTATCTCTATGACAATGAACCAGGATTTTACCTGACGCAGTCATCAGTGGAGGCAGCACTTCACACAATTTTCACGAGAAAATAGCTGAAAGATCAGGCAAACTAAGAACAATACTGCGAAGAAGTAGTGTCTTAAAATACAGTTTTCTAATTTAAAATATGTGAAATAATATTAGAAACAATGCTCTAATTGACCAAATAGAGCCTGTGCACTAATTTGTTTCGATCAACTTGAAGGCCAGTAAAGCAATACAGCGGAGGCGGACTTCAGATGGCACATTCAGTTTCTACGCAACTTGAAACGTAAAATAACCAAGTTTGAGGGGTGTTCAAAAACCTACCCGCTACATCAACATAATTAGTTGGTAATGAGGCATTTGAAAAGAAAAATCATTATTTACTTCACCAGTATTCGAGTAATTATGAGGTGCCCAGTAGTGTTACATTTACAGGAAGGTTAGGCTGGTGTCGTGTGCCTTTAGGTCCCCAAACGGGTGACGTTAAATGAGCCATTCTAACGTACGACGTTGCTAACGTCCCCTCAAGGTCACGTACTCTTGGGTACGTTAGGGTGACGTTAAGGGTACGTTAGTGGTCACCAAAAACTGTCTTGTATCTGGTGTTTATTACGTCATATGTTACTTTACTCTGGTACCCTGTATTCAACAGTATACCTTATTGAGAGCGAACCGAACGGATCCGATGTTTGCCGACAATGTTCGGTCACCTTCAGTACCACTAGGAGCACAAATATATATGTTACTGTCAATACACATCTATACTCCAGCACTTGTGTTGGAGATGAACCTGTAGATTTGGACAGGGCCAGTGCCTTTTTGGATTATTAGAATCGATTTTGAGAATTACACTCTAACCATCTTTAAACGTCCTTTATCATATTTTCCCAATATCTAAAAAAATCCAAAAAGACTTGACTCTACTACTACTGCTATGAAAAATGTCAAAATGTGGGAATCGGGAATGGCCGGCTATCTTCAGGACCATTCGGCTTGCTCTCAATAAAGGCTAGATTGTACATACAAAACAGTGTTATTGTAACTAATGGATTTTTATACACGCAGTTAATATTTTTGTCTTCCAATCTAATTGCTTTGCTTATAGTGCTCCCTTTTCGAATATTTGTCATTCCAACTTCTATCGTTGTATCGAAAATTCGTTACATTTATTTTGCACTAAACTTGAGTCTTCAGTATCTGCAACACATTGGGACACAGATTATCGGCAATGTTATCTCAGAGAGTCAAGGGGGAATCATTAGGGTTATCAAGGGGCTACATACCAAATCTCAGATTTGTATCAGAAGTCCCTCAACACTGGATTCAAGAGCCACTCAGCTGATGTGGGATCGGTCAGCTACATACCAAATCTCAGAATCGTGGGATCATTGGTTTTAGAGCCACTGTCAGTTGTGTTTCCAATCTAATTGTCAGAATCGTGGGATCATTAGGGAAAAAACTGGTTTCTAGAGCCAAAATCTCAGAATCGTGGGATCACTGGATTCTAGAGCCACTCCTGGGATCGGTCAGTTGTGTTCAGAAGTCCCTCAAGGGCCCACATAAGAAATCAGTTGTGTTGTCAAGGGCCCACATCTGAGTTGTGTTCAGAAGTCCCTCAAGGGGCTACATACCGAATCATTCTAGAGCCACTCAGCTGATCTGGGATCGGTCAGTTGTGTTCAGAAGTCCCTCAAGGGCCCACATAAGAAATCTCAGAATCGTGGGATCATTAGGGAAAAAACTGGTTTCTAGAGCCACTGAAAAAGTCCCTCAAGGGGCTACATACCAAATCTCAGAATCGTGGGATCATTAGGGAAAAAACTGGTTTCTAGAGCCACTCAGCTGATTTGGGATCGGTCATACGCCAAGATCAACCTTCATAAAAATCGTTCCATTTCTGGGTTACGTGAATAGCAACATAAAAAATAGTCGTTTTGAATGAAGTTTTTGCTATTGTAGGTTACCTAAACTCGATATAGCGCGATGGTATGACGCCTATTCCATGAATTAGAACGCACCATTTGATATTTAGAGCACCGTAATCGATTTAGCCAATATCTACGTTAACGTTTGACGTACGAAATGTTCCCGGACAATGAGGCGAGAGCCGATTGTTATTTGAGGCTCAGAATGAGGAAAAAATGGGGGCCAGATATAGATCGCCAGTAATAATCCGTGCCTCCCGGAAACGTCGGTAAAAACTCGGTCTGAATTTGCGTCAAAGGACCGTTCAACCCTTTTTCATCGAGTGTAATTTTAGATTTATCTTCAATCGGTATCATCGCGCCCGGGACGGTTATAGAACGGAAAATGCGCATGTGATCGTGGAAAACGTAAGCGGCGAACACTTTCGGAGGGTCGAGTTCAAACCTTCGAGTCGTACGTAGTTCCTGATTGTTATCGTTCTTCGCTTTTCACCTTGTTCCTTTTGACGCAATGAGATTCCGCGCACATTCTTTCTCTCTACCATTTCTCCTTTATCCTTTTACTGTAAATGCAAAACCCTGAACTTTTCTTGCAACTGAATTTAATTGTTAATGAATAACAAACACTGAACGCTCCAGGCCTGATAGAAGGGTTACTACCCTGGTTGCTATCCACCTACTCTCCTTTAGTGGAACGAGCCCTTGGGTAATCATATATATAGCAAGTGTTATGATTGTTGCTAATTTATTACTACCCTGTTAAAATTTGTTCTCTTTGTGACGCAGATTGTTTATTGTTTTTGTATATGAATTACTCCGTTCCATCTATCCCCATGATATGAATATTAGTTGTTCCCCCATTATTGGCTATCATACTAATTTTTATTATCATTGCGGCGTACATCGGCTGGCGGCCGAAAGGCCAAAGTCTCTCCATGTGATTCTCCAAACGTAAATTGATTCAATGTTATAAATTGCATGTATAAATAAAAATAAAAATAAAAAATAAAAAAATAAATATATATCCAAAATTCCTCCCCAAAATTTATAAGTCTTATTCTCTCCCTGACCAACCTCCGCCAGGACGTCCAATAGTAGCAAGTTTTGGTTGTGTCACGGAAAGAATATCGGCTTACATTAAATCATACCTCCAGCCAATTGTGCAGAACCAACCGTCATATTCATCAAAGACACCACATCACTTCCTTATTGTACTTCGTGAAACAAGAGCTCCAGCAGATCGTATTTTGTCTACTATTGATGTAAACTCGCTTTAAAAAGGCCTATTTATAATAATTAGTAATTGATGCCAAATGTTAAAAATCAGTTTAGTTTTTTCTCTCTGTTTAGCAAGTTGTTTTCTCTTATGCATCTTATTTTTGGCCCTTTAAAATTGCTAACCAAAATTGTTTCTCAATACTATTTCCTCAAATGAAATTGTATGGCTTGTTGGCTCTAGCCATTTTATAAGGTTTAGAATACCTCCTGTTTTTGAAACTGTCCACTTTGGGGGTAAAGCTTTTTAAACTATCTGTTGATGGTCACAGAATGGTGACAGAAACGTGATTACAATTATTACAAAGATTTTCTAATTATTTCTTCCTCCTTGGGCCGAATCCTAACTATATACAACTATGAACAAAATCACGGCCGACAACACCTCAGTCACAAAATTCTTCTCGGTGGAGTTAATTTAAGGAAAGCAAGCTTGAAGAATTTATGTTTAGCCTTCTCGATGGAATCAGTATAATGTAGAATAGGATTGATTGATTTGTTTATTTACTAATCTGTACATTTTCGGACCCATTGGTCCGCTCTTCCAAACATACAGAAATAAATTTACCATTTCATACAATCAGGCTTAGCCTTACATAACAATGAACACTTAATTATAAAATTCATTGAATTTCAAACAACTCAAAAAATGAAATCAACTTATATATAAATAAATAAATAAATCATGTCACTTCTCATACGTATCTACATATCATGGATTACTAAAGTATTACAAAATCACCTCTATCTAAACGTCTATTGGTTTACGTTTTTTCATAAATTCAATATACAGTGTCTTACATTTTTTTACTGTCTTAGCTTCTATGAAGATGGAAGTATTATTATTATATAATCTAATAGCTTCAATTAAATAGGATTAACTGTATAGTTCAGTTCGATGAGTGGGGACTCGTAGTTGTTTATTTGCATATCGAGATTGACTCGAATGGGACCTGACTTCTGAGGTCTTTTGAAATCGATCGAACAGGTACACAGGCTGTTCTATTCTAAGAATTTTATAAGTGAAAGTTGCTACAGACAATTCTCTTCTTTCTTTATATTTCAACCACCCAAGTTTATCAAAATATGGCGTCACGTGATCATTATAATTTAAATAAAAAATAAAGCGAATTGTTGCGGACGGATTCCATAACAGATGCAAGCTTGAGGTGACTGCGAACTAAGACACCATAAAGCAGTGTTTCCTACTCCGTGGAAAAAAGATGAAAAACGAACGGATTTATCAATATAAACGAAACAGAAAACTCACCAGTTTATTATTCATTAGCTTTCTAGAAACTGTATTGTGCAGGGGCAGCACCAGTGTGTTTCTATACATACTTACATATCTATTCGTATGTTGCTATTGGTATAAGCATCACCCATATTTCGCCGAAAGACGTTTTATTGGAAAGTGAACAGATCTTTTATCCTTGAAAACGTAGGTAAATCGTAAGGTTGCTGAATTAAAGGGAAGTATGTCGTTCATGTTACCCTTGTGAATCTGAACGTAACTTGTTCGAGCGTCCTATGGTTCCCCGTCGTGAAAAGTAAAATTGACTAATAATTGCGCGTGACAGCTATTGCATATAGCGTTAATGTTGGTAAATTGCTAGGTACGTCCTAATCTGTGGGTGGTGTTCCGCGTGGGTCCAAGGCCGCTGTCCCGCTACGCCTACGTTTTTAGGCTAACGAACCGCACGCGCCTCTCATCTCCCCATAGCGATTAAAATGAGATGTGATGTTAGACTAGTGTGGTATATATATTTATCATTTTATAAAGCGGGTTGTTTAACCTGTTTATTTCAGGTCATCAACTGAGGTTGACATCCAACTGAGTCTATATCCTCATAGGTCTTCCAAAATCCTATCCATCCACCATAGCGTGAATGTTATTTTAATACGAAACAACTGTGTGAAGATCGAGAAACATTATCCACAATGAAACAAATGAATTTGATGTAGCTACTTTTATGATTCAAACTAACATTCTTTTATTTTGTTTCTTTTCATTAGTTTGCTTCTTACTTCTATGAATATCGGTCATTAGTTGTGTATTTCTAGCTAACAAATTAATTGTTACCTAGTTTATTAACTAGAAAACATTGTCCCGTGACCTTCAGATAGCTTTCCCAGCAATATTGCGTTCTCGCGACAGAGCGCTCTCGTGTGCATCCTATGCTCATGACCTACACCTTGTATACATAGGTCATATGGTTCTGATTTTCTAATGAGTAATTCGCTCGGGTTGATCGAACGCTATTCCCGTTCCTCAAGACGTTTAGTAGTAACGGGTTCACCCTCGCGCTCTGGTATCTCGGATAGGGAAGTTTCTTCAGTCCAAGCATTCAGGGTACCTATCAATTTTCCGATTGTCGTAGTTATAATAGGGAGTTTTTGCAACGCTGAGTTGCAGTCGAGTGGGAGGAACTACGAATAGAAATGGAGCATTGCGCATGCGCAAAAAATGCCAACGGTTAGCGGTCTATTCGTTGTATGAATAGAAGGATCCTATTCGGAGCTCAAGGGAAACCGAATACAGCTCCGAATACACATGTAAGTCATGAGCCCATGACGATAACCTGTAATGCTATAATCAGTTTTTCCTAATTCAAGGTGACATGACATGCGCATTGTAATATTCGTGTTTTTCCTAAAAGGTTGTCCGTTATTATAGACGAAGCTCCGATATTGATAGATCGATTTTGATGAAATGGTACTGATTGTACCACATTACAGAGAAAATAGACACCGACAGAAATTGCTGTCTTTGTCCTTTGTCGCGTATTAGCGGGTATCCACATATTCAATAATAAAACGTAATTGGCCAAAGGAAAAAAGTGTAAAATATCGTACATATGCAGGTAATGGGTATAGGTAGGTAGGTACATCCTGATCGTTGATCATGTTTAAGTTCCCAAATGAGATTCTCCTAACCCAAGGCGAGTTTCGATGTTGCCTTAACATCTACCTTCCCTTCCAAGTTCTCTTCCTTCTTCTACTATATGTGTTTCTAGTGAAAAAATTAAACCGCAGATAAAGTTGTTGCTAATTTGATATCTCTTCCATGATTCGAATTCATTACACGTTAGGTAATCCATGACTCGGGCTTAATTATGAAGATCTGGAGTAGTGCAGTCACGTTAGAGTGACTTTTGAATCGTTTCATTCAATTCCCTGTTCGTACAGCACGACTCAGTGGTTAGCTTCTGGTTTGCTTGCAATAGAAACACCTCTTTTTGTACAACGACTCAGATGGAAAACTGCAAAAACTCCCTAATGACTCTCCTCGGCCAACGAGGCGGGTAGAATTTAGTCTCAATTGTATGGGGAATCAGTGGAGATGAAAATGGTTGAGTTCGACCTAACTGCTTATTGACTGCTAATTTTCATCTTCTTCCTTAGCGGGCATCTGGACAGGTTTACCAGCCTTATAGTGGTTGGTAATACGTATTGATTGTAAGGTCGTTGCTGCATTTATACCCCTCTCTCCGTAACAGGCGCTATGTTTGACTGCAAATCCCGCCTCCTCATCGGATCACCCTTTCCTCATTTCCGAGAAATGCTGACCGGCAATCTGGTTTCCAATTGCCACACCATTTTTGCTGTCTCATGTTGGTTCGACAATCTTTGTGGGAATTCCCCTGCAAGTAGCAACCGTAAAATCATATTTCTACCCGATAATTCTTCTGACTACTTGTACTACTACTACTACTTGTGAAGCTAAATAATCAGTACTCTTCCTATCACGAAGACTAGTCTTTGTGATATTATCTTCTAGTTCTCAGTTAATATTGATAATTTCAAATTAGTTGCTTACAAACAATGAACAAAACCTTTAAATATAATATGCTTCTATTTAAATTTGAAATCTATTGAAATATGTTGAGACAAAAAGAAGAATCCAAGGTGATCAAATTGCTTTCGAAGGCAAGGAAACAATCACAGTCATCGGATCAATTGACAAACCATAGTATTTAGTGTCAAACATGATTTTGCTGTTTCTTACATCACGCAATTAGTAGGTAATGTGTGTGTGTGTGTGTGTGGACACCCTGTAGGTATATATATATCTATATATGTATATGTGTGTGTGTGTGTGTGTGTGTGTGTGTGTGGACCGCCGAACAAAATATTCGAAAATTTTAACACAATGTGTTTTAGCCTTGGCATCTTCAACCGAAAACGATACTTTCAAGTGCAACGAAGATGTGTTGCAAAAATTTCTGATGATTTCCGCTTACAACCGAGTCGTTGCTAGGGAAATGGTACTTCGTCATTTTTCAACCCACAAAATTCGTTGACCATTCGTTCGAAAGCTCTCGATTTATCCAACCATATTATACTGTGAAGTACGTGGCCGACAAGCTGAGTTATGAGCATGGTTATTTGAATAACTGTTTACACACAGGTGGTCATTATCAATAATTGATATTGTGAACATGATTGCAACCGCTTGTTAATTTCTGATGATTTCTGTGAGCTGGTGGTGAGTTGTTGCGCTGGTGATAAATAAATAAAACAACTTGATATTTTTCTGATAAGATACACAGCAAAATCTGTCATTCTTATAAATATAGGGGGTTTCACGGGTTTATGAGAAATGCGTGAGCTAATACACATTCTGTGTTTCCATAATTTCATTCGAAGTACGTAAATAGAGGTAACCGGGGGTCTGGGGGGCTTTGCCCCCTGGCGAGGCGTGGAACGCCGAATTTTTTCATGGAAATCCGGTTTGAGGCATTCATTCTAAATCGATTATGAAAAAGCGTTGAACTCCAGAAATCGTTAACAATTTCAAAAGAAGTGCTCAATTTCGAAACCAATTTAATATAATACTGTAATTTAGGAAAATTCGCTTGTTAATCAAGCTGCATGATTGGATTTTTGTGTGTGCGTTGACTGGGCAATTAGTTTTTTCCATGAAACTATTTTAAAATTTTCCTTCTTCCATTCTTAAATAAAGGTTTGTTGGTAAACAGAAATAATCGGTCTAGTTGACGTCGGAGTGAGTGTTTTAGGTGATTTTCCGTCCAGACATGTCCGTGAAAGTTTGGAATAACTGCCACCTACTCTACGTGCCGGGTTTCTACCGTTCTACTAATTCAGTGGAATTTGTTGTTCCGTCTATTAGTTTATCAGTTTGAGCCAAAGCAATGGGCAGACAAACTATTGATGGATATTATATGTATGACTTGTAATTTTCTTTGGAGGGAATTTAACGTTTCTGAATCATCATATTAGGTGCGTTTTCCTGTTATAATGAGGAAATTTGAATTCGTTCATCGATAGATCATCTTAATAGCTCTTCAGAACCAGCCAATATGAAGGGTCATGCTCGGTAAAATGTCTGACAAGTTGGATTGTCAGTATAGCTGCCTCCGTTATTTTAAAATAGGTATTATAGAAGAAACATAATTGAAATTATGCGAAGCAATAAAAGTAAACTTCACATTTTTAATTTGTAATACTGATTCTATTGTAAACACTATTGTAGTACAGTATTGTTTAGTACTGATGATCGAACATCGATGAAACACGATTTTTTATCGGATAATTCCTGAAAATCCCTTCAAATCAGCCTAGCTACAATGTTTGACTCGAGGGATTTTATGTTTACTCAAGCTCACCAGCCATATCTAATCGAGACGGAATTCACAGTTAGCCACTATGAGACCACCTTCCAAGAACCTTTCGATTTTGAATAATTTATTTGTTCCTAGAAATAAATACCTAAAGGTTCACCGACCATGAATTTTACATACATTAAGCCCTTCTTAGATGAACAGTTTTATAAAAATTTGCATTATGAAGATGTTTCTCAGGCAACGAATGTTACGTATGCGCGTGGGCTTTTGACTTTGCAGATTCAATCACGATGAAATTCATATGAATAACCTTCGGATGATCATGAGATTCGTAGTTGCTCATGAGTACAATATTAAAACGGTCCATTTCAACCCATTCGACATATGTTACCTTTTAGCTGAATTTTGTAGACTTGGGCCTTCTAGCTTGAGGTAAAAGATAGGGACGGCGCTCAGTAGGGTGAAATGCGCTTTTTTTCTTTTTTTTAACATGGCAATGTTTCGAGCGATTCTTACAGGAAATAGTGAGCTGATTTCAAATGTACGCTCTTATACCCAAAAAAATACACACCACGCAAATTTCCTGGCGAAAAAACTCCAAAAAACACGTTTTTCAACATATTTAGCAATGTACAGCCCTTTAGCACCACTCAAAATTGTTTTTATCAGAAAGAAAAGTTGAGAAAAGTTAAATTTTGGGTCGAATGAGAGCAACCCCCGCTCTCCAGCTCTGATGGCAGGCCAGGATTTAGCGGTAATTTATAGCAAAAGTGGACCAGATCATGCACTAAGATATTGAAGTTACAACAAAGTCATTTCATCAGCAATCCTTTTAAGAAATTTCGTGCTGATCATAATTATTTTGATCGCGATGAAACCTAGGTTAATGAATAGAGGCGTCGAATGTGAACTTTTGACGTTTTCAAGTTTCCAGAAACATTTTTCGACCTAAATTTTTGTTGAGTTGGAAATAACTTCAATAACTGCTTCACTTTTAAATAGCTCCGGAATGGGTGAGTCTAGGTAATATCGGACAACGGGATATTATAGTTCAAACCCTGTGTGAAGTCTTGGTTTATTGTTGCGCCATTCTAAGCGATATACAAAATTAAACCTCAAATTTCAACGATTTCTGTCGTTGTAGAACGAATTATCGAGCCAACATTATTGTAATTTCAAGTCATTTTGAATTCAAAATTGCTCCAAACACTTTCAGTCATGATGATTAACAACGAATAGTTGCCCAAATCTAAAAATAAAATTATTTTTGTGATACTACCTCGAACTTCATGGTTATGTTCAATACGAGGTTGTGGCCTTATCAATCGTACGAACTAATTACGTAAAGTGAAAAATATTGGGGGACTACCTGTAGTATGCATGTAGGTCATAATATTGTAGGATATTTCCAACTTTGATGTTTCCCCTAATGTCCATCTCTCCCTTACACTCTCGCTACTGTGCGGCGTGGAATCTACTCAACCTGAAATGTAAACCTAAAACTTTTAGGTGTACATCTTAGGTAGTTTTTAGGTGAAGTTAAAAATTATTTTTTCCTTGTAAAAATACAAAAATTCATTATTGAAAATATTGAAACAACAAAGATTTCGAGAACATAATAACCAATTGCTGCGTCTATTTGTCGAATTTTACTTTCCAACTGTCGAATATTGACGTAATTTATTTATCAGATGGTCGTCATTTCACTTCGCCAAATATACGAACAATTTTCCTCGTTCTTCCAATTAATTTTGCATATTCATACCTGGCTGTTCGTCCCCCTGAATAATGTTTGGAGTCATTTGGGTTAGTTCCGTTTACTTCAAGTGATTCCAAAACTTCATGTTCTTGAGTAGGTTTATTTCAGAAAACGACAAAATATGAATAAAGGAAAAGAGAAATGCAAGGTTCAGAATAGTATAATCTCTTTATGCCATTATAATTCTTTCTTACTGCCATGTAGGCCGACCACTACCATCAATATACTTGTAATGATCACCTGTTTATGAACTTAGAGTGATAAGTCTTTGAAAAATCAATAAAACTTAGCACTACCCTGTGCTAAGTAACCCGACTCTAACCATTGCAAACATTTCAAAGAAAATTAAGCTCTTCCAATAGCTACACAAATGTAGAACGTTGTTTTCGAAAGATTTCTAAATAGAAATCTGTTTTAGACATTTTATATATATTTATATATATAATGTGTGTGTGTGTGTGTGTGTGTGTGTGTGTGTGTGTGTGTGTGTGTGTGTGTGTGTGTGTGTGTGCGCGCGCGTGCGTGCGTAGATAGATAGATTAAATTTTTTCGTTTATTACTTTCAAGAATAAACCTTTGTAATCGACCAAGACAAAACAATTTTCATACCCCCCCCCCCTCCCCCCCCCCAATCAAAATTTTTTGGTTTACATTTCAAGATGCGTAGAATCCAAAAATGGAATAACGAAATTCCTTCCGTACGCCATCCGACGTTTTTCTCGAAAAGTATTGGACCAAACTTTAAGAAATTTGGATTGAAAATCATTTATCGGCCTAAGGGCTGGTATGTGCCAGTAACATCAATCTCCAACTTTCTACTGTGTATTACCAGTAAGTTTTGAAATTTAGTCATTTCAATTAGCTATTGATAATAATTTCTCGTAATTATCACCCAATCGTTGAATTTATCACCTCGTTATTTGGTTGAATTAGTGAACGTATTGTGGTTTCTTTTAATTTATGAATCTCGCAATATGTTATAAGTTGTACCTCCATATTTTCTTTACTTGTTAGTACCATGAACAGAATTGTACTTAACTTGAATATAGAATTAATTCAATAAGAAAAATACTCGTGTTCCTAATAATGAATTCGGATGTTGTTCATGTGGCTACAGCTTTTAATTGTTACTCAATATCTAGTTTATCTTTGGTAATCTAGGCGGGGAATACCCACATTTCTGCTCGTGTCTCGCGAAAAATATTTGCCCCGTTCTTTCCTAATAACTTCCGCTTCTTCTACCTTCATGTGCATTTTTTCAGTGTCACCGTTTTAGTTCCTGTTTATCTCGAATTCTCATCCCGTTGGCTAATTTCGCGTGTTTTTCTTTTTTTTTCAGGTAACCTTCCAACATTTTAATGATTCGGTGCGTTACGAGTTGCTGATCTTCTGGTGAGTAATACAGTATTTTGTACTTGGGCAGAGGATAGAAAGTTTTAGTCATGCAACATGACCATATGAGCCGCAGTTTTACTGGTTTGTCACCTTCCACAGTACCTTTTTTAAGTACATTTTCAGCACAATATTTTAAATAAATTTTATGGTACTAAGCCGTTTGTAGCTATTTTCAGTGATTCTAGCGAATTTTCTGAGAAAATAAATCTATTACAATGGCTCCAAAAATGTTAACATGAAAAATTTCCAAATTTTACTTCGTGGAAATCCATTTTGGGGCATTCTGAAATGATTCCAGGATTAATTGTAGGTATGTGTGTTTGTGTGATTCCGGACGATAGCTCTCTAAGGGGGTTGGGAAGGCTTGCTATGCGGGGCACTGTGAAGTTGTACCTTTCTACACAAACTCATTATTTGACTACTTGAAATGCGAGAAAATTTACTTTGTTATATATATCACTAGATTCATTAGAAAATTTAGTATCCAAAAAGCTGCACTATTCACTGATTGAAGCATTTTTGAGCCCCGAATCGTCAAATGAAATCACTTTATTTTATCGGCAAGAAATTACGTTTTCGTTCACATTAGTCCCATTATCTGATTTACCATATTATTTGGAAGTTCTCCGGCTGCTCCTAGTTGTTTCCAATAACATTTAGAACAAACAGATTCTCTTTATTGTCAAAATTGTAGTATTGGTGTTGGCAAGAAGTGATAGCGTGAAACTACCCATAAAAATTCAACTTTACCGATTCGATACATCGATACCAAACAAAATTGAACCCCCCCCCCCGACTATTGAAAGAAAAATTTGTTGCCAACAAAATTTATTCAACACCGTCCATTAAATTTTGAGAAAATGGGGTAAATGTATTGAAAAAAGTTATTTCCCAGGAGAGGCGCTAGTTTCGAATTCACGTCTAATGTCGTTGTCACATAATTTATTAATGGCCTACCCTGTTATGAAAGTGTAACAAAAGTAGGTACGGAACGTCAGACAAACGATAAAGAAGGCGGATAATGCTCTCGGTCGTCTTTACTTAGAATTAAACATTAAAGAAAACCGAAATTAGATCTTAATAATCACTTTTCAGACTGACTTATTTACGGCCTTTCTGTCTTACATTGGTTTTTTTAACTTTAAACTCTATCGTTTCTCCTCAGGAACTGGGGCTTCTCGATGGCGTTAAAGTTTAATTTAATAAAAAAGTTCCACTATCTGCTTTACAAGCAGATACCATGTTACATGGATATGTCTTTGATTGGGGATTTCATGACGGTTGCCCTCGAGAGTTGTAAACAAATCCTCTAACTTTAAACAAATCCCAGGGCCGCATCCCAACTAATTCCATCAAAACAACGGTTTACTTATAGAAATGTTGAAAATAACTGTGGAGAGTAGCCACTACAATGAATTGTTGTTAACAGTCGACTGTTGTCAAGAGGATGAAAATGTTTCCTATGGAGTGGAGTAAATGATGCTATTGCTTTACGTTGAGAATATTGACATGGATATGTCTTTTGGCTGGGGGTCAAGGAATTTTTCGCGACACTTTTTTTTCCCGACCGACACTTTTTTTCCCCACCGACACTTTTTTTCCCCGACCGGCACATTTTCTATTGATTTTCACGTACAACCAAGGCGTTACTAGGGAAGAGTAACTCCCATAGTTTTCATAGTAGGAATATCGTTCGCCACTTTTTGGAATGCTCTCATTTTACCACGACATTTCATGACCTCTAAGCCATTGTAGTGTCAAGAGTGCTGATTTATTACTCCAAGTTAAAAACTAATATTGTTTTGTAACCATAATGGAATAATCTTGTGAAAAGAAGGCACTACATGGTTGGTATACAATTGAGTAGTAGGTACCAACTGGTAAGCAGTAGGTACTAGACATATCCATGATCTTTTGTTTTTCCCATCAAGGGAGAAATTAAAATGCTTGTTTTTGATATTGTAACCGGCTTATTAAAATTGTTTATAGTCCAATCAATTTAGTTTAGGAATGTAGCCAGATACGTAAGGAGGGGGAAATTGGTAGCTTGAGATGTGAACATTTATCACATAAATCAAGCGCTTTCCAACGAGTGGCGAACGATTTCTGTGCGATGAAAACTGCGGAAGTTCCATTACCCTAGCAACGACTGGGTTGTACGTGAAAAACACTGAAATTGTGACACAAATTTTGCATCACGGAAATTTTTGGTTGACCCCCCAGAGCAAAGACATATCCATGTCAAAAACCAATTTAAGGCTGAAACTTCTTTTTTGTAAAGCCTTTTCATAAAGTTTCAGTAGAACATGAAGTCCACCTAGTGCAAAGTATGCCACTAATTCGTTCAGTAAGTCAGCTTTAAAATAAATTAGACTGATAACATATTTCAGACTCGTTGAGGGCGCGTCGGGGGTTTAAATTCCGACGTCCTACACGTATTGCAACGAGACTCTCCTAACGGGTACATATTTTTAGATTAGAAAAGCACCAGCTATCAGGAAGTAGAAATCAAACGACTAGAAATAGTTCTTATTAGGCGGCCTGTTTTTCATCCCTCTGGAGTGATGACGCACGCGAACGCCCATCTGGTGTTCATTGGTTCTAATTTAGGTTCGGCAAGCCCTTAACCGCTGGTTTTCGCCTGTCGACAAACAGGTTTATTTTCTCTTTCATGACTTCCTGAGTGAAAATTACTCCATAAAATATTTTCCTAACAATCAACTGAATGGATTTGTTTGTTCTTTAGTTGTCCTTTGATAATACCCAAATAATTTTCAGTAAATAGCAGATATATTAAAATTTTGTAAAGCAGATATATTTACTTATTTATGAGATGAAATAAAATAATGTATAAATAAGATGAAATAATTTATTGGTTTACGTTAGGAAGATTCTAAAAATCAGGCCGTATGCCGCTCCCGTCCGAAGCTTTTCCCCGCAACTCTTATGGCTTTCTACGAAATTTAACTCAAATTTTGACTTTCTACAAAATTTGGGCTTACGTATCGTCTGAGGCCCGAGGCTGTGCCTGATATCATGGCGTTACTTTCAATCATCCCTTTAAGGTAAAACTTGAGGGTTTATTTGTTTGTATATATATTCACTGGCAAATTGCCCAATTAATATGAAGTAATATTACATTTGACATAGCTTAATTCTACAGAAATTTAAAGAGTAGGTAAAAAACAATAAATTGAGAAAAATAGGATAAATAAGATTATAATTTGAAGGAACTTGGTAGTGTTTTCAAAAGACCGCTCGCCAACACAGAGGAGATCATCATCTACTGAAGATACGGCTTGATAGTTTTATTCTCGCTGGCATCTGATCGGAGGCTCGCCAAGTTGGTAGTTTCAAGTTAGTTTTTCTTCTTCATTTTATTTTGTAGGTAACATCGGGTCTGTCACCCTAGTGGAAATATTAAGACCAACAAATCATTTAGATGGTTGCTGTATCATCCATGCGTGTGATAAATATTTAAAGAGAAGGTAGTTGAACTCTCGCGACACCTTACTCTCCCCACCTAGTGTATAAATATCAAGTTCCAGTCATGCAGCATGATCGTATGAGCGAATTTTCGTAAATTATCGTATTACATTATGTGACATTGTTTTGAAATTTGAGTACTTTGAGTGCATCGAAATAGTTAATTATCAAATTTATGACAACAAAATTCGTTCTAAATACAATTCTGGGATTCGGAAAAAATTGGAAATTCAAGCTTTTTTAGGGAGCTTTAATCGATTTTTCAGGAAATAAATTTAAGTAAGATTTTCTGCATAATTGTTTGCATACATTTTATCATACTCTAACTTGTTGTTGATAAACTTTTTTAAAATAAAATTTTGCTAAAAAATATATATTCAACGATTTTTAGCCGTTTTTAGCCTTTTTTTAGTGGTTCTTTTTTGTAGCACATTTTTTTTAAATTTGACCAATTAATGTGCTCAAAAAGTGTTGGCCAACGAACTCATCCTTTCGTTTGGAAAGTTATTGTTTTTTTTTCCAAGAACGGAATTTTCATCTCAATTCTGAGGAGAGTTATCGTCTGGATTGATACATACCTATATAAATAAATAAATATATATGTATATATTACCAGAATGTCTTAAAACGGATTTCTATGAGGAAATATTTCGAAAATTTTGAAAACTAAAATTCTCTAAAAATAGCTGTGGTATTGAATGGTATTTTCGTCTTATCAACTTTGTTACGCACCACATCTGTTTCTAACTCTTGCACATTCCAAGATCCCCTATGGATTAAGTAAGATAACTTCTACGCGGAAAAACTGAAGTAACTGCATTGAGCTGGAGATTTTATCTCTTCGTACGCGACCCTTGAAATGGGACGAAGGCGGGAAGGAAGGACGGCGATGAGACGGGCGCTCACTTCCTCAGGAAGAAGCTGATTGTCATTCAAGAGGAAGCCCCCCCCCCCCCCCTCCTTCACTCATCCTCACCTACAGACACGACTGTTACTTATGTCCTCATTCCCTTGGGGACCCAACTTTTGGTTTTACGCCCGTCTCACTTCCGCCCCGTTAACCGAAGCTCTGTAGACTTTCCTTGTAACTGTTTAGATTTATGACTGAACGGAGTAAATCCAATTGTTGAACGGAAACAATTGAACAGTAGTTCCTAGAAAATAATCTCCTGCCAAGTTGGGTGTGACACTTCCTTGTACCAGTAATGTGTCGGCCACTGAAATGTTTTAAATAGTCCTAAAAGATTCCATATCAGGTAGGGAGCAATAGTAAACATGTAGCAGAAAATTATGCTTGATACACATTTATACTAGGGATGAGTCGATTCCCGATACCGATTCTCGATACCACCGATTCTTAGGCATTGGTATCGGTATCGAGAATCGATCGCCTAAAGTCGATACCGATACCGCCCGGTGATGGGCGTTTTATTACACTACGGTACTATTGCAACCATCTAACAACGAAGATGGTTGTACCGTGCAACCGTTGTGTGAAGTTAGCAGTTGCGAAACATGAATTGTCCAAAACACAACTTACAATTATAACTTTGTTTACAAGTAGGCTTGTGTTATTTTGTTTGTGACAACAGAAGCATTAGACAAAGCTATGTTTTCCAAGTATAAAAGCCTAGAGCCAGTCTTATTTGGAAATACCTTACAGTTACTGACGAAAAACTATAAAAACAAGTCAGTCTGCTTAACTTGTTTTATTCGGAAAGAAATCAATCCTAAGCAATAAAAGTTGCCTATCAATTGATACTTGATAGATAGCAAAAAAATATCAAATTTTGTATTTGCACAAATCAAATTAACTAAAGCCTTGAATGTAAATATGAATCTGAAATTTAGAATTTGTATAAGAATTAATCTTTAAAATTTATTTAATTTTAACAAGTAACTAAAGCATTAAAGCTTCATTGGAACAAGAACTCCTAGTGACAATAAATATAGATGGAAAATAAATTAGCTAATTATACTAATAACTTCATCTGCGACGGAACGGTAAGCTATTGGTGCCAGTATTCATTGCGAGAGGCTATCGATAGATGTGCAGTAACAACTTGCGGAACGTAACAACTTTGTGTAACCGACCCCTCTTGAGGTTTTTTTTTAAACAGAAACCTTAAGTAGAACAGATGGAGCTTAAAGGTTTTATTATCCATGTTTTGTTTTTATTTAAAAATTACCTCATTTGCAAATATATTGGGATCAATTTTTTGTAAGTAGGTATAAGTTATATGTTGTACAAAAAAATTTGAATATATTACTAGTTCAAGAGGAATTTTTGTTTTTCACCTACAGGTAAGTTAGGTATTATGCGCCGATGGTATCGGTATCGAGAATCGGGAATCGATTTTTTAGGTATCGGTATCGGGAATCGATAAATTTTGGTATCGACTCATCTCTAGACGCTGATTGTATTTCACGAGGAACCCCCCCCCCCCCCACCCTCCATCCCTAATCCTCACCTACAAACACGACTGTTGCTTATGTCCTCATTCCCTTGGGGACCCAACTTTTGGTTTTACGCTCGTCTCACTTCCGCCCCGTTAACCGAAGCTCTGTAGACAGTTCAATTCAATATTCTACTAACCAAATTCAACATTTTGTATTTCAACATTCAACATTTTACAATACGTCAGAAACACGCCGATCGTCATTCAAGAGGATGGCCCCTCCCCCACCCTCCATCCCTAATCCTCACCTACAAACACGACTGTTGCTCATGTCCTCATCCCCTTGTGGACCCAACTTTTGGTTTTACGCCCGTCTCACTTCCGCCCCGTTAACCGAAGCTCTGTAGACTTTCCTTGTTGTAACTGTTTAGATTTATGACTGAACGGAGTAAATCCAATTGTTGAACGGAAACAATTGAACAGTAGTTCCTAGAAAATAATCTTCTGCCAAGTTGGGTGTGACACTTCCTTGTACCAGTAATGTGTCGGCCACTGAAATGTTTTAAATAATCCTAAAAGATTCCATATCAGGTGGGGGGAAATAGTAAACATGTAGCAGAAAATATGCTTGAGAGGGGAATGAATGAATCAACAACCCCATATCCTCTACATGAATACATAATCCAACTGAATCGTCCTACCTATATCATCAATGCCTCTTCATTGTTAATCGTAACA
The DNA here is from genome assembly GCA_030762985.1 of Adelphocoris suturalis. Taxonomy (NCBI): domain Eukaryota; kingdom Metazoa; phylum Arthropoda; class Insecta; order Hemiptera; family Miridae; genus Adelphocoris; species Adelphocoris suturalis. The sequence continues at coordinate 12,851,321 of CM061044.1, forward strand.
AGATCGCTTAATTTCTTTGATCATACTGAAAATACGGGGAAACTTGTGTGTCACGCTTAATTTATGGCAGCCTTTATTTTTGTATTTTATGTCTTTACTTTGGTACATGGACTCGAAAGGCGTTGCGTTATAAATAAGCGTTACAGTTGATTTCTAACGATTTTCACGTACAACCAAGCTGTTTCTGGTGAAACCAAACTTCTTAAGTTTTCAACGGACAGAAATCGTTCACCATTCGTTGGAAAGCTCCCGATTTATCACGCATTTCTTTCGTACTTGTTCTTGGTATTTATGTCGCCATTTTATATTTATTAATGTTATTAATGGATGTAGTAAACAGTGCCGCTTGTCTTGTTGTTATTAGTGTCCACGTTAGAAATCACTTCGAAAAAACGCCAAAATGAAGCCGTGGGTTAAGTGCTTTATTACAAGAGTTTATTGAAATCATTGAAACTGTTACAATTGTAAGGAAAATTTGTTTTGAACATTATTCGTCAAAATTATTTGTTCAAAATAGAATCCAACATAGTAATGTTCATTCTTGAACTAAAGACATAAAATGTGTTGCAGACCCGTCTGCAAGCGTTTTTCTGGAAACTGTAATCTTCAGTATTTTTCCTTCGCCGCGCCACAGCCCCTCTCAACTCAGCTTTTCGTACTGGTTTTGACATGGATACGTCTAAGGCGTGGAGGTTTGTCTGTTTTCATTAAAATGGTGATTTTAAGGCTGAAAGGGCGAAATTCCTATGTAGCCTATCTTTCTATCAGGTGTACAAAGGGCATGCTGTAAAAACAGCATCATAATCGGTTCGTAATTGTGGACGCACTTAAAGGGCAAACAAACAAACATCTTTTGATTTTTATAGATATAGATGTATATAAGTTACGTGAAATGTGCAAATTTCTATATAACCTATCTTTCTATCAGGTGTTCAAAGGTAAAAACAGCATCAAAATCGGTTCATAATTGTGGATGCACATAAAGGACAAACAAACAAACATCTTTTGATTTTTATGGATATAGATGTATATAAGTTACGTGAAATGTGCAAGTTTCTCACTCACGTCCAGCTCAGTGATAGAGACAGGTGATGGCTCTTCAGACTGCGTTGTGAATCGGTCAATCTAAACGCAAAACCTTTCGACGCTGATCGCTGTGAAGAGTGTTCTTTATGTAGTTTGCATGAGCGGGAAGACCTTCATCACTTTCTATGTGTGTGCCGAGTTTAGGTGGATCGCCTTCGGAAAGGGCACTATAAGTGCAGGTGAAGCTATCGTACTGCTTGATGGATCATGTTGGGGTGCATTGGCGCAATTTGCACGATTGACTTGGTGCTACAGATTGTTGTTAGTCGAGAGTTCAATTTCTGTGTAATCTACATACCAAATCTGAAGCAATGAAGCCACGCTGCTTATGCCCCGTTTTCTAAAACAGATTTATTTTTCATTATTACCTAGCATGTTTCAATTAATTTGCGTACACTCCATGCGTTCTAGAATAGGGACTATTTATTTATATTTTTTTAGTAGATAGCAATGTAATTTATTTTACACCCCAACTTCCGACAGACGGTTGACACTGAGTTTTAATGTTTATTGCAATACGTATTTACTGAGTTTTTTTATGTGGATTTTACTTATAATAAACTATTTTCTTCTTTCTTCATCTTCTATATAAGTTGTTTCAAAAATCATTGATTCAGTTAGCAAGTTATGTATAGAAATACTTTTTCAAGTATAATTCAGAGGCGAGTCATAGACAGCATTATACTTTTTTCTCGAGTTCCCTAGACCAGAACCAACCCATCATGTTGGAAACAACCTCAGAAATTACATCGCATCTAGCGTCCTGCGAACCGCAAGTCGATTAGTCACCACACTTTTCTTTTTCTCATTACAGTTTTGAGGTCGGCACAACGCGGGTACCTACGTTTTGCGGTGACGTACGTTCTTTTTACGTGGTTGTTGGGGTTCTGATTCACCTGATTTGTCACTCAAACATCCGCCAATGACTCCCAGGAGTTGTCGACACCTGCCTGTTTCCTATGGGGCTCGCGTACCCGCTTAGCGATGACCAAGATCGTCAACTGACCTGTTTGACATCCAAGACGAATACAGAATAGAAATAACTTTGATTGATTGATGGGTTTTTTCCGTAAACTGTGTATATATTCTCATAAGATACAACCCATGTATGTAGGTTTGGTATTCAAGGCCTAAGATTGTTTTTAAATCAGCGATCGAAATTTATAACTATTCAACGCAACGATCCACTTCTTTCGGAACTTTGAACTTTGGATCTAAGAATCGGGTACGGTGCCCATGATAACCACTACCTGCCCATTTTCGAATCATGCTTCATAATAGTTATCGTAAATTCATATTATATTAAGCAATTACTTATTCCAATTCCATGTAGTGGTAATGGTTTTTTTTTTTTCAATTACCATTACTTTTTATAGGGAAAGTAACGGATCTTTCCAATTAGTCCATTACAGAAAAGGTAATGGGTAATGGGAAATGGACTTACTCCATTACCATTACAGGAACGTTTTCCCTCGCGCACCGCATGTGGGTATGTGGGTGTGTGAGTGCATAAATAAGTATGATAGAAATGACCTGCGGCAAGCAGTCATTTTAGCCGAGCTAAAAGGAGTTGCTTCCAATAATATCAAGGTCATGGCTGCAACTGTGTCATGGCGCGGGGTGTGGTGCGGGAAAAGCGCCACGGAGTTACTTGAGTTGAGCATCTTAGCAGGAGTGCTCCGTGGTATCACAACCCGCGTCCTGAGGGGTTTTTCCTAAACTGGTGGTCATTTTATAGGGGCAGTTCCTGTCATCTCATTGTTCCTCCTCATCCTCCAACTTCCCTTATCCCTAGAGCCGGCCTCGGGTAAACCTCCCCACTGTCTTCCCCACTGTTTGTTGATTTATTTTTTACGTTTTCAATTTAATGGTGTGCCCCCTCCGCCTTTGAAGGGAGTTTAAAAAAGTAATGTTTACGTTTATATACGTATATATGATATTATATTATTTATACATTTAAATTATATATACATATACAATTTCAGTAACAATAATATATATATACCTATATATATATATATATATATATATATATATATATAATATATATATATATATATATATATATATATATATATCAATTGTACACATTACGTACATGCGCGCACACACGCACTCACGCGTGCACACGCACACACACTCCCTTACAAGGTGCATAAGGGCAAACGTTCCTTTAATGAAAATGGGGGGTAATTCCATTCCCATTACCCTATACCTTTTCTGTAATGGGCAATTGGAAAGACCCACTACTTTCCCAATATCAAGTAATGGTAATTTAAAAAACCATTACCCAGGGGTGCCCCCCCCCCCCCCCCAAGCGCAACGACGCGCTCGAGCCCCCCCCCCCCCCCCCCAAACTCATCCGCCCTAACTAAAATATTTATTAAATAGTTAATGTAAATGATACACTGATGTGATAAAGAGTGTTGTATTTCTTGTTTTACAGATGTAAGTAATTCATTTTTAATTGACAGTAAAACAAGTACAATAAGTAAATGTAGAATTTCAGTTATCTACAGTAACTATCGTACATTGCTCAAAATACCAAAATACCCCATTTAGGCTACTATAGCTAAACAAGCCAAAGTATATTATATTTAACGTTATTAGTTATCAGTGACGGATTAATAGAAATTCGTGGGTGGGGGCGGTCCTCTACCAGCAGTATCCCCCCCCCCCCCGAGAAATTTTTTGAAAAAAGACCTTGAAAAACTGGCAGTTTTAGATGCTATAGACTTGCACTTTATATCAGGTAAGTAAAAATTTACATGAAAAACAATTCTTATTTGCACAAATTTTAGTTTGGTTACCAAACGCCCATGCACACACCAAAAATAAATAAATAAATAAATAATAAAATGACTATAGGTAAGTAATTTTTTGGGCAAAATTATATCGAAAAAGGCAGGGAATGAAATGTAAAACGCTGGAGAACTTCAGTCCTCGTGATCTTATATTTTTATAAATTATACAGTTTATATTTTAAACACAGGATTAAATAATAATACACTCTTTATTTATTTTTTTTCAATTTACTTTAGAAGTAAACAACCATTTAATAAAGACTCGCGATGAAATTAAATGAACAAAGTACTTTTTTGATTAAAGATGAAAATACAAATAATATATTACATTGTTAAACATTTTTCGGCTATTACTGGTAAATGTGAAACAGTGAATAATTCACTTCAATCGAAAAGCACTGGTTGCAATCAGTTAAGAAAATACGATTCGTTTCTTTCTTCGTCGGAACAGTAGGTAGGTTGATTATGTATTATGTATTGTTACCGTTACCAAAAGTGGTAAACGAGAGATAAATACAGTAGGTTCCTACCGTAACTTGTTAACTAAACTGACGAACACAAACTTATCCCTATTAACTATAATTGTATCCTTTACTTGCAGCTTTATATTTTTTAAAGAAGAAAGATGTTATCTTCCATGCTCGTTTCTTGACGAAGCTACACTCAAACACTAAAAAAAAAAAACTTTAGTTTGCATTTACATGAAGTTTGGTTTCTACTGCTCATCTACTCAAAAAGGGCGAAGATGGACGACAGCAAGACACGGACTCAACAACACCGTTGCCAACCTGCTTTGATGATTTTTCCCTCAAGCACTTCTGAAAATCTCAAAGTTTACCGAAGAAAATTCTGACACAATCCACGTAAATCTCCGATTGATACCTCGTGGCACCTACGCAGTTTGTGGGCCAACTAAAATTCAAACGAACAAATTAGAAAATTGGCCGTGAAAGATTAGTAAAACCGGTACCTATCGTACCAGTTTCCCCACAGTATAAAGTTCCTTCATCTATACTCGTATTTTTGTCAATCTACAAGCGCGACGGCGTGATTCTATTCCGACGTTCTCTCGCAAGAATTTTTTTCTTCAGCCTCTCGGGGAGGGGGGGGGGGCGCACGCCCCCCCCTTTAATCCGTCCCTGTTAGTTATATGCCTTATTAGGTTTGCCTACAATCGACAGAGCAGTTTTTTTCTTTGTGCTAATGATAAAGAAATGATCAATCTTATTACTTGTTCATAAAAAAAATTTAAAAATACTCATTTTTCTAACCCCCCCAAAAAAATTTTAACGACGCAGTTTGCGTCGTGACCCCCCCCCCCCCCCTGTGGGCACCCCTGCATTACCATTACATGCAATTGGAATAAATAATTGCTTCGAACCATTCCTATTACATGGATGGTAATGGCAATTGCAATTACTTTCTTTCTGAAGTAATTAGAAAAAGTAACGTTAATTTCAATTCCTCTTTCAACAACTCTGCTACAGAACACGTTATTCGAACTTGACGCGTATCGATCTTGGTATTGCAGCATTCGAAACGGCAGCACGCGTATCCAAGCGTGCAGTGAATCGAGAAAATATTGTCATACACCCATTTTGTTAAACTCCAGGTGAGTAAGCGCGATTTCCTACCACGTCAATGGTTTCCTTGAGCTTCTCGGAACCTGATTCAGACTTCAACGAACTACCCACTTCAATCACTTCGGAGCAGACCACCTGTGCTATTGGTTTCCATTTCCGATACAAAGAGGGAAAATAGCGGTTCCTAAATTCAATATTTTTTTTTGCTTGTTATTTATTGTTGAAGGACACTGCCTTAGATTAACAGGTGGGTACATTTGTAATCGCTTGATATGAATACACCTTCACACAAATGAATACGAATACGAGTGTATTCATATTCACTTATTTGAAACAGGTGTCATTCATACTCACGTGAATATGAACGCAATTTATTGTATTCATTTTCATATACCTATGTGAATATGATTACGCTTGTATTAGTATTCAGTTGTCTGAATATAGGTGTATTCATACTCACAAAACGAATACAAGGGTAGTCATATTTAGTTGTGTGAATACCGGTGTATATACGAATATATTCGTATTCACAGAATATGTTTTTTGTGAATATAAGCGTATTCGTATTCACGATTATAAATATGCCCATCTCCGGTTAGATTATGAGTGAGGGAGAACATTCTTGGCATTGTTGTAACTTAACTTGTAACTTGTGTTATATGTATGTTGTAACTTATGTGCTACGAGTTACATTTACGGATCCTACCAGTTCGTTCACAAAATACGTTATAACATTTACGTTAAAATGACAGTAGTAAGGATTCAAATTCAAAAAATAATAGTGTCTGCCATGAGAACAACTATTGGAGAAAAAAACCCTACAAATTATTACAAAAAGTTTCATCACACATATGTGTATATAACCATTAAAGCAGCTTATTTAAATTATTAATTTAATTTAATTTAATTAATAATTACATTCAAGAAACGTTAGAGCTCAATAAAAAAACCTAATTTAAAAAACATTTCGACACATTTTACACACACATACATTTAAAAAAACCAAAGAGCTGGAATAGTGGATAGTATCTCGTGAAATTTAAGGCAGTCCAGACAATGATGTTCTCTGCACGTTTTTAATATTTTAATTAAAACAAAGTTTAATCTTAATAATGGTGTTGGAGACCATGTCAGCCGATGTTTTTGGCATTTACAGTAATTTCCATGAATGTTTGTGTGTCTCGTAAATTGCTTACGGAAGTGCCTTACTAAAGGGGGATTTGGTGAATTCCACCAGTTTTCCGAAATTCGAAGTATAAAAAGAACTGATTCCGCTCTGGTTACGAATAAATCCATTTGGATTTTAATACATTGGATCCGTTTCCACATTTCCGTAGTCGAATAAGCCAAACAATTTCAGTTTTTATTTCATTACTCCTAACTACCAAATATATTTTGTCATTGACGGAAATGTTGTCGAGAATTCCGAACAGCGTCATATAAAACCGTATCTTACAACTATTGGAATCTATTAAACTTTTCCACTGTCCCATATTGCCACAGGTAAATCCCCAAAGGCGCTTGAAACTTTATGCTGTATTGCTGCCAAATGGACTTAAATTTCATTTAAGTTTACTAAGAAATTGAAAAGTTGCAAATAAATGTTTAAAATCCTAAAATTGGTTTGTATAAAACATGATTTTGTATAAAATCATATCATTTCCCCAGTGATATTTAAAATAAGCATTCGCGGAGGACTATAAGACAGTTGACGATATTATAGTTGAGAAATTTCAATAATTCCAGTAATCATCATCATCTCAGTAATTCTGTAGGAAATACCAATCATAATTCCACTATTTCACGACTAGCATCACAGTAATTCTGTTATTAATTGATTATGATCCTTCGCTTGGAATGTTTATCGGACTGGTTTCGCGGAGGACTATTAGACAGTTGATGATGTTTTAGTTAAGAAATTTCAATAATTCCAGTAACCATCACCATCTCAGTAATTCTGTAGGAAATACCAATCACAATTCCACAATTTCACGGTTAGCATCACAGTAATTCTGTTATTAATTTATTATGATCCTCTTCCTTCGCTTGGAATGTTTATCGGACTGGTTTTGCAGTAAAATACGTTATTGACGTTGTAAACTCGACAGGAAATAGTTTGAACCGAGTAAACAACCGATCGTTAAAATCGTTCCTGTTGACGTATACGAAATAACTACGATGCTGATTCACGAAGGATCTTTCTTTTCAAGGGGGGAACTACTGCATTCCCAACGTCTTGCGAATACCCAGTCGTTCCTTGGATGGCTGTAATGTTGGCGATGTGTCGATTATTTCTTCATTACCTGGATCACTGATCGGAGATCAATGGCTATTACAAAGACTGATTTTGCTGAGAATGGTTGTATTGGGAATGTTGTTTTTACTTTACATGACCAGAAGGGTCATGACAAAAAAATTGCAATCGGCCTTTATGTGTAGGTATGTGGAACTGTGCCTGAACGTGGGTTCATCCATCATCCAAACTCCTATCTGCAAGTTTCATGAACATTTATGTTTTCTTGTAGGATGTGTGTGAAGGTAGATGCTTTGTCATCAAGCGCATGAGCTGATATGGCGTGGCCGTATGCAATGCCGATTGGTCTAGAAGAAGCCAGAGATCGTTTTACCTTCAAGCCCGATGGGCCTCCCATAATCTTGGATGTCCAGGTTGTTAGAGGCAGCGAGGGAATAAGATTCATAAATATGACAGAAATTACTTACGGCAAAGAACAATGGCGACAAATAGTACCTATCATGGTCATGGCCGCGGCCGTGGGTTGTGGTGCTGCAAAAGTGTCACGGAGGACCAAGTCCCTCAACTTGGTCGCCCCAGTAGGAATACTTCATGATATCATCACCTCCGTCCTCTGGGACTTTTCTTCTGAACTCTTCCTGGGACTTTCCCTCTAAACTTCCTTGACCCTTAGGGCCGGTGATCAGTAAGTCTGGGCGTCCTATCTATTATTGCGTCCCCTCAGTCTTTCAGACTTCTTCATGAGCAATCGTAACGAGTCCATCATTCAACTGCATGTTACTCTAATATTGAGAGAATTCGGTTAAGAAGAACGTCAGAATGGTTTTTCGGTATAATGAAACCGTTATCAGGTAAATCTGTACTTCATGTTATAAATTATCTACCTCCGGAAACGCTGATAAAGACTGACGCTGTTAGAGTCCCATTGCACCCATTCATTCATTGAATGGGCTGTGTAGTTAACAATGCCACCTGGTACGCTGTGTTCCATTCTTCATACGTATAAATCACTGGGAATTCAAGCCAACGGCTATTCCGGTTATGAACAACGAAGCGGCTACGATGTCTCACAGGATATTTGTCGAATTTGTGAAGCCCTTGATCTAACTGCAATTCATAACTGATACACTTGCCTATCCCATCAATATGTTTCCTGGATGTGGTCTTCTATTGTTGGTGAATATGTTGAGATTTGTAATTTTCGCACAAAGTAGGTGCATAATATAGTTGATTGTCTTCTATTATCGCAACTTCACGTCTTTTTATTTAATATTCATTGAGTAACTGTAAGATAACTTATATTTGGTTTCATTTGTACTACGAAAAGCAGTTTTCATTTAATATCCGATCAAGTAATTCAGATGTAGACTTATTGCACTACTGTAATATATCATGTGGCAGTTATATACTTTTATTTAAGTTCTTAATATATTTGTGTGCCTTGTTCTAGAGCGCAGGTGGTGTTCTAAAAGGTGGAACATAATGTATAAGTTCTATTTATACTTAACCTCTAGAACAGAATCGGTAACATTTTGCGAATATTTCTAGAAAAACCGTTAAAAACGGCAACATATTGCAATAATAAATTCGAAATAAATATCGCCATATCTATATCTCTAAAAGCGTTTTACTTATTATTTTTTATTTAAACTTGGCAAATTTAGTGCGCAAACGAATATTGAGTTTTACAAATAATCTACAGTATATCTGGAAATTCGGAAAGTCGCTTTTAACATACCTATTCTGCATACACGTATCGTTTTGAAGCTACATCTGTTGTGCACAAAAACTACTTTCCTTTTTCATGGGGATTTTAATTGTTTTGCTGAAATTTGTTATTTGATTTTGATCCTGCGAATACGATATATACATATACCTTTTTTTTCTTCTGATTTTTGTTATTTGAAAACTTAGTATCAGACATCCCAAAAACTCTCATCCTCAGAAACATTTAGTTTCACTTTGGTATCTCAAAAATTGGTGAGGAGGGTTACTTTTGGGACACCTTGAGTATAATTCGTATTAAACCTGTATAATTCATTATCATGATTGTTGGAATCCAGAGTTTGATTCTGAATGCCAGAGAATCACTTTACGAAGAAGCAGCTACTAAATTTTTTGAACTATCGCTATGACTCAATTTTCTTCATGTTTGAATATTTAACCCACCTCAGAGCCTTGCAGCGTTAAGATTGAATTCCAAAGCTTTTCGTAGGCGGTGGATATGAGATGCACGCATGCGTTGTCCTTGGATTCAAACTTTTCAACTTTTCGAACTCTTGGCGTTTCGTCACTTTCACCATCGCGATCTGAAGGTTGCTCCGACTTTCTTCTGTGTCCGTGAGTATGAGGATCTCTCATCTTAACAATATCAATGCCTTGACCTTTCAATGATGTTCATTGACGTCACGGATCCGCGTTCAAATCACGTTGCCTCTAGGGGGCACATCTCAATTCCGACGAGGGTTGTGAAGATCATGAATATTTATGAAAATTGTTCTATGCATGCAAATCCCGCTTAGCGCTTAGATTCCATTCCGTAGCTTGCTTGGATCCCATCCGTAGAAGCGCTATTCCTTGATTAGTCGTCCTGAACGTATCTTTTGATATACAGGGTGTAAACTCTAAGGGTGGGCCACCGGCCAGGGGTCGATTCTTTTTTGAGAACTAAGGTTTGAGACATGAAAAACTCCTCTGAAAATAAAATTTTACCAAATTTGGGAAACCTCGAGCTTTTTCTACCCGGAATTGAACTATAAGAACCTATATTTTTTCAAAGCGCAAGAACAGTTAAAACTGCGCCAAGATTTCATCTTTCCAACGGTGTAGTCAATTTTAATTTATCTTTGCTAATTAGGGGAGAAAATCATGTTTTAATTTTTAAAAACACCATTTTTTCAGTGAAATCGAGGGTTTTGCCGAAAAATTACCTTCTATGAAAATACGAGTTTGGGTTCGTTTCTACGTATTTTTATGCTGAATCGAATGGTAACACTTGCGTATCTCTCTAACTCCGTTATAACCAAGTTTTACACTTTAACTCACGAATTTGAGGTAATTTGGTAAGTATGATGAATTTTATGTGTTTTTAGGGGTGAAATTAGTTAGGTAAAGTGTTATAACAGGGTTCGGGAGATTTGCAAGTACAGTGGAACCTGGATAATTCGAACTTCTTTAATTCGAATATTTCTCTTGGTCCCTAGCATTTTGTATTTAAACAATGCTAAAAAATCATGGATAACTCGAATTTTATTTTGGATAATTCGAATTTTCGGCGAGCTAATTAAGGTATACATTTTAAGCTGCGACTCAAAAAAATTGTAAATTTATCGGGAAATACGTTTTAGTAACGATATTCGGCAAAAGGTTTGCGTTAGACCAAATGCATGCAAGTCAGTGCCATCGTACAGTCTGATAACTCCCCTTCCCCTTCCGCCCGCCGACCGTCCCAAAACAACAAAACAAAGCCACGCGTTGGAATCTTTTATAATGGCCGAGAGACTTAATTCAAGGAAACAGGCCAAAATATCATCCTTTTTTGAAAAACAATAGATTGTTTTTTATGGTTGCAGTGAAATACAGTACCATTCCAGGTGTCTTTATATTATTGTTCAATATTCTGTTGGTCAATACAGTTTCCAATGTTAATTTACTTCGTACTGTAGTTTGTTATAATATAATTTATAATAATTTATTAAAAACTTCTTTAATTCGAATTTCTGGTTAATTCGAAGTTTTTGACTGGTCCCTTGAGGTTCGAATTATCCAAATTTCACTGTAATACCATTTGATTCAGCGTAAAAAAAATACGTAGAAACCGACCCCAAACTAATATTTTCATAGAAGATCATTTTTCAAGAAAACCCTTGATTTCATTGAAAAAAAAAGAAAAAAAAAAGGTTTTCAACATTAAAACATAGTTTTTCCCTCCATTAGCAAAGTAAAAGTAAAATTGACTACACCTTTGGAAAGGTGAGATCTTGGCGCAGTTTTTACCGTTCTTGCATCTTGAAAAAATATTGGTTCTCATAGTTCAATTCCCGGTTGAAAAAGCTCGAGGTTTCCCAAATTAGGTAAAGTTTTATTTTCAGAGGAGTTTTTCATGTCTCAAACCTTAATTCTCAAAAAAGGTCAGGAATTTATCTGATAGGAAATTAAATGCTCTTTCCAAAAGCATCCTCAAATTTGAATTCAACTTGAAAATTAAGGGAGTTATGATCGTTCTAGTGACTAAAGGTATAAAACGGGAAAAAATCTTAGAAATTAAATTACTAAGCGTTTAAAAAGAAATCTCTTCGAATAACTTTCGATCAGAAATGAGCCCCCAAACCCACCCCTGGCCGGTGGTCCACCCTTAACGTTTACATCCTGTATAGCGTGTCAAACCGCATTATTTTAAAGTTCGAATCACTTTATTTTGATATTCATTGGTTCAATAATTCACTGTTCTCCAGTTAGATTATTATGTGGTGCACTAATATGTGGTAGTGATAGTGGGAAGTGTCGTGTTGTTTCGGACTATTTCAAATTTTATCTCTGGAAATCGAATAATTATTACACACCTGTAATTACTACCTACCTGTATTAATTGAGGAAACTTATTCCATATTAACATGCATTAGCGTGACAAGAAGTATGATAGTAAGGAATGTACATATATTATATAGCGTTTATGAAGTTGTATTGTACTCCACAAAAGAGCAGTGGCGCAGCGAGGTCTTCCAAACTGGGTATTTGAAAAAAGTGGGTCATGTAGTCACCAATCAAGCAATGAGCAAGAAATAATGTTTTGAATCTTTAAATGAAATCAAACGAAATTCTAAGAATGCAGACACTAACCGCACTCTTCAACGATTTTGTATTTTGTCTATGATTTGCAAAGTTTTGACAAAACTCTACGCCGTAGTGAGACCCCCCCCTTCCTGCCAAGCGTGACGTCACATTTTGCTGATTCTTTGATAAGTCATAACAATCAATTACCTATTCATCAAAGAAAGTGCAGATGTTCTAATTAAATTCAAAAATAATAAATGCAACATTTTCAGACCAATGGGAGACTCGCATTATTCAATATAATTGACTAAAAAAAATTAATTCGTACTGATCTTCCCAATGTTATAAGAGTTGCGATCATATGAGCGTGGCTCTCTTGGTGTTTATTGACCGCTTTCATGAAACCTGTCATGAAATATGACATCATGTCATAACCAACAGCGACCCAATTGTTTTCTCACTACTAAATAAAATACGAATACAAGGGTAACAAATAGCTTACCTGGCCCTGGACAGCCTGACAACCGCTGATGCGAAAGCGTAACATAAAAAAATAGTGAAATGATGATTGAATGTTGATTATCTTGCAACTAGAACCATTAAAGCGCAGTTTTCCGTGCTTTTTGTATTTGCGCATGCGCAGTGGCTTCTATTGATCAGACTGCAATGAAACATACAAGGCACCGTCTAGACCCCGACCCGCACAATGCCGCACTTTTTTTTTTTTGAAATGTTTGCTATTGCTTCCCAATTTTGCCCAAATAAGTATATTCAAAAACGTCTAACAGTGAAATGTGAGTGAAAATTTTGATTTTGTGAAATTTCGTTTGATATTTTAAAATTTACAAAAGTTATCATAATGATTCCGCTACCTGTGCAATATTGCACCAGCTATGTTCCCTATAGCTATACAGGGCTAAAAGAAAATACTTCAGTAGTTTTTAAAATCCGTATTCAACGTTGTAATTCATCATTTTAACGAATTTTCGTAGAATATGAAGCTATAGCAAAGGCTCGGAATATTTTAAAATCAAAATTTTATACGTCATTCCAGACGATAACTCTCCTTTGGATTGAGATAAAAATTCCGTTCTTGCGCTAAAAAATCAAGCTTTCCAAATGAAAGGGTGAATTCGTTGGCCAGAACTTTTTGAGCACATTAATTTGATCACATTTCAAAAAAATGTACTAAAAAAATCACTAAAAATGGCTAAAGATTGTTAAATTTATATTTTTTGGTAGAATATTGCTCAAATAAAATTTATTAACTATAAAATAGAACGCTCAAAAATTTATGTACAAAACTATGTGACAAATGTACTGTATCATTAAAATTTGCTTAAAAAAATCGATAAAAACGCTAAAAATCCAAAACCTCTATTAGAGTTGGAGATTATTATTTAGAATACGTTTTTGCCATAAAATTAATAGTAGAGGAAAAAAATAGGTTCTGAGACAGGGTCCAATACGGGGCAGGGTGTACTAACCCGCGCAACACGCAAATTAAATGAAATTATTTATTTATTTATTTTTTCTGTACATTGCACGTCCATTTATCGTAAGATCAAACAATTATTTTGCGATGACCATGAATCGAACTGGTGACATTCTCTAAAAATTAACAATTTTGTTATGTTACTTAGTCACATGAATCACACTGTTGTATAGATGTAGATTGTGCCTTGCTTAGTCAAAAGCTTCATCACCAACGTCAATATGAAGGCACTTCGATGGAGTCCTACATACTAAACATAAATCCTGCTTGGGGCTCTTTACGACCTCGCTCGAGACCCACGTATTTTTTTCCTCTACTATTAATGGTTAACAATTTCCTTACACTCAAATTTCAAAACAATTAACAGTAAACAATACGATAATTTACGGAAATTCGCTCATACGATCATGCTGCATGAATGGAACTTTTAGTGTGAAGTTGTTGATCTATTGAGACTTCTTGCTTGTAATCTTTGTTGACATAGGTCACGTGATCATTGCGGAACATCATCCTAGACCCTCGTTTCAGTCATGAATAAACAGATGACCGCTGAGTTTCTTTCTCTTTACTTCAGAGCTGGATTTCGCTAAAAGACTTTTGGAGGGGTGTTTGTGCAACTTCGTGCGTCATTCGGTCCATAGTTTGTTTTGTCCCTGTCGGCTCGAGTTAGCACTTCGAGGAGTGAGCACCACCGCGTGGGACCCTGTCAAACGAAAACAAGATGGAAGACTGACTGAGAAGCGTTGGAAAGAGCTGATCCGATCTAACGGTCTGTACCGGATTCAGTCTCACCTCGCTTCACCATGAACTAAAAAGTTTGATCTAGTTTATGTGGAACTTTACCACGGGACTTTAGCCATTACCTAATCCCTTGAAAAGCTTATGAAGCTTAGAGTGCTTAGAGTGCTTAGACAGTATAACGTAAGGGGTTGTCTCGAAACTAGCGCGATTTCAAATCATTTTCTCTATAGCAACGATTCTTTTGCTAGGGAAGTGTAACTCCCTTAATCTTGTCCCTTCCACAAACTTTTCACAGAACTAAATAATTTGATTTAGTTGATGAAGGACTTTACATAGGAGGGACATTAGCCATTATCTAATACGCCGAAAATCTTGTGAAGTTCAGTCATTAAAATACCTATATGAGAACTGTCACGAAAACAGCGTAAGATTTTCAATTATTTTCTCTAACAACGATTCTGTTGCTATTAAGAAAGTGCACCTAACTCCCTTATTTTTAGCCCTCCCAAAAACGTTCCACAGAACTAAATTGTTGGATTTAGTTGAAGTAGCACTTAACTACGGGACATTAGCCATGATCTAAAACGCCGAAAACCTAATGAATTTCACACATTAATATGTAAGTAGGTATGTGAACTACCACGAAAATAGCGTAACATTCCAAATAATCTCTGATGATTCTGTTGCTAGGGGATTCATTGTTTGATTTAGTTGAAGTAGCACTTAATTACGGGACATTAGTCATGATCTAATACGCCGAAACGATTAAGAATTGTATACACTAAAACTTAAGGGAATTGTCACGAAACTAGCGTGATTTCTAATCATTTTCTCTAACAACGATTCTGTTGCTAGGAAAGTGTACCTAACTACCTTAGTTTTAGCCCTTCCAAAAACTTTCCACAGAACTAAATTGTTGGATTTAGTTGAAGTGGGGATTTACTACGGGACTCTAGCCATGATCTAGCACGCTGAAAAACTAATGAATTCAAACATTGAAATATAAATGAAATGTCACTAAAGTAGTGTAAAATTTTTAATCATCTTATCTTTCAACGATTCTGTTGCTAGGAAAGTGTGCCTAACTACCTTAGTTTTAGCCCTTCCAAAAACGTTTATTTATTATTATTATTATAAATTGTTGGATTTAGTTGAAGTGGGACAACTACGGGACATTAGCCATGATCTGCTTACGAAGTTCAGACAATAAAATATAAGTATGGGAACTGTCACGAATATAGCGTAAAATTTCTAATAATTTTCTCAAACAACGAATCTGTTGCTAGGGAAATGTAACGCCCTTAGTTTTAGCCCTTCCGAAAACGTTTCACACTACTAAATCTTCTATTTAGTTGATATTGGACTTTACTACGGAACTTTAGCCATGACCTAGTCCGCCGAAAAGCTTATGAAGTTTATACAGTAAAACTTAAGGGAATTGTCACGAAACTAGCGTGATTTCTATAAAACTTATAATTTTCAAACTTATAACTTTAAAAACTTATAACTTAAAAACTTTAAAAACTTAACTTTAAAAACTTATAACTTATAATTTTCTCTAACAACGACTCTGTTGCTAGGGAAGTGTAACTACCTTAGTTTTAGCCTTCCCAAAAACTTTCCGCAGAACTAAATATTGTTGGATTTAGTTGATGAGGGAATTTACTGCGGTACTCTTGCCATGATCCTAGCACGCTGAAGAACTGATGAATTTTAATATTAAAATATATAATAAGTAAATATAATAATAAGTAGCGTAAGATTTCTAATCATTTTTTCTAACAACGATGCTGTTGCTAGGAAAGTGTACCTAACTACCTTAGTTTTAGCCGTTCTATTAACGTTTATTTATTATTATTATTATTATTATTTATTTATTTATTAAAATTTCACAGAACTAAATTGTTAGATTTAGTTGAAGTAGGACAACTACGGGACATTAGCCATGATCTGCTTACGAAGTTCAGACATTAAAATATAACTATGGGAACTGTCACGAATATAGCGTAAGCTTTCTAATAATTTTCTCAAACAACGATTCTGTTGCTAGGGAAGTGAATTTGATGTACTTTAGACATTTAGACATACTCGTATAGGAACTGTCACAAAAATAGCGTGAGATTTCTAATCCGATGGCGATCCGGGTGGTTTCATTCCATTCTTTGGGATGATACCTACCTATCATATACCTAGCCTATACCTATCAAGTACCTAGTAGAGATGCAAAATCGGTAGCCAACAATCGATTTTGACAATCGATTTTTAATCGAGAGCTCACAATTGATTGTACCAATTAATCGGGCAAAAAAAAATCGATTTTAAACATAAAAAAATTATCTGTTATATAAAAACAACATGATGTATCTAGTTAATTAAATATTTTACCTTTTAAAATTCCCTAGTACCTAGCCTAGAAAAAATAATTTTTGAAAGTTTTCGAGATCGCGATTTTTTAATGTATACATATACATATAATATTATATACATATAATATTTAAGGGCTAAACTTCAATTCTAACCTTCAAGGTTGACTGAAATTGAATAGGAGGTGCTATGACCAACTAGACCCCGTACGTGATTTTCGACCCAAGTCAAAACTACATTTTGTCCCAGTAGGTTCGGAGAAAAGCTCTGGACGGCGAACTTTTCATTAGACTTTTCGAATCTGCGAATCTTGAAACTTAAACCAGCATATTTTGAGGGATGTGCTAAACATTTTTTTTCTTGGTCGATCACATAGGTTCCATTGGAAATAATAAACCAAAATAATAAGATACAGTATATAAATTGCTAAAGAAGGGAAGAATGAAACTGAAATTCAATTATGGCTCGATTTGACCTCAGAATAATATTGCGTTTTGCATTCTGGTTTGTGAATCGTGTTTATCTTTTCTCCGCTTTCCGTTGTTTTTTTTTTTCCAAATCTGAAACGTATAACCTTCCTGATTGTACGCGGAAGTATCAGTTTGCTTTGATAAGACACACCCGCGGACTTATCGCGTTCGGTCTTTGATTACGAACCGGTGATGCCTGCGGTTGCAGATTGTGAATAATTTATAGGAAAAAAACCAGAGCATGTTCGGTTTGTATTTCTTAAACGACCCAGGGGATCAGGGAAATGTAATGTTATCGCCATAAATGAATAAAATTATTTTCTTTATGTTATGTGTGGCACATAGTTTTATTGTATCCAACAAGTAACATCGAATAGGTGATTGAATTAAATGTTAATTGAATGGTTTTTTTAATACTTCGGTTAATACCGGTACATGGTTAAGCTAAATAATACTTGATGTAAACATTGATAGTTAATTTATTCGTAATTATCATGAAATTCTTCTTCGCTCTTCGTTTGCGCACACGCGAAATCCATCAATCATTATTTTCTCACGGTCTATTCGGTCTTGCGTAAAGCCGGAAGGTGGACGGGAAAAGACGAATTATCCAATCTTTCCATGTCAGTTTCAAAACGTATCATTAGTAGCTACTGCTCATGCGTAAATGTGAAATCCTTGCAACAAGCATAAATTTTATAGTTTAAATTCGATTTTGATGAGATTTTCAGGGCATAAGCGGTTTAGGCTGAAAATGGTTTCCTATCAATATAATTGATAGTAAAAATTAATAGTTTCCATTGCGCATGCGCAAACAAATAAACCGCCAAGCGTCATTTTTCCATGGTCTTTCCGTCCTATCTCGCTCAAATTCGGGAGGTGGTTGGGACGTCACGATCTGATTACTCCTTATGAGTTGCATCACATATCATAATAAGCTGATGTGCAAACTTCAAATCCTTGCAAGCTTGACTCCTTCGGTTTTCATCGGATTTCGATCAGTTTGAAGAATAGTGTGGTTTACCTTTTAAGATTATTGAAGATATATCAATGATTAATACATTTATGTAATGGATTCGAGAAAGCTATGTGCCACGCACAATCGTTTTTGCGATTGATGAATTGTTGCTGTTTACTATTCACATACATACACTTGTACTTCTTGGAATATTGGGGATTCCAATCATTAACTTTACATGGTCTAAAATTTCTCTTTCCCACAATTTTTCGTTTAGTGAAATCCACCCACTCAATCTAAGCCCTAAACCGATAAAATACCGATGGGGACAATGAATCTTCCATTGATAAATTTCTGGTTCTGATCCACACATCGAATCGTATTTAAAGTTCTTTCTCCAACGATTACCTCGTCAAGTTTTTATATATATAGATAAGTAAATTGGTTAAGTGGAGATCTGCACAACCAGGTATTTATCGCTACGATCACATTCTTTCAGTAAACTATCAAGTCCGTTTATTATTCATACAGTAGACGACCGCTAATGTTTTCCCCTGCATATCACAAACGCATGTAGCAGTAACGAGCTTATTATTATGAATTATGCAATATTACACAATCCATGTTAACACCGTAATACTTTTTCGCCCAACTTATCTGCGTTGAATGACTTGTACTTTCTCGGGTTGCTATCAATATCGGGGTCCTCTCACGGTTTTAGTTAGCCTCCTATTTGTCACTTGCTTTTACGTCAGACTTGAGTGAGTAATGTAGCAGCCCTGATTTCGCACTCTGTAACTAAAATGAAATCTGGCCTCGTTTTGTAAATGGTTCCGTTTTGAGTTCCTCCTCACACAGACACAAATTGTTCCCATCCCCAATCACAGCCTTCGCAGTCTTTTGAAGATGGTTCATTTCCATGTAAGCGTTCGAGGTGCAAGTTATGCAATTTGGTTGTTGAAGAGCCTACTTTTACTTCGGCCAATATAACACACACCTACAGATGTCAAGGATACGCAGAATGCAACTCGAAGAACTGTTTTTATCTACTGATATGCAAAAAATGCGAAGATGGACCAGATTTTTGGGAGAAGCCACAGCCGTGAATCTGCGGAAGAACAATCACAGGGCCTCAGTTCATCAACCCAGAACACTTCCAGTTGGCGTCCATGCACGATCGATCTCATAATGCATCTTTTGATGAATGCTTTGGAGTTGAAGTTTTGCGTAAAATGCCAGATACGGCTAACGATAGTCTATTGCAACCATCAGAAAGGGCTCACCGATGGGTTTTAGGAGCTAACAGACCCCCTGGCCTCAATTTAAATGACTAATTAATTGCAATAATAGCACCACAAATTAATCTGTTTCGGCTATGGATACCAAAACTGAAGCGACGCAACCAGGACTCACAAAATCATTTCTATTCTCGTTTTCTGTGATCAAGATTTGCTCGAAATATTTTAAACTTCTTTCATTCTACTTATATATATGTCTAAATTTCTTTCTCATAAATAATTATATATAGTTGAGTAGAACCGTTAGTAATGGATGTCATATATATAGATATATATATATATATATATATATATATATATATATATATATATATATATATATATTGGTAATGGTAATGTCTTCTTTCTCTCATATCCAAATTTATATATATATATATATATATATATATATATATATATATATATATGAATATGATGATATGTGATATATGATGATGTGTGAACACACACACACAGATATATCCTTAGAATTGAGATAAAAATGACGTTCTTGCGCCAAAAAATCAAGCTTTCCGAAAGAAAGGATGAGTTCGTTAGCCAGCACTTATTGAGCACATTAAATTCTTCAAATTTCAAAAAATGTGTTGAAAAATCATTAAAAATGGCTAAAACCGACTAAAAATCGTTGGATTTTTATTTGTAGCATATATTTAGTGATAATAAAATTTACCAACAATGAACTAGAACAATATAAAATTTATGTACAAAATTGTGCTGAAAAATCGAAAAAACTGCCAAAAAATCTTTTGGTAAAAATTTCTTTTTTTAATCACAAAACATAATTTTTTTTTTTTTTTTTTTTTTTTTTTTTTTTGCCATAAAACTGGTGGTAAGAATTTCGTTACACTCAAAGTGCACAAATTTCTAAACAATGCAAAGTAATATAGGTAAGTAATTTGAGAAAATTCGCTCATCTGATAATGCTGCATGACTGGAACTTATCTGTTCTTGAAAGTGATGTGAAAAATTGGAAATTTTTTATGATTCATGTTTCACACGTTTTCAATTTGTTGTGTGATAGTAACAACAACATTAATAAAGGGATTAAAATCCTTAGGCATAGACTTTGCTTCCACTCTAAAATTTCCACAAATTTGTGCTTTAAAATTTCATTTTTAAAAATCTAAAATCTTCAAAATCAATTCTATCTTGTTTAGTAAACATGGAAAACATTCTCAATGGTTTTCATCGACGTCCAATCATTAGTACTTTGAGACGGGCAATATAGTGAGTAGTGACTAATGTAATCTATATCAATAATTTGATCTCACCATTGTAAACCAATCAACATATTACGCATAATAACTGAAGGATAGTGATACGATCCACTCAATTTATCAGAATTTTCGCTTATCAGAGCAGTTCTGGAATAGGTACGTCCAGTAATTTGCGCTTTGATTGTATTTGACCAATCTCTTTCTGTACGCTCTTAAGAAAATTAAGGGAAGTGACCATTTCCAAATATCAACTTGAAGTAACGTTTTAACTGCCGTAAACACATAAAGCCGTTTCACACATTTAGATTTAGATTGCGGCGGCAGATTGAAATTGTCGTTAAGGCGACGATATTTGCTGATTTAATGGAAACAGGGATTTGGGGCTGAACGAAAAATAGGAGCGTGGAGCGGAGACGGAGTGTGATAGCCCGCTCATTCTACGAGGTCCTTGGTACCAATCTATTCGCGGTGGACGGGTGATTTATCACAGCGAATCTTCAGGTCATCGAGATGCTCATTGGCTCTATTATGACAACAAAACTATAACTGAATAATACGAAGCTGACTATAGCCGCTTGAATTGAACAGAGCACTTTGCTTTACGCAGCGGTAGTGTTGATAAATATTTACGTATTGATATCTATCGTTATTGCCTACCAGTATAACACCACCCGCTTACTAATGGCTTGACACAGACTTCCTCGAAGTTTGCTTTCGTATAGAGCAGCACTCACATTTTTGCTGTACAAAGGAGGTCAGTTAGAGTTATGTACGGCTTAAACTGTAGATAGGACTGTCGTGTTGGTTTTATAGACCTTGGCATACTTCCTTTTACATGTATTTATATTTTAGAATGTGTTTGCTAATGTGAAGCAGAACTTACACCGTTATATTACAAGGAATAATATGCACGATTTCAATAAAAGGAATGATTATTATGGCAACAAGTCGAAATATACTGAAAGTACTGCGATAACTCAACCAATTATTGGGGAGTAAGATTTATGAATTCTTTTCCGGCTGATTTGAAAAATTTGGACCACAAAAATGTTCGGTATAACGTGAAAAAATTTCTATTAGCAAATTATTTCTACTCATTTGAGGACTTTTTGACCGCCGATATGAGCAACGTTTAATTAGGACTGGTGAATTCTGGCGTTGTATTTATTAGCCCTATTACATAAAATTGTTGTAATTTAAACAGAAAGAGAAATATTTATAATAGTACTCAGACCTGGCTAAGTATTTGTTAATGGTTTTATTACTTCCCTTAGTTTATTATTTTCAATAATGATCCTTTCTAATCGACCAAGAAAAAAAATTGCTTTTGAATAATGGAAAGATCTTTCACTTTAAAATACCTAACTAACTTATGGCCTAACTATTATAAGTACGGTATGAAAAGTACAATATCGCCACTACGCAAAACTACATGAAATCATACTGGTAAGTAATGCATGCATTACACGGATGTCCCTATGAATGGATTTTATATATATTTGGTGAGAGTTAAAATAAGAGAAACAAATTCCATATATTTGATACGCCATTAGATTGGAAGTTACATGAAACATCAGTAACGCTTGCATACTAGTCTGCAACACATTGGGACATTTCATGTCTTTAGTTGCAGACTCGTCTATTAAAATGATTACCTATTAAATGATTTAACCACCTCTTCACAAATCAAACCGTTCTCGCAATATTCGGATCACCTGCTATGAATCAAATCATCGAAACACCAGCTCAATGAAATCATCAGAAATTAACAAGCGGTTGAAATCATGTTCACAATATCAATAATTGAGAATGATCACCTGTGTGTAAACAATTATTCATATATAACCATGCTCATAACTCAGCTTGTTGGCCACGCACTTCGCAGTAGTTAACATAATATGGTTGGATAAATCGAGAGCTTTCGAACGAATGGTCAACGAATTTTGTGGGATGAAAAACGACGAAGTACCATTTCCCTAGCAACGACTCGGTTGTAAGCGGAAATCATCAGAACATTGAGCATATTTCGTTACGTAACGTAACGTGACATAACGAAAATTTGGTTGTGTGCAATAGCAAAGACATGAAATGTCAAAAAAAAAAAAAAAAAAAAAAAAAAAAAAAAAAAAAGTCTAACACCCCTGAAAATGAAAAAAAAAATCACTCTTTATCAAAAAATTTATAAACATTTTCGAGTCATTGCAACAGCTTCATTTTTCCAATTATTCGCTAGATAGAAACATCTGGGTTATCGAAACCGTGATTTATTGTCAGAGGTTTCAATACTCAATTTTCACCTTTGACGTCCAGTAGATTTAGGTGTGATCCATTGAAAAAATAAATCCTTGACGTCCGGTAGATATTGGTGTGATCCATTGTAAACATAAACCCTTGACGTCCAGTACATTTAGGTGTGATCCATTGAAAACATAAATCCTTGACGTTCAGTAGATTTAAGTGTGATCCATTGAAAACATAAATCCTTGACGTTCAGTAGATTTAGATGTGATCCATTGAAAACATAAACCCTTGACGTTCAGTAGATTTAAGTGTGATCCATTGAAAACATAAATCCTTGACGTTCAGTAGATTTAGGTGTGATCCATTGAAAACATAAACCCTTGACTTCCAGTAGATTTAGGTGTGACTTATTGAAAACATGACCCCTCGATTTGATTGATCTATGTTCAAACTACTTTTCTTCTGAATATATTTTACGAACTAATTTTGGGAATTTTATACTCACTGTATTGTTTTTTATTTTACGACTTAAAATACTTAAATTTTGAAGCTTTAGCTTGAGCGATCATACGGACAGTACTGAATTCTTCGTATTCGAACTGAATTCTTGAAGGTGGTTGAACAATGTTTTGCTCCAATACCAAAATTACACTCGTCTTTTGCGTTTGCAGCTATGTGAACAAATTTCGTTCCTTACTCGTTAATTGCCCATCTGTGGACCGTTCCTTGTTCCTTGAAGTACGTTTTTTAAGAAACATGGCTACTCGTATTGTACCATTTTACTATTACGGTCTTACCCTTTAACATTCATCTCATGGGTGTGTTTTCCTGCATCAGCGAACGATGTTTTATCAACCAGCTTCTGTGTTACATTCGCATCAAATGTATTCATTGAAATATGAACCAGTTTCATGCATTCCGCTGTTCAATGTTCTCATATTGTAAGTCGTTTAATATGCGCTGCCTGCTGTTCTGTTCTTTACCCCCTCGTTGTATAATATTTGAGCGTGACAAGCCTGACAAATGCTGTGGAAATCAGAGCGGCCCTGAGAAGGGAAGCTATTAATTCAGAGATATACCTCAAATACATGCCTTCCATATGAAAAAATGTTAAAGCCCCATTGACGTAGATGTCGACATCGGCATGCGTAATTTTTCATCCGGGAGGAACGCGTGATTCGGCGAGCTCAGAAGACTTAATACCAATTTTTTTCGCCCGCGTAATCGCCTTGGTGTGGAAAGGCCCTCATCAATAACACATAAGCCGCTGAAACTATGGAAACCAACTTCAAATACTTGAACCTTAGCAAGTCTTGCCGCTTCTTGTTCGAGCACTCACGTCTTCCGTACTTACGGCTTTTTTGTTGCCCGAGATCGGTTTTTGCTGTCACTCTTCCCATTCATCGGCGACTTTATCCTTTTCCGCATCTCCGGTCGATCTGGAGCATCCTCGTCCTTTCAAGGCAAATTAAATTGTTCCGGTGGCCACCTTTTGAATTCCAAATCAGACCACACGCAGCTTCCTCGGGAGAGCTATCTTAATTGCACATCATTGAAGAATTCGCGAGTTTCTCACTTTTTTCATCGATGTTGTTTCTTAGAATCTTCCCTAAGGGCAATGGTGAGAATGAGGGTGGGTGTAGTTCCGCATGTGTCCCCTCATTCAAACCTTAGTAAATCTATCATTAACCTATCAAAAAATGAATTTGACGACTGTTTCGGAAACCTCCGAATCTTCTCTTCCACATGGATTCGTGATTAATTCACTTACTCCATCGCGTACGTGAGAAATAGGGAATTGAAAAAAGTGGAGACACAAGCGGAACTATTTGTCCATTCAAAAAGTTCCGTATGTGTCTGTTGTCGCCGTGTTATTTTGATTTGGATCTCGACTCACCAATGCTCTTGTGTATCCATGGATTCTGTCGATTTGCTTCGCTATGATTGTGTGGTGGTTGAAGATTGCATCAGTTATGGCTCATACTCACTCCCACACCCAAACCCAAATTGATCAAACAATTCTGCCAACCTAATGTTGATGATTGTTATTGTTGGTTTTCGACATGTGCTATTTAACTAATAGGTTTCTATTTTGTTCGTCTGATGATGCACTAAAAAATATAATAATGTTGCAAGTAATTAATAATATATGTATATCTATACGTTTTGTGAAAATTATGGAGTTGGTGTCAAGTTGATGATCGATACATACTGGCTACATCTTCTCTTCATGCATTCCTCCACGGATCAATTTATACGATACAACGAACAGCTGTTTGCATGGATTTGGGCTGCATTGGATTTCAGAAAAGGCTATTGCATCTGCGAGAATATTCTCTATTGCGTTATTCTTATTCTCTTCATGCTCCCTACCTTTATATCAGTATCAAAATTCTTCAATCTATCTTTTAATCAAGTGTTCGCCCTCTTCAAGTATTCTGTGATTTATCGACTCCTTATTGATCTTGGATTGATATACTCAGTGAAGAATTAGTTTTACCATTTCAATGTGTAAAGGTGATATATTTATCGCAACTCCTGTTGCTTGGTGATATATTTATACCTACTTGTTGCATGCTGCCACTACAACATGTTGAGGATTTCGTTCTGCTGGCTGGCTTTTCGGTAGAAAGGACATATCACCATCCTACAATAATCATGGAAGAACAACATCTTTGGTATGACGAAGGATATAATATTATACTTCATCAGTACAGTGAGTATCTACCCACAATAAACTTACAATTAATCCTGTACTTGCGCATCTTCGTTCAGGCTCTGTCAGGCATCATTTTCCTTCGGTCAACTTGGATTCACTTCCATCATTTTTGGATGTCCACCTTGGTGCGTCACCACTAAATATGAACTTTAGTTGAACCTTAGTTTGGTTCTTATACAAATTGCATAGGTACCTTTCAATAAGATACTTGAATAAAATCTTTGTTGATATCCCTAATTCAAATTTATTTGAATCATGGCCGTGTAGGTAGGAAATCTACATATATTATCACATACCTACTTTAGGTACATGCATCATCAACTAGCCAATAATAAATGTGTTGACCTTTCTCTATAGAATTGGGGTTTTTTTTTACTCATCCATCTTACTGTGTGGTTATTTATGAATGGAATTGGTTCAACAGGGGCAATATAAATAATTGTCTTATTCTATTTTATGGTTATAATGACCATTGGTCCTTCGAGTTAACATTGCAGTATAGGTACATGTTTCGACTGCGTTATCGTTAACAGTCTATACATCCACGTTAGGATATTTAGCTCTTGTTTCTTACAAGAACCAGCTACGTCCTACGTAACTGTGTTTTCACGCTATTTGTAAGTCAGTAAGTTGAGCAATGAACACTAAAACCCTTTTTTTGTTGATCTCTGACTAAACAAAGTTGATGTTTATATTCTGTAGGATGATGCAGACTCTTGAATAAACATGCATCTTATACCTATCATCAGACTAGGGATCCCCGACGGAGAGTCGGGCTCACCTGAACTGGGCACCAGAGGCAACTAACCTGAACTGGACAATTTCCAAATCTTGGGTAGGCAGGTTCTGCTCCAGAATTTTTACTAAGGGATTGACTACTTGATGTTATGTAGTTTTGAGATGCGAGCTTGCGAGCGTCCAGACCACTAAACTGTATACATCCTCTTAATGTAACTACCCGCTAGATGGATTTTAATATAGCGTGGGGACTCATACGAACTTTCTGACTAGGCAAATAGTTCCGTATTAGAGAAAGTTAATCTGTCATGAAAACAAGGAAAAAACAAAATTCCGAGGTTTCCTAAACAGTCGTCAAATTCATTTTTGCCATATCGACGTACAATCCAATCATACAATTCAGTACAATCTGTATCCCGAATGTAGCAGTTATACAGCTGAAGTTATTGGCATACTACAAGCCCTCGAATATGCGCTTACTAATGTTGATGAGATGTCTTGCCAGCGAATCGTGGTACGCACGGCTTCTCTCAGTGCGTACAATCATTATCTAGCCCTTATTTATCCAAGTCCGACAACCATTTAATCACTGGAACAATCACACTTGTGACCAGACTAAGACACAATGACATTAATGTTTCATTTCTATGGGTAAAGTCTCATGTTGGTGTATCCTACAATGAACAAGTCGATGAGGCGGCCAAAAGAGCGTTACGTTTGGGTTCAAGTTTGGATTATCCGAGGCCGAAAGATTAATTGTATGTATTAACTAAGCGAGAACAGGAAGACAATTAGCAAAAATCTTATGAACAAGGCGAAGCGGGATCATTTTATAAGCAATTGAATCCAATATCCAACACTAAATGGGACACCGTGGTTCAAAGGAGTTTACAGATCAAAACGGCTTATACGTAGTATGTTATGCAGGTCAAAACGAATCATGCTATCTGTCCTCTATATTTACATAGAATCAACCGTCGAGATGCTGCAGATTGTGATTGTGGTTATTTGAGAGGTGATTGAGAGCACATTTTTATGGATTGTCCGTTGTATCAAAGATCGAGGATATGTTCAATAATATCAGGGCAAAAATAACCAGCCCATTCAATTAGTGTTTCTTACTGTTGAGTCGAAATATTGATGTATGGGATGTTTTGTTCGAATTGATTGAAGAAAACAGTCTGATTGTGTGAATTTGATATAAATTAACAGATTGAAATGGATGTAACTAGTGTTTTATATCTTTAAATTTTACAGGTATCTTAATTTGATATTATGATTTTGTTTTGCTGATTTATATTATAAACGATTTTTATATTGCATATGGCTGTATGTTTCTGAAACCATGCCAATAAAGAAAAACAAATAATTTTTTGATAGGATAATGACCGATTTACACTGGTTTGAAGGTGGGGACCTATACGGAACTACACCCTTGAAGGCCCTCACTATAACTACACAGAAAAGAATTAAGAACTTTAGGCAGAAATCTATCTATACTCCTCCAAACGGAATAAGAATTTGTTCACAAGTTGTGGAGACGGCTGTTACATTTTTATGTCCTTTTTTTATGAGCTTCAGATAGAAATCTTATCTCTTCCGATGGTTGGAAACTTTTAGAAAAACGATTTCTTTGAAGTACGTGTTTTACCACTGAGTGAATTCAGTAGTTTTCTAATAGCAGATAAAATAGTAATTTTAAAATAACGAAGGCTCCTTCAGCATACGAAAAATAGCACTGCTAATTTATCACAATTGACGAGCTAGCTGGACAGGATTTTGGCACCTCAGGGGTACAAAGTGGCGAAGGTTCGTGATGAAAGGCTCGCTGGGAAGTAACAAGTACGGGCCTGGCTCTCAGCCAACTGAGCCCATTGCCGGCAAATTAACTTCTCAATTTACTGTTTTTTTCCTGGAGTAGTTTCAATTACAAATAAATAACGTACGGCTTTGCAGTACTCTTGCCAAGTCAGATGGTCAGTATAGCTTCATAATTTATTGCAAAATGAACATATAACTATTCAGCGACTAAATAAGATGAAGTAATTTAAAGTAATTGCACACTAACATCAGTATATATCTTGGCATATTGCGGTACTAGTTTTCCAACACCGATGATTCTCATAGGAGACCTTCCAAAAGATAAGTTAGAATGGCTCATTTAACGTCACCCGTTTGGGGACCTAAAGGCACACGACACCAGCCTAACCTTCCTGTAAATGTAACAGTACTGGGAACCTCAAAATTACTCGAATACTGGTGAAATAAATAATAGTAGTTTTTTTTTTTTCAAATGCTTCATTACCAACTAATTTTGTTGATGTAGAGGGTAGGTTTTTGAACACCCCTCAAACTTGGTTATTTTTCGTTTCAAGTCGCGTAGATAGAAACCGAATGTGCCATCTGGAGTCCACCTCCCCCGCCGCGCTTTACTAGCCTTCAACTCGATCGGAAAAAATCCGTTCTTTTGCGCATAGGCTCTATTTGGTCGATTAGAGCTTTGTTTTTATTATAATTTCACATATTTTAAATGAGGAATCTGAGTTTTAAGACACTACTTCTTCGCAGCACTGTTCTTAGTTAGCCTGATCTCAGCTGTTTTCTCGTGAACATTGCGTGAAGTGCTGCCTCCACTGATGATTATCAGGTAATAACCAGCCCATTTCCTTAACAGCTAATCGATATGTGGTATTTTCACCCCTACCTCGTGATCCCAAGGTAACCCATACAATCCCTGTTAATTTCATCAAAATTGGAGTACCTACAATCTAATATAAGCCTATTCTTCACACGGATTTACCACAAACCTGCTGTTCAGAAACACCGAACTAGGCAAATTCCCCCCCCCCCCCCCCCCCCCCCCCCCGAGAAACTATTCAACATTCTACAGAATTATCGTAAAGAAAACATCCCGACCATCGGTAGTAAGGAAGTAAACTCCTCAAATCAATTGTTTGGACCGAAAGAGTGTAATAAGGGTTATTCCACTGTATATAAACTTCTGATTTTGATGCTTAAGTCCACGCTTTCATTTCAGGTTCATTTATCCAGTTTCCAAAAATAAGAATTTCTTGGGTACCGAGTAGTAAGAAATATTATGACTTGGAACATCGAATTACCCAGTTAACTATGGCCACATTATAATCTTTTCATGAGCTGCAACTGAATGGTCCAGTTAATTCCTTCCCTATCAGTTTTCAGTAAAACATGGCTGACAAGGAATGAATATCTTATTATAGGATGAATCTTTCTGGCAAATGTCTATTAGGGTCTATTAATACTATCAACCTACGTCATTCTTATCTTATCGGTTTTATAAATACAAATAAATCCCTGCGTTATCGAATAGTTAGAAAAATAAGATAATCACGGGTCTAGGTAATGAGCTCGAGATTGCATTAAAACTATAGGCGTCATCATGATGACGTGCAGTTGATCCTTTAGTCCTATTGATCCCATTCAGTATTTCGCCACTCCTCATTTTCGGTTCATTGGCATAGAAGCATGTTGCAATTGCGCATGTACACTCTTCCACTACTTATTTGAAATTTATTGTTGGATTTCACGATAAAATGGATCTGCGATAAATGTATGTCCAGTAGGGACGTGCTTTGTTTGAAATTCTCGAACTGTGGAGAAGAACAAAAAGAAAGAAGAAAAATACATTTATTTTACTGGGTTTCGCATCATTGATTAAATAACAAGGTTTAATATTTAATAGTCGTCAAAAGTTGATGTTGGTGACAAATGCAGTCTTTTATCTCCATGCCAGTGAGCGAAACTTTACCCGCGCCAAACGGCAACTAGCCTCGCCATGGCGCTCTCGTCCAGAGTTGTTAAAAAAGGAATTGCAATTGGCATTACTTTTTCCAATTACTTCCGAAAGGAAGTAATTGCAATTACTATTACCATCCATGTAAACACATTTATGATTATATAAGATGAAATATTTTTAATATGATGAAAGATTGGTAGGAAGGTACTTTAGTCACAAAGAATGCCGTAAGCATAAGTACATTTTGTTAATCTTTAAAAGTCTTTAAACTCAAAATCAATCTTCAAAAAAATAAATTTGAAAATAAAAGGTAAACAAAAGAACGCACCACATTGTTATGTGTCCAAAAGCAGGGTTGAATGACAAAAAATTACCAATGATCAGCCTCACAAAGCGCGAGGGATATGTACCTGCTGATGGAAATATTGCACTTTTTCTGTTGAGAAATTTTAGGTTTGAAAATTATTGAAACGAGTGAAATAATTGCTAAGTAGTGAGTTTGCATGAATTCCAAGATAAGAGATTGGTACTAAAAACGAATTATATTGGAATCATCTTGAAGCACATAGATTGAAATTTATCCAAGAATGAGTGGTTGTTGGTTCATTGTTCGTGGGTTAAAAACCTCAACATCTACATCTTGGTCCCAGAAAACAACCATGGCTGACCCATTTTATTTCAGTTCCTTATTATTATTAACATTATTACTTTTATTTATTTATTTTATTGTATTTATTTATTTATTTTTGCGATGCATTGTAGGTTTAAAACTCCAATATACAGAGCTTCTCAAGTACCCCCTGCACTTTGTCTATGTACCACCTGGGGTACATGTACCCTACTTTAAGAAACACTGATCTATGATATATGCTTGTTTGGGTATGGAGCCCTCAAGGGAGAGTAAATGAGGAGGTCAAATGGCCTGCAGGCTGGCAAGTCAGTAGGTATCTCAATGAGTCTTCACTCTGAGCACAGGAGACAGACTGCGTTATTATGGAAGCAGTGGGACTTACTTTACTAGATTTCTGTGTGGAAGACGTCGATGAATACCTACAAGTATGTACGTCCTCTTTCCCACTATTCGGTCATGGTCATGGTTTGAAACGGAGTTTTATTCGCCTTTTTTTTTCATGCGTGGTTGGTCCTATAACCCCTTTTTTATCAATTCTAGTAGGCGGCCTCTCTATTGACAAAGCCTTCCTCCACAGGGACATCCTAAAAATACGAAAAACTTGAAATTCAAGTAACTTGAAAACTCAGTATTTCAAAACCTTTTAGTTTTTTTTCTCTCCATAATTTTCATCGCTTCCCGTTACATTTGGTGGTTATCCAATGAGGTACGGGTAATTAGTGGTAAAATGTTGAGGAACTCTTGGGGCCCCATGTATTTCAAACCCTCACCTATGGATTAGATTGAACAGTAGATGAGCAAGCATACATACGGTTTTGATTAAGTAGCCACCGCTTACACCCGAAAACATTGATGCTTCATTGATAAATGCGGTGAAATTTATATAACGTAAATTATTGAAATGGATGGACTTCTATTAATCATTATAAAACAAAAATAGGAAGGGCACACTCGCTCAATTATATTACTAGTAGTGTAAAAACCTATTGGATTATTAGAATATTGGTTGTTTCTTATGAAAAATAATATTGCACGAACAGACGGTATTTTATTCCATTTAGCTGGCGCCCAAAAGCCCCACGCAAAAACAAACCATTACAATATGCGATTAATTAAGGAAAGTTCCAGAGATATTTTTTCTCCTAATGATCAGCACACGCCAAACCTATTAATCGAACCGCGCCAGTTTTTCTGATTTTCTCGCCCGTGGGCCTATAAAGCACTCAACCCCTCAACGCACTTTTCCTACCTGGGGCCATAACCTATCCCATAGTGCGGCTGTCCTACATCGAACCATACCCACTTCCTAAACCAATTGACTGAACCAGTTTTACACTGATGCTGATTAGATCTCAATAAAATTTCAAAATCTAATGCAATTTTCAATCTTAATTATTGGCTTCATGGCTGTATTTAACCATTTTTCCACGTTTTTATTTTACACCTCAATATTTTTAAATTTAAGTTTGCAAGTATCCCTAATTTTGAGAATAAAAATCTGAAATATGGTTCGTGTAAATTATATCGCCCAAACCAATCGAATGACTTTTACAGTTTTCTCCGTTCGTTAATGAATAAAATCGACTCATTTCAAGACTCAACTTGGCGGCCAATTGGGAAATTATTTACCCAAGAAAATCCTTATGAAATGACGCAAAACCTGTTCCAGCATATCTGACGTGTTGCAACCCCCCACGTGCGCTCTGCTGCATACAAAAGCCTTGAAACCAGCGTTAAGAAGAGCTGATGAAGTAGAGACTTATTTTATACTCAAACTCTACTCAAGCCAAGGCTTGTCGTCGATGCCCTGCCGGTTTAGATGCCTTCGAAAGGCCTTTCTTATGGCACGAATGTATCGAAGTACTTAATATGTATTATTGAATAGGAAATGTTTATGTACCTATAGAATCAAGAATCGTAGGATTATCTTCCCTGAGACGGAGTTCAAAAAATGGTACGAACTTGATTCCTCTTCCAAATCTATTGAATTTTACAGGACTGGTACATTTTTTTGCTTGCTCGATTTCAGACAATTCAATTTTGTTGAGAAGAAACTGATGGCATTGAACGCAAACTATTTGCCCGAAATATGATGTACCTAAGTATAAAAGTAGGTTTAAATTGTTCAGCAACTGCCAGGATCTTCCCGAGCTGCTGAGAACAGCGAATGCTACAAATACCGACCATTAATGGTCCTTTAATTTAATAGCCTGAGCCTTGAAAAAAAAAGCTTCGTTGTTAAATATCAGTCTTTGTAATATGATAAGTTGAGTTGTGTAATATCAGCATTTTGTAATTAAACAATTAAAAATGTCTTATCTATCCTAACTTTATTAACTAATTTATCGGAACCTTGAAAAACTGCTCTGACCTAGGGTGTCATTAGTGGAGGATAATCGGTACTAACTGGTCAGCAACGAACTAAATAACTCGCGACAGATTTTTGGAAATCCATTTTACAATCTTAAATTGATTTCGACAGTAACGAACAATAATTGAACTTCAGTTATCTCAAAATGTTCAGTTATTGTATGTCATTGTTACTAACCGTGAGAATCGATTTAACATTGCAACTCTTGATTTTTCATTACTTGATGGGGGAAAAAAAGATGGCGAAATCTGTATTTTTCATTACTTAAAGAGAAATACGATGGTGAAATCTGCGATTATATCCCTGCAGGAGTGTGGGAAGAGAAGATAGGAGCGTCAGTTTTGTTGTACCAGTTTAGTGTGTTTGCACAATCCCGCTTCAGCAAATGTAAGAAAACAGCTCCAAGCATCTTCGGAGCAAACAAAAACAGGCATAAATGTCAACAAAAAGCAAATTAGAGCATATTTATTTTTCGTGGAAATAGACAACTTTCGTAATTAACTTCCGTTTTCTTCATTAATTCAGCAACGTTGAGGTTGCTAGATTTCTTGGTGACTTTTTTCAGTACGAGTTCTTGACGTTTTTGGCAATCAGTTCTTATGGTCCAGGAGTTGAGGAGAAGTGTTACCGAGGGCTCTGGTGTCAAGTATAGGAAGCTGAATTTAGATTTGATTCCATAAATATGCAGAAACAGGTCCAGAAATATTCGATTCGTGTTCTCAGATAGATTGTTGAGCTTTGAGACCCATTTTTTGGAGCTGTGTCACTAACCATTCTGGCCAAATAATCATAGGCTAGAAGAATGTTCCATGTGTGCAACATCGGAACAATCGGATTGATTGAAGACGTCTACCAGTTAGTCGGAGAATTTTCCATACAACGTGAATATAGGGTCCCATATCACAAAACTGTGAGGGCGTAGGTTGTCACAGTTCTCGCGAACTGACACGAGAACCGTTTCAAGTGAATTGTTCCATTCACCGAAGGCACTGCTGCACTCTAGCCTTATATTGCAGCACCATAAAGAAATAGGTATTAAAATTATCCCAGTGATTAATTTTGTATCTTATTTAATCCCAAAATAATATTTGAATATATCAAAATATAGTGTATACAATAGAAAAATTAACCACGATTATAATCATTAGATTATTATCACTAGGTTACTATGGTGTTGTTTGAGATTTTTATATTCTGAGCCGCTTTCCATACCTGCATTCTAAGTTTGCTTTGGTATTCTGAAATTCATGCAGAGCTGAAGGAGTTACCTACTCGAAGTTCTTCGTGCATTTCATCACGCCAGAAGTGACAGTTGAGGTGAAGGTCCAACGAAGGAAACATAAATTAATCAGAACTTTGATTATTCCCATGCAAATAACGAGTTACACAGTTGGATCGATTTTGACGGTTACGTAATCATCAGTTATTAAAAGGTTGATGCCTTGTTATTTGCATTATCTGACTTGCTGTTGTGTTCTGCTAACACCCGCATCCTGAACAAAGAAAATACGCAAGTGCTTGATTTTGACCTAAGCCGTCAACTGGATCAGCATGTAAACCCTTGGAATGATCATAGATAATGGTCTGTCCTGGAAAAAACATATTGACATGCTTCTGCCGAAAATTGCATCATGTAACTTCATTCTTCGTTGGCTTGCCACTTCTGTCTCACATGAAATTCTTCGAACTGTTCATTTTGCATGCTTCGGGAGCAGAGCATCTCATGGCATTTCGCTCTGGGGAAATTCCAGTCACTCTAATGAGGTATTCTTCCCACACAAAAATGCCCTCCGTATCTTGTGCAAGCTCCGTCAGAGTGACAGTTGCAGGGGATACTTTAAAAAAAAAAGAGAGAATTTTGACCATAACCAGCATGTTTGTATTTGAGTGCCTTTACATCAAGAGTTGTGAGGAGACACTCCCCACTGGTGCGGATTGACGTAAGTATAAAACGAGGAAGAAGGATGATCTGTCGACTCCCTTTGTGCGTTTTACCACATCTTTGAAAAGTAACCCTCTGGTGAGAGTCATCGGTGATAACTACATTGATATGTTGCCTATACGCATTGAAGATCAAATCTCCTACGTGCAACACAAAGCCAATTCCATCTGGCATGAGCGATGGCAGGGTGAGGTCACTGGTCTGCGTGGTGTCCTTCAAGACTTTAGCCCGGTGGGCCCTTACGTAACCCTACTTCCAAGGAGGGATCGAATAGTGGTCATCCGGGTTGCCACTGGCCATACCCGTCTTACTCACAGACACGTGCTTAGTGCAGAAGCTCGAGATGTTGTGTGTGGGAGGTGTGGGGGTGATATGTCCATCCACCACTTTCTGGAGGACTGATTAGCCCTTGTGGACCTCCGAGTCCAGCATTAGCCCCCTCTGTGGGTTGACGTTTTATCCGGACCAGACAAGGTTCGATCCCTGTTGTTGTACCTGAGAGCCGCTGAGCTCTACTACGAACTGTGATATAAATAAAACAATTGCTTCTGGAGGCATGAAGTTCATTTGATTTCTGTCCGACTGATTAAGCTGTTACTTGACCACATTTCTAGTCATATTTAATAAGTTAAATAAAGTTTGTTATTTTTTAGGTAGGTACGTCAAACTAGCAGAGGAATTTGTACTAGTACTCTGTCTAGCTTATTTCATCCTCATTTGTTTTCAATTTACTGAATATTGTTTTTGTTAAAGGTTGGTTGGAGTTATTTTAGATATATAGAGTGTGAATGTATTTATTGTGTGTATGAGTGGTTGTGTGCAAGGTCTTTTCCTGCGATGTCGGTGTGGGGTCGCTTGGTCGGCCTGGGGGTGGCCCTCCTTGGTATGCTGTGGATCTCTTTTGAGATTTGATTGGCCGGGCATCTGTGTATAACGGATTCTCGGCCCGGGGAGCCGCCATGGTGGGTGGGCCTGGGGCCGGCCGGGTGGCTCCTGGCCGGCGGTTCGGGGTGACTTCCCACATTCGTCACACCCAACATCGTTTATCAATCCTAAACATGTATGTACTTACCTGCTTAAATGATTCTGCTTTTCTCCTATGATTCTATAAAATCGATTTGATTTGATTTGCAAATAATGGGCAATTACTCTCCTAGTCACCTTTTAAATAGTTTAATAAACTGGTATATCATGAGTTTAAAATAAGTGCATGTACTTTACGAGTACAAGGCTTTAATGAGGGTACTTACATAGAATAGGTATGGTTGAGCGTGTCATATTCCTCCGTTTCTTGATAAAGATTTGAATGATTTACATGTATATATCATGCAATTTGCTTAAGGATTTTGCCAATTTTCTATTGAAAGTTAAGGCTACATTTTTACTCATGCATGCCGTTGACCCTCTACATTCAACGGGTGAATAAAAAGATTAGGCTTATTGGACAACTCGTTATAATAAATATCATCAATTAAACCGCATAGTGGTGGAATAATGAGCCAAAAATTCCTTTACGTGCGACGTTGATGAGCCCAGCCGTTACCAAGATGCCGTGTGTTATTGACACTTCTGTCGTCCCTGACTCCGGTGGATGGAGCCGAAACGCAGCGTCCGAAGGCGTTTATTCTGATTTGTTTGTCGCGGCATCTTCTTAGAATGATATTGTCCCTCGCGATCGATAGGAAAAAACCCGAAGTCGGTTTTGATGTCCCCGCCGCGGGCGACGAATAGTTTAATTGAACGAAAACCACCGAGGACTGATCGGTTGGCAAACATGATTCCGCCTCGAGCCAAATAAGCTCATCAAATAAGTCGTGGACCACGTGTCGCCTGGTCGCCTGCAACACCTATCAATGAAAATGAGGCAAGGTGCAACGGGAATGCGTTTTCATTAAACACCATTACCACTTGAAGGGCTTTGGGTACAAAGGGCGTAAGTGCCATAAATCCCAAAAAAAGTTATCGCTGTTTCAGTTTTAATTTGTTTGTCATTCTCACAATATGCGTTCTAAAGAGATGATTTTTTTTAAATTAAATATTGCTGAAATACGTTTTAATTGTGCGCTGGATTTGTTCATAACGATCTTCCCAAGATTTAAAAAAAAATTTTTTGTTCACGATCCTATGACAACGGCCTAAGTGCCACCTCTGTTTACCACCTGCCTAAGTGCCATACCCACCTAATTCTTCAAGTTTTCTACAAGTGAACAGTTTTAAAAACATTGCTAATCTTTTTTCACATAGGAAGGTATCTAACGGAGTTCTTAGGGGAATTAGAAGAAAAAAGGTGTTCTCACGAGAATTTACAAGGTTACAAACACAGTGTTGCACCATGGCACTTACGCCCTTCCTACTGAAAATGCCTCATGGACTTAGTACTGAAAAACGGTGATTTTGGACGGAGGACGTTGGTAACACTGCGACGTGGCGGTTTATTTAAAAATGATTGGTGCATAAGCCCCTTCTAGAAAAATAGCTAGTGGTATATAGGTCCAGAAAAAAATATAATATGGAAAAAGTCGATATTGGCACTTACGCCCTTTGTACCCAAAGCCTTTACCAAAATACATTAGTAGGTATGCAATTACAGGTTATTCACACATGAGGCTGTTAACCTCCTAGGGATCGATTCGACAACTAATTTCCAACGAAAAGTTCCTCTGTGCAATTTTTTTAAACCCACGGTTTTTGGAGTTTTTTTCACTTTCAAGTTTTTTTTTTCTTATTCTCGACCTTACATCACTAAAATGACCATGTCCCCCCCACCCCGTCACTTACATTGTAAACTTAAAAGTTTCAGTCATCCAGCATGATCGTATGAGCGAATTTTCGTAAATTATCGTGTACTGTTAAATTGTTTTGAAATGTGAGCTATTATCGATTTTCTAGCAACTTTTAATGAATTTTAAGTACATTTTTCAGCATAACTTTGTTCATACATTTTTGTATGTTCTATTGTATATTTAATAAACTTTATTTGACTTGATTTATGCTTGATTTTTTGACGCAAGAACGGAATTTTTATCTCAATCCTAAGGAGAGTTATCGTCTGGAATGACACATGAATATATAAATAAATAAATACATAGGAAACGTATTTCTTTCAAGAAAGAAAGGCTCTTTTGCCTGGTTTGAGATTATATTTTTGTTGTTCCTTATAAATTGTGTGTATGAGCATAAAAATTCGTTTGAATGTGCTTTTTCCTACAACACATTTAGCTGCCTTTGGCCCGTTTCGACGGACTTTTTCGGAAAATATGTGAAATGACACTTTTTGTTGAATCTTTTGACACCCCTTTACGATCGGCGCGACGATGCAACAATTAGGCACGTGCCATTTTTCTAGTTAATTGATTAAATGTTTCTTTTTTTTAGTCATATTTTGTTGTAATTTCTAACAAACTAGGTAAGAATTAATTTGTTAACTAAAAACTCACAATTACCAGCTTAAAAGTAGGTACATCAAATTGATTTAGATGTACGCATGCGTGGGTGAATAGAATTTTTAAAGACCCCTAAGGAATGAGGATCTTCGGCACTGTCAAAACTAGGGATTATTACATCATATAGCAAATATTAACCCCGCTGTTTCGCCCAGCTTCCGCTTGTGAGCGCATCGATCGATGTCCGCATGGTCTACATCTGACAAAATTTATAAATAAATCGATTTTGTGAATTCAGATTTCCATTGGATCAGATGGTACGATCATCGCAGTCTATAAGGCGATGTTTACTTCATTTAACCTGTTCTGATTCACTTCCATGTTGATGTTCTTTCTCCTGTCGAAGTTCGATCCGTTAGGGAGAGTGAACAGATGAACGTACAGCGATCTGGGTAGTTTCATTTGTTTCTTCGGGATGATATCTATAAGTGACACCCATAAAAATTACTCCGAAAGTTTTAAAAGATCTCGGTTTTAAAAATATTTCAGCCCTTCAATTCTACCTTTTAGGGTGGATCGGCATTTATGCCGAGGATCTAGAACCATCTGGGCCCTTTATGTGATACTTGACCAAAGTTACATAACTTTGCCCCAGTAGTTCCGGAAATAAGCTCCGGAAGGCAGTAGGGCCGTTAGGGACGGCGGATTTTTCCTACCTTAGAACGTTTACGTACAAATTTTGAAAGGAAGGAATAAAAAAAAAGATTTTATGGTCGATTATAAAGGTTCATTATTCAAAATGATAAACCAAATAATCTATATTAAATCTAAAGGAAAGGGTTATTTCCGCTAGTAGTTACAGTAAAATTGTCATTTACACAGAACTGCCCTTACAGAATTATCATTGCCCGCGGTACCCGACTTGCTAGAGACGACGGACACCTCCATAAGGCAAGTAAATCAAATAATCTATATTACAAGAAAATTACTCAGTCATGTGGAATGGCTGATAGAGCGAATTTTCAAAGAAAGTTCTAAATAAATCTGAGTGGCAAAGAAAATTTTTGGACACGCAACCAAACTCGAAAATTTTGTCAATCATGAGAATTTTTCTCCTAAAAATAGATTTTTCTCTCTTATTTATCAATCTTGGAGATCTTGAAGTGGTCGCAAAAAATACTTACTGTGACAATCCTCACGCTCTATTGTCAAAATTAGTCATTTATGGGCATTTTCACCAGAAGATCTATTTGACTGTGTCACTCCACATGCCCCATCGTCAAATAACCGATTTTTCTAAGCATTTTTTTGGACACTAGATTGGACACTAGAATCTGAGGATGCGCATTGAGGATCAAATCTCCTACATGCAGCATAAAGCCAATTCCATCTGGCTCGAGCAATGGCAGGGCGAGGTCACTGGTCTGCGTGGAGTCCTTCAGGACCTTTGCCCGGTTGATCCTTTCGTGTCCCACCTTCCAAGGAGGGACCGAATAGTGGTCAATCGGGTAGCCACTGGCCATACCCGTCCTACTCACAGACACCTGCTAGCTCCAGTAGCTCGTGATGTTGTGTGTGGGAGATGTGGGGGTGATTTGTGTATCCGCCACTTTTTGGAGGATTGCCCAGCCCTCATGGACCTCTGAGTTCAGCATTCACCCCCTCAGTGGGTGGATGTTCTGCCAGGACCAGACAAGGTCTAGTTCCTGTTGGTGTACCTGAAAGCCACTGTAATATTCTGATCTGTGATTTATTTATTTATGTACATTTAGGCATACCTTTATTTAACCAAGATGTATAGTATTTATTATTATATATTTATCGATAATATTTAGGTATTTGTAAGGATCATCTAGTCGTAGTTTAGTTTTTATTACGGGGTATTTTTATCCGCTGTAGGGGCAGGGGCGGATCCAGAAATTTTTTCCGGAGGGGGTCACAGGGTAGAACAATATAAAAAATAACAAAAATAACAAAATAACCAAACGAACAATACAAACCGAATTTTCTTACAGACTGACAAAGCCAGAATAACCTTATGTCTAAATTCGTCCAATTTGTCTACTTAAAAACTAATTGTAATTATTTATAAAATTCATTGTTTATGTAAAAAATATTTTTTAATATTTATTAATTATTTAGCTGATAAATGTATTTATTTTCAATTTTCTTCTAAAAAAGTGTCCTAATATGTTTTCAAACAAAGTGGCGCCTTTTATGGCAGCGTAGCTAATTTCAGAGTTTGCAAATCAAAACATTGAAACCACAACAATCGATTGTTGATCTTGATCTCAGTGAATTCAGGATCGTTTTTACTGAATTTGGCAGGAATGTAAACGAGAACGGGAGTTGAACTTCTGAGTTAGAATTTCCTTTTGCATTCACGTTTTTAATTATATGCTGAATTCTTAATCGATTCAGAATATCTGATCGATCCCACAACCACCACCTGCCATACAACACTTGTTCTATTTCAGATCAAAATAAATGCGAAAACTGAATATTCTTCAATATTAACGAGGCCAGAGCTCGATGAGCAAGGAGGTGGGCTCTTAACATCTCTAGCATAAGCGTGACCTGTCGTAACTTCTTCTGTACTGAGAACAGCATAAATTAGGTTAAACAGATCGGTTAGGCTACTCTCTTCCATGATGACCCCACAGCGCCCATAAACGACAACAAATGGCAGAAGCTGGGCTTGCATTGTTACACGTTCATCGCGACATCGAATTAGACACCGATGCGATAATCAACAGATTTACGAAACAAAATAGAAAATTAGACTTTGTGTTATAAATGATCGTCCCAGTTAGAACTTTTACAAATGTAAACAATCACAAGTGTTGCTACAAACCAAATACATAAAAAAATCAGTATTCTATAAAAAGATCAGTCGTTATTATTGTTATATTTTGTTTCCAATGTTTTTAGTTAGCAATATGGTAAGTTAACTTTGGTCGTTTGGTTTGTTTCTGGTTTTTGATTTTACAAAAATTGGGTTCGTTTTGGTCGTTTGATTTTTTTTTTTTTGTTATTGGGTTTGTCAACAATTCGTTGTCGTTCAGCTCTGCTTTTTGAAATGCAGGCTGTGATTCTGGGGGGGGTCATGACCCCTGTGACCCCCCCCTTGGATCCGCGCCTGTGTAGGGGTTACAAAGCGGTCATCGCTGTATCCCTTGAGGCAGAATGCAGCGATGCTTCGTTTTGCGGGTTATTATTATTTATTATTTCTCTCCCTCCGATCTGCCGGAGGAGTCCGTGTTGGCAATCCGTTTGGTGTCGGACGGTCAGCATAGCTCCCCTTAGAATTGTGCCCGTTGCAGTGTCCTTTTGACACCCTTTTTGATTGCCGCTAATGACCCTTCCGGTTGAGACGCAGCTTAATTTCTTTAAAAAAAAAAAAACTTGAAATTCCCGGTCCTACGAACTTAAACCGTATTTTGCCCAGACAGATATATATATATATATATATACCGCGTTAAGATTGTGTTCTTCGATGTATGAAACGGATTTGGGGGGGGGGGGGGGGGTCCGCCCCCTTCCTTCCACTTTTTGTATTTTGAAACCACCTAAATAGCTCATTTTTTCTTTGAAAATTAGCTAAAATTATAACGTGGCCACCTGAGCGGACAATAGCTTCTGTGTTATTGAGAGTACTACAGTCACTTGTGTCATTAATCATTGCTAATTTTCTTGACGCTTAACTCGATTTTCATTAAAGTGTGAAGGAGATTCAGCCAAACAACCAGTAATTCTACGGTCCATCAACGAAACTATTATTAGAAACACTTGGGAACACAATGGTTGTGTTTTTGATCGAAGACACATAGCCAGCAGGTAAAAAGATAACTTCGATTCACGTGAAAAATATATACGGAGATCAAAACGATCTTCTACAAAGGAAGTTCGTGCTGAATGTGTACCTACGAGTACATTCTCTAGTACCCTCTACCAGCAGAGAATATATTTTATTCTTAATATTGTATAGTTTATTTGTCATGCTCAAATTTATATTGTCAAACTTTATGTTTTTGGGGGTAAAACTAGTTTTTTAAATTGTAAAACTCGATTATTACGGAGTCGGAGAGATCGGCAAATGTTACTGTTCGATTCAGCCTGAAAAAATACGTAGTAAACGGACCCCTAACTCGTAGGTTAATGAAGGGTAATTTTGAAGACATCTCTAAATTTTATTGAAAAAATAAAAAAAAACTCATTGTTCCGACACCCGTGGGTACTTCATTGAATTCGAGCCAGGCTACATCACCTACCCCCCTGCAGACTCGTATGCAAGCTCTAAGAGCCACTCAGCTGATCCGGACCCTGAGCATCGTCATGTAAAGTGCTAAAGAGACTACATACGAAATTACAGCTTCCTAGAGTGTAAAACATAGAAATTAGCTTCAAAAGCCACTCATCTGATCCGGACCCTGGGCATCGTCAAGTCAATGTCCTAAAGAGGCTCAATGAAACCATCAGAAATTAACAAGCGGTGGCAATCATGTTCACAATATCAATTATTGAGAATGATCACCTGAGTGTACACAATTATTCAAATAACCTTGCTCATAACTCAGCTTGTTGGCCACGCACTTCGCAGTAGTAAACATAATATGGTTGGATAAATCGAGAGCTTTCGAACGAATGGTCAACGAATTTTTTGGGATGAAAACGACGAAGTACCATTTCCCTAGCAACGACTCGGTTGTAAGCGGAAATCGTCAAAATATTTACGTTACGTTACGTGACAGTTTTTTGTGCAATGTGCCAGGGCAAAGACATGAAAATGTCAAAATTTTTTTTATCTACACACTTCAAAAGAATTAAGGGGTCTTGTAGACGTCAAAGATCCCAGATCAATCGAACAAAGATCACATTATATCTCATGATTAGGTACCTAGTGGACGTTGTCTAATGAATGTAGATCAGCTGATTCTGTGTGTTGTGCCCCCTCCCACCCTTAATGTGTGACACCCTACATACCTCTAATACAGGTCGGATTTCTGGCGTGGGAATGAGTGATGAAATGACGCCATCACACTATAGTGGATGCTTGATGAAGGTAGATCAGATGGTTCTGTTTGTAAGTTCTGTGTGTTATGTGTGACACCCTACATACGCCAGGAGATGGGGTGCACTCTATTATTTTTGCTTTTTCTCAAACACGGAGAAAGACCAGCGATATCAAGCTCCGACTTGAGCCAAAACAGAATGGATCGCGCTTCTTCATGGTTATCAGCTCTAATCCGAGAACGAAATAAGATATCGCAATTCTGGCTTCACCATCGTGTTCAGCAGTAAAAAATCTTTGAAATGAGGTGTCACTCGGCAAAAAATGGAAAATCGTTTTTCTTAGTATCCAAAAACCAGTGGGTCGGAGGCAGTGTTGGGCATAATCTAATCGCCAAATACGAATACCATTGTAATCGCGATTCTGAGTCAACTGCGGTTATATTCGTATTCGTGTAATCGTATTCGTCTGTCAGCGATTACACGAATACAACCTATA
This sequence comes from Adelphocoris suturalis, assembly GCA_030762985.1. Lineage (NCBI taxonomy): Eukaryota > Metazoa > Arthropoda > Insecta > Hemiptera > Miridae > Adelphocoris > Adelphocoris suturalis. The sequence continues at coordinate 12,895,673 of CM061044.1, forward strand.
AAAATGCGTCACGGTCATCAATTACAATAGGGCGTCCCTCCTATGATATGCGAAGCCTTGCTAATATTACCTAGCTTCAGAGGGACGTCCTTGAAACGAATTCAAAGATTGGAGCCCAGCCTATTTCTCTCAAATCTATTTCATTAGGACGTCCCTGTTTTGGCTCATGTCGGAGCTAAGTATCGCTGGTCTTTCTTAGTATTTGAGAAAAAACAAAAAGAATAGGGTGTGACCCATCTCCATTAGATAGGTACCTAATCATGGAATATAATATGACCTTTGTCCGTTTAATCTGGGGTCTTTGACGTCTACAAGAAAAAGTGATCGCTTAATTTTTTTGAGGTGTGTACTTAATTAACATTATTTTTTCCCTTAATTACCAGTGTAACGTTAAAATTGACTATGCCAGGTTTTGCGAAAGTTGACCATCTCCAAGATTTACTAATTTGTTGTTTCCCGGTTTTTTTTTTTTTTTTTTTTTTTTTGTAAATGAGTTTTTGAATCTTGAGAAGTTCTTGATAATACGACTGAAGCTGTGAGTTGTTTTTATTTTTCAAGTTGACAATCTGTAAATTACATCGAAAATTACGTCTGTGTATCACATTCAAAATAATGTGCGAGACGGCTTTTCTTTGGGTGCTATTCCGAAGACCATCAACATGACGGCTTACGTCAGTTTTTCTCCAACAGCCATTAGCTGGCTTGTGAGTGCGTACCTAATATTTTTCGAGAAAAACAGTCGTTGACGTAGGCACGTCCCTTTGATATTTCGCCGATGGCATGGAAGATTCCATTGTTTACTGATCTACAAGAAGTACCGGCTTAGTATTTATTCAGATTCTATCTATAGTAGAGCCACATCTAGATAACATTATAATAAAATACCGTATTACAATATTCAGTTTGTGTGCTCCGTAAACTGAATATTGTAACATTTGGTTTACTATTTTCAATAACAAACCTATGTAATCGACGACGAAAGAAAAAATTTAACCCTCCCTCAAAATTTGTTGGTTTACGTCTCAAGATGCATCTAGAAACCAAAAATCTAGTTTTTGAAAATCTGTCCGTCCACTACAAAAAGCGTCAAAAATATGGTTGAAGTGGATACAATTCTGTACATGATGAATTCATTCAAAAAAATTTGTCGCTGATTACGAATATTTCGTATACACAGACATATGAAGGGATTCAGAATGAGCTTTCATCAAATTAAATGCTAATTTCACACAGAAAGATACGGTTTTTGTACGTTTTTTATGTAATAATTTGAAAACATTGAAGATAAGTATAGAAAAATCATTTCTGCAAACAAAAGGGAAAACACATTTAATCAGTTGATTTACCCTTTTATTGATCAAGTAGTGCAGCAATTGCATTTTCACGAGAAAAAAGTTTTTTCCTCAATTTTGTCGACCTTCTTTTCATTCTCGTGCCTCAAGAGTTTTATTTAACGGCAAAATCAGTGAATAACAAGTTGTAGAGTATTAATACACTTTTAAATTAATTTTCAGTAATCTTTCTGTGTCTAGTAGGTTCGAAGTTACATTTTGAAATTTTCTAAGTAGGTATCGCCCTGTGAAATTGTGAATGGCTCTTAGTTTGTATTTTAACCATTTTATCATTTCATATGGTACATTCAAATAAATATTAACATGTATCATGTTTTAGCCCTGGGGTCCTAGCAATTTTTGCGAGTCAATTTTTTTCCGCGCACGAAACATATAGTGTTACAGTGATTTCCGCTTACAACCGAGTCGTTGCTAGGGAAATGGTGCTTCGTCGTTTTTCATCCCACAAAATTCGTTGACCATTCGTTCGGAAGCTCTCGATTTATCCAACAATATTATGTTAACTACTGCGAAGTGCGTGTCCAACAAACTGAGTTATGAGCATGGTTATATAAATAATTGTTTACACACAGGTGATCATTCTCAATAATTGATATTGTGAACATGATTGCAACCGCTTGGAATCGAGGAGAAAACATGATACATGGTTGAAATTTTTGGTTCTAGAACAGAAATTTTAGTTTATGTGCCATAGCAGAGTCATAAAATGTCAAAAAAGATACTTTTTCGCCGACTATAACCAACGACGAGACCAAATCACGAAAATATTTTGCGAGCTCAAAATGTGTAACGAAACTAAGGGAAAAACAGCAGTCGCCGAATGACCCTCTCCGAAAATAAAATAATTAATTTTTGTTACTTTTGACTATGTGTACGAGTAAAAACCATCAGGTAGGTGTTTTAATGCGCCCCACTACCCCCCCCCCCCCCCCCACCCCTATAAGACACAACTCTGTTAGTATTCATTTTTTGCAAAATTTCAAATCATAACTCCCCATAATTATTTTAGTAGAATCCATTTAAATAAAATTTTGGCACACGCCGAAAACTTTTGCTCTGCTGTTTTGTGGTGCTACAGACTTTTGTCTACTGCCCTACAATAATATTGTTTTCAAATGAATCAAGTAATGGATTTAATGTATTGCTTCCGAGTCTACCAATAGGTAGCGGAAACATTGTTTTCACTTTCGGGAGATAAACAATTTTTTCTTCCCAAAGTCAAAATTTCCACTCGCATTTTACGTTTTGGACGACTCTGAACAACTTTTGTTCCGTATAAGTCTGTCTGTCTGTCGTTTGTCCGCAAATACTTGTGACAAACCTAATTTCATCCGATTTGAATGCAACTTTTAGGGAATGTGCAGATTAGAGTTTTGATGGTCCCTCATCAGTTTCATTGATCCCAAATACGTACTTAACTCTGTGTATGCTAAAGTAAATTCCATTAAGTACCATTTTCTCCCGCCCTGCTCGTCCGATCTCTCTCAAATTTAGATGATAGTTGGAAGAAAACCCTTTGAACATTCCATATCAATTTCAACCCGATCATATAAATATTAGCTCCTGCGCAATCGCTAATGTGAAATCCTTGTAACAAGCTTAATTCCACTGTTTCGTCAGATTTCGATGAAATTTTCAGGGAATGTCCGGATCGGAGTGTAGATAGTCCACTACCATCTGCGTTGTTTCCAAATAAATATTTCACTCAACGTATGCGCAAACGTAAATACTATGAAGCATCATTTTCTCGCGCCCTGGTCGTCTGAAAACATACTCCACCTCAATTAACAACCATTCTCCTCAACCATAGGAACGACCATTTTTAAACATTTCAAAATCTATACTTTTATGTTAAGGATACTTGCAAGCTATGTACCACAGCCAATTTGGCTTTTTTTTATGTAGAACTTGTAGTATGAATGAAACATGCGCAAATTTACACTTACTTTTCTCAAACGGATTACCCTAATTTTTATTGCAGTTTCCCATCTTATGCAAAATTTCATGGACCCAATGATCCATCGCTCGAACTTTTAGTGCGCAAAACATGCCCAGTTCCGAACAAAGTTTCCGCAACCTCTGTGAGACAGGTAAAACATGATTTTCACTTACCGAACCACCCCAATCAGCTAAATGAACTCTTAACGCTAATTTCTATGCAATTTATCCTACAACCCTAAAGTTCGTAACGGAACCTCTGTGAGATGGATTTTAACTTACCGAACCAACCCAATTAGATGAACGAGCTAAACACTTATAATATCTATGCTATTTATCCTACGAAGCTGAAATTTGGGATATACACTGTGAGAAAGGTAGAATATGATATTTACTTGCCGAACCACCCCAATCAGCCAAATGAACTCTTAACGCTAATTTCTATGCAATTTATCCTACTACCCTGAAATTTGTAAGAGAACCTCTGTGAGATGGATTTTAACTTACCGAACCAGCCCAATCAGATGAATAATCAGACGAATGATCTCAACACCAACCAATAATGTCTATGCTATTTATCCTACGAAGCTGAAATTTTAAACTGAGCCTGTGTGAGGCAGGTAAAATACGATTTTAACTTGCCGATCCACCCCTATCATCTGATTGAGCTCTTAACGCTAATTTCTACGCAATTTATCTTACGACGCCGAAATTTGGATCGGAACCTCTGTGAGGTGGATTTCAATTTACCGAACCACCCCAATTAGATGAACGAGCTAAACACTTATAATATCTATGCTATTTATCCTACGAAGCTGAAATTTGAGCTATACACTGTGAGAAAGGTAGAATATGATATTCACTTGCCGAACCACCCCAATCAGCTGAGTGAGCTCAACGCAAATTTCTTTGCTATTTATCCTGCAAAGCAGAAATTTCAAACTGAGCCTCTGTGGGACAGATAGAATATGATTTTCTCTTGCCGAACCACCCCAATCTGCTGAGTAAACTCTCAACGCTGATTTCTATGTAATTTACCCTACGACTCTGAAATTTAAAATGGAACCTCTTTGATACAGTTAGCATAGGATTTTACTTGCCGATCCACCCCAGTTAGCTGAGTGAGCTCCTTAAGCTAATTTCTGTGCTATTTCCCGCCTCCACCTATTCCTAGAGAAACCCCAATCTACTTGAAAGAAAATGCGATTAATATGTGGTTCTTTACATGAGTACTGATCTATCTTTTTTCATATCGCTTGTCTGTGACGATTTTTCATTTTATGTGCCAAAGTAAAAACATGCAAAAGTCAAAAACTATATTTGACTGGGAAATAGTAAACACACTTTGAGGGTCATGTCGAGTAGCTGATGAGAGGTACGATTATTGTTTTGGCTCGACCTTAGAAGCGAGTGAGAGGGTCTGTATTGACGTCAGTCTTCGGCAAGGTAGGTAGGCTGGTAAGAGTAGTATCTGATGTGTGCAATATTACCTAATTGAGCTGCGGTATCTAACTGCAGGTTTCACGCCTAACTCTACGAAGGAACCATCAACTTGCCTGATGAGTTTTTTTTCTCCATTCAATTGCTTCCTTAGAAGCACGTATTGGAATTTCAATCAGCGATTCGGGAAAACATGATAATCATAGCTTGAAAAATAAGTTCTTGCACATCATCTGCAAATTTGAAGCTAATACAACTTTATGACGGCAAAATGCAATATGAATTTTTTTTAATTTATGGAAGATTATGGAAAATACCAGTGTGAAATGAAGATATTTGTTATATTGTGGACTGCGGTATCCTTCGTACTTTACTGGATATTAAAAGTAAAAACGCTTTTGTAATGTTTATTTTCGCCCTCATGACCTCTTCAGCAATGAATTTATACAGGGTGATTCCCTCGCAGACGCAAAAAAAAATTTGGGTGAAACTACATCAAAAATTGAGTAAAATGCCGTCAACCGCATATTTTTATCTCAATCCTTACTCGAGATATGATTTTTATAAGGTTTTTTCAGGAATACCGTGTTTTTTCATTTTAAACTCGGATTTCTCCACTTCGCCTCATTTAATTATAACTTTCAACCTCATTTTCGGTATCAGCATTAAATTTCCTATAAGAATAGTGTACTTGGGTTCTTAAAAAGTACCATCCAAAGACCCTCACATCAGCTCAAACATTGACGATTTTGAAAAAATAATATTTCTGAAAATCTTTAAAACTTTACTACTCTTTTAAAAAGAATCCTGGAAACTGGCAAATCTCATGAAAACTGCTTCATCTAATATGCTTTCCAACGGTATTGTCAATTTTACTTTTATTTTGTTATTTAGGGGAGAAAATAATGTTTTAATGTTAAAAAATGTGGGGTTTTCAATGAAATTGTTGGTTTTCTCGAAAGATGACCCTCCATGAACCAACGAGTATGGGGTCGGTTTCTATGTATTTTTTCTCGCTGGATCGAATGGAAACTCTTGCAGATCTCTCAACAACGTTATAATCGAGTTTTACACTTTAATTAACTAGTTTTACCCCATAACACACATAGGTACATTTAATCGTAACAAACAAACTAAACATTTGCGATTTTAAGTGTAAAACTCGGTTATAACGTAGTTGGAGGGATATACAAATGTTACCATTCGATACAGCGTGAAAAAATACATAGAAACCGACCCCATACTCGTAGGTTCATGGAGGGTCATCTTTCGAGAAAACCAACAATTTCATTGAAAAACCCACATTTTTTAACATTAAAACATAATATTCTCCACTAAATAACAAAATAAAAGTAAACTTGATTATACCGTTGCAAAGAGTATTAGACGAAGCAGTTTTCATGAGATTTGCCAGTTTCCAGGATTCGTTTTGGAAGAGTAGTAAAGTTTTAAAGATTTTCAGAAATATTCTTTTTTCAAAATCGTCAATGTTTGAGCTGATGTGAGGGCCTTTGGATGGTACTTTTTAAGAACTCAAGTACACTATTCTTATATTAAATTTAATGCTGATTCCGAAAATGTGGTCAAAAGTTAAAATTAAATGAAGTTAAGTAGAGAAATTTTAGTTTACAAAGAAAAAAACACGGTTTCCTGAAAAAACCTTTAAAAAATCATATCTCGAAAACGGATTGAGATAAAAATATGCATTTGGTGGCATTTTACTCCATTTTTGATGTAGTTTCACCCAAAAATTGTTTTGCATCTGCGAGGGAATCACCCTGTATATCTATTTTTTGTATTTTCTCTTTGCTGATAATGGGTGTAACCAGTTTTTATAATTTATCGGTCTCATTATAACTTATCTATACGAGCATCACGTCCCCTATTTCGTGAACAATTTGGACAGTCATAACATTCGTAACGGCTCAACTTGAAGACCACATGGGTGAAACCTATTTACAGACATGATATATTACAACTAGTAATTTAGTAGCAACGGACAGCCCATGATAATATCATATTTTGAACCTTAAGGAATTTATATTTAATAGATTTTAGGTACACTAATATTACCTTCCTCAAAGAGAGTGTTGTGGCTTCAATATTTTCCCTACTCCTCTTGGCCATCTACTACTTATAAGGTAAGCATTTGGACAATTCAAAATGTGTTCAGAACATGTGGAGCCTATTTCATAAAACAACAAGTTACAAGTAACAAGTACAGGTACATGTAGTGCACAGTAAACTAGAACAAGTGTTCCACCAAAACAAAGAGTACAAGTGTAGAAAAGTTACACTTGTACCAAGAGTACAACAAAAGCTAAGTTTACAAGTGTAGCAGAAAAGAAAATTGGCGTCAAGACAAACGAAATGAACAACTTCAAGCGGGATGCCGAAATTGAAGTTTTGTCCGCGAATCATAATGTAAAAACACGATTAAATACACGATAGGATGTTTATCGTACATGACAGGGTGTAATGATTGAAAGACAAATTATAAACTGAAAAGTGGAGAAAGTGTGTCTTTGATTTCAACTTATTCTGATGGCTGGCATAATCGGATTTTTCTCCTTCATTCAGCGGGAATGATTAATCAATTCATCAAGTCTAAGGTTAGGAATGTCATCTGTAACTTCGAGATGATCTTCACACTTCACTTTGTTCTTCAATGATGGGGGGATCCTCAATAAATTCCTCGGAAGACATCCTAAATCTCTCGTTGAACTCAAAAATACCCACGAAATGAGCGTTTATTCGTGGCCGAAAAAATCTTCAGCGTCTTCTACGCTGAATGCTTCTTTCTTGTCTGTTTCCTTCAGCCGAAGATGATTCCCTCATATTAAACACACAAAAATTGTCAACTCACAATGCTGGAAAAAAACAAGTTTACAAGTGAATGGACGTAGGTTAAAAATCGGCCATTTTTTACAACTGTAAAACAGTGACTTGTTCAAAATGTTGGGAAAGCGCTTGTAACTTGTCAAAATTCGCCTGTACACTTTTAATTTTCACAGTGCATTCATTACTAGCTGCACACTTGTACATTTACTTTACTTGTACAATTTACGAAACGCTTGCTTACATTTTTTACAACTTGAACATAAAATCGGCTTGTAATATGTCACTTGTTGCTTTATGAAATAGGCCCCTGGTGTAAATATTTAATTTTAATTTTTTATTTTATTTTTTCTTTATTTATTTTCTGTGCATTTATTTTTGTTTTGTTTTGGGTTTTTCGTAACAACACTTAGTGACAGATATTTGCTTATCGATATGATTGAAAAGAATATACGAGAAGGTCATGTTGTGTCCAACGTCCGTTTCCCGTGTATTTATTTTGGTGAATTTCTATAGAAACAAAAGTGAGTTTTTGTACTTCTTGTATTCATTTTCTCGTATACGAAAATGGATTTTCCGAAACGAGAAGAGGTTTCCGTAACGTGGAGACGCTTTTTGGAGTCGGCTTTACTCGTGCTTAGCTTTTTTGGAATCGTAATTACGAGACGACAACTTGACCTTTCTCTAGTTCTAGGATAACACTCTAGAATAACTTACCAACTATCATGCAGTTGGCATGAACACACACACACACACCAGACAAAATCGCCTGACTTTTCCCCGTGCCGTCTTTTTTTGTTGGTTTAACCTTTGTATTTGTCTTTCTTTCGTGTTTTTTCCCCGCCCTCAACCAGAAGGGTCATTTTGTCAAGATTATTATTTATTTATTTATTTTTATTATTTTTTTTTTTTTCTTTTATCAACATGGTACTCTTCAACTATCCCTGGAAAAGCCTAGCCTTTATTTATTTTTAATCAACCCAATCCAAAAAGTTTAATTATGTTTAAAAAGTTTAATAATCTATTCTAAAGAAATTTGATAACCTATGTAAGTACTAAGTTGGTTTTTTCTAGAAATGCAGGCACAAAAATGATATTTATACCTAGACAGAGAAACAACACGTTGTTATATTGTAATAAGTTTCATAATTCTAACATAGTCAGAAAGCATTCATTTATTTCTTTTTGCAAGTTGTTTAAACCTACCTGCCTTTGTTAATAAAAAAAGCCGATGTATCGAAATATCGAAATTTTTCACAATATACCGAATTACTGATTCTATATATTTTTAAAATATCGATATTTGATGTATCGATATTTTTCCGATATTAGCATCCCTAATGTCGAGTAAAACATTGTAGAATATACCTACTCAATATACTCAAGTGATAAAAACTAACTGAGGATTCAACGGATTCCGAAAATGTGATTCACGCAACAGGTGAGGGGGAGGTATCCACCAATCACGAATGAGCTGACGCCATCATAGCATCGCGGCAAAGGTGTGTCATAGAACGCTCCCACATCACTACGTTCGTAGTGAAAAACGTTGTCTCCACAAACATTGTAACACTACATCCGTTTTGTTTCATATCGCTGTGACCCGCAGGATGCGATCACCGATGGTCCTCCAATATGTAACTGCTCTTAGTTTTTCGTTACCCGCCCTTTAGAAATGCGTACTCAATGTTCGTCGTTCGGTCATCAAAGGGACCTTCTATGAGATATTGACCTCTCTAGACACCTTGGTTTCCAAGTTCTGTCCCATTCATTTAGCTGCACATTTGATATTTTGGTGGCTTCCGATGTCATGGTCTGGTAATCGGCAAAGGTTGTAAGTGTTTTCTCTCAAGAGTTATTTGGCGGAAGTAGGCTTGTAGTCTATGAGCATGCCTGATCTGTTGTCCCTACGAGTATATATTAAAGCGAACTCATATAAGCATAGTAAGTGGGCTATGCCTCGAGTCCTCTTCTTACAGCCATTTCCTTGGCCACCCGTTTGCTGACGCCAGCCGACTTTTTAGTCGATTCTATGAAAGGTGAAGAACCAGGGAGGTGCAGTCCAGCTGTTCGACTTCCTCTTTTTCCGTTCTCTACTTCCTCCTTCATCTTCTTTTCCTTTTTCTTCAGGGTTCATCTGCCTGGCATCTGGTAGACAGTTGATCTCGTTTTTTGGTTGTTGATGAATGAACAAATCCTTGCGGGGCTCAGGCATCTGTGTTTGTACCTTCTGCCCAGCGTGTGCGGCACACTTCGATTTAATGGAGTACCACGATCTCTCATCGGCAAGTCACAAGTCAGACTGTGTTCTGACCCATGTATGTTGGGCATAGATTTAGACTTTCAATATAAAGTTCCACGAATTGGAGAGGACCACCATAGAATTACTAAAGAATTTGATTCACCCATTGATCGACGCTTTATATAAGCAGTAAGAAATGAGGCAACAAATACGACTAATGAGCTTGGTGGTAGCACTTCTTTGTAGTTGAAGTTATTTTTATTGCAAATTATTTTTTTGAACATATATTTTTGTATACCGTTAATGAGAACAATGATATTTACGAGCTAAAAAATAAGCTCGTCCAAAATAAAATTTACCAAACAACCGTTTAAAAAATAATTTACAACTCGAAATCAATCACATTGATTACAATCATTAATCATTGCTGAAACTAAATCTTGCTTCTAAATAAGTAATATAAATGACGGTAGACTGTTATGTTTTACTTATTTTTACTATATGGATATTGTAAGTATTATAAAAATTAACTAAAGAAATTTCGACAGAATGGATCATCTCGACAGCATTGACTGGTCACGTGCGTTGTTGCACTAGTGCATATTGTGTTTACGCAAATTATTCACTATCTGTAATGTATTCTTCTCTAGAAGAAAAAAGTACTCCAGTAATGGTTAGAAAATAGTCTTCTGGCTCTTACTTGAGCCTGAAGGAAATATTAGTGTTATTAGTGTTACTTCATTCAATATTTGGAATGTAAATGATAATTTTATCGTGATCAAGTGTCATCGTTTGGTTGACCTTATTTATCTTGTCTTCAATTGAACTTCCATTACCTTCCTTCACTTAACAACCTTCCTTAGTTTCAATATCAACGTCGTCTCCATCGAAATCAGTTAAAAGGTACATCATCTTCGCCCGTAATGGCCCAGTTGGAATTGATCCAGGTTGTCTACAGTTTTGTGTGTGATTAACGATCAGCTCTGCAGCCTTCCGTAATTTCTAATAGATCAGAGCTTGAGCTCTATTAGAGCGGGCCAGCGTTTCTGGTGTTTCCAGCCCAATCCGCTCATTAAGAACGCAGTGGGCATCCAGCTGTCATTAGAAGCTGCCGGAGGCGACTGCACTGTGCACAACGATTGATAGCTTCAACTGTGTTTCTATTTAAATGAGCGATGCACCTTCTTGTCGGTTCCCTAACGGTTTTGTTGTGAGATGTTTTCCTTCTCGCATTTTCAGGTTCAGGTCTCGTGTTTCTAGAAATGGAAACAGACGATGAAGTGATCTAATCGTATTGGATTAAACACGAACATACAAACGAGTACACACTCTAAATATGGTCTCAAGTTATAATTTTAGCGGACGATACTGTATTATACAGTTATACTCTGTAGCCAAATCTTGGAGCGAATCTTATCTTTCAGCCGAGAAATCTCTGAAAATAATTTACTCTTGGTTGAATTATAACAAATTAACAATAAACATTTAAAAAAACTAACGTCCTCACTTTTTCAATAACGCCGAGAACTCAGCCAAAACAAAATACTCTGACAATACACAAACCTAATTGCAAAGAGGGTAATTATTGCACTGATGACTGTGGGACGATATGCAAAGTGTTTGGGAATCTATATAGACCAACATCTAAAATGGTACCGACAAACAAAATAAACAAATAGTAAATTGGGAAAAAAGATTTATATCTTTGCTAAATTAAAAATTATAATAGATAAAAAATTCCTACTTAGGGTATATGATTCTTTAGTGTGATCTATATTGCTATATTGTCCATCAGTGAGGAGCGGTGGATATCACACGGCATATAAACACGATCGCGAATTCAATTGAGTACCCACGGGTGGGCGGTTTCTCTTATGGCCCATTTAATTGATCTGTACGCCCCGCCGTGCAATGCACGGGTGAGATCTGCCTAGTAATAAATACAATAAGAAAACACACATGAAAATGTCCCAATGTGTTGCAGACTCGTATGCAAGCATTTAAGTTCCTCAGACTGAGAATTTAGTATCAGCTGTGTGAGCTAAATTCTTTTCTGTTCACTGTAGGAAGTTGAAATTTGATAGGTAGGACTTATATCATTACTATAATGTGCTGAGTTCCTGTTAGGTACTACTGTTATACGGACTAGATTAGGGCTTTCCAAGCCCTAACAGGCCTCTAGTAAACCAATAATTTTACTTCTCACAAAACGATAATCCGGATCATGACAAATTCAAGGTACCGAAAATCATCTCTCTCTCATTTTAGGCCGATGCAAATTCTTCCTTTTCCTAAATTGGTAGAAGTTAGTTGTCTTAAACAGTTATTAAAAGAAAGTACTCTGTCCCCTCCCGATCATCTATTAAACACGTGGGCAAAAGACGATTACGTGTCGAATTTACCACGCTATAGAACGACCCTAGCTCAGATGCATCACAGTTACAAGGAAATTAATATATTGAATGGATTAACACTGGATAATAAAAACAAGTATTACTGGGAAGGAAGGTGAACATTTTCAAATTCTTATCAAATGCTTTCTTAAATGACCTTTAAATCTATTTTAAGCAGTGGGGTTTGTTTCTACGTACTTAATTAAAATTAGGTACCTGTAACTGCATTATCACATGTAGTTATGAAAATTTGGTATGCACCTACTTTTTCTTCTTTAGTACATCACAGAAGCCTGTGTCCTTCACATTATCGTGCCATATTCGAAAAGTCACAGCTATTGAATTTTTTAATATGAATATTGGATAGCCAATTGTTTGTATATAGTATATAGTTTTTTTTCCATCAACCAGCGACTCTATTTCCGAACACGAGCAAATGTTGCTCATATGGGAAATTAATTTTCATCCTCAGATTTATGTATCAAGCAAACTTACGTTGTACCTTTTAATTGTATAGAACAATAGGATGTATATGTGCATTATCTAGGCTCTTTGTAATCAACGTGAAAATAAATATTAAAAAAATATGGTAAGTAATGCATTACCTCAGGGATGTCCCTAAGTATAGAATGCATACGATTTTGGTGTGAATAGATCGTGCTTTTACTATATGTGCCCCCCCCCCCCCCCCCTCCATTATAACCTAACATGAATGTACTGCAAGGAACCCCTCCCTCTCCTACCACACTCAAAACCATAATAAAGTATGATCTGATTTTACAAATTGGTTGAAAATATTAGGTTATATCGGTATTACACCAACCACAGGCTGTAGAAATAAGTTGTGCTTAATGTTATGAAACCCAAAAAGCTACTAAAAGCTTTCATTTTGACGGAACCTGTCAACTCATGCCCAAGCTAAGATTATGCTAAGCTGATGCATGGAACTCTAAATGCCTCTCTAATACGGCCTGCTACCAAGTGTATGTAAAGCCACTGTTGATATCACTGTTAACCTGAAACCAACTCACTATCCCTTGAGCGTTTATCGGCGAATCATGTATATGGTCAGAGAAACGCAAATGCAATATGAAGACGAAGAAATACCATTTCGGATGATAGTCAAGAAATCTAGATCTTGGCCAGCGCAACTATTATATAAAGAGGAATTGAAGAATAATATTCAATAGTTGCCCTAGCCAAGATCTAGATTTCATTCATGTCGTGGTCGGGCATGAATTAACATACGGACTGGGAAGTGTATGTCAATTCAAACCAACCGGTCGAATTAGATGGAGGACACGAGTTGTCATGGTCGTTTTCAACGTTGGCCGATCCCTGATTTTGAACTCAACAGAAGTATGCCCTCCAAAATTGATCACAGAAATACCTATACAAAAAGAAACTTGCAACTTTTTGAGAATTTTATTTGTTTTATTTTTGGCTGGCAAGTGTATTTAATTTTTAATTTTAATCGTGTCTCGGCTAAAGGATTTAACAGATTTATGCAACATAATCATATTTACTCAGTTCAGTCTTTCTAATTCCGTTTTTCCACTACCCAGTTCAAATATTTGTTGATCACGTCTGACGGTTCGTACGTCATGAAACGGTTATTTATAGTTCTATCATAATCGTATTGTTATTCCAATTGGTTAAAGATTAGTCCGAATAGAGAACATGTCATTGCAAGAATGTTGGGACGCACGCTTTCTGTAATTTAAACTTTGCTCCTGGTATATAACCAGAACCGATTAGGCGGATGGTCAGTCTTTTGGTTGATTTGTATCGCGTATCATATCGCTTGTGGATTAGTTCGAAACTCAGTTTAAGTGTTACAGTGAAAGTTCCTATCTCGTCAGTGTTGATCGGGATCTCGATAGACAAGGATTTCGCAACAATGGCACAGAAAAAGGTTGAAATATTTTCTGAACTCAGTACTTAAGATACCTATGAAAAATATTCCATGTGTAGCTTAATTGGTAGATGGGAGACAGTTGGCTTTTTAAGATGGTGAACGGGTTTATGTGGATTCCTCACTTTGTCGATCGTACACAATACATAAGGCCTATAGAGACTCCACACCAAATTTCACCTTCCTGCGCCTTATAAGTACGGTGACCATACGTCCCGATTTTATCGGGACAGGCCCGATTTTAAAGCCTGTGTCCCGGGGTCCCGAATTGGGAAAGAAATGTCCCGATTTTCTAGCAGGCACTAGACTGTGTTAAAGCATTACTAATTGTCCAAATGAACAGTTCTTTGTCGTGTGTTGAAATGTACGACAAAATAAGAAAAGACGACTCCTTGCTGAGAGCACTTTCCTCAACGCAGAAGTACGACTGGAGTAAAAAGAGTACCCCTGGCCCTAGTGAAAAAATATAACAAGAACAATGATGTAAACAGACTGCTCTGTTAACTTTTATTTTTTCATTTTTTGGAAAATTAATGTTTATTTATTTGACTATAAAAACTTACCTGTTGTTCGTGAAGTTCAGTTTGTTCGTGCAAAAGGTACATATTCTTTCTGTGTATGTAATGAACTTCTTGAATTTATTTTGTCATGTAATTCTTAGTGCCACATTCTTTAATGAATATTACATATTTTTAGTTTGATACGAAGCTCTTAATAAACCAATGTTTGAATGGATGAAATAGGCTTAAAAACAAACTTTTAAAGGGTAAAAAATTCAAACTTTTACGGGGGTGGACCCCCGGACCCTCCTCCCCATGGGGGGTATTCTATACCCCTCAGACCCCCTTGATAGTTCTATCCGTCCCGATTTTGCTTAAGATAAATATGGTCACCGTACTTATAAGAGAGAGACGAGCTCCCAAGCTCACTCAGCTGATCTGGGTGTTCCCTCACTAATTTTATTCTACCTGTCTCACAGAGGCCCTGATTCAAATTTCAGCTTCAGAGATTAAATACCATAGAAATCAGCTTTATTAGCCAATCAGCTGGTCAGAGGTCTAAGAGGGGCTGGTGCAATTTCTGTCTGGGGGATGAAGTACTTGGGGCTCGGAATGGTTAAGTAAGTACTGTGATTGCAACTCAACACGCTAGATGAGTCGTAGATCATAGGTTATGCTAACAGTCTTCTGAAATGAAGACTGTGAGGGCATCGTCTAGTACCTACTGCTCATAAGTATCGACAAGTTAATAGTAGCTTCCATGTTGTGCCTTCTTTTCGCATTATTAGTTCATCATGGTTACCTAACAATATTAGTTTTATAACGTAGCGTAATAAATCAGCTTTCCTTTACAGTACAGTGGCTTAGGGTTCATGAGATGTTTTGAAAAAATAAGAGCATTCCAAAGAGTGGCGAACGATTTTCCTGCTATGAGAACTAAGGGAGTTAACAACTTCCCTGTGATTGTCTAACCAATGTCAAACCGCTACAGATATTAAATCTGTTATCAATTTCAAAAGAAGAAAAACCCAGAGGCCTTAAATTACCATATTAATCCGTCACTGCTCTCTTGTGATCAACGCCGTTAATTTTTCACATTTATGATGCACTGCGTTATTCACTTAGTGTTGAAAAGAGCGAATTTCTCTCGTGATGGGTTTGATAGTTCTGTACCTAGTTATTTTAATACTTCACGTAATATATTTTGAAGAACGCACTGAGTACCGACATTCGTAGGTGTCTTCGGTGCTTATTGGATTAATTATTAAAGTCCCAGTTATGCAGAATGATCGAATAAGCGAGTTTTCGTGAATTATCGTATTATATTTATGTTACATTGTTTTGAAATTTGAGCCTTTGTCTGCAATGAAATTGTTAATTAAAACTTTATGACACTAAAACTTCTGCAATTCTGCAATTGAAACAAATAGTTTTGCATCCTGTGTCACAATCACCTAATGTGAGAATGATTATCCGTGTGGTCTGCTCTTACCGTTGTGAGTAATTCTGTTGAGAACAGTTTTTGAGTCAGCGTGATGTTACGACTCTGGAACGCGAGGGTTGTGCGCATGAATTAATAAGTTTAGAATTGACCCAGCGAACAAGTTTTTCTCTTACCGGTTCGGAAGACATTCTCTGAGTCGATTGTCCGTTTCTTTTTCTATCTGTTCTCATGTAACGATTATTTACTTCCACCAACATTTGGTTCTGGTCCTGATATTGATAGCAATTCACCTCAAAATGAATCTCTAACTATTACATCTTCTTCGGGTTGATGATTACTCGTAACAAGCAATTTTCTCATTCAAATCTTCCATTACTTAACTACAACTTATACGTCAACATTGTCTTTGGCTGCTAAAGCTGACTGTTCATAATAGAACCGTGTTAAACCTTCGAGGAGATAAGATCTTACTTATGGTAAGATAAGATAAAATCTTCCTTATGAAGGCTGAAATTTTGGCTAGGACATGTCATAGATCCGGGGGTCATTCCAAATCGTCGTCCGACCGAGTTTTTATATTTTTTGCAAATATGAATGAAATTTGAGTACAATTGTTTGCATAATTTTGTGCGTAAATTTTATTGTGTTATAGCTCGTTGTTGATCAACCTTTTTTTTAGCTAAAATTCTGCTAAAAAAATATAAATTTGACAATTTTAGCCATTTTTTGAAATATGACCAATTAAATTTGCTAAACGTGTAGTGTTTCACTTGGTGGAACTGAAACAAATTCAAACCGAGATCAATCCATCCGAGTTCACGGGTTTTTGGTGGTAGCGGCCCTTAAAGATAATAAATATGGGTTTTTGGGCGAAAACTGTCTATAATTTATTATAGACAGATGTTCTTACCTTTGCGTGATATTTGCAACGTTTCTCTCTCTCTCTCTCTCTCTCTCTCTCTCTCTCTCTCTCTCTCTCTCTCTCTCTCTCTCTCTCTCTCTCTCTCTCTCTCTCTCTCTCTCTCTCTCTTTTCGATAAATGAATAGTAGTTAACAATATCTATGCACACAAAGTAAGACATATCTATAATCGTTTGTTTCTCACATTATGGGAGAAGTTATTTTTTAATTCAATTCAAATAGTTTTTTAATTTCTTCACTTACAAAATATCATAAGTTACATTTACATTGTACCGGAATCCGAACGACATGGAGCTTTGCTTTGTTGTGTCGTTCAGGCATCTCTTTAAAAAATGTTAATGTTCTTGGATCTGTCCAGATACATGAGAATACATCTATCAATCTAACAGATTCATCAAAAACATGGATCAGGTGTCATCGTCCTTTAACATAATAGTATTACAATGAGGACTGTATGAACAGAGAGAGAAAAAATGTCTACGAGAGAATCTGAAGAACTTACAAAATTGCGATACTTACAGGAAACACTTTGTCCTGGTAAGTGCCGCTTTCAGTTAGTCCTTGTAACTACTAATTAGCATGCTGTCGCACGCGCCTATGGCTGGTCTCTCACTGGAACCGACTAGGTACGATTTTTGGTCGCACGATTACGCACGAACTTTCCCGATTGTAGTAGGAACGTTATTAGCGCTCCCAGAGCAGGGCTGCCAAGTGTCCGGTTTTGTCCCGGACAGTCCGGTTTCTCATTAAGGCGTCCGGGAGAAAATTAAAAGTCACTCCGGACACTTCATCTCCGGTTTTCATTAAAATAACGGAAAATGTCCGGCTTTTTCATTTTAAAACTACGCACTTTCTCATGTGGGACATTGTGTGGAATCAAGCTGAAAATTATCTCGAGCATGATAACATTTCATTCACCTTCTCCCACTGGCTGCAACTGAGACCACGTTTTTTTCACATTCCAGCTAAGATTTATCTAGCAGGTTTTAATTTTTCTAAACAATCTATCTTTCAGCTGATGGTATTTCATTTAGATCGTATTTTTCGAAAATCAAAAGACGTAATTCTTTTAAAAAAATTAACTCTGATTTCTAAAATATGCTCGAAAATCAAACTTGGTTGAGTTGAAGTGGAGAAACATGGTTTTAGTGCAATTAATTTGGTTTCTCTGTAAAACTCAATTACAAATCATATATCTCGAATACGATTGAGAATTGAGTGACTTAGTTCAACTCAAAATTTGTTCAAAGCTTATCTGAATCCATTCATTATAGTCGGCAAATGGTACTTATTGGTACATACCTATTATAGATAATATAGGTAAATATCAGGTCTCATTTGGCAGGAACATATTATTATAGGTAAATGTCAGGTCTCATTTCTTGGTTTCATTAAGAAAATGAATATCAATCATTGTGAATGGATTGAACTGTTGATCTTTCTATTGATTGTTTGACTGTGTGATCTATTACCTAATTAGTAGGCAAGTATTTTTAGTCTATACTTTTCCTCATGTCCGGTTTTTCCCTCCATACCACCAGACAACCTTGTCTCAGAGAGGAACCGATTTAGTCGTTCGACAGTGTGCGTATAGATCTGATCTCCGACTCGATCCCATCCAGGTGGGACGTTTAAGCGATTTTCGTGCGACTTTTTGAAAAGGGGAAGTGTTTCAGCGAGTTTTGAAAATTAATAATGGACACGTAAAAACTAATTCTGTTGATTCAAGAACTCAAGATTCGCCATGCTCTTCTCTCTTCAGGAATACTTGATTTACCTATTCTGTTCTTCTTGAACGTCTTTTGCTCATCCTCATTACCACACTACTACTATCAACAATGTAAAAAAATCCATTCATATTTTACATAAAACATTCAACACCAAAGCTGCAATGAAATTCAAGGCACAATCATCTCCCGTGAACGGCTGGCGATTGCGACAAGTCGCTCCTCCTAATGTGAGAGCTTAAGTCGGACGACCGAATCGACGTTAGATCGTCCGTAGTCGGCAGTTGTACGTATAGAGTCGGTTCCAGTGTGAGACCAGCCTAACCCACATTTGATCAGCTATGCAGAATAATTATTATCGACCCAAACGCAGCAATCTGCCGTCGAATTATCAGGAATTGGGCCAAACAAATGATTCCTCCTCTTTCGTCAAGCTTTCGATAAATTTATTATCTTCTTCAGGACCTATAATATACAATACAATAGCTCAACCCTTAGAAAAACGGCGAACTCATAAAAGATGATAAATAAAGGCATAAACGCAAAAATACTCCAGCAAGGAACAAGTATACTATAGGTAAAATCAGCTAACTTACTCAGAGATGAACTACAGCGTGAATATCCCACTACTCAGCGACCAACTGATCAGTAAATTCATCGCAGCTTGCAAACAGGTACTAAATGGAACAGTTACCTACACAAATCACCAACTTCATATCAAGGGATGCTAATACCAATGCTATGTTTGTTCCGTTATTGTTGATATGAAGTTGTTGATTTGTGTACCTGTTCTTTTATAGTACCTGTTTGCAACCTGTGATGAATTTACTGATCACTTGGTCGGAGTAAGTTAGCTGATTTTACCTATAGTATACTTGTTTCTTGCTGGAGTATTTTTGACATTTCATGTCTCTGCTATGGCACATAAACTGAAAAAACGTCACGGAAGATTGCTCACGAAAATATTTTGATGATTTCCGCTTACAACCGAGTCGTTGCTAGGGAAATGGTACTTCGTCGTTTTTCATCCCACAAAAGTCGTTGACCATTCGTTCGAAAGCTCTCGATTTATCCAACCATATTATGTTAACTACTGCGAAGTGCGTGGCCAACAAGCTGAGTTATGATCAAGGTTATTTGAATAATTGTGTACACTCAGGTGATCATTCTCAATAATTGATATTGTGAACATGATTGCCATCGCTTGTTTATGTCTTTGCTATGGCACATAAACTTAAAAAACGTCACGGAAAATTGCTCACGAAAATATTTTGATGATTTCCGCTTACAACCGAGTCGTTGCTAGGGAAATGGTACTTCGTCGTTTTTCATCCCACCAAATTCGTTGACCATTCGTTCGAAAGCTCTCGATTTATCCAACCATATTATGTTAACTGCTGCGAAGTGCGTGGCCAACAAGCTGAGTTATGAGCAAGGTTATTTGAATAATTGTTTACACTCAGGTGATCATTCTCAATAATTGATATTGTGAACATGATTGCCACCGCTTGTTAATTTCTGATGATTTCATTGAGCTGGTGTTTCGATGATTTGATTCATAGCAGGTGATCCAAATATTGCGAGAGCGGTTTGATTTGTGAAGCGGTGGTTAAATCATTTTAATAGGTAATTTCTATGCTTTACACTCTAGGAAGCTGTAATTTCGTATGTAGCCTCTTTAGGTCATTTACTTGACGATGCCCAGGGTCCGGATCAGATGAGTGGCTCTTAAAGCTAATTTCTATGTTTTACACTCTAGGAAGCTGTAATTTCGTATGTAGTCTTTTTAGCACATTTACGTGACGATGCCCAGGGTCCGGATCAGCTGAGTGGCTCTTAGACCTTGCATACGAGTCTGCAACACATACTTATCTTCAACTAAAGACATAAAATGTCCCAATGTGTTGCAGACTCGTATGCAAGCGTTTCTCTTGGACTAAAGTTCAAATTCGAAACATAAGGGTCTAAAGGGTTTGACACTGGTTCTGATTGTTCCTTGATTAACACCACCATTAAAGATCAATTTGTTGGCGAACATTTTTTTGAAGTTGTATGGTTACTGGGCCTAGGGGGAAACCAAGTTTTTAGTAGAGAACAAATACGATCAATGATAGAAATTGATAGTTTTCATCTTGAAATTTTATTTTATGTAGTTAATAAATTTGTCCTAAGCCATCCAGTTGGGATTGGTAGAGATTTGCGTTTATACCTTCATTCATCATCTTTTATGGGTTCGCCGTTTTTCTAAGGGTTGAGCTGTTGTATTGTACATTATAGGCCCTGAAGAAGATAATAAATTTGTCGAAAGCTTGGCGAAAGAGGAGGAATCATTTGTTTAGCCCTATTCCTGATAATTCCACGACAGTTCGATCAGCTATGTAAATTTTTTCCCCCTTGAAGTTATTCCGGGAAAAGGTGCGGGAGTGATAGAAATCTGGTGGTGCATTCTGAGTATGAAGGGAAGGCTGTAGTTGCAATGTGCTGAGGTGTGATGGAGGCGGGACTTGGGGGAATGTACAACTGCTTGCGTAGTAAATCGCACTTCGTAAAAACTAACGGAAAAAGATTTTTAAGAACTTAGACATCAACCTCACTCTCACGATGAGTAGTTTGGTTTCTACGGTTTTTCAGTTTCGCGCACTGATGACTTTGAGGCACTCCTCCCGTCTGGGCGGACCTTCCTGCCAGCGTTGTCACCAGAGCAGGAAACTGAAAATCATATAAAGAAAACTATTCATCGTAGGAGAGTGTGGATATTGTCAAATTTCTTAAAATGGAATCTATTTTTATTTGAAACTATAAAATAAATATTATACAATAGTGGATAATACTATAGAAACATATTATAGTATGATGGAAATAAGGTGCAATGTGTTCTACATTTGGATCTTGGAGGAGCAAGCGATGCGATTGGGCACAGTAATAATACACTGCCAAGGAAATGGCACATGAGCTTCCTCGTGACCTTCACAGTACGTCACCATTAAATTCCAGAAAACTAGAAACGACCGGTTCTGGCATCAGGGAAGGTTGGAAGCTGAATGGTACATATAATAAATGAAATTAATAAGGAAAATTTTGATTTTAATATGGGACCGTAACAAAAACATCACTTTCGCGCATGCGCCTAGCGTACCGCTGCTGATGATCGCGAAGAATGTGATACGGGACCTCAAGAAACCTTGCCCGCATCATCCCTGAAAATCTGACCGAAATCCGTTCACAATTGCCTGAGTTATGACCGAAACAAGAAAATTTTGTTTGCGCCTGCGCAGAGGCTACCGTTGATTCGATCATGACGGAACTGATAGGAGACCATGTAGAGCTATACCCGCACGATCCCTAAAAATTTGAAGAAAATCGCATCAAAATTGTGGAAATTACGGCTGTTGCAAGGACCGTAACAAGAATATTTCGTTCACGCATGCGCAGAGCGTACCGCTAATGAAATTATGATGATTGTCCTATGGGACCTCAAGGGACCTTATCGACATCATCCCTGAAAATCTGACCGAAATCCGTACAACATTGACCGAGTTATGACCGTCACAAGGAATTCACGTTAGCGCCTGCGCAGAAGCTACCGTTTAGTCAATCATAATGAAGTTGATAGGGGACTATTTAGAGCTTAACCCGCACGATCCCTGAATATTTGGTTAAAATCGGATCAAAATTGTGGATGTTATGGCTGTTACAAGGAAATGTGGACGGACAGACAGACTGACACGGAACCAAATTTGTTCAAGAGGCTCTGAAACGCAAAATGCGAGTGGAAATTTTGATTTTGGAGCAAAAAATTTTTTTTCATTTCGAAAGTGAAAACAAAGCTTCCGCTGCCTTGCAGTCTCGGAAGCAATAATATATCGATTACAAAGGATTGCCCATGTTTTGCATAAAGATGTGTGACGAGCTCGGGTTTAAGGATACTAGGGAACCTAGACCTTCTTATGATCATTTGCTTTTAGTTTTAGTCGATGATGTTAACTTGCATCTCGTTATTTTCGTTCTAAATCTAAAAATTTCTGTTGTATTTTCTCCGGTATTTGTTAGGTTGATCTCCCAATAAAAATTCCACGATCCACTCTCATGACATTATTTGCTCAGTTTGCTACATATTTCAATATCCCTCGCGGTAGGCTTGTTCTTTCCCGGTTCCTCTTATCAGGCAAACAGTTCTCGTCTTATCGCCTGCTCCCCCACCTCGACTATCGAGCGAGAGAGAAAATAATTATGCAAATGCGGGGATCACGGCTTTGTTTGCTCAAGGAATTGAATTGGCAATCTCAAATTCAACATCGCGGCTTCCAATTAGTCTCGTAAATTAACTCTCCTTCATTGTGAGTCCTCCGGAATCAGTTCAAATATTTTATTTACCTGGGAATCGTATCTCTAGACAACGAAAATTTCAACAAGGTTGCAATCAGCCCAAACTCGTGGCGTCGCGTATTTTTAGATCGAGGCCTGATTATGTCAGTTGTTTTGCTTTTCCCCATCGGCTTACGTACCTATCGCATGTCAAAATTATAGTATTTAGTGACGTAACATTCTGGAGATAATTTGGTATATTCGGAGGTTTACTGGCGACTGTCTTAAGGAAAACGTAAATATAAGTGCAAGATGTGAATATTACTGGAACGTGGGTTGTGTTGAGCATTTGTTGAGTAATATATTTTAACATGTTTAATGTTTTAGGGCTGAGGGTCGTTCTGTGAATTCCGACACGCAAATCTGCAACGTTTTTCTTCTGATGATTTCCGTTTACAACCGAGTCGTTGCTAGGGAAATGTACTTCGTCGTTTTTCATCCCACAAAATTCGATTTATCCAACCATATTATGTTAACTACTGCGAAGTGCGTGGCCAACAAGCTGAGTTATGAGCATGGTTATTTGAATAATTGTGTGCACTCAGGTGATCATTCTCAATAATTGATATTGTGAACATGATTGCAACCGCTTGTTAATTTCTGATGATTTCATTGAGTTGGTGTTTCGATGATTTGATTCATAGCAGGTGATCCGAATATTGCGAGAACGGTTTGATTTGTGAAGCGGTGGTTAAATCATTTTAATAGGTAATTTCTATACTTTACACTCTAGGAAGCTGTAATTTTGTATGTAGCCTCTTCAGGACATTTACTTGACGATGCCCAGGGTCCGGATCAGATGAGTGGCTCTTAAAGCTATTTTTATGCTTTACACTCTAGGAAGCTGTAATTTCGTATGTAGCCTCTTTAGGACATTTACTTGACGATGCCCAGGGTCCGGATCAGATGAGTGGCTCTTAAAGCTATTTTTTATGCTTTACACTCTAGGAAGCTGTAATTTCGTGTGTAACCTCTTTGGGACATTTACTTGACGATGCCCAGGGTCCGGATCAGATGAGTGGCTCTTAGAGCTAATTTCTATGCTTTACACTCTAGGAAGCTGTAATTTCGTATGTAGCCTCTTTAGGACATTTACTTGACGATGCCCAGGGTCTGGATCAGATGAGTGGCTCTTAGAGCTAATTTCTATGCTTTACGCTCTAGGAAGCTGTAATTTCGTATGTAGCCTCTTTAGGACATTTAATTGACGATGCCCAGGGTCCGGATCAGATGAGTGGCTCTTAGAGCTAATTTCTATGCTTTACACTCTAGGAAGCTGTAATTTCGTATGTAGCCTCTTTAGGACATTTACTTGACGATGCCCAGGGTCCGGATCAGCTGAGTGGCTCTTAGAGCTTGCATACGAGTCTGCAACTAAAGACATAAAATGTCCCAATGTGTTGCAGACTCGTATGCAAGCGTACTTTGGTATGAGTCCCATCGGAAATATCTAATGGTAAAATAAAAATGTATATAAATATAATAAATTGTTTTGGTTAATTAGAATCTTTTCTTTTTTCTTGACCTTAAAAAACTATATCTAATTTCTCTCTTGCGAGGGAAAAACATTAAACATGATTTAATGTTTTTCCCTCTCAAGGGAGAAATTATGAAATCGTTGTAGTTTTTGTTGTAATATTTCTTTGGGTCCCAAAACTATGTCTCTTTTCCCAATAATCATCAAAACTTGAATTGTGTACATTTTTCATTTATATTTGGCTGTATGAAGTAAAGTAAACAACCATCGCTTTTCTTCCGACAGCCACAAGTCGCGGATATCATTAGCTGTCTTCCAAAGGGAGGATCAGAATTGTTTCTGATGATTTCGCTTAAAGGAGTTCAGTAGTTCCCTGTAATTGGGAGTATATTAGGTTCATCTTTCTCAGCCCCTGTTGAATGAGTTTTGGTATTTTTTCTCTTATTTTGTTCGTCCATTCTTTGTATTTCAATGGAAATACAAAAATCAATCTAAACTACGCGGGAACCTACACGTTGCAAGCGTGCCCAAAACCCCTTTTTTTGAAACTTGCGTTTTGAGATTCCACTGATAGGCCTTTAGACGCCAAACAAAGTGAAAAAAAAAAAAAAAAACATATTTCGAATAGCTCCAATAATCTTGGAGAAAAATATACGGAAAGGTCGAAAAACGTTGTTTTGAGAAAAACGCGTTTTTGCTCTTCCAAACATTTTTCGAATTAGTGTGTCTTCTACTAGTACTTGCTTTAGTTTTCTACTAGTACTTACTTTATTATTCGATTCATTGAGTTGCTAGGGAAGAAGATAATGCGAAGGAAACTCGCGTTTTCTGTTCCCCTGGCAACATCATTACAAATCAAAATAATTCCGCTTTGGAATTTGTATACTTTTGGTTGGTAAACTAAATCTATTGCAACGCGTACTTTTCTGTATCATGCCCGAATAGGTAAAGAATTCCAAATAATAAACAAAAGTTCCAGTCATGCAGCATGATCGTATGAGCGAATTTTCTTATCTATCGTATTATAATGGATTTTAAAATTGTATTAAAATTAGAGCAATTTCAGTAGAAAGAAATTGTAAAAAACCAATTTTATGGCAAAAATCACGTACTAAATAAAATTCGGTCATTCAAAAAGGAATAGCTGAATCGAAAACTTCATTCTTAGTACGTTGATTCGAGAGTTCCATCATTACGCAGCTTCATTTCAATATTTTGAAAATATTTACTCCTTCATGTATTACTTGGGTGGGACAAAGAACGCGACAGAAATTTCTCCGTATCTCAACACTAGAATCTTTTCTTTCTAAGACAACGTTGGCTTTCCCGTAAAACACTATCACAAAACATCATTAATTCAATCCTTTATTGTGCTTCATTGAATCTGTTCATTGGAATCTGTTGTCAATCATTTGGGAAACAGTGGAACTGAGTAATTTGTTGCGAAGTGAAGAACAGAAGATATGTCAGAATCGCCTCGCAAAGTCGTTTTTCACCGTATGTCTTGTGATCGATAAGTTTTCCACTAATTATTCGAAACTACTTAACCAATTTAGATGAGTTTTAATCAGTTTTGTGAGTGGACAGCTAAATTATACATTGAGGGTTTTTCACCCTCGTTAATTGTGAGTTGGTGACAAATAGCTGGAAAACTGAAACCCATAATTAGGGTTTGGACAAAAGAGGATAAAAGGTATAAATTATTTTGTTCATTTATGAAAAAACTCAGTGAAAACAGCCCATACAGATTAAGAAAACGGAAAAAATAGGATTTGAGGTCATACAGTTGCTGAGAAAAAGGGTCACAAAGAATGATGATTTCATCAAGTTACTCAAGAAAATAAGTTAAGTAAGAATAAATTACTTGAAGCCCTTGAGACATTTTTGAGATAATAACGTCTAACTAATTTCAAGCCCTTGAATTTTACTCCTTGGGATTGATTGAAAGTGTTGCAGAGATCTCAGGCACATCTCAGACACACCAATGGGTGTGTTTATTCTTGACCATTGTGATTTAACTGTATTAACTATTTTAATTAGTAAAGTTACGAGGGAAAGCTAAATTGGAACTAAACTTTTTTATTTTATAAATCACGGTAACGATTTATGTAAAAAGGGACATTAATCATACAGTAGTGGACTACAACGGAACGTGATTGAGATGCAGTCAATCAGGGTGATTTTTGAGCCAGATTTCGTTAGCTTCCAGTAGTTCCAGGATAAAGACGATTTTGAGAAACTACGACTCTTGAAACGTAAACCAACAAATTTTTCTTGGTACATTACAAAGTTTCATTATTGAAAATAATAAATCAAAATCAAAGGAAAGAATCGAAAAAACTCGGCGCTGCGCGCCTCGACAGGGGGCAAGCCCCCTGGACCCCCAGATGCTTACTGCTTACAGCCTGCGGCTAAAATTAAAAAAACATGTAACATGCTTTAGCCATGCTATCATGACTGAAACATTCGTTTCACTATGTTCGTTACAAACAGATTACAAAATTCGTTGACCATTCGTTCGAAAGCTCTCGATTTATCCAACCATACTATATTAACTACTGCGAAGTGCGTGGCCAACAAGCTGAGTTATGAGCATGGTTATATGAATAATTGTTTACACACAGGTGATCATTCTCAATTATTGATATTGTGAACATGATTGCAACCGCTTGTTAATTTCTGATGATTTCATTGAGCTGGTATTTCGATTATGTGATTCATAGCAGGTGATCCGAATATTGCGAGAACAGTTTGATTTGTGAAGCGGTGGTTAAATCATTTTAATAGGTAATTTCTATACTTTACACTATAGGAAGCTGTAATTTCGTATGTAGCCTCTTTAGCCTCTTTCTATAATAAAGTGAATGTTTACTCGCGAGTTTCTATTAGGAGATCATCATCTCACAAGAGCTCAATCGTCGTGATCATTTCTATAATAAAGTGAGAGCGAGGAGCTAAAACATGGTTCCATATTTTTTACATTTTAGCAGTCAGGCTCAAAGTAATAACATCCGGGTTTCGAGAGATTTACGCTTCTTGTATTTCTTTTGACGTTCAGCACCAGTTTTGATCGGCTTAGACTCACCATTTTTGTTAGTTATTGGTTTATCGGCAGCTTTACGCGCTCTGTAATCCTTTTGACGTTTGGCAGCAGTTTTAGGTTTCTTTGGTTCGATTGTTATTTCGGAGGTTGCACTTCCAAATCCAGGAGTAGATGAACCAGTTGAAAGACGAGAACATAAACCCGACGACGTCGAAGGAGGGCAATCTGGTCCAGGACACACCATTACCGGTCGACGGCTGGAGGTAGACTGATAATCGCACCTGTAGAATTTAAAACACTTTGATATGATTACTCACTACTTCTTATAGTTGTCGTATAATTCGCGAGTAACTATACGATGTAGGTTTTCTATTCCGGTGAGCGTCTACTGTGACCAACATTACAACCAAGTGACAACAAAACAAGCGACATTGTTTACTACATCTATTAATAACATAAATAAAATTAAATTACGACATAAATACCAACAACAAGTACGCAAGGCCTGCGTGATAAATCGAGAGCTTTCCAACGAATGGAGAACGATTTTTGTCCGTCGAAAACTGAACAACTTTCATTTCCCTAGAAACGGCTTGGTTGTACGTGAAAATCATCAGAAAAATTTCGTGACATCCGCGTTCCATTTCCGCGTCTCCTTTTTCGGCTAGTTAGTCCAAGGCTAAAGCATGTTCCATGCTAAAATATTACATTGTTTTGGTTAAAACTTCTTAATACCCACTGAAGTTTAAAATATTAGTGATGGAACGATAAAATAATTGGACTACTTTGAAATTTGTTGATTAACTCCCTGCGTATGTTGTGGGAAAATGACCTGCAGTCGTTTGGGCACGTGGATAGCACCGTGCGAACAACTGGGTACTTGAACGTGGCAGCGCTCCCACAGAATTTATGACCTTATTATTCGTCGTTTCACTCCAGAAGCGGTACCGCTGGCCCGCAGCCACCACACTAATGAAGACCTATTGTTACCACAACCGTATAATTACTTCTTTTTTTCTGAAGGTACCATCACCTATTCGTTTACCCCGGCGAATATCGAAGTTGATAGCTCATCATTATCGTTCAATCACTTTCCTCTATGAGAGAAAATGGCATTCTACTGATGGTGTACAATAGTATTGAATGGATTTGGTTTTGTGTTGGCCCCCGACGCACGTCATTGAATTCTCAGAGTAATGATCGGACCTTCTGCGTCGTACCGTCTGCTTTTGTTTACAGTTGCCGTTGTATATCGCGTAGGTATCGTTCAAAAATTTTCGAGCCTCCTTTCCTCATAATAACCATTAAATTCGTTCCAGCCTCTCAGATCTGCGCTCCAAAGTGTTTTCGTCATCGGGCAAGAAACGTTAGTTGAAAATTACTTCCTTGAAAAGAAGATTTATCACTGAAACATGTTAACCATTACTAAATTGTTAATTTTGCATCACTCACTTTCAGAAATCCCGGTTTCTGTTGTTGCATTGAGTAGGTACTACCTGATATTGCAGTTTTACAAGGGCAATACCAGGTTTGGTTTTATATGACCAAACCAGAATTGCCCCGTTCTAGGCAGCATTGGGCCCATCGAGCTTTACGTGTGAGGAAAAATTGAATTGTACAAGACGATTGTATTGCACCATTCGAGCTCTACTTGTGGGGAAAAATTTTATTGTACAAGACGATTGTATTGCACCATTTGAGCTCTACTTGTGAGGAAAAATTGAATTGTACAAGACGATTAGACATTTCCTGCGTATCCTGTTGACATTGAACTGCCTGTTGGTCAGTGGGGACATCCAGCCGAAGCTTTGTAGTTTGAAGAAATTGGTGACCTGTCATCATATAATTTATTCGGATGGAAGTACTATGATGAGGGAGTTGAAGCA
Source organism: Adelphocoris suturalis (assembly GCA_030762985.1). NCBI lineage: Eukaryota > Metazoa > Arthropoda > Insecta > Hemiptera > Miridae > Adelphocoris > Adelphocoris suturalis. Next base: position 12,925,154 of record CM061044.1, read on the forward strand.
GTTATGATTGCTTATTCGCATGAGACATCTCATGTTTTGAGCAAACTAGGATTGGTGCTTTAATAACCTGGCTATCGATAATCGGCTGGCGATCATTCTTTCAGACAGTCAGGTGTCAATTGATATACATAGTATTAGAGGGTATAATTTATGCCTTTGTAGCCCAGAGGATCAGATAGATTATCAATAGACTGAGGAGGCATAAGGAATGCACCCTCATATTGAGGTGGCTAAAGATCAGTACGGCGATTCTGAAAATGAAGAGGTGGATTTTCAGCCCAAGATTGCGACTCAGAATGCTGGTCTGGAGCAGTCTTCCATCAGAGTGCCAATTTCGCATGTAAGTGCTGAGATTTCCACAATAAGTAGAGACTGCGGGGTGGTATATGCCGTAGAGCTCCCACACCAGAAGATTTATTTTTCTGTCAGGTCCCAATTGGGGGCTAATCTAAGTTTTCCTCAATGTGGCGCAAGAGTTAACTGGCCATTGGGGGAACTTGACCTATCTTGCTACGTTTGCGATCATCTCTGCCCAGGTATGCTTATGTAGCTACTGGTTTGAGTGGGGATATGAGTAGATTTGGTACTATTTTATTTTCGAGTATCCAAAACTGAAAGCAGAGCGCTCTAGGTTGATCTGGAAGGTAGTGTTGGAGGGTACGGGCTGGCTATGTACCTACCAAGTGCCCGTTGGGAGAGTTTTTACTAGAGTTCCGCGTGTTTGTTAATTCAATGGACAAACAGTTGTTCATCAAGATTATTAGTAATTTTACTATATGCATATATTTACTTCAAAACCATCATCTTCCTTAATGAAATCAATATTATGGTGCATCAATATTTTCCAGGAGTATTATCTCTATTCCAAGCGATCAACTTTTAAAAACCGAAAGGAACTTGCTCTGTTTACACAGGTTGTGTAATTTGAGAATCCTAATACTTTGAATTTAAATTTTTAATGACGTTTTCAGGTGTATTTTTCTCGGTGCCTTACTGTGTAATATCAGATATTCTATAAATATAAACTAAAATTTGATGACACTTCATTGTTAAATAAAAGAGTTTCTACGCTCACCTCGATTTTACTGATCATTAAAAGTAGGATAAACTATTAAATTAGAGCGGTGTCGGCTACTGAATCAGTCGATTTTAAGAGGCGTTTTGATAGTCACCAAGGGGTGCCAACTATTGGAACAGCAGAGTTTTAGAAGTGTTCCAGTAATCAACTGGGGATGTCGACTAAAGGGAAATGGATGCGACATTGGTACTAATAGTCGACACTCTGAAACTACGTTAATTTCAAGAATTAGAAGTTAACAACTTCTTGGCTTGTGTTCTTCAACTAGTCAGTAACAAGTAGAAAACTAAAGGATTAGGTATATCACAAAATAATTGAGGAATAAAAGCGAATTTACCTTAATTCATCTTGTCAATTACGGGAAAAGGGAAACGCTGGTTTCTGCCTGCACGCCAACTGCGCCTAGGTTCCGCTTCAAAAATCAATCGCCGTATGATCCGTTCCCATGATAAATTACTATAACCTCGAATGATAAACTCGAGAACCCCGTAGTTTGTTGGAGAAAGCGTTCTTATTACTGTAACTTTTTTTTCTTTTCCTCAAACATTGATGGGGGTGTCGACTATTAGTGCAGTTTCAACAACTGGTGCTTCTTACGTTACCTACCTACTTAATCCGAGAAATCTAAATTCCTGAATTCAAAATGTGCCCCCCCCCCCCCTCGGGTAGGTGGAGAAGTATGTGATCAATCTGATCAGCTGAGTAAAGCTTTTACTTCGCCCATTTCGCATACATAATATCAGTTTTTAATAGTACAAGTAAGGACACCTAAGTTTAAGTACCTAATTCAGTTGGCAGTGAAACATTGTGTTCAAACGTCGAAGTATGTTTGGTTGGTAAATTGGGTACCGCGTGGTTGAGTTTCCCAAACCAATTTAATTCCATGCCATGGCTGTACAAGGTAGTACAAGTACAGTTGACAGCGAGTATAAATTTTGTATGAAACACTTCAACGTAACGGTGGCACACCTCTGATTTAAACAATTAAACAATACTTTCTAATACTTGATCTTGGTCTTGAAGATTTCCTCCGTGTAAAGTCTCTTATTCGACATTGAAGACTTCATACATTTTTAAAATCCCCCTAAATTCACGGTATAATCAAGGTACCGATTATGTTCCATTACCGTGGGTTGATTTGAACCTTGATAGTACTGTGGAGATAACATTATTTATTCTTGGGAATGCACAGGTTTAAGTTGTTGATATATTGAGGTAATCAGTGAACCGCAGTTGGAAGATTCGAGAACGCACTTAACCTGTTATTCTAAATTTCTAAGGTTGGCCTCCTTTTGACTAAACACGTGCCTTAAAAGGCGCAGTTTTAGCTTCCATGGTCTGACCCTTCGAAGCGGCAACGGTTTTCCTCTAGGAAACTATCAATTATTAAAAAAACAGGTGTTTCACCACAAAAATATAAAATTTTCTGGATAATATCCAAACTATTTCTCCTTATCGCACCCAAGTTCTACTCAAAATGTTGAAGTGAACGACTATAAGTAGTGCATAGATCCCGTGGAATGAGCCATAATGATATTGGTTTCGTCATCTATTATACAAAATGTTTTCTACTTCTACGATAGTATTCTACTTCGTGGTTAGACTCTTTTTACACCATCCTTCATCGTCATTCAGAATACTAATAATTTAATTCCAAAGCATTTGAAATCCGTTAACTTGAGAAACGGAGGGTTTTTGCGGTAAAACCATCGCATGCCGATGGGGTCTGTTCTCTGACCAACACGTTGCTATCTTCAGGTACACGACTGCTCTTATTGCGGCACGAATATAGTATGTTGAAAGTGAGGATGTAAGGGATGTACTTTGCTGAGTAATTTTGCGTTAGGTTCTAAGACTTTGTAATTCCTTACCTTGAACCTTTATGTCCAATAGTAAGCTAAGTGAAAATAGACATTAGAAAATGGATGTATATCCAAAAATGACACTTATTGTAACATAAAACGAATCCAATTGAAGAACCTGCCAAATCGATACTTGGGATATTTAAGTATAAATTTGGTTTATTTATTAATTATTTATTTATTTAGCACTAACGTATTTATAAGAAAATTAAATAACAGTAGTACTTGACAATACTAGTAATAAACAAATTAAAACAAGATACTTCTTTTTAAAAAAGTGAACATTTTTCAAAGACACTAAATTGGAACTTTTGATTTGTAGTATTCCACACTACTTACTGACCTCCGTCAACTCGGATATCTAAATAAACAAATATGCGCGCTCATTGTCTTCAGCGCACGTCTCCCATATCCGCTGAGTGCGTCTTTACCTCTGAATCAATTAAAACTAGGAAACGAAGCCCTGTGAATTATCAACCTTTGTTTCGCGTCCAGAGGTAATCGCTAAGTTAATGGCGTGTGGATCGCCGTACGCTCCTTGCACACGAAATCAACTACCTACAGCTCTTCCTTCTTCTGCCTCGGCTTCTATTCGGACACTTTTTTTTCTCTCTCGATCCATATATCCTTATCGATTGCAAGTATCTAGTGGTATTAATCATGACCAGACCACGTGATTCTTCTTTCGTTCTGTTGAATTAATGAAAAATTTACGCACCAAATCGTTGTTTACTAACTACCTACATAGAAGTAAACAAGTAGATCAGTGCTCACGAAGTGAGTCAAATGATAGCTAATTTTCTTGTAAGGAGATCGGCGTGAAATAGACGCTTCCTGCGTTAAATAGGTGACGAAATGGCCTTGGAGTTCACTCAGCTTATCGATGACCTCTCATGCGTCTTCAGCATTCTCCCTTGAGCCCCTCAAATGTCAGCTTCCTGCATCGAATAGGAGACAAATTGGCTTTGGAGCTCAGTCAGCTGATCAATTAACTCTCATGCGTCTACTGCCCCTGATACATCTTTATCCTCGCCATGCTACAGGTTACAAGATGAATAGCCCCCTTGGATAACGATAAAAAACATTCGCCTTCGATTTTCATTTGGTTAATGAAATACCCGAGTAGTAAACCAGCCTGGTTACTTACCAAATCAATTTATTATACTCGTACCTCGATGATTGTTTATAGGTATTGCATAGTTCATCAATAGCTTTGTGTGTTTATCAATAACTCAGCTGCTCTTATTTTCGGAGCTGTTTAGGCAACATAAGATTCAAGCATACATTGAGGTGTTTCCAACGAGTGGTAAACGATTTCCGTAGGATAAGGACTGTCGGAGCTACATTTCCCTGGATTTCCGTTGTAAGTGAAAATCATTGGAAAGAAATTTTAGTAAGTAACGCTATAAAAACTGTCGATTTTTCCCGTTGTGTGCCAAAGTAAAAACATGAAATTGTCAAAATCGGTGCCCATCCACTTATGCTAGTGGTTCACTCTTTCCCTATATATTATCATTCGACAAATTTATTGTTTCTTCTTTGTCATGACGGAATAGGAAATACGGAATAGGAAATAATTACGGAAATACGGAGGAACAAAAGGAAAAACAGGTTTAATTACACAACTTTTTGAGATGGCGAGCGGTGAAAAAGATGCGGATCAGCACTTACCCATGGGTTAACCCACCCCAACAGGTGGATTACGGAATCCGTGCGTTATCACAACAAAATCCCGAGTCAAGCGTTGGTCATTTCGCCTTTTTGACGAGAAAACTCGAGGTCCTGGGTTAATCCAAGGAAAACTCCCGTTGGTGTAACTGACCTATGCGTCATCGGGGTGGTGAGCTGGCCAGTGGAATTCACCCTGGCGGTTTCCTTTGAAGGGGATTTTCTTGATAACTTTTCTGGCCTCTGAGGTCAACCACCTGTAATAACTTTGGAGAAAGCCATCGATAATAAAGGTGCCGCTATACTATACTGGGTATACCGCTATACTAGGTTCTTTGGTTTCCTCTAAACTTTGTTAAATAGGGCTGGCCTGGCACACCGCTAGGAAGACTCCTGTCTTGATACTAATATGTGTGACGTAGAACGAGGTTCCAAACATTTCACATATGTAACATGTGATAACATGTGATGTTTTGTTTGACATCAAAATCATTACAGTGAATAACGTACATAGTAAAACATGAATATGATAGAAAGACTGACTAATTCATTGTGATTTTTGTTCTCAGGTAATGAACTCTACTTTGCTGTCGACCGTTTTGTTTGTAAGTGAATTTTAGATAAGTACCTACTCATTATAATTTCTCACTATCTTATTACTTTCAAGTAGGCTACATGTTTATCGGTAGTAGAGATACGTTCATACCAACTTCTAATGTTGAAGCAATAACGTGTTGCCCGAAATTATGGTGAAACAGAGATAATCGACGTTGACATTTCGGTCCGAATTTGGTATTTCGGTAAAACAGATACCTAGTTCTATTTCCTGAATATTTGAATGATTTCCGATAGGCATGTGCGATCCTAAATCACTTGTTACACAAAAACTTCCACAATTTACTTTAACTTTTGATGGCATTTTTGGAAATTACACACGTAATGTAAAAAATTGATCCTTGTAGAATTCAACGATAGCGTTTCAACTAGTGTCCCTGCACATGCACATAAACTCTTGAAAACTAAATTTCTTCCTTCACAGTGGTCTGGTTTTGATAAAGTGTAGAGACAAGGCAATTTTTATGTATTCCAGTGTTATTATCTAGAGACCTTTGATGGAATTTAGAGCTTGATCGACTAACCAATAGGTTCGCTAGCAGTGCATTAGAAATCGCGCTTAGAAATTTTTCGATGTTCGAGCCCTTAGGAAAAACGAACCGTTTAACGGACAGCGTTGCGGATAGTTTTACTCGATTCTTTGGGATCATATTTATCATTGACAAGCAAAAAATCATTACTGTTACCTTGAAAGTTTTTGAGATCTCGATTTTTGAATGTTTAGCCCTTTAATGCTACCCTTTAGGGTTAACAATAATTGATGTCGAGCTTCGAGGATCCATAGGCATCAACACTCCACCCGTTTCACTTCCGCTAGCAACGTAGCCAATCCCAGACCTAGACTCACTGCTACCACCAGAAGCCCTCTGTACATGATGTACATTATTCATAAATTCATACCCCTCTGTTTAAGATCTCCTCATGAAACTTCTAGAAGTAATTTTAAACAATTAGTTTTATCTTAGATCATCACGACGGGTCAGCAAGAAATTAAAAACGTCTGCCAAGTTGGGTGTGGCACATAGCTTCCTTGTTTACCTATTGACATACCTATTTACCTTTTTATTTAGAATGAAGTATTGATTTGGCAACAACAAACTGATAATTTTGAAAATTTCATCGGAATCGAATGAAAACAGTGGAAATTAAGGTCGTTTCAAGGATATCAAATAGGCGCATTCGCAGTAGCTATTAATGATACAATCATGTTGAAATTGATATGGGATGATCAAATCGTCATCTCTCAACTACCATCCAAATTTGAGCGAGATCAGACGACTAGGGCGTGAAAAATAAGAACACAATGGAATTTACGTTTGCGCATGCGCAGAGTGGAGTATTGATTTCCCGACAATCAAACTGATAGGAGACCGTCTACACCCTAGCCCGCACATTCCCTAAATATTTCATCCAGATCATATGAAAACTGTGGAAAATAAGCTTGTTACAAGGATTTTATATTGGCGCATGTGCAGTAGTTATTAATGAAACAATCATGTTGAAATTGATATAAGATGATCAAATTGTCACCCAATAACTATCATCCGAATTTGAGCGAAATCGAACGACCAGGGCGTGAGAAAATGATGCTTGGTAGAATTTACGTTTGCGCATGCGCAGAGTGAGGTATTGAGTCAAGAACAATGAAACCGACTATCCCCTAGCCCGCACATTCCCTGAAAATTTCATCCAAATCGGATGAAAGCAGTGGAAAATAAGCTTGTTACAAGGATTTGTGGACACACGACTGACACACACAGACAGACAGACACGGAACCAAAGTTGTTCAGAATGGTCTAAAACGTAGAATGCGAGTGGAAATTTTGATTTTGGAGACCAAAAATTTTTTTTCTCCTGAAAGTGAAAACAATGATTCCGCTACCTTTACGTAGACTCAGAAGCAAAATGCTAGCGGAGTAACGATGTAGGAATATTCTCTCTCTCTCTCTCTCTCTCTCTCTCTCTCTCTCTCTCTCTCTCTCTCTCTATATATATATATATATATATATATATATATATATATATATATATATATATATATATATTGAATTTCCTAATTTGTATAATTTTGATGATTCTATTGCAACATTTAAGAAAAATTTAAAAGAACTCGGCATAACATCGAATCAAGGATAGGTTTTCAGGCAATTGAAAGTAATCTATCGCAATTAACGCAGAGCGAAGTACCTATTCGATAATCATGAGAAACGCTTGCATACGAGTCTGCAACACATTGGGAAATTTTGTCTTTAGTTGCAGACTCGTATAGAAGCTCTAAGAGCCACTCAGCTGATCCGGACCCTGGGCATCGTCAAGTAAATGTCCTAAAGAGGCTACATACGAAATTACAGCTTCCTAGAGTGTAAAGCATAGAAATTAGCTTCAAGAGCCACTCATCAGATTCGGACCCTGGGCATCATCAAGTAAATGTCCTAAAGCGGCTACATACGAAATTATGGCTTCCAAGAGTGTAAAGTATAGAAATTACCTACTAAAATTATTTAACCACCGCTTCACAAATCAAACCGTTCTCGCAATATTCTAATCACCTGCTATGAATCAAATCATCGAAACACCATGAGCTCAATCCCACCAGCTCAATGAAATCATCAGAAATTAACAAGCGGTTGCAATCATGTTTACAATACCAATTATTGAGAATGATCACCTGTGTGCAAACAATTATTCATATAACCATGCTCATAGCTTGTTGGCCACGCACTTCGCATTAGTTAACATAATATGGTTGGATAAATCGAGAGCTTTCGAACGAATGGTCTACGAGTTTTGTGGGATGAAAAACGACGAAGTACCATTCCCCTAGCAACGACTCGCTTGTAAGCGGAAATCATCAGAAAACCAACCGTAACGCTTTTTTTAAACGCTTTTTTCGTTTATGTGCCAAAGTAAAGACATAAAATGTCAAAAATTGTTGAGCCGATATAACTAACAAGTCATATTTGTGAGCAACTCCATATATGACAATGATCGAGCAATGATTAATTTACGTTGAGATATGCACCTATTTATATTCAAATTCCTTCTGCTAGTGATATTTTGTTATACATATTAATTTTCGTGAAGACTGACAGCGATTTGTGAATGTATTTTATTCTATAATGCTGTATATTTGTAATAGAGGGCCTTTTGGCCCTAAATTGTACAGATAAATAATAAAAACAGTCAAACAGTCTAAGAGACCAAGACGCATGCCTCTTCCGAGATGAACGGGGGTGTTGAACGTAGCGAAAGGGGCAGCGCACATGGGTTGGAATTCTTTGCGTCAAACCGTTCATTTCGCGTGAGTTTTCGTGGGGAAAAGTGCCGTCTTCAAGTTTGTTATTATATTGTACGATGTCTGCCACCATGGATTTAAATAATACCTACCGCGAAGGGAACGCTTGAGTTCATCGAGGATTATAGAAAATCACATGTTCTGTGGGATATAAACGACAAATATATAGGTAATATATAAAGGTATATATAAATATACGGTTATTAGCGGTCCATTTGTTGTACAAATAGAAAAATCCTATTCGGAGCTCAAAGGAAACCGAATACAGCTATGAATAGGCATGTAACCATCCATGACGATAACCTATGAGGCTATAATCAATTTTTTTAGTTCCTATTTCAAGGTGGCATGACATGCGCATTGTAATATTCGTGATTTTCAAAAAAGGTGGTTGGTTTGTAGGATTCATCCTAACTTAAATTATGCTGATACCTTATAATGGATTCTAAAACTAATCGATCTACCATTAGTCCGATTTAGTTCGAGAGTATTCGGGTACAAGTCTCAGGATGTCATCCTACTAATGTTTTGAAATAGGTAACCATTGCACCTGCCAAACCTGAAGTTCGTTGTTATATGCGAAGCTCTGATACTGATAGATCGATTTTGATGAAATGGGTGATTGTGCCTCATCACAGAGAAAATAGACACAGACAGAAACGGCTGTCTTTGCCCTTTGTCGTGTATTAGCAGGCATTAACATCTTCAATAATGAAACGTAATTGGCCAAGGGGAAAAAGTGTAAAATACCGTACATAATATGTAGTTAATGGTTACAGGTAGGTAGGTACATGTTTATAATATAGGTATGTAAGTAGATCTTGATCGTTGATCATGTTGAAGTTCCCGAATGAGATTCTCCTAACCCAAGGCAAATTTTTATGTTGCCAGCCTATATTCTGGAGGTATAGCTTCACGGAAACGTGTGTCCTTTTTTTCAATTTTGTTCCGAGTAAGATTTAACAATGAATGAAAATCATCCTTCGATAGTCGAGTGAAGTTTTTGAACGAAACATCATCTGCATTCACTTCTTTCAAAATCTTGTAGTCCAGAGTTTTCAAATAGACACTCATCCACATGGATCGCTTCTTCCCCCGCGATTTATTTATTTTTTTATTTATTTTTTTCTTGTTTTTTCAATCACCACGAATGCCGCACTTATTGAAAGTAGCAAACATGTATCGTCTGCTGACTCCATCGCGAAAGGAGGTTGAAACGTTGAAAGGAAACTGACGCGCAAATGTGGACAGGAATCGCATGCCTCTCGAGCATGCGTGGGAGGCATGCCCCATGAGGCAAGTTGAGAGACGCAAGTTGAAAGACGCAAGTTGAAAATTGAAAGACGAAAGCGCACAAGTGTAGACATACCTTAAGGGTCTTTCTCTTTCTGCATTTTCTTTTGCGTCGCGAGCATGTCATTCATAGATAAATGGAGCGTGGGAAGTTCTTTTCCTTCTCATTACCTTCCGAGAAGGCCACGCAGCTAAGATACGCAAAACGAGGAAAGAGAGAAGTTGTTTTCTCCTTCTTCCAGGAAAGTGTTGAGGGTGAAGACATGAAGAACAACAGGTTGCCCTGGGTCTTAGTGCAGTTGAGAATGCAAAAACTGCAGTACGCAGTTTCTCTTCTGAATGTTTTTCGAGGGGTGAAGGAGTGCAAGAAGATGCATGTCGTTTATTGGGAATTCGGTCTGGTCAGACGGCAGGGTGGTGGGGAGATTTCCCTGAATACTAGGTCAAAGGTGGAAAGTGCCGCCAAACCGCTCTAAATACCTCATTAACGCTAATAAAATTCCAAAATCAGGCACCATCAAACGTGAGAAGCTCAAAATGGACTAAAATTGGCCACATTTTAATCCATTATGTTATGATTTAGCGAATTTATTTTGAGTTGAAAATTAAGAATTGGAATTTGATTCCTTGGTTAATTTAAATCGTAGACTGACTTTTGGTACTGAAGGAAGAGGAGAGGAGACTTTACCCCAGTAAGGACGATAATTTATTATAAACCATTTTTCACGAAGTAAGTTCGAATGGCTGATCCTAAGGTATACTATTTACTGTTTTCTCGGTCGATTACAAAAGATCGTTATTGAAAATAATAAACCAGTTCGACGAATCTGATGTGCTAAAAACAATAGCCGGATTTGTAGGGGAAGTGTTAACTGAAGGGGGTTCCGGGAATGACCACCATTCATGTGAAATGTATTGCAAACAAGCGGTTCTTGGCCCTTTCTGGCTATCTTCAAGGGAATCTCTGACGTCCGTTGCATATTTTCGATTGACGTAGGTCGCAAGAGACCTCGGTGGTCACGTCAGCCAAGCCGCCATGTGCGACCAAAGGTACCGGACGACAGACGGGGACGTGTGAAGTCCCTTGACCTCCGTTCAACTATTGTTCAGCGTAGCAAACTAGATGGTTAACCCGTCCACAGCACAAGATCGCCTGTAGATATCAGATTCAGAAACGAAATTTGAATAACTATAAATGTGAGGTCCTGCATATAGATATGTTTAATCTTGGAAGAGCTAGTATTTATCTTATCTTGACGCATTTACCTACATTTTTGCAATTGTTTCAATAGAAAATTGAGCCATTGCCACAACTACTCTTTCAAAGTTTTTTCTTCTTATTTTATGATTTCCCAAGTTAACCTTTTATTTAACAACTCAATTTTTTTCGACTGACTTTTAGCGAATTTTTGAAGAAAATTAAGCTATTGCTCTCGCCTCAAAATTTGTAGAATGTGAATTTATGAATACATTTTATGCGGAAATCCGTTTCAGGCTATTCTGAATCATATTCTGAAGTTTTACGCATTTTTTTATGTATGTATGCATGTATATATGTATTTATCATGTCATGTAACAAATGTGTCATTCCAGACGATAACTGTCCGTAGAATTGTGCTAGAAACTTCAAACTAATTTTAAAATGTTAAGGACACAAAACGAAAGTTCAAGTTCGTTGGCCAGCATGATCGAATTACATCTTCGGGTTGAAATTTTCAAAAATGTAGTCAAAAATTTCAAAACAGCCTGTTTTTTGCGATTTGTTGAGCGAAATAATTTTTTCAGCATACTAACATGTGGTATATTCGGCATCAGCGTAAAATTTCCTATAAGAATATGTATCAAGTTTTCAAAATTTTCTAAGTTGAAAAATCAGTCAAAAATCGAAATAATGCCGTTCGCTAGTTGTAAAAATCGGTAATATTTGCACGAAACATCTTCAAAAATTCGCTCATGGGGTCATGCTGCATGACTGGACTTTTTTGTAATCGTTTCAATAGAAAATGAGCCGTTGCCACAAATACTTTTTCAGAGTTTTTTTCTTATTTTATGATTTCCTAAATTATCCTTTTATTTAACAACTCAATTTTTTCGTCTGACTTTTCTTAGTTTAGTTCATACGCATGGTTATACACGTACGTTTCATTAGCGAGTGTTAATGATTGATGTCGATTTTTTAGCTCTTTCGCAACCTTTTTTCAACTTCTCTTTTTTTGTGACTCCGAAACATTTCTTCATAGAAATCTATGAATCTATCAAATCCATGAATTCTATTTGGTTTGAAAAAGGACTAATTTAATCTGCAAAAGGTTTCATTTGCCTTGGAAATGCTATCTATACTTTTGTAATTTTATAGGTATGAACGAATTTTCTTAAATATAAAAATCGTTTCAGAAAACTCATTCTAAAATAGATTTTGATCATGAGAATTTTCGAAAATTCGATTCCGCTTCCCTGTTAACCTCTAGGTAGCGGAAGCATTGTTTTCTCTTTCGGAAGATTCACAATAAGAGAGAATGTGTGGTTAGGCAGAAGAGAGATGGCTCAGTTTCATTGATTACATAAAAATACTTCACTCTGCGCAAGCGCAAACATACGATTCGTCAAACACAATTTTATCACAGCCTATTTCACAATTTCATGTCATTGCAGTCGATCATTGTTTAACGAGTATTTGCTATAAACGTTCCATTCATTGTATTATTTCCGCATGAAATCGCTATCGTAGTTGTTACAATCTATCCAAATGATCTTAATCACGAATGAATCAATTATATGACCAACCTTTGGATGTGTTGAGCTACGTCACCTAATGATCGATTGACCGCTCTATGTCTGAAACGTCAACTGACTGGATGGATTCGGTAACAATATTATCGGCAATATAAATAATTAGGTTCGCGTCCTGAGTCGTTTCACGTGTCTGGGCTGGGGCTGGGATGTTTTTAATCACGTAACATTAAATGTAATGTGTAATTCGACGCCGCGTAGGCTCTTGTGACGTCTACATATTTAATGGGGCAACCTTAATATCGACCATTATGTGCGTTGTGTTTCCACTTTAGTTTGAGCTTGTGTGAGCTAACTTGATAGTGAAGTCGTAACACGACTTATATTAGGGTTTTGGAAGAGGATCTGTTTCACTTTTTGTTAATTAAAAGTAGGAGGTCGAACTGTAAGTTAGGTAAAATCCAGGTACTCTATTACGTTTGTACCTTAGTAGATATCAATTCAAATAATCATGTTCTTCCTGGCTCGAAATCTCCCTAACTACGTTTAAGACCGATTAAAAACTTCTGTTTCAAACTTTAAATACAGAGTGGATTCAGATGAGTGTGAACATTTTCCTCGGCTGAAACTAGACCGAAAATAGAGTAAAAAGCCGACAAGCGAAATTTCCTCAAAGGGCGCTCTCCCATAGGGATAGAAATTCGGCAGAAGAATAAATAAATAAATACAAACATCATGGGAGCAAATAATAACCGGTGGAACATACTACAGTCCTCTTATAACCTGCGACGATCGTATCCGCTGATATAATTCAAATAGAATTCGGACTTAGCGAAATCGAGGTTTGTTATGACACTTGTCACTTATAAATGGACGAGTGGAGTATTGGTAGATAAGTTATTTAACCTCATTAATTTTCAGTTTTTGGGTACTTACTTCGATAACTAAATGTCGTTATACTTAGATCAGGGGGACTAGTAAAGTGTAGATATATTAATTAATTGCATTAATTTTCCCTCTGTGTGTTAACATAGCATTTGCCGATTTAATTAAACCTTTTACCGAATGAATCAAACCTTTTGCCAAATGAGTTGAACCTTTTTCCAAAATAATTCACCCTTTTCCCAATACAATTAAACTTTTTTCTAAAATAATTAAACCTTTTCCCGAAACAATTAAACCTCTTGCGAGAAAGTATAATATGACGTATGTATAGATACAAATTTCGAAAAAGTTTAATAAATTAGGAACTACAGAAAAACTTGAAACGAGATGTGCAATCTATCGGTCAATGAACAATGAACCAAATGTTTACCCCCTCCCTTCCCTCAGAATTAGTTGGCTTACATTTCAAGGTACGTAGATTCCAAAAATCAAATTAAAAAATATGTACATATATACCATATATGTCCACTTCAATTTTTTCTTTGGTTCGATTTTTGAAATCTACTTACCTTGAAATGTAAACAAACGAATTGTGAGGGAGGGAGGGGGGGGGGGGTAAAAATTTGGTGCAATGTTCATTGATCTATACATTGTACGCCACGCTTTTTTCAAGTTTTTCTGTGGTTACTAATTGATTAAACTTTTTCGAAATTCATATCTATACATTCGTCATATTACACTTTCTCGCAAGAGGTTTAATTTATTGTTTCGGAAAAAAGTTCAACTATTTGGAAAAAAAGTTTAATTGAATTGGGAAAAGCTTTAATTATTTTGGGAGAAGGTTTAACTCATTTGGCAAAAGGTTTGATTCATTTGGTAAAAGGTTTAATTAAATCGGCTAATGCTATATATATCCAGGTAGGCACATTGATGACAAAGTCAGCCGAAGGTGCGTAACGCTATGGGGCCCGCGAAGCTAATTTTTTCCTTATTATACCTACGGAGTTGGAATGCGAAATGGAGCTCATTTAGGACATCTAGAATACAATTGAAAAATATGATGGGGCTCTGATCAGCTGTGGAATCTCTGAGGCTAATTTCTTCCCCAATAAACCAAGTATCCCAGATGCTACGGAAGAACATATATTTGTTTGCCCGTTTAAAAGCCTTCCTCTCTGATAGACTACTTAGAGTTGTGTACTGCAATAGTTCAATCATTACATGTCTTCCTTGTTGGGGTGGAGCGAATCAAACTACGCTCGCCCCATTAATCACAGCCCAAAAGGCCATTGTGAGAATCATTTCGAGGAAAAATTCTCGAAAGCCCACGATGCCTCTTTTTAAAAAATTTGAAATTTTGCCATTCTCCATGCTGAAAGAGTATGGAGAAATACAAGGCATTTGTAAGGCACTTTGTAAAATGTAAGCACTTTGTTTACCCGTCTCATGAAATTAGTACTAGGTTTAAAACAAATAGTAACATTGTTGTCCCCCATAACACCACAACACTTGCAAAGAATTTCTATGAGTCTTGTTCGGTTGGGATCATCTTCGGTTTTCCGACGGATCTAAAGACATTTATTACGAGACCTTCTTGAACGATCAAGTTTGTCCCCCACCCCGGCAACTACTTCGAACTGTTCCCTACAAGAAGAACTGTGAGTTCTTCAATTCCCTTCAACGCGGGGCAGCTCATGAGTCACAAATGAAAAGTCACATTTACGTTTCTAAACTGTTATGTGATCGTGTTATGACCACCAAACTATACAATTCATTCTGATCTACATAAATATCCAACTAATCTGCATTTTTACTAAGGGATTGACTACTTGATGTTATGTATTTTTGAGATGCGAGCTTGCGAGCATCCAGACCACCAAACTATACACTTCATTCTGACCTACATGGAATTGAAGAACTCAGAGTTCTTCTTGTAGGGAACAGTTCCAAGTAGTTGCTGGGGTGGGGGACAAACTTGATCGTTCGAGAAGGTCTCGTACATTTATTTACTCTGGTGCAAATACAATTAAGCAGGTTTGAGAGAAATTAAAATCGTATTATGTTGGCCGGCTAGCTTTGCAACAATGAATTTGTTGTTTGTTAATTTTATGTGCATATGTTTATACATACATTTGTTGTAAATCTATAATTGCGTAGAAAAGAATTATTATTGGATTTATTAATTTGGCAAATCGTGAGGTTACCCAGCACTTGTATCTGTAGGCATAGCTGTTATAACTGGTTCTTCTGGCTTGACGGGAGTCATAGTGGCCGCTCATCCCCTGCCACGGGCATTTGCCCATATAGGGGATTAATTTCCATAATTGTGACTGGCCATTAAATGACCTGTGTTGGATTTTTATTGTATCCCATACTTTTGTAAATTTTTTGTAAATAAAGAATTTAAAAAAAATATGGTACTGAAATTTGGAGGGAACTCCTTTGAAACACCTCGAAAATCGTTAGGAGATACGGAGGTGCTCGGGTAAGCTGAGGGGCCTCTGAAGCATTTTCTCTCTTTTTCGACCTAAGTACCGGTTCTTTCGGAGTTTTTTCTAATTTTTTTTAACATTTACTAAGATGCGTAAAATATTGGGCTGAAAAAATGTGAACCCTTCTTGGAGGTTTGATTGAACTACCAAGTTTTGATGATATACTACATACTGTATTAAATGACACCAACAAGCGACTGTTGGGGCGGTTCGGCTCGATAAAGTGTTGGCGATTTCAATAACCGTTGGCGCGCTGCGATCGCTCCCGAAATGGCCGTCACAAGCGGGATAGATTTGAACCATTTGAGGGTCTTTGAAGGGAAACCTTATCATTCATCTCATCTATTTACATTATCAATCCAAAGTAAAGTCGTTTGTTTCTGTTACGCTTGTGTTCGAGAGAGAAAAATACATAGCCAAGTGGAAGAAGGTTGTTGATAACAAAAGTTTCATTTTTCAATTTCTTGTTTTCGTATAAATTGTTTAGTAGGTACCACCAACCTATGTGTCTGCTTCTTGTCATTTTTCTGTACAATGGTGAAATTAGATTTGATTTTAAATTTTAAATACCTACGCTTGTAGGTATTACAAAATCCCGAAATATCCGTTAAAGTGAAGTAGGAAATTCCCAATACATACTTATCGTATGTGGTGTGTTTAAAGGTGAAGGCCCGTGACCGGTTGTGTAGAACGACATTGAAGGGTACCGGCGGCGAAAACAGGTGAAATACAAACATTTAGTACGATGAACAACGGCGTCGAAGGATATCGGCGTTTAAAATACAAAATTATATACGGTGGCACAAAAACAAGAGCGCTCAACCACATAGAAAATTTGCCCCTGTTTTCGACGCCGTTACTCTTCGATGCCGTTCTATGCCGCGTAACCGCGGCTGTGCGCTCCCGACAAATCCTACCTAGGCACGAAATCTCCAAGTGTGTAACGGCGTCGATAAACAGCCGCGTCGAAATGGATACTATAAAACCTTCTTTTTCGTTGGGCGCAAGCGGTGGGGTAATTTTTCGTCCATTTTTGCAGTTTCCTACGATATTTTTGTACTTTCCGCGAACCTTAGAGGATGTTTACGTGACGGGGGAAGTTCTGGGTATCAAATTTATCAACTGAAAGTGGAAGTCAGGTCAATTCAATCAAAATATTGTAACATGATCCATGTTAAGTTGTGTTCCACGATCCATGTATAATCTTTACACAGTAACGCCAACGTGACTGAGCTTAAGGCAACAAATAAGAGACTTGTATTAGTGTAAGGCTTGAGGTTAAGATCTGTGCGTGTACGTGAATAAAATCTAAATAATAACGAAATAATTAGTTAATTTATTGAGTTCCTAATAATCTTACATGGTGTCAGGTAGACCCGAGTTCCCGTTTACTCAAGTGCCTACGGTGTTTTATAGTGATAAACCGTTGTGAATCGTTGAATAGTGTAATACTTTTAACATGGCCTATGATAAGATCCGTGCCCCAGCTCCTCTCAGTCTAGGAGATAATATGGCTACCGATTATAAACGCTTCAAGCTAGAATTTGATTTGTACTTGGTTGCCTCAAAACAAAAGAAGGAGTCACAAGAAGTTAAATCGGCACTTTTTCTCAGTTGTGCTGGCTATGAGGCTACCAGGCGGTTTTACTCATTTGTGTCTGAGGACCTTGATCGGGAGAGCTATGACTTTGTTCGGCAGTGGTTTGATGAATACACTCAACCTAAAAAGAATGTTGTAATTGAACGATTCAAGTTCAATAGTCGGAAGCAGTTGGAGGGAGAAGAGTTTCAGTCATTTTACGCTGCAGTTCAAGAGTTGGCTCTGACTTGTGAATATGATGAACAGCATCCCACAATGACCAATACTGAGTGTATGGTGAGGGACGTGCTGTTACTGGGGCTGCGGGATAAAGACCTGCAAGAAAGATTGTTTAGAGTTACTGACTTGACTCTTACCAAGACTGTTGAGCTGTGTAAAGCAGCTGAGATGGGTAGACGCCAATCCAATGTAGTGAATAACACCAGTTCTAGAGAAAAAGAAGTTCTCGAGGTAAGAGCCAAAACATCAGGAAGAGGTTTTTCGTCTACGTCTAACCCAGCTGCGTACAGCTGTTTAAAATGTGGCTATAAACATGAGAAGGCCAAGTGTCCTGCCTATGGCAAGCAATGTAGCTTGTGTAGAGGTATGAACCATTTTCGAATCGGGTGTAGACAAAGAAACAGAGGAACATCAGTTAGACCTACATCTGATGGTGAACATAACAGGAAGCAGATTCATCAGCTGATATTGATTTCTCTTTGGTTCTTACATGTGTTGTACCTTTTGTTTTGTATACTGAAATGTTTGCTATATTTTTAGTCACATTGTGAAGGAAGAAAGATGTAACATGATCCATGTTAAGTTGTGTTCCACGATCCATGTATAATCTTTACACAGTAACGCCAACGTGACTGAGCTTAAGGCAACAAATAAGAGACTTGTATTAGGGTAAGTACAGTACGCCGCACCATCACTGTTCACCATCGATGCCCGCACCCTCGCGGTAACCGCGATGTAAAACAAATACGTGTAGTGTTGTGGGACCATTCATAGTGACGCACCATCACTGCGATGCCATCATCCGACCTCCGAGGTCGACCCTCGCTGTTTTTTGAAAATCAAATTCATTTGATTCTCAGGAGGGCAGCGAGGATTGACAGCGATGTGGACTCGAACGTGATTGGCTGAGAGGCAGCCCCTCCAGCTGTCCTGTGTGATTCACAGCTTTTACTTCCCGTTCAGTGTGAGTTAAGTTCAGCCAAAATCGGATCGGAGTGGCAGTTCGAGTAGCGCTTCGTGTCCAACAGGGGCTTCACTTTATAGATAATATGTAATCGAACGTTTCCATTGTCATCCTCATGTACTTTCGGAACATACCCTCATCTTTCCTCAGTTGAGGAAATAAGTGGTGATATTCACCCAGTTGTTCCCTCATTTGGCTCAAGGGGTGAACTTTGAACCGCCGATTCGAAAACAGTCCACTCATTAAAAACCACTTTACGGCGGTGCCCATTTCCAATTCATCGTCACTATCACTCAACATCATGCCGATGCTTATCATGCAAGAGCTCGTGTGAAACTGAAGTGAAAAGGCGGGAAAACATCGAAGGTGACCCCCTCAGAAAGTGAACCACTATGAACACCCCCCATCTATGTGAAATTCAGGAGGTTGACCATCGCGTTTACCGCGAGGGTGCGGGCATCGATGGTGAACAGTGATGGTGCGGCGTACTGTACTTACCCTTAGTGTAAGGCTTGAGGTTAAGATCTGTGCGTGTACGTGAATAAAATCTAAATAATAACGAAATAATTACCTAGTTAATTTATTGAGTTCCTAATAATCTTACAAATATATGGCAATGATAGGCGAAAAGTGCGAGAAAAAAAAACGCGGAAATCGAACGTTTGTCACCTACTTTGATTTTTTTTTACACCTTTGAAATGAATCCCCCCCCCCCCTCCCCCCTCAATCCCTGTTGTCAATCTCGTGTGAAGCTTAGATGTATTGCAGGCCGCCTTCTCATAGCATCCCTCTGTCTAGTTCCGTATAGTATCCATCCTTCTTCACCTTTTCGACGCGGTTGTTCTTCGACGCCGCTAACCCTCTCTTGTTTTTTACGCGGTTATTCTTCGTCGCGGTTATACTACTGAGTTTTCGTTTCCGCTACTTCTGAAAGTTTATACACCGCTGTTCTTCGACGCTAGTACCTTCCATTTTATTAATTATAACTCTTTATTTTTCGTTGAAATAGACAACGTTTTTCCATTACGTTTAGACATTAGACGTTTATACGTTTAGACAACGTTCTCGTCTATATAGAGCAGGGGTGCTCAAACTTGAACTGCTGGCGATCTACCTCAATATTTTTAGACTACTTACGATCGACTCTGAGAGGCTGCAAGTATGTGTGATGCAGGGTTGTCGTACATACACGATACACCCTACCTACCTAGGTAGGGTGTACCGTAGCATATATAGATATTAGCTTTCCGCACAATTTACATTATTTTAGTCAAGGTTTTGGTTAGGTTTACTTAAGTTCTTCTCTACAATATCAATGAAAAAACTCCTAGTTATTCAAAATTGCAAGCTTATTCGTTGTTACAAAACAAAAGAGTTACATATCGTGTTAAACTCAACTAAGGAGTGACTTTGGATGTTGAAGCGTGGCACTGCATGTCCTCAGCATACTTTTCATAAGATAGTAAGTAACCACTGAGTGCCAATCGCAAGCATGATGCCATATGATCGTCAGTTAGTCGATTGCGATATTTTGACTTAATTATCTTCATTTCAGAAAATGCAGACTCGCACAAGTAAGTTGACCCAAACATTGCCGTCAGTTGAAGGGCGATTTGCCTTAGATTCGGATATCTATCTTCAGATATAAAACACCGGAAATTTGTATCAGATGCTGTAGCTTTGAGATGTATATCTGATATAATCTGCACCAACTCATTTTCAGCAGAACATGAGTTCATATTAAACTGACTTGCTACTTCAGTAGCTAATTCCTCAATGTTTTTACATGAAAAAGGATAACTCATAAATGATGCTATATTTGCCAATTTACTGCAATCATAAAAACGCATTTCGAATTGTCCCAAAATATTTGATAATTCAGCCTCATACGTATCATAATTCAACTGAGGAATCCTTGCTTTCAAAGACGGAAAATGTTTCAGATCCTTTCTTCTCAGTTGATCTATCATAAGTTGCAATCTACTTTTGAATGCGTTTACTGCGCTAATCATCTCAATAATGGTCTAGTACAGTCTAGGCTAGAAACAACGCGGCTTTTCTTTGACAAGTACCGCGCGTTCCTTTGATAAAGCCGCCTTTTGCCGCAAGCAGTGTTATTACGTAATAAATTTTTGTAGTTTAGTTATCTGCTTATTTAAATTTTTTTTCTTCTCGAGATCTACTCAAAAAGCACTAGCGATCGACTGGTCGATCGCGATCGACCGTTTGAGCACCCCTGATATAGAGGGATCATCCTTTTCAACAACCTAACTACCTTGTGAAATTATTTCAACCAGTGTATCTTTTAGTAAATTCAAAGAAGATCTGAAGAAGCACTACTTATACGGCTTAACTGTCTCATTTTGTCTAATCGTTTATGTTATTTCAATTATTATTGACTCACATATTATTTACTCCTTAAATGTTAAACTTTCTATTATTTATGTAAACCAAAAGAGAATAGAGTATACATACATAATACATACATACTTTATCTTTAGAACTTGATGTTAAAAATCCTGTATTGTAATTAATTATTTAAACAGTCACTAACAGGAGAGCTAAATAATGAACAGACGCTCCAATTCCCTGCACAAGATTCTTTTTATTGGGAATTGTAGCATTTTTCTTCAAATCTGTAATAAATTGTTTGTAAATAATGCATATTATTTAAAAAAAAAAAGATTAACTTCCGTTTTGAAATGGGTTTCCACAACTTCGTCGCGAGTGATTTAGTTCGTAGAGACCCAACTGGTAACTACCTTATCGCAACATAATAAAAATTGACCGGCTTCTAGACGTATTCTACATATATTTCAGAGCAATTTTCGCCCGGACACCTTGATTAAAGAAAGTTTAGTTTTGTTCTTGAATTCAAACCGACGACTACGAATCCTTTATTGGCACAAATGGTTGGGAAAGACGTTTTTTTCTTTGTGTAACAAAATTTCCGGTTGACCCGTCGATCAAGTCATTTTAAATTTCAAACAGGATAAATTTCAAGCATTTTAATTTCTCCCTTGATGGGAAAAACAAAATATCATGGATATGTCTAGTACCTGGGTACTGCTTACCAGTAGGTACCTACTACTGAATTGTATACCAACCATCTAGTGCCTTCTTTTCACAAGATTATTCCATTATGGTTACAAAACAATATTAGTTTATAACTTAGAACAATAAATCAGCATTCCTTGACACTACAATAGCTTAGAGGTCATGAGATGTTGTGATAAAATGAGAGCATTCCAAAAAGTGGCGTACGATTTTCCTACTATAAAAACTATGGGAGTTACTCTTCTCAGCAACTCATTGGTTGTACGTGAAAAATGAATGTAAATTCTACCTAGCCTTCACTTTTCGAGTTAATAATAATCCAAAGTGCCGGGTCGACACAAATTTTGGTGTCGTTACGCAAATTTTAGACCAGCCCAAAAACATATCCATGTTAAAATCTGACTGTTCGGGCCAAAACCGGGCACCTGGCAACCCTGCCTACACCCCTAGAACGACAATCAGAAGAGAAACTGCGTACATCAGTTTTTGCATAGTTAACTGCCCTCAGACCCAAGACTACCTGTTATTCTTCATGACTTCAGTTCTCCACGTCTTCACGGAAGTTGAGAAGGAGAAATAACAGCTTTCTTCCTCCGTTTTGCGTATCTTAGCTGCATGGCCTTCTCGGAAGGTAATGAGAAAGGAAAGGACTTCCCACGCTCTTATATTTAGTTCTACGAGTGACATGCCGGCACCTCAAAAGTAAAAGGGCTTAAGTATCCACTTTTCGTTCACTTTGTATGAAGGACTTTTGCGCCAACTACGCGTTTTACTCTCATGGGTGGGCGAACTCGGAACTCTCAAGCAAGGAGAAAAGTAATTTCTCAGAACCAACTCAACGTTCCGCTTGTTTACGAACTGTTAAGGGCCATTTTCAACTGATGACGTTGTTGACGTTGATTTAAAACAAACGGGTAAATGTTCTAGAAAGATGCTCTATGAATTATATCGCGATGGATAGAGTAGTAACTATTGCGCATGCGCAACAACTAAAATTGATTGAGTCAGGGAAAACTCCGAGATTTTTATGAAATGACAATTGGTTTTTGAGATGCTAAAGGGAAATTCATGAAAAGTGTTTTCAGATATGCTAAAATTGCTGCTGATCGACTAAATGCCTCTCAGGACCACAATGACATCAGCCACATACTGCCAGTCACTGAAGGTGGCAATACAGCGGAAAAATCCTGGACTTTGAAAAGAAAAAAAGTGTGTTTTTGATACTTTATTCTTGCCCGCACTGAGTTCACCAGACTGAGCTCCTCGCAATTCCTACAAATGGGAAATTGTTGCACCAGTCTTTCTAACCTGATCTGGCACCATGTAAATATCACTTGTTTCCTCAAATAAAAATTAATTTGGGCGGCAAAAGCTTCCGAATTGATGAAGAACTGATGAAAACTGTAATCAATGACTGGGTCCACAGTTTGGACACTAAGGGCCTGTTTCACAAACAACCCCTAACCTTGGTTGAAGTAGATCATTGTTTTACGGATCCAGAGTTTTCAGCGTTGATTTAAAACAAACGGGTTTCACTAACGTAATCAATGGTTACACTGTCCATCGATTTACAACGTTCCCGTGAAACGTCGATTTAAAGTTTAAACGTTGATTTAGACGATATCAAGGAGGCATTTGCCCGCAAAATGAGTGTTATATTATAACGGGAATAGTGAGGGAACAGCTGTTACCAACCAGAAATGTTGAATACTTCTATTTTTTTGACATATTATGTCTTTACTATGGCACATGAACTAAAAAAACGTCACGAAAATTGATTGACGAAAATTGCTCACGAAAATATTCTGATGATTTCCGCTTACAACCGAGTCGTTGAAATGGTACTTCGTCGTTTTTCATCCCACAAAATTCGTTGACCATTCGTTCGAAAGCTCTCGATTTATCCAACCATATTATGTTAACTACTGCGAAGTGCGTGGCCAACACGCTGAGTTATGAGCATGGTTATTTGAATAATTGTGTACACTCAGGTGATCATTCTCAAAAATTGATATTGTGAACATGATTGCAACCGCATGTTAATTTCTGATGATTTCATTGAGCTGGTGTTTCGATTATGTGATTCATAGCAGGTGATCCGAATATTGCGAGAACGGTTTGATTTGTGAAGTGGTGGTTAAATCATTTTAATAGGTAATTTCTATACTTTACACTCTAGGAAGCTGTAATTTCGTATGTAGCCTCTTTAGGACATTTACTTGACGATGCCCAGGGTCCGGATCAGATGAGTGGCTCTTAAAGCTAATTTCTATGCTTTACACTCTAGGAAGCTGTAATTTCGTATGTAGCCTCTTTAGGACATTTACTTGACGATGCCCAGGGTCCGGATCAGCTGAGTGGCTCTTAGAGCTTGCATACGAGTCTGCAACACATACGAGTCTGCAACTAAAGACATAAAATGTCCCAATGTGTTGCAGACTCGTATGCAAGTGTTTCGTCTTTACGTTTTGAAAAGTTTCTTCAATACATTCTAATAGCATAATGTTTTACAAACTCGTAGGGCACTGTCTTTACTGCCTTATCGTTCCGAAACTAGTGCAGCGATGATAATATAAGGGTTTCTTCAAGGATTCTAGATTTGAGTTTGAAGCAACAACCGCGAAATTTTGAACTACTGGAATACTCCATCCAAACATGTTTTTGATTCGTGTCCATTGGAAATTTTGCTAGTCGATCTCCTAAAAAGCGGTGGTTGGTTTCCGATGGATTTTATAACTGTACCCACTGCAGAAGCCGAGATTCCAAAGTTATTTTGACCCAAAAAGCGCAGGAAACAGGTTTTAATTGCCTCTTAATATATTATTGTCAAGTTGCATAACTAGGTATTTTTATGTTTGTATCTCCCATCACTTCAATGGCAACAGCCAAGTCTAAGCACATTGTATCATTTCAAATTATGATGAACCGTTAACTATTTTATATCACAATTTTACAACTGTATTTGTGCATTCCATGTAGGTATGTACTTATTGCCCTACCCGTGACTTTTGTATTCGATGCTATTATCAAGTAGTTCAAGGACTAATGCAACAGTAGTTTTTGAAAGTCGTTACTTTCTCAGAAACTCGATTACTTTGAGATTGAACTCCGCCGTACTCTCTCTAATCCAACGAGGACGATGAATTGTAAATCTCACATCATCCTCGGCAAATTCGTCCTCAAAACCAACGCTCTAATCAATTCTCCTTGGCTCATTTTCGTGCATGTAGGAAAACGTAGGAAATAATTAGGAAAATGTAGCAAATTGGATGAAAAAACGTAGCAAAAAAGGATTTTGTTCATGTAAACAAAGATGACGAAAAGAACTATCACCTAGTAAATCGTTGATTTGAACGCCAAACACCCAAATTCGGCTGGTTAGTTTTGATCGTTGATTTAGCGCATTTGATCATTGATTTATCAAAACCGGAGTTGGTGAAACCGAATATCGTTATTTAACAGCTGAGATCTTCGATTTAGTCACACATCCTCTATAGAAAATTGTTCAAGCTTTGCGGCCGTATAATAGTAAAGACTCTAGTTTTATATCGAGAATAGATATTTAACACTACTGATCGAATAAAATTGTGCTACAGTCATTTCTAGGCCGCAGAAATAATTTAGTGCGAAAACCTTACCTAATAAAGGTAGATTAGTCGCCTAACAATTTGTGATGAGAAATCTGGGGTATATGGGAATAAAACCAATATCCAAGAATAAAACGCCTAGTTTTGAAATAGGTTCGTATTGTCACCTACTAGTCAATCAGTGGCGTAACTAGACACTATCGGAGCCGTTAGTATAGAATACGCCGAATCTCCTATCGCCTCAATAGCAACTTTTTCCTTTCAAATCTAAATGTAGAGTGTTACCGCCAGTAAGTTGCCGCCAGTGCTATCGCAGTTTTTCGTTGACGGACGCCACTAAAGCACACTATAGACGACGAACCTTTAAGTGGGTAGAGATATCGTAGGCGGTTATCTACGGAGGCTGAATTAGCTAGGTTCTTGAAACCACTTACGGTTGTCTTTTGGAACATCACGACCCTATCACTAGTTAAGATGCAACCCACCATGATGCAATTTATTCCTGGAATACAACAAAAACTTAATCAGTTATCAATGAATTCCTGGTAGACAGAGTACTTCAAATTTCCATTCATGTAACATGGCCGTTTGAGCGAATTTTCGTAATTCGCTTTCCAGTCTACCAGAAGGTAGCGGAAGCATTGTTTTCACGTTCGAGAGAAAAACATTTTTGGTCTCCAAAATCAAAATTTCCACTCGCATTTTACGTTTTAGACCATTCTGAACTGAACGACTTCGGTTCCGTGTCTGTCTGTCTGTGTGTGTGTCTGTCCGTGTGTCCGCAAATCCTTGTAACAAGCTTATTTTCCATAGTTTTCATCTGATTTGGATGAAATTTTCATGGGGTGTGCGGGATAGGGGGTAGACGGTCCCCTATCAGTTTCATCGTTCTTGACTCAATACGTCACTCTGCGCATGCGCAAACGTAAATTCTACCAAGCATCATTTTTTCGCGCCCTAGTCATCCGATCTCGCTCAAATGTGGATGATAGTTGGAGGATGGCAATTTGATCATCTTATATCAATTTCAACATGGTTGTATCATTAATAGCTACTGCGCACGCGCCAATATGAAATTCTTGAAACAAGCTTATTTTCCACTTTTTATCCGATCTGGATGACATTTTCACTGAATGTGCGGGCTAAGGGGTAAACAGTCCCCTGTAGTTTCATTGTTGCCAAATCAATACTACACTCTCCGCACGCACAAACGTAAATTCCATAATGCTCCATTTTTCACGACCTAGTCGTCCGATCTCGATCAAATTTGTATGATAGTTGAGGGATGACAATTTGATCATCCCATACCAATTTTAACATGATTGTATCATCAATACCTTCGCGTATAGGCGCGTATAGGCGCTTGCACCTATGTGAAATACTTGTAATGACCTTAATTTCCACTGTTTTCATCCGATTTCGTTGCAATTGTCAGCGAATGCGTGGGTTAGGTTGTAGATGGTCCCCAATCAGTTTCATTGTTACCAAATCAATACTTCATTCTGCGCATGCGCAAACTTAAATTCCATTATGCTCCATTTTTCACACTCTAGTCGTTCGATTTCGCGTAAATTTGGATGATAGTTGGAAGAAAATGACTTTATTACTTCATATCAATTTCAACACGATGGTATCGTTAATAGCTACTGCGCATGCGCCAATGTGAAATACTCGTAATGATCTTAATTACCCCATTTTTCATCAGATTTTGATGAAATTGTCAGCGAATACGCAGTTTAGGTTGTAAATGGTCCCGTACCTATTTCATTGTTTTCAACTCATCAGTTCGTTCTGTGCTTGCACAAACGCAAATTACATTGAGTATCATTTTGGTTTATTATTTCCAATAATAAGCCTATGTGATCGTATAGCAAAAAAATTTTATGATCCCCTCAAACTTTGTCACTTTACGTTTCAAGGTGCGTAGATTCCAAATTTGAAATGTCCGTCCGCCGTTCGCCGTTCGCCGTCCGCCGTCCGGGCCATAAAAGGCCTAAGAATTGACTTAAAAGACCCGTTCTTTTGCACATAGACTCCATTTGAGGTCTAGTTGGTCCTAAAGTTTAACCATCCCGATCGCTTTACTCGCATAGATGCTATGGGCCAAAAAGGGGCGCACATAAAAGTGTCTTTTTCAAGGCTTTGAGTGTTAGACTTACGCACGCACGCACGCTTGGCAGGGGGTCACGGTGGGGGCGAGGGGGGTGAGCGGGGGGTGGAGGCGCCGCGGCACCTTGTGGTGGGTACGGCGTTCCTTCGAGGCATGAGTATATGTTTTTTTCTAGGTCATATTTGTGTGTTAATACCAATGCTTTTCCTACGCATATTTAATAACATATCCTCTCGACTTTTCGTACGTACTTAGATAATGATATTATTAAGGCAATAACTATTTGAATAGATAGGAGCTCAAATCGAGAAATATAAACTTGCGTATATAATCATAGAAGTATAGGTTGTGGGAACTCGAAATAAGACACGCCGAGGAGTCTGGACGGGCCTTATAAACCAACTAGAACTATATAGCCAACTAAAACTACGATCAAACTCAATTGAAAAAATAATAAACCTTTGTGAAATAATTTGCAGCGTTTTTTCGTTCCTTAATTATGTCCAATTATGACATTTTTCACGCTACTTCTTGATTTACTTTTCCGCTATGGAATTTTTCAAGATCATTCAAAACTTTTCAATGATCTATACATTCATGATAGGTAAACGAGGAAGCTATGTGCAACACCCAGCATGGCAGACTTTTTTTAATTATATTTATGTAACTTTGCTTCGAAGTTTGAGAAATTTTAGTGCAAAGAAATTATCCTAAATAATATTCAGCTTACAAACAAATATTTGGACTTCTTTCATTAATTATAACTTTTATTGCTTTTTTTTAGTATGTTTTAATAAAATGTAACTACATTTTTTAGCATAAATTTGTGCATACGTTTTTTCAATGTCCTTCACAGTCTATATTCTTTTTATGAGTTTATTTAATTTTTTATTTAATAATTGTAAGCCCCACATCAACCAGAAAGGTCATTAGGTGCAATTTTATGAGTGATATTCTGGCTAAAAAAATATATAATTTTTCCTTTTTTTATACCACGTTTTTGCGACCCTACGACCTCTTCCTTTCAATCTGTAGGCGAATGAACTTTTCTTTTCTTTTCTATTTTTTTAAATCTTAATTTTAAGGAAAGGTATCTAGTACATGTGACAAGGTGTTATACTACCGGAATCCTTCTAGAATGCTGGAAAACTTTTTTCCACGAACAAAATGAAGTCATCGCATTAGATTTCTTGTCTTCAAAAATTGGCTAAAATCCGATATTTTTGAAGTTGAAACGTTGAAACCGTGTCAGAATACTTAGGAATCCGTTACATATACTAATAAAACCTAAATTTAGTTGAAATCGGCTTGGCAGTTCCGTTATAGAGAGATTAGAGTTGCATATTTGTTACAAAAGCATCAAACTGCTGTGTACCCCAGTATTGTTAGGGAAGGATAACGTGGCCGGGGGAAGGGTAGACACATGAGAATGTTGAAAATTCCATAAATAATTCCCGGTATGACGTCAGCAGTCTTGTTTGTTATCTTCGGGTGAGCAGGAGAGAGGTGCATTCTCCTAACCCTAACGCATTCGGTTGAACTCAGCTTTGACCGATAAACAAATTTACGATCTTTTAGAACGTATAATAGTTGATGCTATAAAACTGTTTAGCCGCCTCTCCTTCATAAAATAAATTGCTTACCTTCAAATGACTCAGCCCTTGTGGTTAATATAAGTTTTCTTCCTTTTGTTTGAAACGGTTAAAAATGTTAGTGAGACTCCAAGTCACGTACTTGTCTTCTCAATTTGAACTATTTAACTTCCAGAAAATGTTTGAATTTAAAAAAAAAATTAAAAAAACCCCTGGCTTGAGATGTCCTACCAAATGGTGTAAAGACCACTCGAGCTAGAGGTACAAATTTGGATAGCCTCTATAGAGACGATATCATTATCATATACGGATAAAGCAAACAAACGAAAAAAGTTTAATGTTGATAGTTGTGTTTTTAGCATGCGTTGCATAATCCCGCATTCTTATTGTAACCTTACAAGATATTAGCTAATTTTCGTAGAAAATGAAGCTATTGCAACGGCTCGGGAAATTTCTAAATAAAAAAAACCAGTGTAGTTGACATTGAAGAGTCTGTTGCCTGTTGCAAATATTATCCCATGATTAGGACCCAGACCCTGGGTGAAAACGTCGGGAAATAAAACATAAAAACCACATGTCTAGTTTGGTCAATTCAAGAAAACCCTCGAATGTATTATTCACTAGACAACAACACTTCTTATATATATGTATACATATATATATACACACACATATATATATATGTGTGTGTGTGTGATCCCAGACGATAACTTCCTTAGGATTAAGATAAAAATCCCGTTCTTGCGAGGAAAAAAATCAAGGGTTCCAAACGAAAAGATGAGTTCGTTTCACTTTTTGAGCACATTAAATTGGTCAAATTTCAAACAAATGTGC
Source organism: Adelphocoris suturalis (assembly GCA_030762985.1). Classification (NCBI taxonomy): domain Eukaryota; kingdom Metazoa; phylum Arthropoda; class Insecta; order Hemiptera; family Miridae; genus Adelphocoris; species Adelphocoris suturalis. The sequence goes on from CM061044.1 coordinate 12,955,035, forward strand.
ACAAAATCACTAAAAACGGCTAAAACCCTTAAAATCAAATTTTTTCCGCAGAATATTGCTCAAATTAAGTTTATTAACTATAAAATAAAACATTCAAAAATGCATGTACAAAATGATGCTGAAAAATGTACATAATTTTCACTAAAATTTCAAAAAAAACGATAAAAACTGCAAAAGAAGCTAAAAATTCAAAACCTCTTTTTGAATAGCAGACTAGTACGTAGAATAGGTTTTTTTTCCCTAAAATTAATATTTAACAATTTCCGTGCACTCATAAAGCTCAAATTTCAAAACAATCTAACACTATGCAATACAATAATTTACAAAAATTTTCTGACACGATCATGCTGCATGACTGTTTTTTAATTGGTGGTTCTTTGTTAAAGGAATTTAAACTTTTTCTAATTACCAGAAAGGATGGTGTTCCGTCTGAAGCACTCGACAACCCACTTTTCTGTTTAGATCTGAACATTCTAAACGGAAAACGCATTGTCAACATGATCGTGAATCTCAGTGCGAACAATATCTCGGTGCAATCGAATTTCGGTTTCCTCGTCCGCCCATGCTGGGGAAGATCTCTGTACTCACCTAGTTCAACTTGCAATAAAATTATATAAAACCATGATTAGAACCACAACGTATAGTATAGTAACAGTTTGTATAGTGAATTTTATAACCATAGAAGCAGAACCTATTGGTTTTGTTATAGTTATTGAATAGAAAGAACCATGATGTTCATGCGGAAGATTAATCTACCATAAAAAATTATAAACCATCGTGTAATATTTAGTTACTATTTGGCAGAACACCAAATTGTAGATCCTATTTTTCGATCAAACCTAATATTCATTTGCTAAGAAAGGTAGACAAGGTAAGAAAGGTTATTATAATTTGTATTTAAAATAAAAATGACATTTACCATATTCGGCATTAGTTAGAGGTAGGTTGTGGTGAAGGAAAAATTTCCAGCCACCGAGAAGTCTCTCACTGTCATATCACATACTATTACCAACAGTGTTAACTGGCGAGACGGTAATTCATTGATAAGTGCTGGCCAAAATGTTCTGTTGTTCGATAAGAAATGTTGTCAAATGTTTGGTATTTTGAAAAATCCCCGTTTGGCGCATCACTAATCTAGATGTTTTCAGGACACGTGTATTGGGAAGTGTCCAGAAAATTAAAATATTCAGTTCTACTACATAAGAAAATAATGTCAGTTATTCCCTGATCTAAGCCTTTTTCCTGCTGATTCTTCCTTATTACAGGAACACATATCTGAATTAGGGAACCTCAAGGAAAATAGTCAAGGTGCAACTTTTCTAATTGATTTCCTCTTGGAGTCTGTTCTTGGAACTCACCTGACCGTTTATGAATCCATTAACCCTAGTGAGGACGTGATCAGGTTTCGAGTTCCGTTGCAGGAACATCCTTTCTTCACAGGACTTTCCACCATAGTTATCCCTGTTAGGGGCTTCCCAACTGCTCACGTATGATGTGACTAACAGGGAACAGTTCCTGCTTACCGATTCCGGTTGCAAGGAACCCATTACACGCCCACACCTCCTTTCTTTCCCATTTCGATTCCCTAATGTCCATCAGCCGATACTGACGTATGAATTCTGCCAACCTAATTGTGATGATTGACACCTCCGGTCCTGGGTCTTCCCGTCTATTGTCACTGGGACATTTTTCTCCGAGGAATTATCTTGATAACAAGCTGTTTTTCTTTTCTCTGAAGAGAATAAAAAAGTTATTCTCTGTTATCAGCGGTAGTTCGTTTCTCATTCCGTCTAGATAGAAATTCTTTATGCAATCAAGTTTCGTCACGAAACGATTTCGTCAAGAAGCAGAATGGAAGTTTCCGTATTCATTAATTGGAAGACTTGGAAAGACCCTGCCATTTTCAATGTAGTTCAAAAACCCCATCAAATGCAGTGTAATTCCTCAGTAAATATTGGGAATAGTAGAGGGGATTTCTTAATTTCAATTTTAGTGTTTATAACATGAATCTACATGAAATAGAATGAATGAAGTGGAAAGCTTGTTCCTCCTTTCGCCATATACTTAGAACCTGATGAGCATAATTTTCTGTAGGATCTGTAGAACCCTAGAATAATGGACAATTTCAACTGTTTCAATTCATTTCCTTAGCTAGAAGATTTCCAAAATATCACAAAGATGTCATATGAAGGGTAGTATATCAATTCTGAAAAAAATGATTGAATAGCAGTGGAAGAAACGGTGGGTCGAACGGGAGCATGTACGAACGCTCTCCGGCAAGGAGAAAGGGATTTTGACGGAGCCTCACCATGTAGGAATACTCCCCTCGGTGCTCAGTCAAATGTACACGAACATTTCCATTAATTTGCCTGAGGCGACAAGTGAGATTTTCTCTCACTCTAAACCGTTATTATTCGCTAAATACATTCAAATAATATATTACGAAATACCTAATATATTATATTCAAATTTTATCGATTAAGTATCAGCCAAAAGTGGAGGGGGCATGGTTTGACGATTTTTATGATTTCTAGTCAACTTTATTTATATACATTTTAGGGTGGTTTGGACTCTTGTGGCAACCACCTCACGGTGTCCTCTGGGTAACGATAATAGCTCAATTCGTAACAATTTTCAGTACATAGGATAAGGGAGCGCTCGTAAATGGTTGACTGAAAAGAGAGTGCACCTTCGGGAGCGTTAGTGCCGTTCACCGGGTCGAACACCATTCTACCGCATGACAACAACGAGCAAGATTTACTTTTTATTTTGAGCGAAGGTGATAAGACTTTTTTACCTTAACCTAGCATGAAGTTTTGAATAAAAAATTGGCGGTAGAGGGATTTATAGGGCGCTGAATCTGATTCTGAATTGAAGAAATTGAGCGAAAAAATCCCAAGCACAATAGTTGCTTGTTCTATCATTTCTTCACTCATTCTAATTGCTGATTCAACATTTAGATTGATGAAACTTTGTAAACTATGAAGAAAACACATTTCGATTGATTTCATTTTAATGAGAGCACTCAGTGTTCTGTACAACTTACCGTTCGACAAAGAATTGATGAAAAAATAGTCTGCGGAGTGTGATAACCTGCCAAGCTGTAACTTAGCCTGAGAAAGTTGGAGTCACATGGGATCCACACGTGTACATTCTGTGGATAAGAAAGAAGTAGAATAGATAGAGGAATAAGTGGAAAGACTTGATTCATGTAATTAAGTCTTCCAATTGGCCCAGTAGCAACCTGCTCGTAGTTTCCCACTTTAAGGCTTGGCGAATCGCAAAACAAAACGCCATACGCCGTTAGGAAACATCGCATTAAACCTGCTGCATTAGTCAAGTTATGCATTACATTTCATAAATTAATTTTATTCTTATGGTCAAGACTTTCTGGATCTGGCTATTTTGCAGCAAAAAAAAAGCTTAAGGACGGTCAAAAAATCAAAAGTTTTTTTGTTCCACTTGATTTTGTTTAAAGGTAATTATTGATATAGTAGTTATTTAGTATTATTTGTTATTCGTCAAGGTTTTACAGTATATTTGAAATTTTCGACAACAACGTTTTAGTGTGATAGCACGTTTTTAACCACTTTATCGATTTGGAGGTAACTGTTGTTACAACTGCCATTCGTCGGTGTACCAGCTCCGTGCGCGAGAACAGATGAAAATCGTTGCTGGCATTTACTGTTGAGTAGAGAACAGAATGAATAGTTTCAGCGCGATATCTCAAAGTTTGAAGTCTCTTTGTGCTTTGCTAACATAGATTGGTAGTAGAGAACAGAGTGGATAGTTTCAGCGCAATATCTTAATGTTTGAAGTCTCTTCGTGTTTCACTAGCATAGATTGGTAGTAGAGAACAGAATGAATAGTTTCAGCGCGATATCTCAAAGTTTGAAGTCTCTTTGTGCTTTGCTAACATAGATTGGTAGTAGAGAACAGAGAGAATAGTTTCAGCGCAATATCTTAATGTTTGAAGTCTTTTCGTGTTTTGCTATAGCATAGATTAGTTAGAGAACAGAATGAATAGTTTCAGCGCAATATCTCAAAGTTTGAAGTCTCTTCGTGTTTTGCTAGCATAGATTGCTATTAGAGAACAGAATGGATAGTTTCAGCGCTATATCTCAAAGTTTGAAGTCTCTTTGTGTTTCGCTAGCATAGATTGGTAGTAGAGAACAGAGAGAATAGTTTCAGCGCAATATCTTAATGTTTGAAGTCTTTTCGTGTTTTGCTATAGCATAGATTAGTTAGAGAACAGAATGAATAGTTTCAGCGCAATATCTCAAAGTTTGAAGTCTCTTCGTGTTTTGCTAGCATAGATTAGTTAGAGAACAGAGTGAATAGTTTCAGCGCAATATCTTAATGTTTGAAGTCTCTTCGTGTTTCACTAGCATAGATTGGTAGTAGAGAACATAATGGATAGTTTCAGCGCGATATCTCAAAGTTTGAAGTCTCTTTGTGCTTTGCTAACATAGATTGGTAGTAGAGAACAGAGAGAATAGTTTCAGCGCAATATCTTAATGTTTGAAGTCTTTTCGTGTTTTGCTATAGCATAGATTAGTTAGAGAACAGAATGAATAGTTTCAGCGCAATATCTCAAAGTTTGAAGTCTCTTCGTGTTTTGCTAGCATAGATTGCTATTAGAGAACAGAATGGATAGTTTCAGCGCTATATCTCAAAGTTTGAAGTCTCTTTGTGTTTCGCTAGCATAGATTGGTAGTAGAGAACAGAGTGAATAGTTTCAGCGCATTCTCTCAAAGTTTGAGGTATTTTCATGCTCGTTTTCCTCCAGAACTCTCCGGTTTTGAAACTGTGAAGTTATCCATGCAGTTCCTGCCGTTTCGTGACTCCATCAGTTGTTGTTGGATCATCAGGTAGGTACTGAGATCACTTCGATCCTAAAAATGGATTACGTACGTACCATTTTACGGATAGTCATTAGTAAACGATTCCATATATGCAGTAATATTTTCTTTAGCAATTGTATGGCAGGTACCACAACTGTCAAGAAATGAATTGCAAATTGGTGGGTAAAAATACTAATTTCTCCCGCTCACCTACCTAATTTTTATGTAGTGTATCTAGTTTTGAAAAAGTCTCATGGACCACTTCTGAGTACTTTGTAGGCTGTAGGTTGACCATAGTTCGCGGACTGGTCCAGACCGCCTCATAAATCCAATTCAGTGAAGTGTTGAACATAAAACATCTACGCTAAAACAGTATTTATTACGCAGTTCTTAGGCATGTGTGAACATGTGAACGAGTTCGAAAATAAGTACCTAAGAAGCGTTAAATGATGCGAAATTATGATAGTAGCAGGAAGAAGCCATTAAAAGTTCTCTTTCTTCTCCTCGTGACGTCAATCCCTAATTGTTTTAAGTTGATTGTTCCATCGACGATAGACATCTTTCCTAACTAGGTTGTTTCCGACCCATTCTATAACAATGGGATCACCGTTTAGGTGCCTAAATGACCTTGAACTCATCGTTTGCCAAAGGGTGGAGGAGGGGTAGGGGGGATACATTTAAAAGACAATATTGCAGGGAGTGGCAGCAAGCACCGCTACTTTGGAATTGGACTAATGACTTGGTCGTTTCATCGCTGTAAGAAATATGATCGTATGAAATACTTCTGTTCAGGTTTGGTAAACTCGTTCCATAAAAACATCTACCTAGCGGCGTGATCGGACATTGATGAGTCTTGAAAGTAACCTTTTAATGTGCTAAATTGCACAACTTCTGAAAATATAATGAATCATATTGGTAAGTAATACACACGTTTTGCAGAGATGTCCATTTGTGTGCGAATGGCGAATAGGTCGTGACTGTATTGAATGTGAAGTTGAGGATTAGCGAATGTTGGTCAATAATTCAAAAACTCTTCTACGCCAATGTTTCGCTATATTTGTGTTCCATCTTCAGGGCTACAGTACAAAAGAGGATAACAAGTGGTGCAGACTGGCATATAGACTATAAAGACAGCAAAACTGATATAACATAGGTACTTAATGTTAACCTAATTACTAAAATTTTTATGCAAAATCTGATACATGAATTAATGTGGCTACTTATAATGGAACGTTTGACTAATTATGACACTGAAACTAGAAAATGTTTCAAGTAAAATAATGAATAACAAAGTAGGTAGGTACCTTAGTAGTGGAGCAGGAAAAATTTTAGGTCCTCATTGCACGTTATACAATCCTTGCTGGACACATCGCACTTACACACTATTTTCATGAATGCTAACTGGAGACTGTTTGTAATAATAGAAATTTGTTTTGTTTATAATAATAGAAACTTATTATAAACAGTCTCCAGTTAGCGTGTATGAAAATAGTGTACAAGTGCAATATGTCCAGCAAGATTTGTACGAGTATAACGTGCAATGAGAACCTAAAATTTTTCCTGCACCACTACTAAGGTACTTACCTACTTTGTTATTCATTATTTTACTTGAAACGTTTTCTAGTTTCAATGTCATAGTTAATCAAATGTTCCATTATAAGTAGCCACAATAATTCATGTACCTACCTATCAGATTTTTCATACAAATGTTAGTAATTAGGTTAATATTATGTACCTACGTTATATCGCTTATATTTGCTGTCTTTATAGTCTAAATGCCAGTCCGTACCACTCTGTTGTACTGTAGCCCTGAAGATACTATACAAATATAGCGAAACGTCGGCATAGAAGATGTTTTTAATTATTGACCTCACTAACCCTCAACTTCATTATTATTCAAGAGGTCGAGAAAACTAACATAATAACATAATGTACTGGATGTTCCACCTCCATCATAATGTAGCATGCATGTGTTATAAGACTCCCCCCACCCACCCTCACAACCATAATAAAATGGACAGTTTCTACAAAAATTGTTTGGAAAAATAATGATGTATCGATATTATACATCCCACACCTAAATCTTGAATAACTAAAATCGGGTTAGGATTGCGTAACTAAACAGTTCCAAGAGCAGAGAAATTTTTTAGATTTCTAGCAGATCTAAACCAATTCACTAGAAAAAGTTCCAGTCACGCTGCATGATCGTATTAGCGAATTTTCTTAAATCACCACCTTTTGTGCCAGGTAGATAATATGTTAAATTGTATTGTGATTCAAGCTACTTTGAAAACAAATGATTTTTTGGCAAAACTCGGCGCTCCGCGCCTCGCCAGGGGGCAAGCCCCCTGGACCCCCGGTTACCTCTATTTACATACTTCGGACGAAATTATTGAAACACAGAATGTGTTTGCGTTGTCGCGCAACCAAGTGACAACCAAACAAGCGTCATTGTTTACTATTCATTTATAACATCAATTTATATAGTTATAGTATGAAACTACGAAAATTGCGTTGTCGCGCAACCAAGTGACAACCAAACAAGCGTCATTGTTTACTATTCATTTATAACATCAATTTATATAGTTATAGTATGAAACTACGAAAAAAAAATACGAAATAAATTCGTGATAAATCAAGAGCTTTCCAACGAATGGTGAACGATTTCTGTGCGATTAAAATGGCGGAAATTCCATTTCCCTACCAACGGCTCGGTTGTACGTGAAAATCATCCGTCACACATTTCGTTCCCATCCCGCGTTCCATTTTCGGCTAGTTAGTCCATGGCTAAAACACATTCTGTGTTAAAAACTTGTACTAAACGAAATTTGGCAATTCAAAGAAGATTTTGGATTTTAGAATTTTGTTTGCAGCTTTTAGATTTTTTAGCAAATATTAATGAAATTTAAGTACGTTTTTCGGTGTAAAATTGTGCAAACATTTTTTAATGTCCTATCTAATCGTTGATAATTTTGTTTTCACTAAAAATTTTCTAAGCATTACAAATTTTACAATTTTTGGCCGTTTTCAGCCATTTTTAGCTATTTTTTAAGCAAAGTTTTTGGAATTTGACCAATTTAATGTGCTCAAGAAGAGTTGGCCAACGAACTCATCCTTTCATTTGAAAAGCTTGATGTTTTGCCGCACGAACGAGATTTTTTTCTCATTCCCAAGGAGAGTTATCGTCTGGAATGTATTATATTATGAAAAATTGTTAAACTCTATAATTCGTCTCATAAAGACTCATAACGGATTCAAATGAAGCATTTTTTCTAAAAAATTTTATTTCAAAATTTTTTGTTTTGTTCCGTTTTAATAGTTTTGTTTTCTCCAAAATTCGCTGAGAGAAGACATCGAAAAAATAGAGACTTATAGGAATAACCCCCTCCCCCCATTCACGCTTCCTATTTCTTCTCATATTAAATTGGACGTGTTTGATAATTTCAACTACATCTACACTCCATTTATCTTTTGATCTTTTAACTGGCATTTATCGGATAATATTATTAGATCGTCTGGTTTAGCCGTCGGTTGAATACGGTTGCGTCACCGGCTCCTTATTTGACTCTTTTATTTGGATTTATTTTATATTTTGTTAGCACGGCCTGATAAATACTTACCATGTACGTCACAGAGTAATTCGAGGCTGGGCGTCCTGAATAAATCTTTCCTCAAACTGGTTCGCCCATACGTCGAAAGGAGGTGGCAGCTTTGACCTCAGACCTCCTCATCCTGTCTCGTTTAATGACATCTTTAGTTCATTTTGCTTCACTGAAATCCATTCTTGCATTATTGTGAACCTTTCTCATACGATGTCGTATTATTTCACAGAAGGCATGTGATGTAACCTGCAGGAATTTTGGAAAGCAGTTGATGTTGAGTTTTAGCTCCTGCCAAGGCATAACCGATCACCGAAAGATAGTTTCCAAAAACAATCCCGTTGCTCCGCCCTTGGCTCCTTAGTCATGTCGACATATTTATTGCGCCATGCGCCTCTGAAGTAACCCGTTTCGTACCTTTCATTGACGTCACATCCTTGAGTAACGTTTCATGGTACTCAGTTATCATTAGTTAACAGTTCAGGTTTGCTAACCCCAATATGACTCGTAGCTACCTCGTCCTTGCGATGATACTGAAAAAGTAACTGGAAGTTTCTAATTATGATTCGGGATGCCGAGTGAATTGTCGATTTACTTGAATCTTCACATTATTCGGCATATGTATGCCTGATTGATGTACGACTTCTAGATAAACTTAAAATTACCTATGCTGTTCACAATCATGTCTTGTTACTATATATATATAGCTACTCGGTTTTATGTGATAGCAAACTTTGGAGGGGCTGCCCTACTAAGGACCTTTTTCGTTATCGTCCCGCCAGAGCCAGTAGGTACTTGATGTTATGTATTTTTGAGATGCGAGCGTAGTGATCTGTTTAACTAGTCAAACCTAGTGATAGTTCGTCTACTGTTAGGGCAGGTTTCACCATTTAAGAGCTAAAATGGGGGGATAACAAACTTTTAAGTTAAGGGAATTAATCTATTTCCGTGAGTTAAGATCATTTGTGTTTCACCATGCACTTCAAGGTGGGAGTTAGTTAGTCTTTGATTAGCCTCGAGGTTAGTGTTCCTAGACATGTTTTCCTGCTGATAAAGCTGATAAGTTTTAATATTTAGGTGATTTGTTTCGGTTTGGAACAGTACTGTGATATTAGGTTTCAAGTTAGGTGTTCTGTGGAGAAATATGGAAATGAGGTTTAAGTATGTTAATATAGACCGAACCGCCAGGGCGCATATCTTAGGAGCTATAAACCAAAAACTAAAAAATGGATTTTTTTTTGTTTTTATAAAAACTTAGACAAAAATGTTTGTTGGCAAACATCAGATTCGTATTCAGCACCCCAATAAAATATATTTGGATGCACCAAAAATTAAAACACTCTACCTAAACTTGTTCTCGAGAGTCCTATTTTGGCATAAAATGCCTGGAATAAAAAATTAGGTGGGAGGCAGGTGAAGCTTTTTAATATTCATTATTTAATTATTTTTGGTATTTATTAAAAGCTGATAATGTAATAAACCAAAATTTAACTTCAGAACCATTTCCTTCTTTTCTTCTTTCTTTATTAGTACATCCTCCAAAAACATCAGTTCCTATTTAACATTATTTTGTTTGATGCGTGTTCGAGCACACAACTATAAATATAAATATTCGTATCTGTAACGTATCTCACCATAAGTTACGTACTGTACACCTTATCATTGGCTGTGCATTAAGGCTTTGAGTGTAAAACAAGTGGAATCTTTAGTAGGGTTGTAAATTCTTGACTTGACTTTTTAGATTTGGGGAAGGTGTCGTTTTTTGAAGAAACTGCCTGCTGTGTAGATACTGCTTCAAACCCAGAAGGGAAGTGATGTTCTGGGGTAAGTGAGTTAGGAAGTCGAAGCAATTTAAAATATCTCGAGGAAAGGTGCGCCTCTACCTGGCTAATCGATTGGATCGTATCAATTCGCTTGAACCACTTAAAACCGGGTGGGTTGATGATGTTAGGGAGGCGCCGGGATTTGACGGGACGTCTTAATTTGTCAAACTCTGCGATAAGTACCTAGCGAAACGGTGGTTGGTATCACAAGTTCTATCAATTCGAGATCGTTCTTTGCCTTGTCGAAAGCAGAGGAAAACTACTGAACATACATCCATGCTAATCAGCCAAGAGAGATATGTAGGAGGTTCATTATTTTCTCTCTCAGAGGTTAGTCCTGATATACATGAATGTAAAACGTATATAAGTACATCACATAAATATAGATAGATAGATAATATTTATTGGCTAAAGGGATATACATCAATGGGCCATTAGAAAGAGGCCATACATTTAGTATAGAAAGAGGAAATAAAAACAAATATACTTATGGACATCATGGCGACAGAGAAAACATTGCAGAGACCAACATAATTATATAAATGTATATAAATGAAATAATGTATCCTCTGGCTTCCTTCAAGTTAATACCTACAAATAGCTAACGGAATGAGTACTTATATTTCCAACTGGAAATAATAATGCTGTTAAAACTAGTAAATACGTGACACTAGCGCTCATCATTTATTGATTTTCACGTGCAATCAATGCGTTACTAGCAAAGTGTAACTCCCTTAGTTTTCATAGCACGAAAATCGTTCGCCACTTTTTGGAACGCTCTCATTCCATCACAGCATCCTATGATCCCTAAGTCATTGTAGTGTCAAGGAAAGCTAATTTATTACGCTGTTATAAACTATTATTGCTAAGTCACCATAATGAACTAATAATGTAGTAGTAAGTTGTTTATTGTATTAAATCAATGATTATTACAATGAGTTCAGGTCCACTTACACATCATCAATAGAAAAATATATAATAAAATAAGAAATATGTCAAATATCTTCTTCCTAATAGTTAACAGGGCATTACAGCTTAATGAAGTACATGCAAAATAAACAGAGTCATCGATATGAAATTAATATAACGAATAATAATCCGTTATGAATCCATAACATCCACACTATACTTGTAGTACTCGTACAATATTCACAAATAAGCCTATCCTGTTGTATACTAATGCGCCCGACACCTATTCAGTGAGCGAAAATGATCGAAGTGCTAGTGCACTAGAAACAAAATGAAATACATTTAACATTTTCTCCCTACCATCACCAAAATCGAGCAAATTAGCCAGACGATCCTTATCCTCAACCACTGGGAGCCCACAGATGTATTTCGCAATGAATTGCCTTCGGTACGGTTCTAAGATCGGGCAACGTAGACAAAAATGGTAGAGGGTGTCAGCTTCTTTCATATTGCACATATTGCATAAGCTCTCGCTTATAAACTTATAGGAAGTACCCCTATAATAAACAGTTACGAAAAACTTTGAAGACAGACGCAACTGGCACAACACCCTCTCAATCTGGACATTTTGAATGAGTCCCAAGTACTTCTGCCTATCTGAATAGTCCGCTATCCTCCTATAGAACATATTAAATATAGCCTATAAACCAGATTGATGTCCTGGCACCAAAAATGGTTGTGGAGTTTTTCGATCAGTGACGGTAGGATCGATTTCAAATTTCGAGGGTCCTCAGCTGTTGAGATATCGTGGTAACCAAGGATAGCGAGCATGTTAAAAATGCAGGTATACCAGTTATTATGACATCATGGCGACAGAGAAAACATTGCAGATACCAACATAATTATTATATAGATAAATGAAATAATGTACCTTCTGACTTCCTTCAAGATAATACTTACAAATATCAAACGGAATCAGTGCTTATATTTCCAACACGACAGAATGACGCTGTTAAAACTAGTAAATACGTGACACTAGCGCTCTTTATCTATTGATTTTCACGTGCAATCAATGCGTTACTAGCGAAGTGTAACTCCCTTAGTTTTCATAGCATGAAAATCGTTCGCCACTTTTTGTAACGCTCTCTTTCCATCACAGCATCCTATGATCCCAAAGTCATTGTAGTTTCAAGGAAAGCTAATTTACTACGCTAAGTTATAAACTAATATTGCTAAGTAACCATGATGAACTAATAATGTGAAAAGAAGGCACTAGGTACATGGTAGGTATACTATTGAGTAGTAGGTACTTGTAAGCAGTAGGTACTAGACAATGCATAGACCTCTGATTATTGGCTCTTTCCTATTCAGCTGAGTGAGCTAAATTCTCCCCTGCTACCCCTAGGAAGTTGAAATTAGATCGATAGACTTTCTGGGACGCTAAGATACGATTGAAATGATTGGGTTTTTCCTGATAAGCTAACAGCTAATTTAATTGAGGCGTTTTTAACTTGAGACACAAAACACACATTTCACAGGTGTCAAATAAGACATATTCATGTACCGATGTATCTGCATGTAGTGTAGATATCTACATCAGTTTACTACAGTTACTACAGTACACTGGTATCTGATGATTACCGCTTACAACCAAATCGTTACTACATTACAGTTACTACAGTACACTGGTACCTGATGATTACCGCTTACAACCAAATCGTTACTACAGTACACTGGTATCTGATGATTATCGCTTACAACCAAATCGTTGCTGCGGTTTTACAGATAGCGTTCTTTAAGTGCTGTAGTGGATTTATATAGGTTGGACTTGACGTTGGTAGACCAAGTCGGACATTTATATCCCGGTTATGCGGGTTGGTTTCTAGGCCACCCCCGCGAGGAATGCGGGCGGAGCCACCAAGGTCAACTGATTTCGCGGGCCGGAAGGGTGGATAGTCCGTGTCGCAGCCGCGCGGAGCGCTAGGCTCGTGTACCAAGTGCTGGGTTCGATCAGTTTCGTACTGAGCCGTTTTGTAATATTCCGGCCTTAGATTTACATCTGAAAGGGGAATATACTGAGCTTGGTTGAGGTACTGAAAAGTATCCTCTGCTTTTTGTGCATTTGGAGTGTATTTGACACTCGGATCGACCGTGTAGGCCTGCGTCAGATATCGTGGGTAATCGGACAGCTTGGTCGAATCATAAAGATCGGCTTCAGAGCGAGTCTGAAAGGTTTGCTCGATCTTTTGTGTAGGTGAGTCTTGTTCGAAAGTTTCTCGAACGAATACGTCGGGCGAGAAGGCGATCCGGACGTGAGGGTCGCGCCTTGCGCTGATGTTTGGTTCAGCGGACTCACCGTGTGGCCGGTAGGGCGCACTACGTTGGTCGCTCGGCCCGGCCTTGTCGCCTTCCTCCTTCCCTTGCAAGGGGAAGTAAGAAGGCTGACGTTCCATCGAAATGATCGAGTTTTTGGCTCGTTTCGATGCCTCTACGTGTAAAAAATAGAGGGTTTTGGAAGTGGACTCGCTTGCCGGAGCGTCTTTCCAATGCTCAGACGGCAGGGTCCTACCTCGCAGTCTTGAAAAAGACTTCCGTAGACGGTAAATTAGAGCGTAGGAGCTGAGTAATTTACCGGCGCGCCCCAGCGGTCGACTACGAGCTTAAGGCTATGTAGTCCGGGTGACACGGCTCGGAACGTCCCTCGGGCGTACTGTCTAAAGAGAATATCGATAGAAGTACCGGGTGGCGTCCTAACAGAAGAACTACGTTGGGCAATGAGCAGGATGAATAATCACTGGACTCGTAGATGCCAATGCGAAATCTGTGTGGAGAGAAGGTCTGGCTTGTAGAAAGCAGTAGGAAGCCGTTCTTGAGATGAACTCGCAATGCAGAAGGTTCGTCAGCGTAGAGCGTGTAGAATTCTTCGTACTTCGGAGGTGTCGTCGTCGAGAGCGGAGAGTGGAATGAATTTCGGAGGGCTCCCAGCGGGGTATTTATAGGGAGGTGGCCGTCTCCTGCCGCCTCCTGGTTGGTCCGCTTAATTTCATAAATTCGGCTGTGCAATCTCATTGGTTCGCACAGTGTTTTCCCAGTATCTGTGCATATGATAGCTGAGTTGGTTTTTCGAGGTGGTTTCCCTGCGTCCGTTGCTTTGACGGGGTCCCCGGGGGTGGTTGAACGGCCTTGAGTTTTACGACCTGTTTCGAGATGTTTGTCGCATCTCTCTCGCCCAGTAAATGTTTGGGGAGGTTGCCTTGCGTGTTCTCATTCAAGGCGACTTGTTTCGAGCTGTTTGTCGCATCTCTCTCGCCCAGTAAATGTTTGGGGAGGTCGCCTTGCGTGTTATTCTTTAATATTTCACTTTTGGGAGAGAATTTAGTATTTTCTCTCTGGTGAAATATTTTGTTTGACGGAGTTATAATTCGACGTCTTATAAATATTTTTGTGGTGTGCCTACCTCTTTTTGGTAGCCCTGAAAAGGGCTGTTGACAAGAGGGGGTGGATTTCACCACAAGTGCATTAGGGAGAAGGTTGGGAATTTGATTCCTCGTCTAAAAAACGGACGGTAGACCTACGGTTCTACAGTCAGATCATTTAATAATGATCAATTTTACACATTATTAGTTCATTATGGTTACTTAGCAATATTAGTTTATAACTGAGCGTAATAAATCAGCTTTCCTTGACACTACAGAGGCTTAGGGATTATGAGATGCTGTGATAAAATGAGAGCATTCCAAAAAGTGGCTAACGATTTTCCTGCTACGAAAACTAAGGGAGTTACACTTCCCTAGTAACGCATTGGTTGTACGTGAAAATCAATAGAAAACCCCACCGTGACGTGACGCTCGTGACGTGACAAAAACAAATGGAAACGCCCTGTTAACCATTATTAATTGATGCAATAATTTTAATTAAAATGGTAGACCTGCACTGTTTCTTGGGAAGTTCTGAGAGCCTTAAACGCAGTTTCTGCTCAATACCTGAGACCTACGCGTTGCACCAGAGTGGAGAAGGACACTCTTCATGTAGCTTGACGTCATCTCGCTTCGAAGAAAGGGCGTACGACTCCTGAATACGTTCACCACTTCCTTAGTAACGCGTAGGAAACTTCCATAACCATTTCGTGTAAAAACATTCCCACGACTATCTCTTGGATGTCAACCTTTAAAGGCATAAACAAAGTTTTAGCTATTGGTTTCATTTCCATAAACAAACTCAGTTTTACCAATCTTACTGATAACGCTTCCGTTTCAAATAGGTCGTTAACGACCATCCAACTGTAAAATTCTTCGAACGAAACCATGTGTTTCCCGTACAGATGAAAAACACGTGACTCGAGTTCAAACTATGAATTTGCGATTTCACTGACGTAAAAGTACGTAAACATTGTCGCTGACCCTTAGTAACTCCTTTGGGTCGACGTTCAAAATATCGTTGCAATATTGTTATAAGGCTCTTATCATCTCATGTGCCAAGGATTTCTCTATACAATCTAAATGCAGATAAATGAGAAGTAATGTAATGTCGGTAATATTTGCAGTTAGATAGCCACAGCGCAAAACCCTGAAAGCTAAATCTTGTTTTGAGCTTGTCTGGTCAATTGTGACATCACGCTCGTTCTAGGAACAATAATAGAGGCCACCGATTTTTCATCTCTGCACTGATCATTTGTGAAATCTCCAAGTTAGGACCCCCCCAGAACACGATGTTAATCCCTAATAAATGAAATTGGGCCCCAAATTCCTATTTTAACGAAAGTACGATCTTTAAGTAACTATAAAAGTTCATATTTGTATTTGCTGTAAAGAAAATAATTACAGCTCTCCTGAAAATTTGTATTTGTTTCGCTTACTGGTTTTCGCACTGTGGCTATCGATTAGCTCATAACATCTGTATAGTGAAAATACCATACCATATTTGTAACCTGCTCCTAGAATATAGCATTTGGACTTCTTTCTGTATAATGGCTCTGTGTTATTTAAACGTACACACATTAATCGTGTATTATTTCATCACAGAAGCAGTTTTACTTGACGATATTTTTATTAGGTATATATTTTTAATTTACTGGATGTCCCAAAAGTTCCCCACCCCCCCCCAATTTTCGATCAAAGTGAAAATTGGAGAAAATATTTGGGGTAGGAACGTAATCTCTATCTCTATCTCTATCTCTATTATTAATAATAGTGAAACTCCGTCCGTTTGTTTGTCGTGTCTATGCACGGCCAAACGGCTGAGTGGGCCGGATCTACGAGTGGGGGGATCTTTTTGGGATTTTCCGATAGGGTGTATAAGCGAATTTAAAATTTTCTAATCCCACCCGAACCATGGGCCGTAGGGCGGGAGGGGGGTCGAAGTAAGAATTAATGTGCGCTTTTTCCACTTCCCCGCTTCCCCTACCCCTCTAAACGGCCGTTGACAATTCCGGAAAAATACGGGTTTCGTAGGTTTTCCTACGAGGAAGACGACGGCGCGATCGGATCGCGAAAAAAGTATCGGGAAATGCGTTAAAAAAATGCGAGAGTACGGACCCGTTTTCTCAAAAAGTCCGACGAAAAACCACGTTTTTTCCCATTAAAATATACCCCATAAAGGTACGTTTTTCGGAACGGTTTTCGCGGGCGAAATACAGCTTTGGGTCCGCCGAATCTGAATCCGAAATCGGATATCGAAAAAAGTGACGAGAACTCGGTCAAATCACGAGCAGAAGCGAGCAAAGCGATTAAAATGATTCTGCCGTGGACGAGAGAAGGCTCAAGAATTGACGTGAAGGGTTCGATGTCACAACGTTGCGAGGCGAGCAGGTATGCCTACATAGGTACCTACCTTGCGAGCGAAGCGAGAGCCATTTCAAATAATAAATACGGACTTTGTCCTACACATATACAGGTATACCTTGCGAGCGAAGCGAGCAACATCCCCGAATAAACTTTTCGTGGTTCCACGTAGTTTTATCAGATTTAATTTGTTTGTAATAATTCCCAACTGAAAAAAACGTCTGCCAAGTTGGGTGGGCAGTACAACATTCCCTAATAAACTTTTCGTGGTTCCACGTAGTTTTATAAGAATTAATTTGTTTGTAAGAATTTCCAACAGAAAAAAACGTCTGCCAAGTTGGGTGGGCAGTATAACTTCTTCAAGCGAGCGAAGCGAGCAGCATCCCCTACAGAATAAATACGGACTTGCGAGCGAAGCGAGCAACATCCCCTAATAAACTTTTCGTGGTTCCACGTAGTTTTATAAGATTTAATTTGTAAGTAAGAATTCCCCAACAGAAAAAAAACGTCTGCCAAGTTGGGTGGGCAGTATAACTTCCTCAAGCGAGCGTAGCGAGCAGCATCCCCTACAGAAGTTAAACCTACCCTTAGGGATCTACCGTTTGCGAGCAAAGCGAGTAAAATTCCCTAAATGCCATACTTTGCGAGCGAGGCGAGCAACATTTTCTACATGCCAGACTTTGCGAGCGAAGCGAGCAACATATCCTACATGCCAGACTTTGCGAGCGAAGCGAGCAATATTCCCTACACGCCACACGTTGCGAGCGAAGCGAGCAACTTAATGGGGGGTCCGGGGGGCTTGCCCCCCGGCTGGACGTGGAGGCGAGCGTAGCGAGCCGGAGCGGCTAGTTATTAATAAGAATGAAACTCCGTCTGTCGCTCTGTCGCTCTGTCGTGTCTATGCACGGCCAAACGGCTGAGTGGGCCGGATCTACGAGTGATGGGATCTTTTTGGGATTTTCCGATAGGGTGTATAAGCGAATTTAAAATTTTCTAATCCCACCCGAACCATGGGCCGTAGGGCGGGAGGGGGGTCGAAGTAAGAATTAATGTGCGCTTTTTCCACTTCCCCGCTTCCCCTACCCCTCTAAACGGCCGTTGACAATTCCGGAAAAATACGGGTTTCGTAGGTTTTCCTACGAGGAAGACGACGGCGCGATCGGATCGCGAAAAAAGTATCGGGAAATGCGTAAAAAAAATGCGAGAGTACGGACCCGTTTTCTCGAAAAGTCCGCCGAAAAACTTGGTTTTTTCCCATTAAAATATACCTACCCCATAAAGGTACGTTTTTCGGAACGGTTTTCGCGGGCGAAATACAGCTTTGGGTCCGCCGAATCTGAATCCGAAATCGGATATCGAAAAAAGTGACGAGAAGCGTGACGAATTGCGAGCAGAAGCGAGCAAAGCGATTAAAATGATTCTGCCGTGGACGAGAGAAGGCTCAAGAATTGACGTGAAGGGTTCGATGTCACAACATTGCGAGGCGAGCAGGTATGCCTACATAGGTACCTACCTTGCGAGCGAAGCGAGAGCCATTTCAAATAATAAATACGGACTTTGTCCTACACATATACAGGTATACCTTGCGAGCGAAGCGAGCAACATCCCCGAATAAACTTTTCGTGGTTTTAATTTGTTTGTAATAATTCCCAACTGAAAAAAACGTCTGCCAAGTTGGGTGGGCAGTATAACTTCCTCAAGCGAGCGAAGCGAGCAGCATCCCCTACAGAAGTTAAGCCTACCCTTAGAGATCTACCGTTTGCGAGCGAAGCGAGCAGCATCCCCTACAGAAGTTAAACTTACCCTTAGAGATCTACCGTTTGCGAGCGAACCGAGCAACATCCCCTAAATGCCATACTTTGCGAGCGAAGCGAGCAACATTTTCTACATGCCAGACTTTGCGAGCGAAGCGAGCAACATATCCTACATGCCAGACTTTGCGAGCGAAGCGAGCAATATTCCCTACATGCCACACGTTGCGAGCGAAGCGAGCAACTTAATGGGGGGTCCGGGGGGCTTGCCCCCCGGCTGGACGTGGAGGCGAGCGTAGCGAGCCGGAGCGGCTAGTACTATATGTTTCAAGAGAAAAAAAATCCAAAAATATTTGGACTACCTTAATTTGTTTCTCAATTTTTGACACCTTGTATTAAAGATTTGTTACCACTTAACACGCAGGTGATGCTAGAATTGCTGTTTCTTATTCCGTTCTTGGGGTAGAGCTGATAAGCCATGAAGAAGCGCGATTTTTTCTAAAAACGTGTATCTTTAAATAAATGTAAACCTTTGAACCTTATAATCTTCAAAGTGTGGTGCAACAAGGGTGAAAAACAAATTTCAAAGTGCCCTTCCGGTAGTTAGCCCGAAAATTTACGGAATTTTTTTTTACCCACTCTTAAAACTTGGTATTAGTCACCCCATAACGCACTCCAAGTTACATTTGGGACTCCCTGTCTGTAATAACCTAACTAATCAATGATTTGAGAATCTTAACTAACAGTTCCATGTTTATAAAAATGTATGAAATGAACCAACTCCCTGTGTCTTGTATTAATGAGACTTAATAGCCAAAGCCCTCACTCAAACATGTACAAGTATTAAAGTCCATTCAACTGTGAGCGAAACATTTTGTGTTAAAATTTAGTATTTTTTGCTGTGTTAGTTGGTATACATACTGGAGTGAATGCGTTTTAGTTGAAAACCCCTGCCAATTATTCATCAGAAGTGTATTATTTCTTAATTAAACAGTCCTACAGCTCAGATCACTGGTCTGTAAATAAAACGATCTTATGGTAGGTACATACAACTACATGTACGTTGGCACCTGCCGAAAGAAAATTAATGCAATTAAATAATACCTAAGCTTCGCTAGTTCATAAACAGTATTATTGAAAAGAGGGTTCCCTCAATGGTATACACTTATTTTGGCGTTCTTTCTCCTTACCAATGGCCGCAGAAATATTATTAATAACAAAACCAACAAATTTCTCTTGGTTGATTACAAAAATTCTCTATTGATACTATAAACTAATTAATAGAATCCTGAAATATTTGTCCACTGACTTCAAAATGATTAGTACCTAGTGTTTCTTGATGAAGTTATAATCGTACAATACTTTCTGCTCTAGATTGTTTTTCTCTAATCCGACCTTTTTTTTCAGGTGGGTTTCCTGTTTTCCGCACCGCTTGGATTATTGGTGAGACTCATTCGATATTAATTTCGATTTAGCGTTGATAAGGAATATAATCTCCTATTAATAAGTCGGTTTGTATTGATGAACCTTTCATTTTGGTTTATTATTTCCAATAATAAGCCTATGTGATCGTGTAGCAAAAAGTTTGTATAATCCCCCCTTAAACTTTTTCACTTTACGTTTCAAGGTGCGTAGAATCCAAATTTGAAATGTCCGTCCGCCGTCCGCCGCGGCCGTTCGCCGTTCGCCGTCCGCCGTCCAGGCCATAAAAGCCCTAAGAATTGACTTTAAAACCCCGTTTTTTCGCACATTGACTCCATTTGGGGCCTAGTTGGTCCTAACGTTAAACCATCCCGATCGCTTTACTCGCATAAATGCTATGGGCAGAAAACGGGCGAAAAAGTGTATTTTTCGAGGCTTTGAGTGTTAGACTGACGTGTTAAAACTCCAACCTGCTCAACCACAACTGCGCAAGCTAATATTCCACGGTTAGGATAACAATGGGCAGTAGGACTACGCAACAGAACACTTTAGGACCAGATCATGCACGACCACAACTGCACGACCTAATAATTATTATTCTCATGTTAGGACAAAATTCACTCATCTCAAAATGCACAACTTTCAAATGAATGTTGATGGAAAAATATGAGTTTTTCTAGGTCATATTTGTGTGTTAATACCAATGCTTTGCCTACGCATGTTTAATAACAAATCCTCGCACGCACGCACGCCTGGCACGCTTGGCAGGGGGTCACGGTTGTTGGTGAGCGGGGGGTGGAGTGAGAGGAGGTGCCCCGGCACCTTGTGGTGTCTGGGGTGACCAGGGGCGTAGCAGAGGGGTGTAGGAGAATGGATATTTATTACTTTTACGTGTTATACCCATATAATACACCGCGGCACCATGAGGTGGGTACGGCGTTCTTTCGAGGCATGAATATATGTTTTTTTCTAGGTCATATTTTTGTGTTAATACCAATGCTTTTCCTACGCATATTTAATAACATATCCTCTCGACTTTTCGTACGTACTTAGATAATGATATTATTAAGGCAATAACTATTTGAATAGATAGGAGCTCAAATCGAGAAATATAAACATGCGTATATAATATTATAGAAGTATATGTTGTGGCTACTCGAAACAGGACACGCCGAGGAGTCTGGACGGGCCTTATGACTTACGCAAGCCAACTAAAACTACGATCATACTCAATTGAAAAAATAATAAACCTTTGTGAAATAATTTGCAGCGTTTTGAGTGCCAATCCAAATCAACGTCTTACTTATTATGGTGTGAAAATACCTATATAAAGTTAGAAATATTAGGGAAATCGTTTTTAAGGAATACGCGTTTAATCATTCGGATGTTGTCTGGACGTGAAAATATTTTGGCGTATACAAATTCATATGTTCCACCATTAAATCAATTGCACTAAAATTCCTTAAGGAACTTTTAGAGACTAATTTGTTTGGAAATCGAACAGTGCTATCGTCAGATGTAGGTCTTCGATTTCCGTTTTGTTTCGAATGAAAATTGAATCACGAATGAGTTCTCTTCTCCATGGCCTATTGAGTACGTTGTCGCTACATGTTTGTCTCTCCTCGTGAATTTCCGTCTACACTCAGCAAAGATATTGAGCACAAAGGTACAAATTTCCAAGTGGTTGAGATAAGATACGGTAGAGAACCAAAAGATTTCAAAAGTTCTAATAGTGGAATTCGCTCTGCCGTGTAAGTAACAATCCCATTCGGTATAGGTTCCAACTCCAAAAATGTTTCGTGCGGTTTCAATTATTATGCTGCTTGTTGCCACAATTCGGGGTGATAATTGTGACGTAGGGCGGACCGTTGATGTCGAAACCAAAATTCTAACCCCTATGAGGCAGTATTTGAGCAGTTACAGCGTAGTTGCTATCCAAAGCATCAACTTGTCGTTTCCATACGCTTCCATATCAGGGGAAGATGGTCAAATCGGGAACTTGACGTCTTTCGCGCTAAAAGACGCAGCTGCGGTCTGCATCAGCCCTGATGGCACCAGCACGACCATTACAGGAACCATGACGATGAAGGACTTGAAAGTTTCATTCGGTAGTTTCATCCTCAGCGGACCGATTTTCTCAATCGGCGGGGGAGTTTTATCGTCAACGATCGACGACACTACTTTCACCTCCTCAATCACCATCGTCAGATCCACTGATTCAAAGTGCTCCACCTACCTAAACTCCATCCACGTGGAAGATATTGGGTCTGTCACGCCGAATTTTTCACCCTTCAGCATAATCAACTGGGCAGCGAAAATTCTGATCAAATACGTAATCGTGCCGTCGGCTAAGATTTTCAATTTTTTCCATGTTTATGATATTCTTGATCAAAAGCTGCTTTCAATTAGTCGTCCGCTGATATCAAACGTGTCTCATGAACTGTGCAACGCATTGGGAAGTCAGTCGTGAATCATGTTTGCTTCGTGAAAATATTCGAAAGTTCACATTTATTATAATGAAGATTTCAATTATCGCAGCCTTCGTAGAATAAAAGTTGTGATTCATTGATCTGTTTAGATTTCCGACTCAACCGAATTCTGACAATAAGCGTATCAGCGTGTCCACCTCTCCCTTATATTTCACTTCCAGTCTTGTCTCCTAGAAGTTTTCATAATCTTTTATTGCCGTGGTGACATTTGTGATTATTGATTATATTGATTCTCTATTCCCATTCATTACTCTGTGACAACTCGAAGTTTGATACTTCGTTTTGGAGAATATGAGAACATCTGAAGTAATTCTATATGTTCATAGAAGGATGTACAAAGTAAATTTATTTTTCTATTATTATTTTTTATTGCAGTGCTCCTGGTCTCATTCGTTCATTTAAAATTGAATCTCTCCAAATCCAACGAAAATCTACCATATTATCAAGTGTCTTTGCGATTGGTACCTACTGATTTTTTAAAATTCCACAACTAAATTCCTAAATTTCTCCCGGTGTAGTTTATAGAAAATGATGTGTAGATCTTGAGCCAAATTACGTAAACCTGTACATCAGTTTGGAACAAAACCGACGGAGGGATTTCTTGTATTTTTCTATACTGATTGATTGACCTTGTTGTAATATTAAAAATACTGAATTAAACGTGACAATCAAATATGTATTAAACTATAAAAAGCAAATACCTTTGTGACTAAAATTTGGAAGTTGAAATTCACTCACAAAACATACAGAAGAGCAAAATACACTGTTAGGTAAACAGTTGGTTGCAAGAATAATAATGCCCAGCAGTTGTCTGGCTCGTATCACCAGAGCTTGGTTGTTGTCTTATCTTCGAAACCCACCTCATGATAAGCCTTTACAAGCGAGTAACGGTTTTTGATCCTAAATAATATATTGATTTCGGTATATGTTTGTAGGCCAATACGATATTAACACAAAGAAGGGCTTACGTAATATACCTATTATATAATGCAACATTATACTGATACATGTTAGTGGCTTTTGTTCCCATGACAATCTGAAAATGAAGTTTATTATATTTTGGTGTTGGTTTTTATGGTTTAGACGGTTTCCATAATATGCTACCAATACTTATTACTGAATAATCAATTGATGCCTAACGATAACATGAGCCCTACATACTACATATCCCTGATGATTTCGTAATAAAAACGTTGGAATGACTTCTACGCAGAACACTTGTCTGTAATAATTATTAAACAAAGTATTGGTATTATACATTATCCAAAAGTTCAGGCCAAAAATCACGGTCACTGTCCAATCCCGGACGTATGATAAGTCTATTAAAGACAGTTGGCTTTTTCAGTCACCTTCGGTACCGGTACCTTACCGACAGAGTTTTCAGGTTCTTCCCAGTTGATGTACAATGCACTGGAATGTTTTCATTATTGGGTATACAATTGAAGAAAGAGGTAATGGTAGAAGATAATGATACTAATATTACATAAATTATGATACACCACTAATTCTTTGCTAGCAACTTTGGGCTGGCCTGCACAAGACATTGACATAATAAACCGTTATGCAATAATTACCAACATTTTCTATCCGGACAATGTGACCATTGTCCCACATATAACATCTGTCCCATCCTGATTTTTGAAAGTTCATGGCAGAAATTCCGGAGAGTGCTTCACCTAGTCTAGTATCATCCGTTGAAATGATCACTGCCGAACTGTGGTATAATAGGTAGATACTGCTTTGCCTTCGCTTAGGCATTTTATCTATTTACTGTAATTTATTCTGTCAACTTTAGATTATAGAATGAATTTTTATTAAAAACATATACAACGAGTTGCTACGTTAACCAAGTAATGGAGTATTGATGTCCAAATGACTAACTAGGCATGGTAAACATACCATGGCGGTAGGTACATCTCCCTTTCTTCAGTCAGCTGTCACCAATGATTTCCTATTCCTAAAAAGTGTGGCTCCATCATAGGTTTTCACTTCATATCTCCTGGGTGCGCCGTCGACTAGTTTAATGATCCTTCCATACTTTTTAGAGTCAAATGATAACAAAGATAACAAAGACTCGCCCCTATTTATCTATATTATTACTTAGACTGGGAGAACGTTGAAGATTTCTTATATAAGTCTTACACAGGTAATCTCCTCAACAAGAGAATCGGAATGAGATACTTCTTTATTATTTCTGACTATTTAAATATGCATGATAAGTACAACCATGAATATCCCTTATCCACTAATCTTGTGTACTGACCTTTCAAAATTATTGTTCCACTAAGACGCACATAAAAAATGAGGTTTCCGCTCCGTTATCCATTTGGTTTTATCAAACAAACAGTTTGGAACAATTGCGAACATTTGGCGGCTAAACAAGGGGACTTCGGATACAGCCCTTCCGGGCAGGGCGACTTGCATGATGAGCTTGCGTTTGACCTTCGTTCGAGCTATATTGTATGCTAATAGGTGTAAATGCGGTACTTGAATGTGTTCCAAACAGGATGGGCTTTGTGTGCGCATCAGCGTTTTCAATACAATAATTGAGTCGTCGCCTGGTTGGTTCAAGTCAGGCTTTTGTGTTGGCTTTGAACTCCCCTTCATGTACCCACAGTGATCGCCTATTTCTACGTAAATATATTATGATGAAAAGGTAGAGATATATTGCAGGTCCTGAATCGAAGAGAATTTGGAAAGAACTAATTTTTGCGCGTTAGTACACCGCCACAGTCTCATCATTATCGTTTATGTGGAGCGGAATCGATAGGTAAATTTTTAGAATTTGGGATATGGGATTATTAGAATTTAATGAAAATATTATTGATGATAACATTGAATCTGACCTGAGACATCTGTTGGAGTATGTCGTTATTGAGTCCAAAGGACACATTAAAAACTAAACCACTCGCGACGAAGTTGTGGAAACCCATTTTAAAACGGAAGTTAGTGAAAAAACGTCTATTTCCACGAAAAATAAAGAGTTACTATGTTAAATCGATTATAGCTAATCAGATGAAGTGAAAGAAGGGGAAAAAATTACTGGTTTCATCAGTTTGAGGGAATGATTCCAAGCTTGAATTCCCCCTTCACTTTGCTTGGACTTGATTGGTTGGTACCTCCAGCCCCCTTTTCTTTCTCTCGACCAATGGGATTCAATCTCCCTTCACCTGTGGCTATATAAGCTGTGTCCTTTCTAATGTGTGCTCAGTTATTGTTTGTTACTGATGATGGCCTAACCGTCGAAATCGATTTAACATTGTAACTCTTTATTTTTCGTGGAAATAGACAACATTTTTTCTCTAACTTCTATTTGAAGTGGGTTTCCACAACTTCGTCGCGAGTGACTTAGTTCGTATTGAATTCTAGATATCACAAAGGAACTTCATTTCAAATTGCAGATCCGTAGGTTGTCATCAATAAGCCTAGGTACGTAGATGTAAGCTCCTACACAGGGAAAAATATTGCAAATATATATTACATTTTACACTCTACTGGTCCCTCTGATCTAAGTATAACGAAATTTAAGTAGGGAGGTACCTACCAATTGGAAATGTATGAAATAAAAAAGAATCGTTATTATGAGATCCCCTATCAAATTGGTAGGTAGGTAGGTATTTTAGTCAAATTAATTTCTCCCTTGACGAGAAAAACAAAAGATTATGGTAGGTCTGGTACCTACTGCTTACCAGTAAGTACCTACTACTCAATTGTTACCAACCATGTAGTGCCTTCTTTTCACAAGATTATTCCATTATGGTTATAAAACAATATAACTTAGAGTAATTTATAACATAGAGTAATAAATCAGCATTCCTTTACACTACAATGGCTTAGAGGTCATGAGATGTTGTGATAAAATGGGAGCATTCCAAAAAGTGGCGAACGATTTTCCTACTATGAAAACTATGGGAGTTACTCTTCCCTAATAACTCATTAGTTGTACGTGAAAATAGAAATTCTACCTAGCCTTCACTTTTCGAGTTAATAATAATCTAAAGCGCCAGGTCGTCACAAATTTTGGTGTCGTTACGCAAATTTTAGAATGACCCCAAGCCCAAAGACATATCCATGAACCTACCAATGCTTCACTAGTACATCCGTACGGACAATAGCTAATAAACTCGATTTCGCGAAGTCAAAACTTCATTAGGATTATATTACCTGATAATTCCATTGGAATTATATCAGCTGATACTTTATTTTTTATTTATATTCTTAACGAAACATTCTCGAACAATCGGATCTCGAGACTCTAAACCCTGACTTGCTCTTTAGTTCGACTACCCACCGCGTGGCATTCCCAGCACTCCAGTCGCCATGAGATTTTACACAGATCAGTTTTTTGCTTAGATCAGTGGTCTGGATGCTCGCTACGCTCGCATCTCGGAAGTGCGTGACATCAAGTTGTCAATCCCTTGGGAAAAATTTCAGATTAGTTGGTCAGGGTCTAGAGTCTCGTGTCTCAACTTGTTTCTACAAACACTAGTGGTAATTAATGGAATTTTGTGAGTGACTCGCTAATTCAATTATCTCACTACCAGCGCTATGTAGTGTGCATTTATCTATGTTCCGTCGCCTAAAAGAAATCTAAGGTATTTTTCCCGAAGTTCTAGCTCTTAGGGAGATCAGCAATGCAGTAACTTTAATATTTCTTTTTTCTTTCTTTTTTCGGTTTAATCTACAAATAAATCGAATGAAACCACCGGGATGCGTGTACGTTCATCCATTTGCTTTTCCCAAGGGCTATAACTTTGACATCAAAACAGAACATCAACAATCAAGTGCTTGCTGCTTGTTAGACGCCATTATTATCTACGACGATCGTATTGGCTGATACGATTCTAATAGAATAATTCTCACTTGTCGAAATTGAGTTTACCTATGCAACTTTAGTAATGTACCCACAAATGGACTAGTAAAGCGTAGATAAGTGATTACCTCATTAATTTTCAGTTGGCAGGTCAGCTCTTGTTAAACACTGAAGGACTAGGAAAGTGAGGTGTTTTATTCAATTGAATTGTTTTCTTCTCGATTGTCGCCTACACCTGTGTTGTTATATTTGGATCGTGTGTAATACCAATACTTCGTTTAATAATATTTCAGACAAGTGTCTTGCTATAGAATGGCTATCAAATAAAATAAAAATAAACCCTTAAATTTTTTTATATTTTTTTACATTATTCTTTCTAAGTGAATCCTTTGTGTTCAAGTATGAAATTGAGGTCGAGTGTTTGAATCTCGGCTACCTCTTCAGTCTTCAACATGGTTAGTCAAGTGGAGATAAGATTGGAATTAATTTTCCTCTTGTAAAGTGAAAACAGCTGATTCCGTCTCCTTTACGGGCTCAGTAGCTAATGATGGACAGTTGAATATAAAGATAATGAGTAATTGATTTTTATGGATTTGGTGCAGCCCGGTTTATTTTTTTGAGATTCCGGACACCGATCTAGGATTTACTTTTCCCTTCAATGAATACTGCCGTCCTTGGTAAGAACGTCCTAAGTTCATTTTTGAGCTTTTTGAGATAAGGACATGATGTAGAAGAACTCCATTAGGCGCACCTTTTGAACTAATCTAGAACATCCTAAATTCATGAGAAATGCCTGAAAAATCGCTTTGCCCTAAGTCCGGACGCCTACTCGTGAAGACATAAAGTTTCATTCTACCACTTAGTCTAGGTTCATGATACTGGGAAGAGTTGTAGGCATCTCAAAAATAACAATCGCAGTGCTCAACATGGCACAAGGCCAAGACAATTACATTTATTAAGTAGAACTACCTAACTTTGTGATAGTGGTGCTATAAATACTTGATTAGACTGAAATTTGTCTCATTGTTTAACATAGGTACAGATTTTTTGAGTAAGTGGAAGGTACCTATGTGATGCCTACTTAAAATATTGGGATGTTAGTGATGATAGCAACAAGCTGTGAAATAAATAATGATTGTTTGCTCAAAAACTGAAATTAGTCATATGTAGTTAGTTACTGATGTTTGGCACTCTAATTTTTCCTTCGTGTTGACTGTGATTTAACTTGTGCTTTGGTATTCTTGATAACTTCGTTTTTGACATTGAAAATGTCTTAGTCGACGGGTCAACCGGAAATTTTGTTACAGTAAGAAAAAACGTCACGCAACCTATAAACAAGTGAGGTGTAGTTATGGTAGTTTTCTCAACATGCAGTCAATAAAATCATATGATGTTCGGTTTGAGAAATAAGTACGAGTTGTCACTACTAAGTTTCATGTGAAGCACTGTTCGGGAAAAATGATTATTTTATGTTTTCTAATTGTTATTTTATTTAAAACAATAAAAAACAGTGAAATTACTGAAAAATTTTCAATGCTCATAGCTCTTCTCTCGTCAGAGAGAAAGTACGAGCGGCCTGTTGCATTTTTTTTTTTTTTCTTCTGTGCAGTAATTTGTAATTTAAATGTTACGAAGGTGTTTTTTAAAATAAATTAAGTTGTTCATTTTTTTAAATGGAATACCGGGGTTTTCTCAATTTATTCTCAACTCATTTATTGACATAATTTCATGGGCATAGGACGTTTTAAGCTAGCATCATACCAGGTCATGCTGTCCCAAGTGCAGGGCTACTAGGCTAAAAAGTCCTATGTCCGTACAATTAGCTAAACCCACCTGTTATCGCCCAGATAATAAAGTTCTCAAGGTTCGGTTTTTGAATTAAAAAATAAGGACATATCGCACCCATCCTAGAATAAGGGTACAACTCAAAAATTGTCATTTTCGGCAAATCGCATTCAAAGTTTTCCTTCCACACCATTGGCTACGCGTTCTTTGGAACACGATGAACATAATTTATCTTTGCGAAACTTGTTTCCTACATTATTACTCTAACGCCCCATGGTGAATAAATAGTTTTTTTGTCAGTGGGAAGAGAGTGGGGGGAACGGTTTTGTTGATTTTTTAAAGAATTTTTGTTTGTTCCAACTCAAACACTGAAATCTCACCAGTCAGGATCCAAAATGTTCAGAAAAGAAAGACACAAGTTAAAATTGTCCGCACAAAAAGGAAACAACTCAAAACGAGACACAGACTGATTGAACTCAACTGAGTTGTGTCTTTCTTCCTAGGACGTGAATTGATTACTCCGTCCATAGAAGAAAGACACACGCACTCTCTAGCGGAATTAGAGTGCCCTACACATATCTCCACCTTCTACAGACAAACTAGACCGTTTCTACTTCTCAGAATCACAACTAACTCAAAAATCGCGATTTTTGAGTTGTACCCTTATTCTAGGACGGGTGCGATATATTTGAAAGATAATGGTGAAAGAAGGATACTTCTAGCCTGAACTGTGTGGATGGCACAGATGACTTCACTAGAACTCGTTTTTCTCAAAATTTGAAAAATGTACTTAGGACGTTCTTACTAAGGACGGCAGAATAGGCACTAGTATTTGAAGAGTACAGGGGAAGAACGGGCTATCATGGTTTTTCCTAGTTTCGAGAAAAACGAATTTGAATGCAAAAAACACAATAAAATGTATATCTTGCTATCAAAAAATCTGAAATTTTGAAATTATAATGACAACTTACAGGTAAAAGTAATAAAAACGCCAAATTACCTGACGAAATCAATTTTATTGAAATATAACTGGAAAAAAAGCCGAACATAGGGACAGCGATTGATTTCTTCACTTGTGGGTTAATTTCTCGAAATTCCTCTTGGCTTTCTCAGTAGAGAATATTTTTGAATAAATCAAATCCCTGGATTTTTCGGAAGGGATCGAAATTTTTCTCGTGTAGGAACTTGATGGGAAGTAAAATTCTGATGGACGAAGTGGCTTCTGAGCCAGATCTTTTCTTTTTTTGGCGGATTCGGCGTCACAAACTTGCTAGTAAATTCTGCATTATAGCTCTTACGATAGTAAGTTTGCCAATGGTAATAATCATGAAATTTTCCTTTGTCTAGTTAGTTTCATTTTTGTCTTCATTGGAGCTTTAGGAATATACTTTGTGTCAAGAAAACCCGCCCAATCAAATTATCTAAAAAATTAATGAATAACACAGGACCAAGCGATGAATATTGAATAGAGACAGCAACAGATTGGAAAAGTAGAAGAATATGAAATGTGAAACACAGGTAACCTGCTGTGATTCATGGGCTGGATAATGAACTAACTAGGATGGGGGAAGTGGCTGCTCTAAGTTAGCCCGTTCTTTCTCTGGACCGCTGTACACGAAATACTCACCCGCTGTTTTAAAGTATTTAGACTCGTTTATTCCCTATTTTGACCACACCACCGTGTTCAGCTACCCCCAATACATAAAGTCAACTCACTTATGACAAAAAATCGAGTTAGCCCCTTCTTCTCCTGTACTATTCATTTGTATACTCGAAGATTAAGTTTGCCCTTTTGATAGTTCCCTATCGTTAGTGTTTGAATCTTCATCAAAACCGGACCGAAAGTTAACGGACATCAAATCTATCTGCACTGCGAGAGCAAAGGTCAAACACCACGACACATAACTGGGTTCTTAGTACACACCACCTCGGTGCATACTGCAGACAGTGCAGACTCTATATGGACTCGAAAGGGTGTTC
Source organism: Adelphocoris suturalis (assembly GCA_030762985.1). Lineage (NCBI taxonomy): Eukaryota > Metazoa > Arthropoda > Insecta > Hemiptera > Miridae > Adelphocoris > Adelphocoris suturalis. The sequence continues at coordinate 12,986,230 of CM061044.1, forward strand.
CTGGAAGTGTCATTTGAAATACTTGGAAAATAATTCACAAGGAATCACTTACCATATTTTTGACATGAATATGTATTTTGCTGAGGTCAATCCAAAATTGTGTCCCCTCAAAAGCGTTACCATGTTTGACATGGTTTCTTTGTTTTTATGGCCGAGCAGTCAGCATAAAATTTCGGCATAAATCGAGAGCTGTAATGAGTGGATAACGATTTTCGTAAGTGAAAAATCTAGTAAGCTACATTTCCCTAGTTACGAGAGAAAAAATTGCGCTTGACTGTGTTTCACTGCAATTTAGTTCTAGTTTAACTAATTCTTTTAACATGAATGTGTATTTTCGCTGGGGTTGAAATTCGTTAGGGAAACTCTTTGGGACATTAACAGGCGATTGAAATAATGAGCTCTTTCCTGATCAGCTGAGTGAGCTAAATTCTCTCCTGTTCACCCAAGGAAGTTGAAATTTATTAGGGAGTCACTCTGGGACATCAAGAGGATTGAAATGGTGGGCTCTTTCCTAATCAGCTGATATTGAGTTAAATTTTCTCCACCCAAGAAAGTTGAAATTTGGTAGTGGGGCTCTCCGGGACAGTAATGTCTTTACTTTACGCGTATAGATTGTGAAATGGACATGGCGTTTGGACCACTCAGTGCATAAAGACATATTCATGTCACAATGTATCAGCGTGAAGCGTTGATACTTTTGATCTGAAAATTAGGTTGAATTTAAAATTAGTGTTCTTACATTTAATGTATGGTAATTTTTTAGTCCTTTCACTTCTTTCTGTCGACGCTTGAATTGATAAAAGTACGAGGTGGTTACTGTGGTGTGAGGATGTGACTTCTTTAAAGTTAGCATTATGTTCAAACTGAAAATTACTTCGATTTCCTGTACCTACCCGACTGACTTCAGTAAAAATAAGTCTCTGTGAAACAGGTATTCTTGATGTATGTTGACAGTTTAGTTGTTTCTAACTTAGTCTCTCTGCTGTTGTTCACTAAATGTGAAACATCACTCTGTACGATAAGACGAATGAAGGCTAATTTAGAGTTAGACTGAGGTAATATTGAGGCCCAAGAATGACCAGTAAAAAAGATAAACGACGCCAGTTTCTACTCTGAAGCACGTAATGACGTTTTCGTAGTCACGATCTCAGCAGAAAACGTGAGCAAATCTGATGCGTTTCAGGATCTATCTACCTACAGGAACGTCAGCACTGCTCCACTTACCTTCATCTCGGTCGTGATGCAGTAAGTGTCATTCGCATCAATGAAAAAGGATTTTACAGCCAGATAAATGGGTAATTTGACGACTGAATGAGATAACACAGTCAGCCCAACCTTGAAGGCTCCAGCAATGTTTCTTGTGTTTATCCATAAAATGTTACAGAAGCAGCAATATGGGTAAAAAATTATACCATTTCACTTGAGCAAAATTTCCAATAGATGCCATTTTGTCTCTAACGTACGGAAGTCATAATTCTATCAAGTTAATCAATGATTGCGCCACATGCCTATTATGTGAGTAACCACAGTAACGTAAATTAATTACTGTAAACTACTGTAACAGATTTTCATACAAACATTGCAAACATGAATACTACAGCATAAGTATAAATATAAACTTAAATGTACAAACAAAGAATAAATAATTTATGATGGGTGATAATATCTATTGGTAGTATATCGATAGCTGTCACTTAATGTCCCAGAGGGTCTCCCTATCAAATTTCAACTTCCAAGTTTCTTTCCAGTCTAATAGTGGTTGAAATCATGTTTAACAAATTAACTGAGAAGGATCACCTGTATGAAACAATTTGTTATTCAGACAACCACACTCATACCTCAGATTGTTGGCCACGCACTACGCAGTGATTAACATAATACGGTTAGGTAAATCGAGAGTTTTCCAACGACTGGCGAACGATTTTTGTACGATGATAAATGCCGTAGCAACTATTTGGTTGTAAGCGATAATCATCAGATAAAAAGTAACACTTTTCGGTAACGGTAAAACTTTTTTCAATGTGCCAAAGTAATACATCAAATGTCAAAAAGTAAAGAAAAAAGGCCTAAAGGCTAAAGAGTTTTTTATTCATTAACTTTCACTTATACGATAGGCAATTACTTTATAGTTCTGCCAAATATCGAATATTATGTACAAAGTACAATGAAACAAGTATGAAGGCAGCTGTCCAGTGACGCAGTCCCTCTCATAAATAGTTATACATTATCACTAATTAAAATAAAGTGTACCTATTACACATATAGTTGTAACACAAATAGGAGTATTTTTGCAGTAACATGATAAAACATTGACTGTGATTTAATTTTGTGCACGATTCGATCCATAATGTCCATTGCTCGTTTTCTTTTGAGGCCCAGAGTGACACGTTTTTCCCATGAACATAGGAGGACTACGAATGCAGATGACTGACGGATTCTGTATGTTTGTCATTGTAGAGTTTATGACGAATTCTGCTGTGTGAACGCCTCGATCTATGTGGATGTCAGTGTTTCTGACAAACTACGGGACATTGTGGAAATTATTATTTGTTTTGTAGCGTTTGAATCCTATTAATTTGCGATTTGCTAATCATTCCACACAATGAGTATCCGCATTGCCATATCGATCTAATTATTGAAGAGGCGATGCACGACCAAGTAATGATTTTAACAAGTGAATGCATGTACGAAATCTTGAATAGCCCACTATGATGATCAAACTAGAGTTTTTGAGCACATTAAATTAGTCAAATTTCAAAAAATGTGTCCACAAAATGGTTAAAATAGCTTGAAACGGCTGAAAATGGTTAATTTCATGTTTTTTAGCGCACAATCAACAAAAAAAAAGTTTATCAACGATGAACTAGAACATTAAAATACGTATTTACCCACAAAATTATGCTGCAAAATGTGCTTGAAGTTCATTTAAATTTTCCCAAAAAATCGATCAAAACGGCAAAAAAGCTATAAATCCAAAATCTTTTTTGACCTGCTGAATAATATTTAGAAGAGTTTTCTTGCCGTTAAATTGGTAGTTAACAATTTATCTGCACTCAAAGTACTCAAATTCAAAAACATATCATAATGTTATACGACAATTTACGAAAATTCGCTCATACGATAATGCTGCATGATTGGAACTTCTTTTTAGCGAATTTTCGTAGAAAATGATGCTATTGCAATGGCTTCAAAAATTTTAAAATCAAAATTTTCGAAAATCTTCTTCAATGAAATCCGTTTTTAGAGAGTCTGAGACGAATCCCAGAGTTTTACATTTTTTCGTATATATATATATATATATATATATATATATATAAATCACTTGGTAAGAAAAGAAAACAGAAAATTACAACACAAAACTATTTTTAATATTTCGGCTTCTGCCTTTTTCAAAACTATGAGAGAAAATGATTAATTTGGGCTGTTTGCAACGTTGGCAAGGATTGTTGTAACTTTGGATATCGCTTCAACGTCTAATATTCAGTCCTGGAGGATCGTAGGCACCTAACACGTTGCTATGGGCTTTTTCCGACTGGTGAAGTATTCTCTTGTTGTCGTTGGGCCTCATTTTTTTCAAGAGTTTAATGCCAAAACAATCATCAAAAGATGAATTATGCGTAATGGCATGTCGGCTTACAGGGAGATCATCGTCTGACCGAACCACGGATGCTCGATGGTTGTTCACCCTCAAGTTGAGTGGAGTTTCTGCTTTCCCCACGTAAAAGGCAGGACACTCTTTACAAACCAACTCATACACACACATAGGTGTCTGGCATTCTGCTGATCCTTTGCATGTGTATGAGTTGGGATTGTTCGGAGACTCATACACATGCAGAGGATCAGCAGAATGCCAGACACCTATGTGTGTGTATGAATTGGTTTGTAAAGAGTGACAGGAGCCTTTTACGTGGGGAAAGCAGAAACTCCACTCAACTTGAGGGTGAAAAACCATCGAGCATCCGTGGTTCGGTCAGACGATGATCTCCCTGTAAGCCGACATGCCATTACACATAATTCATCTTTTGATGATTGTTTTGGCATTAAACTCTTGAAAAAAATGAGGCCCAACGACAAGAGAATACTTCACCAGTCGGAAAAAGCCCATAGCAACGTGTTAGGTGCCTACGATCCTCCAGGACTGAATATTAGACGTTGAAGCGATATCCAAAGTTACAACAATCCTTGCCAACGTTGCAAACAGCCCAAATTAATCATTTTCTCTCGTAGTTTTGAAAAAGGCAGAAGCCGAAATATTAAAAATAGTTTTGTGTTGTTATTTTCTGTTTTCTTTTCTTACCAAGTGATTTATTGAAGCTCTTGTAGAGTCATTATTCAAGTGATATATATATATATATATATATGTCCTTCAGGGCGATAACCCTCCTTAGGTTTGTGAAAATGAAAGAATCAACTTTCAAAAAATGTGCTAAAAGAATCAATAAAAATTGCTAAAAATCTGTTTATTAACGATGATCTAGATATCTAGAACATTAAGAAATTTATGGTGAAAAATGTACTTGAATTGCACTAATATTTACCAAAGAATAGAGAAAAACTGCGAAAAAGCTAAAAATCCTAATTCTTCTTTTAATTGCCAAAAATGATTTAGAATGAGGTTTATTGTCATAAAATTGGTAGTTAACAATTTCTGTTAACAATTCCAGACGATAACTTTTCTTAGGATGGAGATAAAAATTCCGTTCTTGCGCCAAAAAATCAAGCTTTCCGAACGAAAGAATGAGTTCGTTGGCCAGTACTTTTTGAGCATATTAAAGTTGTCAAATTTCAAAAAATGAGCTAAAAAAATCACTAAAAATAGCTAAAAACGGCTAAAATTAGTTGATTTTATATTTTATGGCAGAATATCGCACAAATAAAGTTCATTGACTATAAAATAGAACATTTAAGAATTCGTATACAAGATTATGTTGAAAAATGTACTTAAATTTCATCAAAATTTGCTTTAAAATAATCGATAAAAACTACAAAAATGCTAAAAATCCTTTTTTTTTTTTTTTTTTTTTTTTTTTTATCGCTGAATATTATTTAAAACGAGTTTTTTGTCATAAAATTGGTAGTTAACAATTTATTTTCCCTCATAGTCCTTAATTTTCAAAACGATGTAACCTCTTTTTGAATAGCAAGTTATTATTTAGAATACTTTTTTTCTTTTTTTCATAAAATCAATAGTTAACATTGTCCTTGCAATCAAATAGCTCAAATTTCAAAAGGATTTAACGTTATACAATACCATAATTTACGAAAATTCGCTCATATGGTCATGCTGCATGGCTGAAATTTTTTTTTTGCTGTATTCTCTCAACTGTACTACCTATACTATAGCTTGCGACGGGTTCACTTCAGTTCCGCGGTCAAGGGGAAAACGCGTCAGGACCTCCCCGCTCCCTCAGACCCCTTCCGTCGGTCGACGTTCCAATACGGCCCATTTGCGTCACGGGGCCCTGAACTTTGAGTGTTGGACCTACAACCTACAATGAACCAATAATGTAGCATTAGAGCCCCCAAAGTCATTCCTGCCAGTGCTCCCCCTTCAAATGTACTTGTCTGAAACGCAAGGATACCCACTTTGGTACTGCAAATTTGGTTTTGACCTCGACCAATCTCCTTTTATGCGTTTGAGATGGGAACGGAAAGGAAGTGCAAATATTTTAACCACTCTTTCTGGTTCTTGTATCCGTTCACCGGAAGGAAACTAAATTTTAGCTAATCGTTCAGACCGTCACGTTCATGTTAGGTCGAATGGAGTTGTTTTTATTCACATAAATGTAAAACCTAAGGAGATACCTCTAAAGAAATACAGAGAAGAAGACGAGAGCCTAATCATGACTAAAAAATTCAACTGTTAATGATCGTACCTACCCCACCTATCTACGAGTATCTATACTTATATAAAACTCGGCCCTTCGGGCCTCGCAAGGGGCTCCGCCCCCCCGGACCCCCTGGTTGCCACCCGCTTTGAGCATTCGGCTAAAATGCTAAAACATCGAATATGCTTTCTTCCCGCTAATTCGTACATGTACATTCGTACTAATTCGTAGATTCTCGCTAATTTACCTAATAGGTACTACGTGATAAATGTTATACTAATCGAAATTAAAACAGGGTACCTAGGTAGGTAATTTTCTGTTATGGTGCGCGTCTACAATTGAGGAGCTGACATGGAAAACGAGTTAAGTCCAAAAATCCAAAGAACATTTTTTTTCGTCGAAGTGCAAGTTAGCAGTCACGCCAATGGCCTTAGGTCCTCCCGTCCTTGCTAGATCGCACCCTGAATAAATGTGTGACCTTTACATGGAGATGAGATGATGTCCAAAAAAATCTGATAAGAGTTCAGAGGGAGTTCCTACGATTTTTGGACTTAACTCGTTTCCCATGTCAGCTCCTCAATTACTATAACCAAGACTAACTTCTCAACCAAGTGACAACAAAACAAGCGGCATTGTTTACTATATCCATTTATAACATAAATAAATATAAAACTACGACATGAATAGAAGAACGAGTACGAAAGAAATACGTGATAAATCGAGAGCTTTCCAACGAGTGGAGAATATAATTAATTGTATCCGGTGAAAAATAAATAAGTTTCGTTTCTCCAGCAACGGCTTGGTTGTACGTGAAAAAAAAAAAAAAAAAAAAATGAAGCATGTTCCATGCTAAAATTTTGTGACACATCCGCGTAACGATTTTCGCTAATTAGTCCAAGGCTAAAGCATGTTCCATACTCAAAAGGATTCTGTCTTGAGTGTTGCTTTCACGGCCAAACAGACTAAGTGACCCGAACTTTTTTTTTTTTTTTATCGTGACCGGAAATCTCCCGGTCAGAATATAGGCTATGTATCGTGTCATGAGCCTGATCAGTAGAGTGAGCCCTGATTCTAATTCCTTTCCTATTCATCCCAAGATGCTGAAATTTGAAACGGAACCTCTTTAAGACTGTTGGATGATAATGGCAGGGTATGGAGCCAGCCTGATCAGCAGAGTGAGCCCTAAGGAAACGTTGCTGTACCACAAGATGTCTCATTTCTTTAGCCACGGCGAGACCCCTTCAATATTCACCTTGAAAGGCCTATATCCACTACTATACTACTGTAATACCAATCGTACCATGGTCCTATATTTTACGGGAGTCCTGTATTTTGCCCTCAAATGTACTTACGTTTCTATCTACTACTATAATCTCCAATTGTAATACACCTCAACAGGGAGTTCCAGGGGGGCCAAGCCCCCCACGGATGTGCGTGGAGGCGAGCGAAGCGAGCCGGAGCGGCTACTAGAATATATAAATCTCCTTATCTATCGCAATCCTGTGGGCTCTCTACATCTCTTTTCCCCCTACATTATGAATATTATTTCCCTGAAGGGTTGCGTATTTGTGCAACAGAGCCCAGATTTGATTTTAAAATTTTAAATTTATTTTTAATTATGAAATTCATCAAATATTCCGCCTATAATCCTATAAGTTCTTGTGAATCTAATGAGAGTTGCAGAAGCTTTTCGTGTTGCATGAGTTTCACGTTCGCGTAGTCTATATGAATATTATCTGTCGTCCATTCCTCAACTGTTGCACTCAAAACTCAAAATCTCAACTCAAAATGTAACAAAATCAACACGTTCGGTGGAAAGAACGTTTTGAGGATTCAACGTTTATATATGCTCAGAAGCACTAATTGGTATAGCAATGAACTTTACATGACGTTTTTTCCTATATGGATTGCCCAATAAACTCAGATAACCGTACACATACACATGCTTCGAACACATGGTTCATGGTCCGCGTTGGTTGGTGGATATGCAGGCGAAGAAATAAAAAAACAGTATCGTTGGTGTTCCGTTGATGTTGATGTGGTCGACATCTGGTACTGACTTTATGGTATATGTAGGAAAAACTTAGCACCACGAGTTTTCTTGATGGGTTATATGCTTCCTGAAACATTTGAGAAGATGAGGCTACGCTGTACCTCCTGCTCAAAACCATAACCCAATCACTTCACAGTTCTCAATATTATATAAGGCCTGAAATACCGACTACATGGCTCTTACATTCCTTTCTTCTCTTGATCTATAGAGCTATTTTGGTTGGGGTCGTTTGTTCCCCACCTAATCTAGCATCCAACCATTGTTTCCGACTCTATTCAATCTTCACACTATATCACCTCTTCTGTTCTGGCCAATGGAGGCCTCACAGTGGACTTATTAAAAACTTCAAGCTGTTTCAAGCGAAAAAAATTAGCTATTAACGTACGTTGTTTGAGATCAGAAGAATAAAATGCCAACTCTGCCAACGTGTATTGTCTCTATGATGCTGTTTTCACTGAAGGTACCGCAACACTTCGCCCTCCAGTTGCACGATCACCGTGGAATTTAGTGGAAGTCTTCGGCCATTCACTATACTGGAAAGCGCTACCTTTTTGCTTACCCATGAGTTTGTTTGTGTGCATGTGTACTTTGTTCCACTGAAAGCCTATGCGTAAAGATTCCCATATCACTAGCGTCATACCTAGTCCCAGTATAACTCGCGTCTTACCCCAATGTAATACATAGGTATTGTGGAGTCAACTGACAAGGGACATATTTCTCTCACGCTTTGCCGCATTAATGGAGCGAATCTCTAAAATATTTCTAATGTGAGTAAAATGTGATGATTTAGAGACTAAACCGTGTATTTTTATCAAGATCTAATAAAAATGTTAAGTTGGCCGTTTCAAGAATTGTTTTTAAAACAGGAAAATATGATTTTTTCTTTCTTCTAGTAGGCAGGCACTAATTTCATCTTCGTTACGTTTTACGAAGCGCACCTCAGAACATTAATGTCAAAAAGCACTTTATCGGCGTGTCGGGCTGCAGCAAATCTGAAATATGTTCTCATAGCTTCCTGCGCTTAGTGTTTCGTCCGTCTTGAATTATTTTTCCGCTGTGTGGAACAACGGATAATCCGGCTGGATATCGAACACAGCTACCGGGGGAGGGTCCGACGGGTCACAGCGGAGAAATACGCATACGAGCGATATTTCAATCCTCTCTACCCAGGCACACCCGCCACGCACCACCCTGGGTGTGGTGTGCGCATCCCCGTAAAAAACAATACACTAAACCGAACAAGGCGTTTTTGCCCTTAGGGCCGGTTTATCAATCACATTTATCCAATGGATAAGGGGGATTTATCTAAGGGATAGTGTTATCCTCCAGATAACACAATAGGGGCTGTTTATCCATCCCTAGTTAAACCTATCTGGCGTTTTAATTTATCTGGTCCCTGGATGGCTGGATAACAACTATAACTGGAGGTTAATGATATATCCAGAGCTTTCTTACCTCAAATAAGTTTATTTATTTACAAAAATCTTATTTGAATCTCGTTTGATTGTCTTTATTTTTGTACCTTCCAATGGAATGGATATTTGGAGATTTGTCTTCACATAGCAGCAACGGCGAAGATTCTTTCATAGCATAATTTGTTGAAAAATTAATTTTTGGAAGCGAAAAGAATACCGTATATACCAAGTAAGACCCCGTGTAGATCACTTACTAATATGGGACTAGTGTATATTTTTATTGGGGTTTCGGTTGGACAAAGATACCGTTCTTTACGTTCTAACACAGATCGGAGATGAAATAAAGTCCACAACTTACTGATCACAATAATTCATTCATAATAATTCAGGTTGCAATATCGCAATTCGTGTATGTATTTCTCTGTCTAGAAATGAAGCAAATAGCAAATGGCAAAAATGTGTTGGTTTCTTATTTGCCGAGCTTGATAGCATGATGGACACTGTTATGTTGTGGACGTCAGACCCGGTTTTTTTAATAGTCGATCCATGAAGAATATGTAGCTCCTACTCTACTCTGTCGTAGCTGTATGCTCTGTCTACTCTCTCGTAGCCTTATTTTGTCGCCTACAGACACCAATGAGGATGCTAACGGCGCCATCTGCCAGACAGAATTTATCTGAGGAATAATTTTATCCGCTTGGTAATTCGGCATTGATAAACGACTCACATTCTTTATCTGGAGTATAGCTACCCTGCAGTTAATGTAGATAATTGATGAACGGGCCCTTAGTAGAAAATTAAATTATCAAGAAAGGTTGGCGCATCTGTCAAGGGGTTCTCCGTGATTGAATCATTTTGATAGGTTGATATGTACAAAATAAGTACCTACCTTGTGAATGTTGGTGAGTGTTACATTTTTCTGCGCAACACGCCCCTTTATACTGTTACGCCTTAAAATTACTCTCCTTCCGTATCAGTGACAAGTATAATAAACATCGTTATCTTGTTTATTGAGAGTAGGATGATCTTGTTATCACTTCACTTCTCTCCATTTTATTAGTGGTGTGTTTTTCTTGATTTTCGGGTTAATTTTGAACATCGTGGACGGAGTTGACACATTCCAACGCTAAATAATAGATTTTTGAAATTGAATTCAACCTTTTCAGACTAGAACTCATCGTTTCATATTCTGACTGTTTTATACTTGAGAATCAAACGATGGACGGCTAGATATCAGTAATGGGAAGTATGAAATTGTTCAGTGCTAAGGTAGTTAAAAATGGTGGATGAATTCAACAGACTACTTGGTTGGTAATATTAGGTGTAGTCGTAGGTATTGTGCTATCCATGTATTCATAACCGAATAAAACTACAGCACGAAATTGTTTGCGTCTATTACTCATAAATCATCAGTACGTTCGCACATCAGATTTTGAATCTGCTGCTCTTCTGAGTGCTAAGAATTCTTAGTGTGAAATTTGCTTGGAAAAAGTTTTATTTCGACTATAGAAGATAGATCAGATCGAGAGATAGATCTTCAGTTAGATTTTAAAAAGTTGACAATCTTATGATTATTAACTGCCTTTTTGATGATTTCTATGGTATTGTAGTAGCATAGAACTATCGACTTGGTCCTCAGTTAAATATCTCGTGTCTTCATTTGTAGGGCACATGCAGGATTTTTTCAATGTTTAACCTGTTCACCCCTGAAAATGTCATTCAAATTCTTTAATAGTAGTGCATGTTAAAAAACGCCACATTACCTATTTTTCAGTCTGAAACATGCTTTCCAGGGGTCTGACCATTTTGAGTACTGCTAAACACTCGATTCATTGATCTAGCTTTACCTATTAAAATCGCTATGTACATTTAAACCCATAGAAGAAAGCATCATTTTTAAAATGGCAATAATTTTTAAAATAAATCTCTTTCTCTATAACCTTTCCTGATTGTTTTTTTCCTATTGTTCATCCCTTTCATTAAAAATGCGTTTCTTATATCCAATACCAATACAGTATGCAGTAATTTATATGTATTATGTTGATGGATGCCTATATTGAGCAAAATATTACTTAATTTATTGACGGTTCTTCCGCTGACTCCAGATGCTGTTCAACTTGCTGTAAAAATCATGTTTTTCATTGATTCATTCATCGCTATGAGATGTAAATTTAATCAGTTGAACCTTTCGATATTTCGAGGTTGCATCCATAATTCTGAGATACGCCATGAAAGTGCAGTTTTAGGTTGCCAAAACTCCATTGAGAGATCGATATGGAACAGTTTATCTGGTAGGCATAGATTCAAGGTAACAGCGACGAGCCTACCTGTTCTGACGGTGCCTAGTGGCCTTGCCCTCAGGCACGCCCGCGATTCAGATTTGAATGCGAACAGCGGAACCGACTCTGACACACAATTGAGTACCTGCGTTTGTGTGAATGATTTCATTGTCGTTTTCGTTCGTAAAGCAGTCCTTGGGCCGTAGGATTAGGACCGCTGCCGTATACTGGTTTGTACTCGTAGCTTCAATACACGAACGGGAGGCTCATCTATCCCGCTTAACTCGCGGTGCCACACCTCTCATGGAATATTTTTGGAGAACCTACACTTATAGGTTTATAAGTCATAAAACTCCTATATTTTTCATATTCAATTCTCCACAACTAATTACCTGTATGAACAGCCTCTCAATAGAATCCCTCGTCAGGCCAACCATATACTCCAACGAAATCCAGCTCTAGAATTTTTCCATGATCAGCCATCTCGAACCTTCTGCTCAAAAATATTACGCCCCATCCACCGTCCGCCCTGAAATCTCTGTCCACATAGCCTACACCCATCTCAGCTACAAGAAGTTTTTGCTTGTGATCTTGACCTTATATATACATACATATACCTATATTGTTATTTTCTTTTCTTCTGAAACACCGATTTTGTTTCCTCATCAAGAGACGAATTTATTTTGTTAATAATATTGTGATTGGGCATCGCCCGTTTTGTAATTAAATAAATAAATATGGAAATAACCAACTAAACAGGGCATGGGATCTGCTTCGTATTATGTATATTGCTTAAAAGCTGGTTAGAAATTATAATTTGTGATGTATGTATGTAGTTAGTTACCAGCTAAATACTTTGGTCCCTAAGCCAGGTAGGTCATGAGGGTTTCAAGATGTGGAGAAATTAGATTTTAATCCTCCTTTATTTGCGAAGCTATGCATTTCGAGTGGAAAAAAAGAACCTCCACTCTTCATCAGGCCACATATAAATGATGGTTTCAGTATAATGTACACAGATGCAATCCAGAAGTCTTGGGAAGCACATAACATTTTGTGTTGGGCACATTGAAGTCAATGTAATATTCTCCCTTTCCTCAATGGTTTTGGGATATGTAATGGTAATCGCTAACATTACCAGCACTTGGGAAACACATAAATATGTGTGTTAGGCACAAGAATTCAATGTAATATTTTCCCTCTCCTCAGTGGTTTTGGGATACGTATTGGTTATCACATACAATACTGGCACGACTGTGAATAAAAATTAATAAAGAACCCCTATAACATTGCCATCACAAAAATAGTAGTCTGTGCGCATGCGCAAAGGTTAATGTATGGTGATGTATCGTCGGTTTCTTATCATGTATTGATCAGATTTCCTTCAAACTCGGGGAGTAGATGGTTATATGTTCCAAGAAAATTCCCTATTAATTATACCGCAATTGATAAAGTAATAACTATAGCGCATGCGCAAAACTAAAATTGTCGATACAGACAAAACTCCGAGACTAATGCGCCCGATTTTAATGAAATTTTCAAGGATTGTGCGGTTTAACTCTTAGACGTTCCCCTATGAATTTAATTGCCGTTGGATTATTAGTAGTCCTTGCGCATGCGCGAACGTTAATTTCTTCTAACGTAGACTTATCAATAATTTCGATTCGCACTTTGTTCGTCAACTAATTCTATTCGTCCAAGTTACAGTATGTGAGGAAGCTGCCCACCCAACTTGGCAGACTTTTTTTATGGTGTGCCCCCCCCCCCCCCCCCATCTTTGAGGGGATGTTTATTTTTTTTAAATAAGTACGGTTCTACAGTCAAATCATTTAACAATGATTAATTTTACACATGATTAGTTCATTATGGTTACTTAGCAGTATTGGTTTATAACTGAGCGTAATAAATCAGCTTTCCTTGACACTAGAGAGACTTGGAGATTATGAGATGCTGTGATAAAATGAGAGCATTCCAAAAAGAGGCTAACGATTTTCCTGCTATGAAAACTAAGGGAGTTACACTTCCCTAGTAACGCATTGGTTGTACATGAAAATCAATAGAAAACCCCACCGTGACGTGACGCATGTGACGCGACGAAAACAAATGGAAACGTCCTGTTAATCATTATTAAATGATAAAATGTATCTGTAGTCAGGCACTAAACATGGATAGAATTATAAAGAGAAAAAATATGATCAAGCCGAATTAGCAGATGATCAGTCCACTCTTGCTTGTCAAAGTAGCTTGAATGATTTTTTCTCTCCTCACTCGAGTGGTCAGTGGTCTCATTGATTCATTCATGGAATTTCTACTTAAATCAAACGAAAAAAGTACCGTTTATGAAGTTTTTGAGATCATAACTTTTGAAAATAATTGTCAGTCCCGAAATTTTACCAGTGGGATTGATTGAAAGTTATGGTGAGGATTCAGGTAATTTGAGATGGCAAGCTGATCTTATTTGCTACACAAGTGTTGCGCAGTACCAGGCAGTTTGCAAACTCGTGCTATCTGTAACTGTAGCTTCGTTCTCAGTGCGCGTTCTGACAGTTCTCGAAATCCCGGGACGTTCCGGAAGTTATGGAACAGCGTTCTGCTTTGCGAACGATATCTGAACTTGGAAGTGGAATAACCTGTAATGTAATTTGTTATCTCAGTCAACTGGCCTGACAACGGTAGGCTTACTCCTCCGAGAGCCCACGGCTTATTCTAAAATGGTAAACAAACTCTTCGTCGTCGAACCTTGGCACAATTTCGTCGAAAATATTCGAGTTTCGAGGATGTACACGAGATCCAACTACAACTTCTATCTTGTCCTCATCGTCCACAAACCATGAAACTTTACCACCACCATCGAAACTATCGCTTTCCGAACTTGACGAGCTACTAGTTGACATTTCGATGAAGAAATTCAAATGAAGAACAGCGAGCTACAGAACAAATTTTACAGGGAACACGCGGCAAACAAAGCCTAAGAGCATATTGTTTACTCCACGAGCTCCAAAAAATTGTCAAATACGCATGCATTAACTACGTCCTTACGTTCGAGTTCTGACACTTTCCGACAAAAATCGGGGACTATCAGAACCGTTCGGAACTGGGTTCGCAAAGCACTGCAAACGCCGAACTCGGCGTTCCGGAACTGGGCGATCTGGCACTGCCTCGACTGCGCTTGCCCAGAACCGTTCTGAACTGGCAGAAGGCACACTGATAACGAATCTTGTGTTTCGCTTTATTTGAACTGTTTAACGTTCAGTTGAATATTTCAAATTTCAATCAGTATATCTATGTTTGTGCTAAATACACATAACAACATTGAGCCATTGAGGCAAGCATCACAGTCCTCAGAGGATGACGAATCGGGCACATTTTGCATCACACCTCATCAGCAAATCACACCTAAGTTTAAAATTTTCTTGAAAATCGTGCGAATTTGTTATGAAAAATTTGTCGTGTTAAATGCACTTATGAATAACCAAGCCATTTTAATGAACTGAACGGAAACAACATGTTTGTTCGTGTTCGCCGGTCAACCCGATGTGAAAAGTTCTCATTAGGTAAGCCATTCATCCGGATAAGACAAAGGACGCCGAGCAAGGGAGCTCCCTGCGCGCTTAGTTGCTTAGGCTCCTCTGACGTCAATCGAGTCCCCGCAAACGGTCGCTGAATGTTTATGCCTCCCGCACAGCGAAATTCTTTTATTCATTTTCCCTTCGAAACTGGTTTATAAAATACTGCTGCTCGTTAGGCCATTGAGAGTTTTTGTTCAGTTCCCCGCGGGATATCTTGCTGGATTGGTCACACCTTTACGATCTGGCTCTTAACCTGTCAAGCCACGTACTTGTCAACGTTTGAACGTAAATAAATCCTCCAATATGTGACTAGTGAAATGTTCCTTGTGAGATACCTCTGCTTCTCGGCTTTGTCAGATAAAGTAAGTTTTGTTTTTCATATCATTCACGTAGGTACCTAGAAGTTTAGATTAAGGTGACTTTTTCCAACATTCAAGCCAAAAATTGTTCCAATTTATTCTAGAATGTAATTTATTATGACTAGAGGGTTCGATGTCAAGATTCCTCATTTTTAGTATGGATGCTGGATTGAGCTTTGAACAAGATTAATCCATTCGAGTCATAATCCCAAAAGAACATCATAAACTCCAATTAACATGTTTTGCAGGGTTATGTAATCCAAAATCCCAATACACATCTAACGCGCCACCATTCATTAATAACCTAATCCTTCACCATGCTGTAAGGGTTGATCCAATCCAAGAAGAGTCAAAGATGATCAACTCCGCTAAAACTGGTGCATTTCCCCCTCAAGTGATTTGCATTTTACTTATTTTAGGGTCGGTTTCACCAACGACCCCTAACCTTGGTTCATTGTTTTATGGAACCAGAGATTTGAACGTTGATTTGAAACAAACGGGTTTCACCAATGTAATCTATGTTACACTGTTATCAGTAAACATAGATTTACAGCGTTTCCATGAGACGTCGATTTAGGGTCGGTTTATCAATTAACTACATTAACTCAGGATTGCTATACTGAGAATAGCGCTATACTCCAGATAAATAATGTGAGTCGTTAATCAATGCCGAATTACCTAGCGGATAAAATTATCCCTCGGATAAATTCTTTCTGGCAGATAGCGCCGTTAGCATCCTCATTGGTGTCTGTAGGCGACAAAATAAGGGCGATTTACGCATGGAGCTACGACAAAGTAGAGTAGGAGCTATGTTTTGTTCGTTGGTCGACTTTTTAAAAAAACTCGGTCTGACGTCCACAGCACAACAGTGTCCAACATGCTATCAAGCTTGGCAAATAAGAAACCACCACATTTTTGCATTTGCTATTTGCTTCATTTCTAGAGAGAGAAATACTAGAGAGAGAAATACTAACACGAATTGCGATATTACAACCTGAATTATTGTGATCAGTAAGTTGTGGACTTGATTTCATCTTCGATCTGTGTTAGAATGTAAAGAACGGTATGTTTGTCCAACCGAAACCTCAGTAAAAATAAGCACTCGTCCCATATTAGTAGGTGATCTACACCTACACGGGGTCTTACTTGGTATATACGATCTTCTTTTCCATTCACCGCATTATGCTACAATAGAGTATTCTCCGTTGCTGCTATTTGAAGACAAATCCCCAAATATATCCATTGGAAGGTACAATAAAGACAAAGTTGAGATTCAAATAAGATTTTTGTAAATAAATAAACTTGTGTGAGGTTAGAAAGCTCTAGATATCTCATTAACCTTCAGTTATAATCGTTATCCAGCGGTCCAGAGACCAGATAAATTAAAACGCCAGATAGGGTTTAACTAGGGATGGATAAACACCCCCTATTGTGTTATCTGGAGGATAACGCTATCTCTCAGATAAATCCCCCTTATCCATTGGATAAATGTGAGTGACAAACCGCCCCTTAAAGTTTAAACGTTGGCTGTCGATGGTCTTGCATGGATCTGTCCCCGCGTAACTGCGAACACTGAATTACGTAAACAACGTTATTTCTCGTCATCTAAAATTTAAAAAAAAAAAAAAACCGTTGTTGGAGAGGAGGATTTTATTTTATGAAGCGTTTGTCAAACTTGATTATTGATTGATGATTGATCGATGATATTCTTTAGTGATTGATTGAGAAACTCGTTATTCCCTTCATCTTATTGGACTATTCTCTCGATGCGAGACAAATGGCAACAGCTATGAGCGCGTGGTTCATATTGAAACGGAGCAATAGTAAAACATTCCAATCGTGAATTTTTGTTATTCATAATATAGTTGCGTTAAAGTTCATATTTAAGAATTATAGTCTAAGTAATAATTCTAAATTCTTAAAGTAGAGCAAAAAATGTTATAAAATTAATATGCTGTTATAACTCGGAGCTGCGCGCTCCCCTTGACACCGCTGGGGAGAACACAGACCCTCTTTTGCTGCTAGAACCTCAGCTAAACATTGGAGGAACGTGGAAAACGCTACATTTCAAACTTTAACTTCATGGTTTGAGTAACATAGAATTCAGCTCCGATCTCACTCAGCTGTTTTGGGAGGCTCTAGATTTTAGTTTCGTAGGTCGAACATCAAGGAAATTACCTCAGGAACTCACTCAGCTGAACTTGTGGGTTTCAGACTTTATAATTATTCATCTCTACATGCATGAAGAGACCAATATTTCAAATGTCAGCTTCATGGGTTGAATAGCAAAGAACCAAGGCCCGGATCTCACTCAGCTGTTCTGGGAGGCTCTAGACTTCATGAGTCGTTTTTAGAAGTCCCAAGGGGCCTCTATTCCGAATTTCAGCTTCAAAGTTTGAATTTTAAAGAAATTAGCTCCAGGGCTCACCCATCTGATCTTGGGAACTTCAGGCTTTATGATTCGTTTCTGGATGTCCCTAGAGGCCTCCATTTCAAGTTTCAGCTTCATAGGTCGAACAGCAAAAAACTTCATGATTCTTTTTTAGACGGCCCAAGGGGCCTCTAGTCCGAATTTCAGCTTCATAGCTTGAATAGCTAAGAATTTAGCTCCGTATCTCACTCAGCCGATCTGGGGAGACTACGATTCGTTTCTTGACGTCTAAAGCCTAGATCGTCCCATGAGACCTCCATTTCATATTTCAGCTACATACCTAGCTTGAATTTTAAAGAAGTGTGGGTGTGGCTATAACAGGTGGCATCGTTTGAAAATCGGTATCGAAAAGGCGAACCAGGTTGAACACTATTGCTGGGTAAAATATACCACATTACTTCTTAGGAATATAAACATTTTCTACTTGTTAACGAACTAATGCGCTTTTTTTGTGGACCGAATTGGTATAGAAGAACTATACTGTGGTGTATAATGATACTTTGGTTGATATAATGATTTTATATCTCGTTGGTCCAAAATAGACCCGGAGGTCCATAGGGGCGCCTTCAGAAAGTGGCAGATGGACTAATTACCTCCATATCCTCCTCACACCAAATCAGGAGTTATTGACCTAATCAGGTTTTCTTCTTGGGTATGGGTATGACAGGTACCTTTGAATATCGGTGTCGAAAAGGCCAACAAGGCTGAACATATTGCTGGGTAAAATATACCACATTACTTTTTAGGAATATAAACTTTTCCTTCTCGTTAACGAACTAATGCGCTTCAGAAAACATTATCAGTATCACTATCACTCAGTCCTACTTATGTGGATCGTCATTATAAAGCTAAAGCGATTTGACGTGCTGATACACAACAACGCAACTTCGATGCTAGTTGTGGATTGAACACCAAGCCGCCGTGGTCACTGTCATCATACTTATAAAAGAAGATCTGGTAATATTCATACCTACATTTCACGACCTTATTTTGATTGAATTTTTCCTCAGAGTAATTTCCTGTAATAGGCATCAAGTCGTCAGAGCTTCCTGTTTCTAAGGAGTGTTCCAATTATTTCATTGTTTTGCTCATTTCTTTTCGCATACTCGCCGCACCTCATTCTAGTCTTTGATGAATTATAGAAATAATCTCATGGTCAAGGTTTGAGTTATTATGGTGACACGGGGAATAAATGTCGTTTTAATTGATGTAGTAGTTGCCTTCGGTTTTGTCTGAACGGTGCCCATATAGGTAGCCGCTAGCTCCTTCGGGTCATAATTGCTTGGTTACTCCTTATTTCTGTGTTGAACCTATGCATGTTTTCTTTTTCCCTCATGATGACAGTTTTTACTAGATAATTAAAATGATTTTTTCCCCTTTTTTTCATCCGAATTATTGTTTAGACCAAGGGTTGGGCGAGTATAGTTAGTTAGTTGTCTTGCATTTCATCATTGTTAGATAAATATTGGGCCTTGCTAACGTAAAATTTATGCAAAATACCACAGTTCACCATAGTTCATTGAAATTGAATTGGTGTTTCGATTTGTTCTATACTTATGTCAACATCGTTTCCTTACAACTGAAATGTGTGATTGTCAAATGGAGTGGTACCTAGTATTTGTCTGACGTAAAATTTTAATATCCAACCGTTGGTTTTCACTCCATAAAGCATATACTGATCAAATTTTAAGATTTAAGTATCGTGACGGACGCAATATAAGAAGTTTCTAAATATTAAAGTGTGTTAAAAGAACTTATCTAGCTTTGGTCGAATTTTGTTCTTCTTTTGTCCTGCCGACGCTTTACTGCTTTACACGGCTTGTCAAAAAGACTTTGTCAAAACGGTGATTGTCAAAACTTACGTTTGCCGAACCAACTTGTCAAGCAATTACATTTACTCAACTTTGTCCTAGACTAACGCTTGTAGCGAAAGCTCATTTTCGCACACGCCTAGCTGAGGAGATCCGAAAGATCGAAACGAAGTCTACTAAACTTGGCTACCCGTTGTAAATTGGGTCCAAAAACTTAACTTTGGTTGAAAAACTCGTCCCGTTTCCGTACGTTGGTGGGAATTCAGAATTTTTGGAATTTTTGAACTTATAATTACAAACACTTTTCGGAAACACTGTTTTCAGCAAACAAGCTAGTTTAGTTCAATCAAAATCGTTCCACTGCTGCTGATGAATCACCGTGCCTTCGTTGAAAACGAAAAATTCCAAATTCCCACCAAAGTGCGGAAACGAAACAAGGTTTTTCTACCAAAGTTTAAGTTTTTGGACCCAATTTCCAACGGGTAGCCAAGTTTGGTAGACTTCTTTTCGATCTTTCAGATCTCTTCAGCTAGCGTGTGCGAACGTGAGCTTTCGCTCCAGGACAAAGTTGAGTAAACGTAATTGTTTGACAAGTCGGTTCGACAAACGTCAGTTTTGACAAACGTCGTTTTGACAAAGTCTTTTTGACAAGTCGTGTAATTACAATCACTCTTCGTAAAAGCTGTTTTCAGTTTTTCTGCTTTGTTTAATCGACCATCTTCCTCTCAGGTACCAAGAAAACGATGACGTTTCACCTATCGTTTACCTATCTATTGCCAATTGGTTAGTTGGGCTCTACCTGACAATTATTAAACTGACAAGTATGGAAGGAATCTGAATGTTTTATCGTTTGTAATGTAATTTTACTTTATGGAAGGTATTTGAATTTTTCACCGTTTGCGAATAAAACGGTTTATGTTCGTAAGTTTATATTCACTGTCACTCGGCCTGTCCACGCTTTTTTCGCGGTACACGCACATATAAAAAGGAAAATATCGCATCATTTATCTTGTCTACGTTTTCCTGTGTCACCTCACCGTTTCCAACGATATGTCGGTGTTATTTATACATACCTCGTCAAGGATCTCCAATCAAAATGGAGTCAATATTTTTCGTGACGTCACAGGGATTTTCGATGTTTTTTGTATTGTTCGGGGGTTCGTGTACGTCTTTGTGAGCTCAGCTGTGTAATCGCACCTATCAATAATGATTAACTAGATATGCTTTTACTAGCGGTATTTCAACGCAAAGAACCGTTTGAATTATCGTCTTTTATTCTAGACAGATTCGGATCTGGTAGACACGTTGGAACAACCAGACGATCGACGTTTAGATATTGCAAACAGAAAATCTATTGACGTAATATTACTGCATGATGCAAAGTGTTTTGAATAAATTTTTTATTCATACTATAGTTTATAGTGAACCAATGGTTACGTGAAGGCAATTAACAGCTTACAATGATAACTACATTGCTACCCACTGTACCCATTCCGTGCTACTGTATAAATCATAAAACATACCAAATATGGAGTAGGTACTTCAAAAATAAATTCGAATAGGTACTTGGATAAGTAAACAGTTGCGATTCACTCCTGAATTGATGTATGTATTTTTTTAATTTTCTTGTCAATGTCTTAGACCTTGAGGAGAGTAAACGGATGTACGTACAGCGACCCGGGTGGTTTCTTCTGATTCTTTGGAAAGACGTCTATAAATGAGACCAAAAAACAACTGTTACCTTGAAAGTTTTCGGGATCTCGATTTTTCAATGTTTCAATCCTTAATCGCTTCCCTTTCAGGGTTGATCAAAATGTTCTCCGGCCTATTTATCACTTTTGAGTCAAATTTCATAGGTTTGGTCCTTTCTGAAAAAAGCTTAGAACAGTGGATGGACGAATTTTTTTATTATTCGATTTTTGGATTCTACACGTCTTGAAACGCAAACTTTTGAGGAGGGATAAAAAAAATTATTTTTCTTGGTCGATTAGAAAGGTTTGTTATTGAAAATAATAAACCTAAACAACTATTCATTACACAAAGGTAAATTATTTCTGTACCATATGTATTGCTCTCCTGCGCAGATCACTGAGTAAATAACCATGAAGGCCATCGAGGGACCCCTATTACATGTTATATTCGTGATCAGTGTCAAATTTCCCATAACAATCAGTAGAAAACGGAATTTTTTCCATCCTTACCACAGAGTAGAATAGGAGTTAGAGATCCTGTACCATATACTGTAGAGTAGAGTAGGATCCTGACCATTGTGACAGTTCCCGCGAGATCCAAGAGAATGCGCTGCGCGTCCGTCGCTTCGGTGCCAGGCGTCCATTCTCATGTTGTTGAATTGCTGTGGTTGGCGATAGATGAGGAACCAAGAACATACGATAATAGTACGATTTTTATCTCTTATGGTACTGTTACACCCCTCTCTCTCTATGAGTGCGGATTTAGGCCCCCATTGCACCCCTGGGGCGCTCTAAGTTCATTACATGGTAGCAGAGCGTGGTTAGGATTATGTACGGCTAACGCCAAGTAATCCTATCCACTATTTTTGGGGCGTTAATGTTTCAGAAGAAACATGGCCCGGGCATTCCAGAAGGAATACCCATTATACTCCCTTGGATACATAAATACTTTCATTGGTTCTTGATTATTAGTTTCTCAATTTTCTCTCTCATATTGTTTCTATTTAATGTACTTAATTTTTTCCAATGGCATTGTTCCCAAACTCAGGGCATCGTTCCCTATCTCATAAGTCCCCATAGTGGGCACCTTCCACTGTAAGTCTCCAAAGTTGAGCAAGTTATTTCCCCAGGGCATAGTTCCCATTTTCGTAAGTCCCCAAAGAGGGCAGCTCCCTACTGTAAGTCTCCTGGTTGAGCAAGTTTTGATTTGGGGTTAATCACCTAATGAATAATTCATATGAAGATTCATCGACAATCCATCCTGTTTTAATTTCTCTTTTTTATCCTCAATCGCCAATGTAGCTATTTATTAGTGAGCATCAGTTCTCAAAAATCAAACTATTTCACCTAGTTTACATACCTGCTCTTCATTCAAGTATGTTTTTTAAGGGGGGGAGTGTGACAGTTCCCTCGAGATCCAAGAGAATGCGCTGAGCATCCGTCGCTTCGGCGCAAGGCGTCCATTCTCACATTGTTGAATTGCTGTGGTTGGCGATAGATGAGGATCCGAGAACAGGAAAATCATTTTCTCTGAACATAGCACATATGCTGAACATAGTACGAGTTGTATCTCTTATGGTACTGTCACACCCCTCTCTCTCTCTCTATGAGTGCGGATTTAGGACCCCATTGCACCTCTGGGGCGCTCTAAGTTAGTTACACCATATATGCTAAGCACGCTCTGGGAAATCCCATCAAGCCTTGAATTTTGCGTTCATTTGGAAACCTTACGTTTTGTAGTTGACTCCGAACTCAAAAGCCTTCTCTTTAGGAAATTTCATATTTTTTAATTTCAAGGTGCTCAGATTAATAGATGAACGTCTTACACATCCTGTAAGTACGTGTAGCACACATTCTGAAGTACCTAGTCACCTCCCTTTTACCATTGGGTTACCATGACCGCATTCGTTAGATACCTTTTACCTTTTTGCTGCCGAGTCTACCTAAAGGTAGCCTTGTTCTCACTTTCGGGAGAGGAAAAATTTTTGGTCTCCAAAATCAAAATTTCCACTCGCATTTTACGTTTTAGACCATTCTGAACAATTTACTTTGGTCCAATGATTTTCTGTCTTTCTGTGAAATTTTCAGGGGATGTGCGGACTAGGGGGTATCAGTTTCATCGTTCTTGACTCAATACCTCACTCTGCGCATGCGCAAACGTATATTCTACCAATCATCATTTTCTCACGTCCTAGTCGTCCGATCTCGCTCAAATTCGGAGGATAGTTGGTGGATGACGGTTTGATCATCCCTTATCAATTTCAACATGATTGTATCATTAAGAGATACTGCGCATGCGCCTATGTGAAATCCTTGTAGCGACCTTAATTTTCACTGTTTTCACCGGATTTCGATGAAATTGTCAGAGAATGTGCGGGTTAGGTTGTAGATGGTCCCCTATCAGTTTCATTGTTGCCAAATCAATACTTCATTCTGCGCTTGCACAAACGTAAATTACATTGAGTATCATTTTTTCGTTTCTTAATTGACCAATTATGATATTTCACGCTAACTCTTGATTTACTCTTTTCCGCTATGGTATTTTTCAAGATCATTTAACACTTTCCAATGCATTCATGATAGGTAAACGCGGAAGCTATGTGCCACACCCAACTTGGCAGAAGTTTTACCTTTAACATATGTACTGCTATCCTCTTTACTATCTTCTTTACAATGAGGGACCTCCAGACGCAGCACTCAACAATAAAGCTGAGAACCTCAGGGTCGTCCCTGGAAATCGGCTTGTTCGGGGCGAGTGCCACTGACGTCAATGAGACTGCCCAGGTGGCTTGTGCGTTCTTCTTCGGGCCACTGTCCTCACCAGTTAACCCAATCCCGATTATAAATAATAAAAAAACTAGTTCTCATGAGAACCGGTTGCGGGGTACAGAATAAGCGCACGCCAGCACACCATCGCACAAAAAACCAATATTCACTTCATACTGACCTGCTGATCTCATGAAAAAGTATATTTCCTAGTTTTTTAGGGGCTCATCAATATTTTTGTTTTGAAATTTTTATACTTTCAACCGATCTTTTCGACGTTACTTATATGGATGTTAATTCATCTTGAAAGCCGATATTTAAAAAACATATTTTCCTCTCTTGAGACCTCGAATACCGCAAGATATCTCGCTACGTCTTGACGTTGGGTACACAAAATGTCCCGCTGTGCGCGCCCCTACCGAGCTGAATTGTAACTACGTTCCCCCATAGTCTTTTCGCACGAATAGGTTCCGTTGAATGAATTGGCGCCTCAATTTAACATGGATATGTTTTTGGGCTGGGGGTCATTCTAAAATTTGCGTAACGACACCAAAATTTGTGACGACCCGGCACTTTAGATTATTATTAACTCGAAAAGTGAAGGCTAGGTAGAATTTCTATTGATTTTTCACGTACAACCAATGAGTTACTAGGGAAGAGTAACTCCCATAGTTTTCATAGTAGGGAAATCGTTCGCCACTTTTTGGAATGCTCTCATTTTATCACAACATCTCATGACCTCTAAGCCATTGTAGTGTCAAGGAATGCTGATTCATTACTCTAAGTTATAAACTAATATTGTTTTGTAACCATAATGGAATAATCTTGTGAAAAGAAGGCACTACATGGTTGGTATACAATTGAGTAGTAGGTACCTACTGGTAAGCAGTAGGTACTAGACATATCCATGATCTTTTGTTATTCCCATCAAGGGAGAAATTAAATTTTCTATTGATTTTATTAATCCATGTCCGCTGCAAATAGATCAAAATACTCGTGATTTGTGTAGTATGGTGGTCTGGATCCTCGCATCTCAAAAATACATAACATCGAGTAGTTCATCCCTTAGTGATAATTCAGAGTAGTTGGTCAAATAGATCATCAAATAGATCAGAATGATTTGTATAGTTTCGTGGTCTGAATGCTCACAAGCTCGCATCTCAAAAATACATTACATCAAGTAGTCAATCCCTTGGTAAAATACAGATTAGTTAGGAGAATAGATCAAAATTACCGTTTAAAGTATGTTTAAAAGATTTATAATAATGACGTTTAAAAGTACGTTTCGGAGGTTGAATTCGAATGCAAATAAATATTGTTCCGAATTTGGGATCGAACTCAGTCCCTCGCTCTTGAATTCTGATTTCAACCATTTCACCCCGGAGACTGAGGAAACTCTGAAAAATCACAGAACTTAGCTACCCATTAGGGAGCTTATTTCCATTGCCAGTTGACGCTAGTTCGAATTCAGGTCGGTGGGGGCAACAGCGGGACATGTTGAGTACCTGGTCTCGCTACGGGAGTCAAAAGTAGGAAAAAGAAGCTGATGGTTTCTTAAAGTTTTGTGCTAGTTTCGTGATTATGGTGGATCATGCTTGAGACATTCAGCTTAGTATTGACGTGGATGATTTATATTACACTTCCGATGCACAGTGGTTCAAAAACTCAATCTAGCAAGTCAAAATTTAATTTCCTCGTCGTAAAACGAAGAACACTGGTTCTGGGGTTTTCAAGGGTGCTGAATTCAACTCAGAAATTTGTTTTCCAGTATTAGCTGTAGTTTTTGAGACATACAAGTATGAATTGTGGAAAAAGAAAGTTAATCATGATGGTAATTATCGCTGAACAAATCTATGCCACATGATGGGTCACAAATGGAGCCTTCATACGTAACAATAAGATAAAAACTCGTTTTTTTTATCCATTTTTCAAAATGTAGGACGGTTTCTTTAAAATTCTGAGATAAATATTATAGGTCAGGCGGGAATTAGTGTATACCCACTAGATTCAAATATACGTTCAATGAGATCTAGCATAGCTCATTACTTTGTTTTGTTTGTTTTGGAAAACACACATCTGACTCTTTTGGGATGAAAGTTCTAAACAAATTGTGACTAAGTGTTTTCTTCTCCTACGAAAAAACACATAACCTTACTAAAGGCAAAAAGAGGCAAACGATTTTAATCTGATTCTTTTTGTAGGCATCCCACCTATGTATTCCTGGTTCCAGATCTGAGTGACTAGGACTTTATACTAATAAACATCCAAAAAATTTACTTATTTTCATGCTAAATGTAATACCAATCTACCTAATCAATAATTTTTTGCTTACCTCTATTCATATAGATCATTGTGGAAGATTTCTCGTGTCCCAAGCCAGATTGAATAGCAAATTCACTCGTTGATCTGTTGAAGTGAACTGAAAACAAGGAAGTTGTTATTAATTGTCGTATTTCCACATTCCTAACATACACTGACTCGTCAGATCGTAAACAATTGATAACTGTCTTGAGTTCCACTAGTCCAGACCTATTAGAATGCATGTCAAAACCAGCTGAGGTCATGCTTCTCAACTCGAAAATTTATCAGTGCACATCAATTTTTATTGAAATTCAAATGAGATCCCATAGACTGTGAAATTGTATTATATTTTATGAAGTAATCATACATTTATGGACAAAAGAAGGTAACAACTTAAAAAAGAACAAAGTCAAATTTGCTTGTTCCATTTGGGTTCGGTAATATTTGAATAATTAATTGGTTGACTTGAGAAACCCTTCTTCGTTACTTTTCCTCCAATGAAATTCCTTCAGACCATTACGATTCATTTAATCATGTAATTCCTTGGATCTGGTCTGGGTTGCGTGTTGACCTTCACATAAGGCTCGGGGTCAAGAGCAATACACCCTCACACATCCTCAGATGCCGCTACAGTGAGACAATCCAGCGATATGCCGGGCACACTCTCCTGTTCACCAATGGCTCAAAAAAACCTGCTGGTGTTGGCCTTGCTCTATGGAGCCCGAACTTCCAAGTCACTTAGCGCTTACCAACTGTAGCGTCTGTGTTCACAACAGAGCTGAGGGCAGTGGCACTGGATGTTCACCACTGGCAGTTGTTGGAAGTTGGGAATTATGTGATCCTTAGCGACTCACTAAGTATCATCGAGGCGATTAGGGACACATATTTTGATGATTCCCTAATACAAAGCCTACGTGTATTGATGCACCAAGCCACAACATTAGGCTCAACCTTAACTTTTATGCGGGTGCCAAAAGCCATTTGGGTATTCATTACAATGATTATGCTGACGCTCTTGCGATGAAAGTCATTGCTGACAACTCTATTGAGATGTTTCATTGAGGATCAAATATCCTACGTGCAACTTGAAGCCAATTCCATCTGGCACTAGCAATGGCAGGGTGAGGTCACTGGTCTGCGCGTTGTTTCAGGACTTTTGTCCGGAAGGCCCTATTGTTACCCAATTCCGAAGGAGGACCGATTTGTGGTCAATCGGGCCATATCCGTCTTACTCACAGTCACGCTCGAGATGTTGTATATTGAAGTTGTGGGGTGATCTGTACATCCATCACATCCTCGAGGACTACTCAGAACTTATGGACCTCAGAGAGGATATGTTGTTGACATTCTATTGAAGTTGTGTACCTGGGGTGCTCTACCTGTGATACATCTGTGATATATTTATGTACATCACATTTTCCTGGAGGACTCATCATCAGTATTAACTAATTATGGAACTAGTGTTTAAATTCAGAGTTCAGAGATAGGCCCCCTCAGTGTGTTGACATTCTATCTGGACCACACAAGGTCCAGTTCTTGTTGTTGACCTGAGAGCCGCTGAGCTCTACTGCGAACTGTGATACCTGATCTGTGATATATTTATGTAAATCTAGTCATAGTTTTATTTCACTTTGCTGATTATACATGGTGACATTAATTTAGCCTATTCATCATCTAGTATTAGTTGTACTAATTCACTTTTGGATTTTTTTAAATCTAGTGTTTAAATTTAGTTTAAATCTAGTGTTCTTCCTCCTCCGATTTACCACTTGAGTTCATGGTGGCACTCCGTTTAGCGACGGAGGACAACACAGCTCCTCTTACAGACTTGCTTCTGTACTGTCCCTTTGGACGCCTAGTTCAATGCCGATAATGATGTTTCTGGTTAAGGTGCTGCTTAAATCATTCAATAAAGAATGAAAATAATAATACAAATGAGCTGTTCTAAAGCTTCTGAATGATATTTCCAAACGTCTCTATTTCCGGCTTTTACATCTACTATTGATCGCATATATCTTTTTACCAACATTGGGAAAAACACACCAAGAACTGAAGAGCCGGAGTTTGAAAAGATATTAGTTTGATATCATGCCAATAATAGTGCTGTCCAAGCGTTATGGACTGGTGAATATACATTGAATTGGCTAATTCCTCACCGGAACTTAACAAATTTGTGTGTTAAGGGAGGAATCGATTTGTTATCGACAAAGTGTGTAGTTCAGGCAGCGTATGAAATGCCGATACACTGCATATAATGCAATTTCAAGCTATTTGTAAAACTCTTTCTGGATTTCAAACTTTACCTAGGCAATGTTCATAATTTTTAGGCGTAGGTAGCCTAGTGGAGCTTGAGCATCGTACACAACCGAAATATCAAAATAAATATGTAATTTGATCGAAATCTTATATGCAGGTCAAGTTGGGTTTGAAGATTTTATCTGGCGTGTTTGCGATGGTTAACTGTTAAATCGGCGGTTTAGCCAAGCTCAGAAATTCGCTGCTGTTTCGATGGTTGGTCATCCATCAATTCTTCATCCTATCGTTCCTTTTCTAGCACATCCAACAAACATGCTTCGTCCTCTATTTCTGCAAAACTAGCTTATCTCTGCCTTTCAACAGTATTTCGTACTTTGACTGGAGATTAAACAGATTGCCGAGCCCAGTTTCGGAGATTGCATACAAAGACTAGGAGAAGTAAATAATTATTAACTTTGACGGCCTTCGTTTGTCATTATATTAAACGCCTGGGCATTCTGTAAAATGCTGGATTACACACTTCGCCGCTAACGGTAAAGTCTCACGTTATATCCGGAAAACTTCACTAAACCAAGTATTCTGCAATTGGTGAAAAATCAATCTAATTTCCTTCTAATTTCGTCTTAAAATTTGCGCCAAAATCTCAGCTTTCCAACGGTGTAGTCAAATTCGCTTTACTTTGCTAATTAGGGAAGAAAACTATGTTTTAATGTTGAAAAATATTGTTTTTTCAATGAAATCGGGGTTTTCTTGAAAAATGACCTTCAATTAAAATATGAGTTTCTACGTATTTCTAAGTATTTTTTCTCGCTGAATCGAATGGTAACTCTTGCATATCTCCCCAACCCCGTTTTAACCGAATTTTACACTTTAACTCAAAAAATTATGTTCATTTGGTTAGACAAATTTTATGTGATTTTTTGGGGTGAAACTAGAAAGTTAGTTTTCCTTGCTAATTAGCAAAGTGAAAGTAAAATTGACTACACCGTTGGAAAGCTGAGATTCTGGCGCAAATTTTAGAACAGCGGGCTGAATTTGAATTCTGAAAATTGATGGATTTGAATTCTGATTGATTTTTCACCAATTGAACCATCTTGAAAAACTTTTACGAAACATCAGGGAGATGAAAAATTTGCCACTCTTTCCAACAGTATAATAAAATTTTAATTTTCTTAGGTAATTAGGGACATTTTTTCCGTTTTAGTGAGTTAAGGTCGTAATCTCGAAAAAATTCTTATAAATTTAATATCTCGAAAACAAGGCGTTTAAAAAAAATCTCTAAGAGGATCTTTCGATTGGAAATTAGTTGCAGAATACGTGGGTGAAGTTTGCTGGGTATAACGTGAGACACTCTGTGTACTCGTAGGTACTGGGGTCAGATTTCACTGTATGTATTTACCTCCTGCACAATCATGTATCATTGTATCATCATCTTCAATTGTATTGTATTTTCAATTTTCAATTGTATCATCATCTTCAATCATGCATCTATCTATACTATAAAGGACCCTCACGTTTCGTGTTTGCGCACTACTACTACTGCGTACTGTTTATTCGAATAACCCTGACCTTAAACCTTGAAGGTGTTTCAAACTCAGGCGAAAATTGTGGAAATAATGACATTCTTAAACAAGTGAAATAGACTGTGATTTCGTTGGTATTTATTGAAACGGAAACCAGTTTAGGCACGTCCATGTGTGTATTTACTCTCAAGTATACCTACGTAGATTCTTCTAATTTATAGCGAACCTGCGGTCCGTAAGCATTACGTATTTGAGTAGATACTTGTAAATTAGCAAAGCTTGACAAAATGTTCGAACCTGCCCTCGTCAAATTCAACTCACGTATCTACCTCCCATTCTGAATATCCAAATCGCTGATGCGAATATCTTCTGTTTACCGACACTGTTACGATGTCACATTTGTGTTTGGACTAAAAATTATCGGAACCTAATAGGAAGGATTGAAAGTCGGATTACTTAGTAATCACGAGTAGTTAGCGACTACAGAAAGCTGAAAGATATTACGACGTTGAAATTTCTTGTTGTGTTATTGTGAGTTCCCAATAGGTTTGTGTAACAAATAATCTCTTCCCTCTAAATATTTATTTGTTGGGTTGTGGAAAGTAATGCGTTGGGAACAAGAGTCTCCATATAAATTGTGTGTCGATCGGTATTCAACCTAATGAGAGCTTCCCAGAGTTTAGACCTGTCGAGGGATGTTCCTGCAAGGAGTGCTACTGGATGTTTTTCTATAAGATTAGGTTAAAGTATAAATGAATGAGATTTCCATGATTTCTTACGATTTTTTATTTTTTTAATTTTTATTTTATTTTATTTTTTTTTACAAGTTTTATTGCGCCAAGTAATAGCAACTTATAAGCAATACTCATGTGATAAATTATTATACATTTTCTTAAGATCTAATATACTTCACTTTAGACTTATTGTTCTGATAATTGAGTCACTAGTCTTGATGTTCATTTTATTTCACTTAGTTCATGCGGTTTAGTTCTTTTAAGTCTTTCAAGTAGATCTGTAGATCTTCGGCTTCGGTGTCAAGGAGCTGGACGACATCCTCGTTAACATGATCTCTGAGCCTCAAAGGTGGTTGATGGCTTGTTTGCGGATAACCTAATTGACAGATTCAA
The DNA here is from genome assembly GCA_030762985.1 of Adelphocoris suturalis. NCBI lineage: Eukaryota > Metazoa > Arthropoda > Insecta > Hemiptera > Miridae > Adelphocoris > Adelphocoris suturalis. The sequence goes on from CM061044.1 coordinate 13,017,636, forward strand.
CTTTCAACTCATAGTGTAATCTGTTGTTTCTGAAGTATCTGTATGCGTCAACGCACGTTCACAGAACATTATTCTGAAAGCGCTGAATAATGTTGCGGTTACTTTGTGCAGTGCACCCCCACAGTTGAGCACCATATGTCCAGACAGGTTTGAGGACTTGCTTGTACAATATGAGCTTCTTGTGGATCGACAGTTTTGAGTGTCTTTCCATAAGCCAGTGTTTCTCAGAATAATTCTCTCACCCTTAAAGTTTGCTTCAAGTTCGAGACAAGACACTAGCTGTGAATCCCTACTGACCAAGTCACCACTTGTCCTAGGTTGGATCCCCGAGACCTTCACCATCACGAACCCAAGAGATATATTATAATGAAATGTTACAATCGAAATCCACTGTAAGCCTCTACTCTTTTTACGGCCGATATTTATTTTCAACTCATTTCTTTTAATACGATTATTTCTTATTGCGTGCGACCCAATTAATGGACAACGCTCGATCGCCACAATTATGATCTAAATTCCTCAAATGGCACCGCCTGTTTGAAATTCAAATACCTAATTGAAAAGATATTTAAAATCCAAAAAATGACACTAAAAGTTATGTTTAATAAACCTAAGCGATACCCAACAGATCAGCTATTCAAAGACCTTCAAATAGACACGATTCATCATCTGTACGTTAAAAATATGATCAAATTTATCAAAAAAGAAAAAAGCACTTTCTTTATAGACGTTAGGAAAAGAAATAATAAACAATACAGACTCAAGCTGCCTAAAGTTATTAATAAATATGCTCAAATGACAACTAAATATCGAGGAATGCAACTAATTAATAAAAAATACGAAAAAATTACTGAAATACCTAATATTAATAACGAAAACTTATTTAGAAAAAAATTGATAAACTCATATCTGAAAACAAAATTGAATACTTCATGCTAAATTAAAAACTAAAAGAAAACATGTTTCCTAATAATTAGAATAATAAACAGAAGATGGAATCAAATCAATTTACAAGGTAGTTTTTATTTTCTCAATTTACTTTCTCATTTATTTTCAAACTCGAGTATCTACGATATATTCACTTAAAAAAAAGGAAAAAATCGATAAAAAATAATTTTATAATTTCGGGTCTGATCAACTCCGTGCTGGGACACAGTTTTTACTATCCAGCACGGTCATCATATTCACTAGAAGTTACCTCACCTATTGATTTATATTTTAAGTACTAAGTATTATATATATACAAGAAACAAATCATTTATTTATTTTTATCATCTTTGAATATGTACTTTATTTGCACTGTTGATGATGACAATAAACATTATTATTATTATTATTATTATCACGAAAGGCTCTGAGTTGCTGAATTGGTGATCATCACATTATGTACGAGCCAAGCTATTATTACATTATAGCACTTGGCAGTAGTGAAAGCTCCCAGCATCCATCAGGGTAGCACTTTTAGTAGCAGATTAGTATTATAGTTTCACACATAAGTGTTATCTTGTCAGATTGCACAGATCTCTCGGGCAAATGGCAAGTTAATCTCGAACCATACTCTTAGTATGGTTTCGGCTCTCTTTCCCATGTCTCATGAAGCCTCTAGCTCTACCTACATTTGAACTTTATTAGCGGTTTTGGGCTTTTGACTCTTATACAAGTCATCATTGAATCTGTACATTATGAAACAACATAAATCAGGATTTCCAACAACCTGTCTAAATCTTGTACTTCTTCAGTAATCCGTAACATGCTCAAAATAACAAACACTCATTGTTTTCAACCGTAAACGTTATCCAACCCCTAACAATAGAAGACAGCTTACACAAATCAACTAGAATGTACCTAAGTACTGTATGGGATTGGATTTATAATACACAAACATTCTACAGCAACTTCGCAAGGCCCATTCATCTTCTGTTGTGGCCACTTTATGTAACACGTTATGTGTGAAGGTAGGAAAACATTTTGAAATAATTGCGTCGGCCCAAAACATTTTACCCATACTAATCTGCTACTGATGCCTATTTTCCATACTTAACCACCCCGGTATTTGCGGCACCCTAATAACTGGTAAACAATAATATATTTTCCAACATCTAAGCTCGAATGCTTATACGTGTAATATATAATAATTGTCGGACTTCTATACTCGTTTAGCTACCTACACTTATTTTCCTCTAACGGGATATTCCCGATATCCCCAGTCTCCTATAAAGCTTTAAACCTATCATGTTTTAACACCGATGTAATCTAATTTGAGGGAAACAAGCGTGAGCGACAAATTAGTTTCATGGCGCCTCGTAATTGAGACGACCTCTCCTGGTATCTACCCCACTAAATTAGATCTAATTGATCTTGTTACGTTTACGATAGCTCGAGCACGATCCTGCACATTTAACATCTGATGCTCCTTGGTCGTTGATCAACTTGAATTAGAATCACTTCCTTCCTCAGATCGCGCGATAATATTATGGTCGACGTCCACGTTGCTGCTTTTCCTTCGAAGATTGAATGGGAATAGTTAATCTTTGCCAGAACAAAGTGGACCAAATGTACACTGTTCAAATAATTTGTGCTGCTGAGCATCATGAGTGATAACACTTTGATAAAACATACCGTGAGTACTTTTTGTTATCAACATTGCCGATATAAGCAGTTTTAGCGAATTTTCGTGGTAAATGAAGCTATTGCAATGGCTCGTAAAATTTTTGAAAAAGTTCTTTATTGAAATACGTTTTGAGGCATTCTGAAACTAGGATTCGTTTCTGATGATTCGAACGGATGACTATATTTAGGTTTCTTTCAAAGTTATTGTGAGAGGTATAATAGATTAGTCCTGGAGCCAGGGCCTAAAATAGGTAGTAATTTGAGAAGGTTTGAGATTAGATTTTAAAAATTTAGTCCGTTCCGAGTGAGAAAATATTTGTCTGTCATCTCAAAATTGGTGCAATACAAAATGGTGGCCTCATAAAGATGCCTTAATTTGCTCATTATGAAGTTTTTCTCTAATAATTCCTGAACCGTACATCTTACAGAAATTTTTATACGTTGCAAAGTTGTAGAGCATAAATTAGAAAAAAGGTTCGATTCCAAAACTCTGAAATATCTCTCAAAATAAGCGAATTACAAACAATTGAAAATCGGGCTAATTTTGCCCTTCAAAAACTCCTAGCGACTTCAACATTGGTCTGATTCAGGCCTGCCCAACCTCATTCAGGGTTAAATACTTCTTTAAGTTCGTTTCGAGCAAGTTTTTGCTCAGACCGATTCCCATTAAAGTACAAAGTAAAATGCCGTATTGTGAACTTTATGCGTAAAATGAATAGAATTCATAAGTTTGGCTGTAAGTCAATGGGGAAAGGTTTCAGTTAAAATAAGCTCGATACAAACTTTGGAAAGTATTTAATCTCGAGTAGAATGAGCTTTTGCAGACTGAAATCAGACCAATATTAACGCCATTAGAAGATTTTAAGGGGCTAAAGTCTTGACGGGGGAGGAGGACTCGCCCAAAATTAGCCCGATTTGCAATTGTTTGTAATTCGCTTATTTTCAGAGATAATTCAGAGTTTTGGTATCGAACTGTTTTTTTTTTTTTTTTTTTTTTTTTTTTTTTTTTTTTCTTCTTTTCTTTTTTTTATGCTCTATATTTTTGTTACTACACAGGTGCATGCTCTGTCGCAAGAAATTGGTAACAGCCAAGAATTCTTTCTCATAAAAATAATAATACCTAAGAGACTTGACAGTACAGAAGAAAATCTAGTATTATCTTAAAAAAACATCAATTCTTTTGGAACTTGGGAAATTTTAAGTAGGTACTGTGTTAAAAAATCGACTAAGAAAGAATGTAAAGACGAAACGCTTGCATACGAGTCTGCAACACATTGGAACATTTCATGTCTTCAGTTGCAGACGCGTAGGTTTGTGTAGCAGACTCGTATGCAATCAGAAATTAACAAGCGGTTGCAATCATGTTCACAATATCAATTATTGAGAACGATCCCCTTTATGTAAACAATAATTCAAATAACCATGCTCATAACTGTGATTGTTGGCCACGCACTTCGCAGTAGTTAACATAATATGATTGGATAAATCGAGAGCTTTCGAACGAATGGTGAACGAATTTTGTGGGATGAAAAACGACGAAGTACCATTTCCCTAGCAACGTCTCGGTTGTAAGCGGAAATCATCAGAAATTGAGCATATTTCGTTACGTAACGTAACATAACGAAAATATGGTTGTGTGCCATAGCAAAGACATGAAATGTCAAAAATAATACGAAACAGAACCGGCAAACGGACAACAGAAACGATCTTATTGTTCATAACGTTCTAGAAGGGAAAGATAAGATAAATATTCTCAAGAGGAAGGTGATTGACATTTTTAGAATGGAATTAAATTGCGTTCTTGAGGATTATGAAGTTATAGGTCTGAGACGTTTAGGCACCATCCAACCTTGTAGAAGTAGACCAGTTCTCATTCTTTGCTAATAATTTCTCTAAATCTAAAGTACGCCAGAACATTTACAAGTTCAACGGATCCCAATTTAATTTTTTTTTTTTTTTACATCAATTTAATACATCCGAGTTCTACGACAGACGAACACGGGAATTTAGGAAGCATCTCTTGCCCAAGTTGTTTCAAGCAAGAAAAGACGGGAAGCATGCCGTCTTGATTGGAGATGAACTACTGGTTGATGGAAAAAAAACTTATCATTCACTATGGACGAAGTACGTTGGAGGATTCTACATCTACTGGGTCAGAAGTGGAGATTAATCTGAATACTCCTCCTCCGTCCCCTCCCAACATTTCCAGAAAACAGGTCAAGAAGAAGATGAAAATCTACATGACATAGATCGAACATCAACACCGCTTTCGAAATTTGGGCAATGACTCGGGATTATCATTAAAATTTCGCAGTGGAGTGTAGGCATTATTGATTGTGATCAATGTTAACTATGCAGTGCTCATTTATTATACGTAAATTATGTAGACCTATATAAGTAATTATTTGATACATCATACGTAAAAGTCTAACATTGTTTATTGAGGCAGAAATGAAGGCAAGATATCATGTGCTATTTTTTAATGTGTATTTAAGGAACTCCTTGTAATACCTACGGGTTATACAATAAAATTGAATTGAATATGTTTGCTACGTTTAAAAATTTCTGTATGTTGTACGTTTTAGGAATTATTAGAAAAACACTGTAAAATGGGCGAATTAAGCATTTTTATGAGGCCGCCATCTTGTATTCCACCAATTATAAGATGGCAGGCAAAGTTTTAGCGAATTTTTGAAGAAAATTAAGCTATTGCTCTCGCCTCAAAATTTGTAGAATGTGAATTTTTGAAATAATTTTATGCAGAAATCCGTTTCAGGCAATTCTGAATCATATTCTGAAGTTTAACGTATTTTGTTATGTATGTATGTATGTATATATGTATGTATGTATATATGTATGTATATATGTACCTATGTGTCATTCCAGACGATAACTGTCCGTAGAATTGTGCTAGAAACTTCAAACAAATTTTAAAATGTTAGGGACACAAAACGAAAGTTCAAGTTAGTTGGCCAGCGTGATCTTCGGGTTGAAATTTTCAAAAATGTAGTCAACAATTTCAAAATAGCCTGTTTTTTGCGATTTGTTGTGCGAAATAATTTTTCCAGCATACTAACATGTGGTATATTCGGAATCAGCGTAAAATTTCCTATAAGAATATGTATCAAGTTTTCAAAAATTTCAAAGTTAAAAAATCAGTCAAAAATCGAAATAATGCCGTTCGCTAGTTGTAAAAATCGGTAATATTTGCATGAAACATTGTCCAAATTCAGATTGAACTACTCTTATGGAAGTATCCCTGTATAACCAATCCTAGAACCATGCTGTTTAAAACGTAGGTAGTAGGTGCTTGTTAAAAAAAAAAAAAAAAAAAAAAAAAAAAATGTAATCACAACTGATGAGTTTACCCTGTGAAATATTCCGTCCTCCGATTCTCTCGGTCGCTCTCTTTAATGTTTTACGCTCAACTGTTTTAGGACTTGATTTAGCTTTAATACTGACTGTGGCTTAGAAAATATCAGCCATGGAATTATGAAGAAGTTCTATTTATGAACGTACTAGCACGCAGACCCAAGGCCTCGCTCCGCTCGAAATGTCCAAGATTTCTTCAAAAATTCGCTCATGGGGTCATGCTGCATGACTGGACTTTTTCTCGATCAGAACGGACTTAATTTTCAAAATCTAATCTCAAACCTTTTCCTCAAATCACTACCCATTTCCGGCTCTGGCTCCTGACTAGATTGGTAATTGATAATTATATAAATTGAAGACTTATATAGGTACGTTCAGCGAACGGGAGCAGTAGATTGGAGATGATAATGACTATCTTCCGGAAGTAATTTCTTGATCCCAGGCGATGGGGTTAAATTCACATGGCAACGCCGTACGTGTCAGTAGGGAGTTTTCCCAACGCTAAGTCGTAGACGAGAAGGAAGAACTACGAATAGAAGTGGAACATTGCGCATGCGCGCAAAATGCTAACAGTTAGTGGTTCATTCGTTGTACGAATAGAAAAATCCTATTCGGATCTCAAGGGAAACCGAATACAGCTCCGAATACGAATATGTAACCTTCCATGGCGATAACCTATAATGCTACAATAATTTTTTTTGGTTCTTATTTCAAGGTGGTACATACACATTGTAATATTCGTGATTTTCAAAAAAGGTGGTTGGTTTGTAGGATTCATCCTCACTTAAATTATGCTGATATAGGTAATGGATTCTAAAACTTCTCGATCTATCATCAGTCCGATTTCGTTCGAGGGTAGCTACATATTTGGGTACAAGTCTCAGGATGGCGTCCTACTAATTTTGTTGAAATAGGTAACCATTACACATGCCAAACTTGAAATTGGTTTATAGACGAAGCTCCGATACTGATATATCGATTTTGATGAAATGGGTTGGGATCGTGCCACTTTACAGAGAAGATAAACACTGACGGAAACGGCTGTCTTCGCCCTTTATCGCTTATTGGCAAGTGTCCGCATCTTCAATAATGGTTTATTATTTTCAATAATGAAACGTAATTGCCAAAGGGAAAAAAGTGTAAAATATCGTAAATATGTAGTAGGTAATGCAGGTTCAGGTAGGTACATATTTGTTATATAGGTACATCTTGATCGTTGATCATGTTGAAGTTCCCGAATGAGATTCTCCTAACCCAAGGCGAATTTCGATGTTGCCTTAACAACTACCGTACCCTTTCAAGCTCCCTTCCTTCTTCTAACACAAAGCGATTTCTTGTGAAAAAATTAAACCACTTAGATAAAGTTGTTGCTAATTTAATACTTCTTCCATTATGAAAGAATACATTACACGTTAGGTAATCAATGACGCGGGCTTAATCACGAAGATTTGGAGTAGTGTAGTCACGTTAGTGTGACTTTTGAATCGTTTCATTCAATCGTACAACGTTCGCTATTCGTACAGTACGACTCTGTGGTTAGCTTCTGGTTTGCTTGAGCTAGAAAAACACAGATGGAAAACTGCAAAAACTCCCTAGTAAGTAACCGCTGCGCGTCCGCCTCATCTCGACCCAACATTTGGGGTCTTTTCTGTTGTATTCCCGCATTCAATTTCAATAGGGCGCCCCTCCTATAATACGTCGTAAAAATTCAGATTAGTTGGACATGTAGGTCAGAATGATGTGTATAGTTTGGTAGTCTGGATGCTTGCAAGCTCGCACCTCAAAAATACATAACATCAAGATTGGCTTCTTGACTTGATTTTTGGCTTGATTTTCTCTAAGTAAAAATAGAGATTAGTTGGACAAGTAGGTCAAAATGATAATACGGATTAGTTGGACATATTATAGGAGGGGCGCCCTATTGAAATTGAATGCGGGGATATAACATAAAAGACCCAACATTTCTGAATTCCCCCAACTACTCGCTCATTGTTGTTGGAATGTCACAACGTTATATTCACGGAAATGATTCGAAGAACATTCCTGCTGTGATTCAGTGTTTACGGCTACAAAAGTTGACCGGTGTCTATCAGCTTATCTTGCGTCCCACTTCGTGTGTGTCGACTTCCCGTTGATAAAACAAAATTGATATGTGTTTCCAGTATCAGAATCTGATACGAGCGACCTTATAGATGAGTCCAGAGAATTCCTCAGCGTTCGTAAGAATCATTGTCGTCTATTCTATGCTAAGGATTTCCCCAATCCATTTGACTACGTAGCACGTTCCTTATCTCTGTTATGTGTGAACCACAAACCGACTGGTCCCATGACTCCCATGAGAAGGAAGTGAGTGAGGGTTCTGTAATCCACAAACATTCACTATCATAATAAAATGTTCATCTGGGCTCATTGAATCATTTTCCACGCATTATACAGACCTTATATTTCTTACTAAGAGATTTAGAACTTTCTAATCATCCTTGGATGTATAAATATCTGAAAATCATCGTATATCAGAGAATCGGATCTAGTTGAGAAGAATGATACGTGTCTAACTTATATATTTGCTTCCTCATTACCGAAGGCACTGAAGATTTAGGGGGTTTTTACTTCAGGAGGTTGCGAAACGGTTAGTCGATCAAAATCAAAATTACTTCCAAATGATTTCAAACAATTTTTATTCTGACAGAATTGAATTCTTGTCTCTGGTAAAACTGTATTTGAATCCAGTAAGATTTTGATAAAAATGTCAAGAATTCATCAGCTTTGTCCCTAAAGTGTTTAATTAATTTCGCATTATCGGAGCAAAGGTGTACGTGCCAACGGGAATTGACGGGATATTATTTTGCAACAATGAATCCCACATTCTGTCGTAATTGGAGTGTATTTGATGGATAAAACTTGAAAATCATAAATTTAATCGAGATTGGATCAAGTATTGCTAATATGTATACTCATAGGTACATACAATGATTGGCAAAACGCCAAAACTATTGTTAAAAAACTATGGGTACTTACATTATTATGGTTTTGCAATTTTGATGAGATTTTCGGAGATTGTTTTTGTTGTGAACGGTGCACTATTAATTCCATTCTTCCCTAATCATTACTTCATTTTGCGCTTGCGCAAATGTAAATTCCTTCAAGCATCATTTTTTTACGCCCTAGTCGTCCAATCCCGCTCAAATTTGATGCATATTGGGGGACAATGGTTTAATTATTCCATGTCAATTTCAACATGATTGCATCTTTATTAGCTCCTGCGCATGCGTGAAACTGTAATCCGAGGAACAAAGTCTAGTTTTCATCAGATTTTGATTACATTTTATGGGAATTTGTGGGTTAGGCTGTAGATTGTACCCTACCAATTTCATTTTTCTCAAATCATTACTCCTTTCTGCGCATGCGCCAACGTAAATTACTTCTTTGCATCATTTTTCCGTTTTTTTAAACATCTGTGCTTTGAAGCGAATTGCGGGGTCTTGTAACTGTAAAAGTGTGAACCTGAGGCACGATGCGCCATGTTCTGATCATATATTACATACGAGGTTTAATAATTATAGACCAATGATCTGCGTAGAAGGGCTATCTAACACAGAAATAATAAACCATTGTGTAATAATTTGCAGCGTTTTAACACAGAATTGGTTTTAGCCTTGACATCTCAAACCGAAAACGAAACGTTTAGTGTTAACGAGAATGTGTTGCGTTTTTGTGTAACGAAAATGTGTTGCAAAAATTTCTGATGATTTCCGCTTACAACCGAGTCGTTGGTACTTCGTAATTTTTCGTCCCACAAAAATCGTTGACCATTCGTTCGAAAGCTCTCAATTTGTCCAACCATATGTCAACTACTGCGAAGTGCGTGGCCAACAAGCTGAGATATGAACATGGTAATTTGAATAATTGTTTACACACAGGTGATCATTCTCAATAACTGATATTGTGAACATGATTGCAATCGCTTGTTAGTTTCTGATGATTTCATTGAGCTGGTGGTGAGCCGTTGCGCTGGTGATAAATGAATAAAACAACTTGACGTAGTAGTGATAAGATTCACTGCAAAATCTGAGTCATTCTTGTATGCGGGTTTCACGGGTTTATGTGAAACGCGTGAGCTAAAACACATTCTGTATTTCAATAATTTCATTCGAAGTATGTAAATAGAGGTAACCGGAGGTCCAGGAGGATTGCTCCTGACGAGGCGCGGAGCGCCTTTTTTTTTCGACGATAGTTTTGTTATAGGAATTATTGATCCAACATATAAATTAAAGGTTGAGTAACGGTCATTTAAAGAATTGATGGTTGCTGACCAAATAAAGAAAAGGCGTGATCGACTCTGCTATGCCAGAAATCACCCCTTGACGTCCCAGAAGAAGCAATCTGCAGTTGCAATGACTTTTGACTCACTGGATGGCTTGTGAATCATTCGTTTGAGGTCCCGATCCAATGTCGCACCTGCTGAAACAAGAGGTGTGACTAAAGTAATGCTTTGCCAAAATAAACTCCTTCACTCTACCTACGCAAGTATGCAGCCCTGGCATGAAAACTAGGTCATTATCGATTCAGAAAAATGACGATTCGGCTCTGTTCAGAGGCGTTCTCACGCAGAAAATAGCCGGGAAGGTCGTAAACTTTTTGGTCGGGTTCCAAATCAACAAGATAAGGCGACCAATGTGTTGACGTTGGAGCGAGAAGGAGAGGGTAAGCCTGCTACGACCCGGATTCTGACGTTGACTTGTTTTTGGTGAGTGTCGAGGCCCAAGGACACCGAAATATTTTGGGTTTTAGGATCAAAATAGGAATATACCTAACTAAAAATTGTATATGTTGTATACCTAGTAGGTAAATGTTATTCCTGTACGAACGAAACAAAAAATGCGGCTGAATTACGTCATATGTTCATGGTTGCGCTTGAGCATGCACACATGCTACTATTGATCCAACGGCAATACAATTTATATAAGGAGATCATGTGAGAGCTAACCTACACAAATCCTCAGTTGCATCAAAATCGGTCTGTTAGTAACGGGGATTCATGTGTGTTGTCAACATTAGTTTTGTCCGTGTGCAATGATTATTACTCAACCAATAGATGTTGAATTTTTACCATTTTGTTCGATTTTTCAACAAAATCCTTGAAATTCAAGTACGTTTTTCAGCTTAATTTTGTGCTTAAAATTTTTAATGTTCTAGGTCATCGTTGATAAAGTTGTTTTGATCAAAATTCTGCTAAAAACCGTAAGCTTATTTTTTGAAATGTGACCATTTTAATGTGCTCAAAACATCCTTTCATTTGGAAAGCATGTTTTTTTTTTTTTTTTTTTTTTTTGCAAGAACGGAAATTTTATCTCACTCCTAAGGAGAGTTATCGTCTGGAAGGACAAGGACACACACGCGCGCGCGCGCACTTACGCAAGCACGCACACACACACACACACACACACGTGTATATATATATATATATATATATATATATATATATATATATATATATATATATATATATATATATATATGAAAAAAGCGTTAATTTTTAGCATTCATTTCATAATGCCTCACAAAAAACCACTGAAATTTCAAAAAATGTTATTTTAAAACTTTTGGAGCCATTTCAATTGTAAGTTTCTAAAGCGATAGGGAGGCAGAGATGAGGCGCATTATCGTGAACGGAAAATACTACTGCGCATGTCCGGGAAGATACGACACCTCATCTCCAATAAGACAAATTTATTTCACCTAAACATAAGACGCTTTATCCCGAACCAACCTATCTCATCTCTTCCTCCCTATCGCAAAGTAACCTTACACACCGATAACAGTGATATTAATTTCTTGTTGGTATTCATGATTCATGAGAATTATATTAATTTTCTTGTTCATAAATTTTCAAAATCTGCCATTGTGAAACCTTTTCGTGAATAAGAAAAGAACCAGAAAACCTAGAAATACTGGAAACTGAACACACGGGATTGGCAAGAAAATCCCCTTGGTGGTTCAACGTTACTTGAAGATAAGTACCGTCACTTTAAGGTAGGACACTAATTCGACCCTCTTGACTTTATCAGGTTAGCATCCACTGTGGCTCGTCCCAGATGATAAAATCCCAAGCACCTTATATCCCAATTGACTTAACATTTAGAAATTCTCTATTAGCTCCATTTTCTAACAAAATTCGCTATTTTTGTCCAAAAAATAAACCCTAATTTGTACGATAATGTGCTACAAAAATGGTTTATAATATATATTACTTACGTGTTGAGCCTTGTCGTCTCAATAAAATTGAAATATAGGTATTCCATTTTTGTCAAAAATAAAATGAAATTTGTTTACTTCATCAGGTTTCCGTCGATCAATGTCGTAACTTCTATTTTATAAGTTGTTGTGGTAGTACATACCTGTATTATCAAATGAAATTCATTATCGTAAAGATCATGAAAGTGTTTTACCAAGATTGTGCTACTGTACTTATCCATTCGTATCCCAATCTTATTTGCACTTATTAATTTCACGTTTCATTTTCACGCATCCCATTCATTTAATCCGCTCCGCCTCATCTTTATCGCCTTGACATCTTTATTTCCGGAAAACAACTCCGCCTCGATGTCTCCGGATGAATTATGTCATAAGAAGGTTAATCTATTCTTAGGAACCGACAAAATGTTATCTCAGGAAATAACAACAACAGTTTAACCGAACATACGTCAACCCTCTTCACGTCAAATTACTCTTAGTGCGCAGGTAGGTGTGCGCCGTTTATTTTGTACCAGATTCACGGTCACTCAAACTTGGAGCCGAAAAACGGTTGGTGACACGAAAATTGTGGATATAATTGCACTGAAATTGTATTACGATATGCCTCGTATATTTTTACTTAGGGTGAAGTTACGTTTAAGCATATTGGTAAGTAATGAATGCATTAAAGCGACGTCTCTGTGTGAATCTCTGTGAATAAAAATGTTGAGTTGGTTTGTGTATGCTCCAAAAACTCCAGTACTGATTTCCTGGGTGGGCGCAAATTGACAAGCAAGTTCCAGGGATAGTTTTAGGACATATCACAATCCTCTAAATTCACTCGTTCGTCGTCAACTTGGATTTCTCTACCGACGCCGACGTCGCCCGCGTAAACAACTTTGTAATTAAGGAAAACCCGGACACGCGTCGACCTTTTTACGTCAAATGTTGATGGGGTGGGTTCAGGCCCAAAGAACTTTCGATAAAAACTTCCGTCGACCTCTAAACGATTTTGGTGGGTTGAGCCGAGAAGTTTCTATTCGTAAAGATAGATCATCAAAAATTGATATTAAAATCGTCTTTTCAACTGTAGCAATGTTGATCGGGAGAGTCTTATTAGCGAAGCTAGGTTTATATTGAGGTTGAAGAAACCGGGACGATTTTACCAGTACCTATTGCTCAAAAAAATACCTACCAATTTCCAAAAAAAAAGAAAAAATCGAGAGCTAAATTTTCTCCTGTTCACCAAAGGGAGTTGAAATTTGATAGGACCCTCCGGGACATCAAGGGAGGAATAAAATTATGGGCTCTTTCCTGATCAGCTGAGTGAGCTAAATTATCTCCTTTTCGCCCTAGGAATGTGAAATTTAACAGGGAGCCTCTCCAGGGCATTATGAGACGAACGCAATGACGGGTTTGGTTGGTAGTGTACATTTAGATGAGCGGATAAAATCACAGGTGATTGTCTTGGTTACATTTTAAATTGTTATTCTCCCCTATTTTACATTTCTCAAGTCTAGGTGATGTGAAAAAATATTTGTAAAGAGCTATACTTGGAAATTGCTCATTTCTTTAATGAGAAGATGCAACATCAGAAAGAGAAAACCCTCACGCAGTTTGCGTAGTGGCCATATCACAATTGAATTTTTCCAGTTTTTTTTCTCGCATTTTTAATGCTCGAACGTGAAGAAGGCAAAGTGCTATTTTCCATGGTAAACTGTGAATGTTGAAGAGGAATAAGTGCAAAAACAGCGCATTCAGGCGGAATGCAGTTTTATTAAGTCTGTCAGGTTAGGGTTCCTAGGGGTTTCCCATTGAATTGTTACCTTCCCAAGGGTTACGATTTGGCGTTGTTCGTATTGAGGTAAAAATTAGAACGTTCTAATTTTTCCAAGGCTGTCCGTCCAGTGGACGCGATTTCGCGCGAACAGGCGTAAAGAGGCGAATTCGCGCGAACGGTTCGCCTCCCTTTCAAACACACTGTTTTAACTGAGAGCCCGTCCACTGCAAGACGCGAAGTAGGGCGGAAAGGGGCGAACGCGACGAGAATCAAACCAGTTTGTTTTTCAACGCGCCAACAAGCAAAATGGATGTTGACAGTGTGTTTGAAGGGAGGTGAACCGTTCGCGCGAACTCGCCTGTTCGCCTCTTCGTGTGAAATCGCGTCCGCTGGACGGACAGCCTAAGTGAGTTTAAAAATGCTTCTCCAGGATGCGCAATGGTCAAAAAAGCTGACCTTGGAACATTTGCATTTTTTCAGCTTTTTTCTCCCTTTTTAATGCTTGAACGTGAAGAAGGCAAAGTGCTTTTTTTTCGACCATGCTCTACCATCCTGGTAGAGCATTTTTAAACTCACTTGGGAAAATTAGAACATGAATGTTCTCTTTTTTACCTCAAAGCGAAAAATGCTAAAAGTAACCTTTGGGAAGGTAACAATCCAACGGAAAACCCCTAGGAGACCTGAAAGACTTAATAAAACTGCATTCCGCCAGAATGCGCTGTTTGCACTTATTCCTCCTCAACATTCACATTCACAGCTGACCTTGAAAAAAAAAAAAAAAAAAAAAAACACTTTGCCTTCTTCACGTTCGAGCATTGAAAGCTTTGTTCCAACAGCGCTTCGAGAGCGACCCCCGTGGCTCCTCCAGAGTTGCAGAGAGTTGCCAAGGGGTTAGCTCCATGGTCGCCCACTTTCGTGTTTGATGGAACACTTCGGAGCTCCCCCGAGAGTTCAAAACGCGTTAACGGTAGTTGAAGATTGACGTAACGCAGATGTGATAACAAACGTGAGAGAGATGTGATAACAAACGTAGTAGAGAAGGTGGAAACAGTTTGAAAAAGGTTACGCGGATTGTAGTTTACCCAAGGATAGCAGGTTATTTTAAAATGCGCATGCGTAGGGTTCGGAGCTCTCGATGAGACCCCGTCAAAAGTGTGGGGCTGCTTGGGGCACCCCCGGAGCAGCTCTGGGGGCGCTCCAGGATCTGTTGGAACACGGAGCTCTCAACCCCATAACCTTGTTGGAACGCAATTTCGAGCTCTGAGCTCCTCTAGGGCGCCCTTTTTTCCTTGTTGGAACAAAGCTAAAAATGCGAGAAAAAAGCTGGAAAAATGCAATGGTGATACGGTAGCAGAACTAACTTTTCCAATCGGTCAAGCTGGAGCTTTGGGAGGAGCCCGTCATTTCAGTCGTCCCTTGATGTCCTAGAGAGGCTCCCTATGGAATTTCGTTGTAATCAGACAGACGACATAACTTTTAGCACACTCAGCTGATCAGGATGGAGCCTGTAAGGTCATTCGTCTCTTGTTATCCCAGAGAGGCTCCCTATCAAATTTCGACGTCCTACGGTGTACAGGAGAGACTTGAGCACGATTTTGCCATCTTATGATTGATTACGGCTCGTGGTCAGCTGATCCTCACCAAAGTCAGCGAGGCGCAAGTTCCGACATGGTAATACATCATATCAAAATTTGGTCCAAAACCAGCGGTTTTGGAAGAGTAGTGAGCACAAAATTTTGTCCTTAAATATATAAAGAAATCTGAAAATGAAGTGACTATTGTAAACGTGTACGATTCGTAACTTTTCTACGGAAAGTTGGGTATAAGTAGAATTTTTATGGGAAAATAGCTGTTTTATTTTCTGTAGCTTGCTTTCAGTATTGTCTTTGTTGCGGCAGCGCCCCACGATAACGGATATCCATTATCTTTTGATTACTTAGTCTAGAACACCACTGGGAACATAACTATAATTACCTATAACGATATTCATTGACATAGATAAGTATGGACGCTCATGATTGATTGCTTAGCAACTTCTCATTAAGTTTACAATAAATTACTCATTTTCTCTAACATTTAATTTGCATCTACTATTATACTTGAAATGTTTATCTCATTCTTGATATTGAAAAATCAGCTTTCCAAGGACTTTCCAAACCCATGAAAATTGTCGCCACATTACTTTGAATCATTTTAACATGGAACATGTTATTGCCATCATAGCCCGTGCATAGACAAAATTACCGTTACGTGACGTTTAGTGCGCTACGCTCCTGTTGACATTTCATGTCTTTACTTTGGCACATAAACGAAAAAAGCGTTAAAAAAAATGCGTTGGTTTTCTGATGATTTCTGCTTACAACCGAGTCGTTGCTAGGGAAATGGTAGGTACTTCGTCGTTTTTCATCCCACAAAATTCGTTGACCATTCGTTCGAAAGCTCTCGATTTATCCAACCATATTATGTTAACTAATGTGAAGTGCGTGGCCAACAAGCTGAGTTATGAGCATGGTTATTTGAATAATTGTGTACGCTCAGGTGATCATTCTCAATAATTGATATTGTTAACACGATTGCAACAGCTTGTTAATTTCTGATGATTTCATTGAGCTGGTTTACGATGATTTGATTCATAGCAGGTGATCCGAATATTGCGAGAACGGTTTGATTTGTGAAGCGGTGGTTAAATCATTTCAATGGGTAATTTCTATACTTTACACTCTAGGAAGCTGTAATTTCGTATGTAGCTTCTTTGGGACGTTTACTTGACGATGCCCAGGGTCCGGATCAGATGAGTGGCTCTTAAAGCTAATTTCTATGCTTTACACTCTAGGAAGCTGTAACGTACCTATTTCGCTTCTTAAAAAAGTGGAACG
Organism: Adelphocoris suturalis; assembly: GCA_030762985.1. Lineage (NCBI taxonomy): Eukaryota > Metazoa > Arthropoda > Insecta > Hemiptera > Miridae > Adelphocoris > Adelphocoris suturalis. The sequence continues at coordinate 13,034,508 of CM061044.1, forward strand.
CTTGAGTTTTCTTGAAGTACTCACCCCACCACAATAATATGTAACTGAATCTCCCATTTCTATCTATTGATACTCCTGCTTATTATTAATCAACAGGTAATTGTCGACCTCTGCGACTATGCTATTGTGGTGTGGCTGGTGTGACCAGTGTGGGGTTGACTATTAGGACGAGTATTATTTGAAGTGTGTGCCTATTTGGTCCAGAAGAAAGTTAGAATTTACGAGAAATTAGATGCAACTATTTCAATGGAAGACAACGGAAAACTAAACTTTATTATCATAGCAACTAAACAGGTAATTAATAATTCATATCAACAACAACACATATTGCACTGGAGAATCCCCACACTATACTGAAAAGAAAGCAGACATTCCACATCCCCTTAGCAGCCTCTTTTTTTTAGATTTATTTATAAATTTCTTTATTTGAAAAGTCTTACCTGGTCCACATACGTACCTATTCAAATACACGTTTATATACCCCACGGCAAGGTCAATCACGTAATAGTTTCAACCTCGGGAAAAACCTAATTCAGCAGAACGAGAAAAATAAGGTTTACAGAGAATCTTCTTTATCAGTATTTCTTTGTCTTGTAGGATTAAAAGTTCGCCATGTCCGATTTATCAGAGTGGACATCGACAGTTTAATGCCCTAGTTATCCCCACTTACAAACATCAATAAGGAATCCACCTTCTTCGATACCTTCTCTAGGTGTACTCCGACTTGAGTGGTAGCATCCTTCAGACTTATCTGGAATTTGAGAGTTCATCAGTGATTTATGACCCTTTCGTGCCTGGAATTTTAAACCTGACAAAATAACATTTTTCCTCGCTACTTGTTTTGATTTCCTTCTTTTTATGAGCAGTAAAAACACTTGAAGTAGGTCCAGATAAAGTGACTTACTAGTTCTGAGCCGGCGTTCAAAATTATCGTAAAATCATGGTATTATCACAAACCATTGTGTAAGTGCCGATATGACATGTTTGTATTATGGAGATGTAGTTGGTTAACAGAAGCTTCGTTCTCAGTGCGCGTTCTGATAGTTCTCGAACTCATCAGAACTGGGACAAAATCCCGGGGCGTTCCGGAACTTGTGGAACTACGTTCTGAACTGCGAACGATTTCAGAACTTGGAAGTGGAATAAACTGTGTTGTTATTGACATTTTATGTCATTGCTATGGCACATAAACTAAAAAAACGTCACGGAAAATTGCTCACGAAAAAAATTTTGATGATTTCCGCTTACAACCGAGTCGTTGCTCTTAGGGAAATGGTACTTCGTCGTTTTTCATCCCACAAAATTCGTTTACCTTTCGTTCGAAAGCTCTCGATTTATCCAACCATATTATGTTAACTACTCGGAAGTGCGTGGCCAACAAGCTGAGTTATGAGCAAGGTTATTTGAATAATTGTGTACACTCAGGTGATCATTCTCAATAATTGATATTGTGAACATGATTGCCACCGCTTGTTAATTTCTGATGATTTCATTGAGCTGGTGTTTCGATGATTTGATTCATAGCAGGTGATCCAGATATTGCGAGAACGGTTTGATTTGTGAAGCGGTGGTTAAATCATTTTAATAGGTAATTTCTATACTTTACACTCTAGGAAGCTGTAATTTCGTATGTAGCCTCTTTTGGACATTTACTTGACGATGCCCAGGGTCCGGATCAGATGAGTGGCTCTTAAAGCTAATTTCTATGTTTTACACTCTAGGAAGCTGTAATTTCGTATGTAGTCTCTTTAGCACATTTACGTGACGATGCCTAGGGACCGGATCAGCTCAGTGGCTCATAGAGCTTGCATACGAGAGTGCAACACATATTTGTCTTCAACTAAAGACATAAAATGTCCCAATGTGTTGCAGACTTGTATGCAAGCGTTTCGTAATAAACTTTTCGTTGTAGAACCTTGGTACGATTTCGTCGAAAAAATTCGAGTTTTGTGGATGTAGACGAGATCCAACTACAACTCAATCTCGTTCTCATCGTCTACGAACCACGGAACTTCACCACCATCGTCGAAACTATCGCTTTTCGAACTTGACGAGCTACTAGTTGACATTTCGATGAAGAAATTCAAATGAAGAACAGCAAACAACATAACAAAGCGAAATTTTACAGGGAACACGCGGCAACCTAAGTCGAAGAGAGCAAATCTATTGTTTACTCCACGAGCTCCGAAAAATAGTGAAATGCGCATGCGTTAACTACGTCCTTGCGTTCGAGTTCTGACAGTTCCGGAAAAAAAAACGGGGACTGTTAAGCCGATTTCACATGGAGCGGTATGTCCGGAGACGGAAAGACGGAACGCAATGTGATTGGCTGTTGGGACAACAGTTGAGGATGGTGGCTGCCATGTTGACGGTATGGGCGGTAGGAGGTCGGCGGTAGAAATTTGTATACCGTCGCCGCTTGCCGTCGAGCGTTGTGCAAGCTCATTGGACAGGAATGTTGATAACCTCAAGTAGAGGTTTCAGATCAGAGAGGGTTTCAGTAGGAAAGTTTATGATTCCGTTCACCAAGGTGCCGTTTCATGTGAACAACGTGCCGCATTCCGCCGCCCCCTCTACTGGATTTTTCGGCCTTCCGTCTTTCCGGTTGTACGCTCATACCGCTCCATGTGAAACCGGCTTGAGCGTACAACCGGAAAGACGGAAGGCCGAAAAATCCAGTAGAGGGGGCGGCGGAATGCGGCACGTTGTTCACATGAAACGGCACCTTGGTGAACGGAATCATAAACTTTCCTACTGAAACCCTCTCTGATCTGAAACCTCTACTTGAGGTTATCAACATTCCTGTCCAATGAGCTTGCGCAACGCTCGACGGCAAGCGGCGACGGTATACAAATTTCTACCGCCGACCTCCTACCGCCCATACCGTCAACATGGCAGCCACCATCCTCAACTGTTGTCCCAACAGCCAATCACATTGCGTTCCGTCTTTCCGTCTCCGGACATACCGCTCCATGTGAAATCGGCTTCATACCGCTCCATCTGAAACCGGCTTGAGAACTGTTCGGAATTGGGTTAACAAAACACTGCGAACGCCGAACTCGGCGTTCCAGATCTGGGCGTTCTGGATCGGGAACGACAAAACTCGACTGCGCTTGCCAAGAACCGCTCCGAACTGGCAGAACGCACACTGAGAACGGGGTTGGAAAGTATTCCATAAATATTTTCAATACATAATGGATGTTATGGGCTAAGGTACACCTAGTCAGGCCTTCACACTAGGGATGTTGGGTTCGATAATAAACTAGATCATTGAAAAATTTTTGAACAGAATTATGCTGATAAATGTAGATACTTAAATTTTATTAACATATTTTAAAAAATACTTGAAAACCTTAATTATTTGAAGACTTCCGGTCATACAGCATGATCGTATGAGCGAATTTTCGTAAATTATCGTATTACGCAGGGTGTCCCAAAAGTAAACCCCCCCCCCTTCCAATTTTATCCACAATTTTTGAGATACCGAAGAGAAGTTTTGAGAGCGTTTTTGGGGGGTCTAATACTAAGTTTTAAGAAAATAAAAATCAGGAAAAAATCCAAAAGTATTTTTACTACCAAAAGAGGGGAGAGTATTGGGTATTGAAAAGGAAATTCCATTTTTTGTCAGGTTACTCCTCATTTTAAAGATTTTTTAGCGCTGAACACGATGGTGAAACCATCCTATACCGTGCTCGGATTAGAGTTGACGAACAAGAAGCGAGATTTTTTCTAAAAGTAGTCTTCTTTTGCCAACAACGCGCTTTTTCATGGTTCACCAGCTTTAATCCGAAAACGGAGCAAGATATCGCAATTCTGGAATTCTGGTTTCACTGTCGTGCCTAAAACATCTTTAAAATGAGGTGTCACTCGGCAAAAAATAAAATACTTATTTTTAATTAAATTATTTATTTTATAAGTGCCCAAAATACTCCTCCTGTCTTTGGGTAACCCAAAAACAGTATTAGGCACCTCAAAATCATATTTTGTATTTTTAGCTTTTTTGCTTTGTTTACTCTTATCTATAGAATTTCCAGACCAAATACAACCTTTTCCAGACCAAATTACACTTTTTCCAAAACAAATTAAACTTTTTCCAAACCTGATTAGAAAATGCAAATATTGCATAAACAAAAAAGCAAAAAACGCTTTTTTTTAAAGCAAATATTGTTAAACTTACAGTACATTTTGCAGCATAAATTTATTCATAATTTTTTTAATTTTCTAGTTCTTTGTTGATAAATTTTCTAATTCATTGTTAATAAATGGCTAAATTTGACAATTTTTAGCTGTTATTAGCCATTTTTAGTTGATTTTTGAGCACATTGTCTTCAATTTATCAATTTAGTGAGTTCAAAAAAATGCGGGCCAACGAACTCATCTTTTCATTTTCTAGATTTTTTTTGGAAAATACGGAACTTTTATGCCAATCCTAGTATTTATTTCAAAATGTCTCAAAACGTAATTCAATGAAGAAAATTTTCTAAAATTTTGTATGTTAAAATTCTTGAAGCCAATAGCTTCATTTTTTATGAAAATTCATAAAAAAGATATATACATATACATGTATAACAAAAAGAGCTAAAATCCAAAATATTATCTAGAAAGAGTTTTTCGCCACAAAATTGGTAGTTAAAAATTTCTTTTGACTCAAAGTTCTTAAATTCCAAAACAAGGTTCCATAATATAAGACAATAATTTACTAAATTTCGCTCATTCGATCATGCTGAATGACTGACACTTTTTTAGTACCTACATTTTTATCGCAATAATTAGAAATCTCACTACTACATTTCAACTTTGCAGAATGATTTCTTAGTGCAAATAATGTGTACTTTCAAGATGAGCGCCTGTCGATTCGACAAGTAATTTCTACACTGCATTCAATTCTCAATACATTACTGCTCTATCTTGCTCTCTACCTGTTAGGAATTCGGGATTATGATTCATCGTGTAAATATTCAGGACCATTATTGCTGACGTTCCACTAAAGAGCTGCCTATCGTTAAAATTTACTCAACGAATTGTTGTGAGTCAGATTTATTTCCCCGCTCTGGATTTTCCCCCTTGGTATTTTCTTTGGTATTTATACTTTATTGATTCACCCCGATACATTCACGATAGGTTCTGCTGATGTGTTTGTTAGCTTATAGCCTACGTCACTAGATTTCAGTTTATTTGGCTGATTCTTTTGACACCACTGTCACGCATTCCGTAGGTTCATTGGCTTCCAGATAGGTTTCTTCAACTTCGTTTGGTGATATACATATACGAATAAACATGCTTCAAGTTCCCAGAGCTGTTATGTGTTTCTTGGTGAGCGTTTCATGGAATCGTTAGCTAAAACGCAGATTAGCAAAATGAGCATATTTATGGTAAGTGGTTCATTAAGGCTTCTTCGCTAATATATTCCGTTTATTCGAATGGAGCGGTGGATGTTTTTTAGTTTTCTTGATACTTGAGTGAATTCTCCAGCTTGAAATCTTAAGCTTAAATCATTGGAGTGGGTAGGTACCCTGAATCAAAATCACTGAGAAAATCCAAAATATTTTGTGTTAGTGTGAGTGTTTTGAATGTATGAATGTGATGTGAAAATTTGTGTGTAGGTACCTACCTAATGTACCTAATTCTTATGTATCTATCATTATTGTTATACCTAGTTGTGGTTTTCTTTGTTGTTGAAAATTTTCAATTTGTATCGAGGAGGAAAGTAGATATTCGAGAAAAACAGTTTGTGGCTAATTTTATTTTGTTTTCGGTCCAGGTGGTCGGTAGTGCAGAAGTTAGTAGCTACTGTTAGCTACTAAGTTAGTAGCTTCTCTCCTGTGTTTAGTTTGTTGTGTATGCCTGAAGATGGCTAAAGTTAGTAGCTACTAAGTTAGCTACTATGTTAGTAGCTTTTCTCCTGTGTTTAGTTTGTTGTGTTGCTGAAGATGGCTAAAATTTAGCTGAAAAGCTTTGTGTTTTTGCTTAATGCAATAAATAAGTGATGATCTAAAGGTTTTTCATTACAATTACCTAAATTATGGAGGATTATCGTCTTCAAAAACTCTTCTGAGATTATTATTGATGGCGTTTGTACTTCAGTGTGGTGTAGTCTCGAGACCTCGTATTCACTGGGTAGAGGATCCAGAGGGTTTCTGTGTCTGCAGCCACAGCTGGCAGCCTGCCGCTGCTCCCCAACGCGAACGTCGCGGCCGGGCCCCCTCCCCTCCTAAAGGTCCCACCCGCGACCCCGGATCGGGGGTTCGTCGCCGAAGTGGGGGAAGCCATGTAAGCGATGTGGCAGCCGACCCCAGAACCAGTCAGTCGTGAAACTTGAAAGTGATACTGTGTTATATGCAACTGAATATTTGTGTGTGAAAGACACCCCTGTGAAACCGTGGTCGTGCTTTTAACAATGGTTAATACTAACGGCACCCTCTGTCAATTCCCCAGATCGCCGTTGGACCCAATCACCATGTCAACGGCAGTTGAACAATTTCGGAAACTACTAACCAACGCTAAAGTGAGTCTTGGTGCTTTAAGTGATTCGCGGTTGTAAAATGTTATCTTCAATACTCCAATTCACCCTTCGAAGTGTGTTTTCGACGAGGTTTCAATTAGAAACTCTTCAAAACATTCGATCTCGCCCCCACATTCACACATTATCATTGAGTTTCCCAAATCCGAAATCCGCTATTGAATTTGTTATTTAAAACACTTGGAAATACATCAATTTTGCCGTGCACCCCTATGTATTGGAGATAACCCTTGTCTTTTTTAAATAAAGAATACTCTCAAACGTATAACTTCATCCTTCATGGGATTTTGACCCTGTTTTCGAGTCTCGTACCTACCTATACCTGAATCCAGGTTCTGAGGATCCCGTTCCGTGCTCGCACATAAATATCCCTATAAGCAGTTTCGTACGTGCTTTACGCTTAACTTAAAATGGCTCCAGCCTATGTTATCATGAAAGGTAGTAGCTACTCTTCATCCTCGTGCCCTTTTCTAGGACGAGGCCCTTCCAAATCCCTGTGGTGCATCTCCTCATTCGCGACTTCGAATCTACTTATCATAATAGTATTTTGGTGCTTGTCTTGAGAAAGGCCGACCTCAATGTGGAGTATTGACGTCACTGCAACCGACTCACAGGTGAAAACTGATTTCACTCTAAAACTTATTCGGGACCGTTCCCGATTAGCATCGACGCCGGCGGGCCTTTTAAAACTTTGTATCAATATTTTCCTAGTAGATGATTTTTGCCATATCAACTTGATTTTTGAACTACGAAATATTAATTGATGAACCGCATTTGAAATTATTATAATTGAAGAAGATTTGATAATGCTATGATTTGTCTATATTTTAACAATTGTTTCTACCCTCGATTTAACGATTCTTTCTTTAACAATGAAATAATTTGTTGAAATAAAATGTTTGTGTTTATTTAAAAAGCCACCAAAACAATTTTATCAAATTGCGCTATGCATTTTTTGGAAAAGGGGTGGTAGAATTGTACAACACCCGAGCCGGCCCTCATTGTCCAGAGCACAAAAGACGCCCACAAGGACGTTCTCCCGTAATCGTAATTGTCTATGCTGATTAGCCCCTACCCGCTAATTGTACCTGTATCGCTCAGACTCCCACCACACACCTATTGTTCAGCACGATTTTCCTTGCACCGTTCGCCGCTATCCCAGTATTTAAAACTTGAAATTTTCGCCGTGTTCCTGGTGCCTTTGACACCTCTGAATCTCCCCGCAAACCACATCTGGCTCTTGGCTAGGAACTTTCTCCCCACCCGTTGCCTGGATCCTGTTCCGCTTTTTTCTTACTTTTTTTTCTCAATTCAACACTCTCACCTTTTACCTTGGGTCTCTTACCGTGACCGAATTCCTAGACCAGCTGCAAGTAGTAGGTAGTACATCAACGTTTTGCACTGTTGACATCTCCATTGATAGTGGGTACCTACGTACAATCTTTTCTAAATATCCCAAATCGAAATGGAGATAGGCTCCTTCGCTATTCTCTTGTTCTACTTCACACTTCTTTACGCTTCGCCAAGCCGCGCCGGCACGTCTAAAAGACGGGTAAATCTTAATTTTGTTATGTCACTATGAACTTTACTTTTCCATGCTGTTAATCACTCATGAACACTCCATAGAAAACTTCTCTTGAATAATTTGTGTACCAATGCCCTAATAGTACCAAGCATTGAACTTACCAAATGTTTACATTGAATGTTGCAGGGAAGCGCCAAAGACAGTTGGAAACCGACTTGCTGCTCAGCTAGCAACAAGCGCTGCCGCCGTCAACATGAAGACAACTCTCTCTTGAAGTTCCTCGCTTTGGTAAGTAGCCAAAACACTGCAACTTTTACGATCGATTATTTTTATTGTAATTAATTTACGTAGCTCCAATAAAAACTCCTCTGACACACAAGTCCAATGATCTCAATACGAAATGCCGTATCGCTCTCGTCACTCGGTTGGATCGAACGCGTAGCTCCCATAAAAGTTAAAATTACAATCGAACAATGGGGACATTAAATTTTTTTCTCTCCCCATTTTTGTAATAGGCGTCAGAGCTCAGAGGTTTGCATAATTTCGTATCCTGACGTCAATTATACCTATTGCTCGTCAATTTAAAATTGGAACAGTTACCGTAAATTATTGTTCGATTTCTATAGCTATCAATTCAGGCTGTGAATGATGTGAAAAATCCTATTAACATTTTTGAGTCTTGATATTAATATTCTCGCGTACTTCTCTGCACCTTCATTTAGAATTCAGCTTCGTCTCCAAATTGTCCTGTCAACTCAGCTGGGATGGTAGTACTAATTTGTTTGCTTAGATTTGAATGTTGCACCAATTAGAGCTGCCCTGTTCACTTTCCCTTTTGTATAAGTACACTAGTCGATTGCCCATTTTTATAGCACTTTGACATTTCACTGTACACATGATAGGTACTTAAGTAACAACATTCTATGGTGCACATTTTTTACAACCATCACACATTTACAGTTTGTATCATATTGAAGTTCTATGAACTCAGTTCATCTTATAAATGTTGATAGACATAAAAGTTGGTAGACTGATATACCTACCTAGTTGCTTAGCTGCTGTAACCTGTTTAACCTCAGGTGTAGCCGTAATTCCCCTTCATTTTTTTTATAATTCTTTAAACGCTTAAAAGTATTCCATTAATATCGAATTCGGGAGTTCATCTTGTGCTCAAAGCTATTGTAGTAAAAGCTCCAGTCATGCAGCATGATCGTATGAGCGAATTGTCTTAAATTATCTATCGTATTATAATGTGTTAAAATGTAATGAAATTTGAGCAATTTCAGTATAAAGTATTTGTTAATTTTGAGCAAAAAAACGTGTACTTAATACAATTCGGTGATTCAAAAAATGTCTTGGAGTTTTAGGTTTTTTTTTGCAGTTTTTACAGATTTGTCAGCAAATATTAATGGCATTTAAGTCGTTATTTGGCATAATGTTGTGCAACCATTTTTTAATGTCCTAATTTATCGTTGATAATTTTTTTTTTTTCCGACGAAAATTCTGCTAAAAATTTAAAATTCAACGATTTGTGGCCGTTTTTAGCCATTTTAAGTGATTTTTTTTAGTTGAATTGTGGTATCAGCGTCAATGTAGAGCCAACCCATTATCCCACTTACATTATCCACATAGGCCTGATCCACCACAGAGGATCACGAATTAATCCAGAGTTAATCGAGCCATCTCACTGCCGTTTTTGAGGGATAACTCCCAACTCGGGATTAACACGCCCTTTAGTGGGGAATCGACTGGTCACTTATTACCTGTTTGAATCCACCTGTGTTTTGACATTTGGTTAGATTATCCACATAGCTTACATTATCCACATAGGCCTGAGATCCACCACAGAGGATCACGAATTAATCCAGAGTTAATCGAGCTATCTCACTGCCGTTTTTGAGGGATAACTCCCAACTCGGGATTAACTCCCAATGGTGGAACACGCCCTTTAGTGGGGAATCGACTGGTCACCTGTTTGAACCTACCTGTGTTTTATTTGGTTAGATAGGTACCTACCTACATATATTTGCCAGAATATCAGTATCATTATGGTCTTATGGTTTATTGCAGAACGCCTTGGAACTGAGCGCCCCTGCCAGCGACGTGTTGCTGCGGAGCCAACAGTGCCCCACGCCCTCAAGCCCGTCAAACTGGTTCCAACTCTCGGGTCACCCGGACGCCTTCGCTCCTGCAGGACCCGGCACCGTTTGGAAGAAGTGCAGCGGAGGCGATGAACGTGATGTTTACGAAGCCCTTAGCTCGGACCCAGCACTTCGGGACATTACACCGGCATATTTCAGGTGAATATTTATTCTGCCCTCTTTCATAACTACGCATACAAGAACTAGGGTATTTGGGACTGTACACTGAGTGGGCTGAGCAGTTGATGATTTCTAAATGAAACCATGGAAGTAGAAATCAACGTGATGAATTTAAACATATCCATTTTTATTATTAGGTGCCTATACAATGTCTACTAGTTCTTGATTTGTGGTATACCAACGTAGGTACACATCCTAACTTGGATGTGATGCTGTCGTTGTACCACCATTGCGGAATAGTCAAGAGGTAGGTATGGCACGGTGCAAGCTGCCAAAGGTAGTGAAGGAAGTTCATGTTCTGTAAATGAACAACTCTTTACAGCAGTCTCAACTCTCAAAATATATGCTTGAACCCGTTAAGGCACCCTTTCCCAAGACCAAATCTGCTGGCATAGCTAATTTGATGGACAGTTGCTGTGGATGTCTTGAACTAGAGCTCTTCGCTTATATCACCTATGATGATCCCTGTCCCACACACATCTGCTTCATCAAGATCACATATGATCTGATGTCCCCACACCATTGATGGTGTCTCGATGAAACTTTGGTGCTCCATAAAAGTTGAACGCACGCTACACAATAGATACAGTGTTAATTAATCAGTCGCTTTAATGAGCCAATCAATCAAAGTAACTTCGTCTATTCATAGATCCTTAAATGTCAACTTACGACCAGATTATCTTCTAAGTCAATTACCGGTTGGTTCTTGGATGAAGGAGCGCCTAGTTGACCAACTGCTCTAGCAACTCTCATGATATTCTGATCTCCAGCCATTTAGATTCATAACTAAAAAATGAAAAACCGAATATCATAAAACACGCCAACTTTTCTCTCACATGGCTCCCACTGATTTATTACGGACCAACATCCCCCCATGCCCTCGCTTCACCTTACTCTGGAAGGACCTACTCGAATATATTTTTTTAAAAACACTTTTTGGTACAGAAAAACTCATAAAACCCATTAAAGTTTTAGAAAGTATTGTTAAGCTTCTCAATAGACGTTTACTTTAACATTTCACCTTGTTTGTTTCAGACAAGTGCAATATGGCGGACAGACGTTCATTGAGTTGCAAGATCTTCTTCACGGGTTCAAGGACCCACACGTGATGGACGTCAAGCTTGGAACGAGAACCTTCCTCGAGTCTGAAGTTTCAAATTCAACAGCTCGCCATGATCTCTATCAAAAGGTTATTACCAATTCTATGCTCTATATTGTTATGTTAGGTAGCCTTTTATTTATTTTTTTAAAAAAGCCTTCCAACAGAGTGTTTCTTATTCACCTTTTAGGTCAATAATTCTCCAAAGCGTAGTAAACTGATCGAATTTGATTTTATACTAATTATTTACCTGCCTACTAGATATAATACGATATAATATATACATGCCATATATATGACCTAAACTACTTGTCCTAACCAGCTGATTTTCTAAATGTCAATATGTTTGGTTTGTATAGATGATCGCTGTGGATCCTTCAGCGCCAACAGAAGCTGAACATCAAGCTCAGGCAGTAACCAAACTCCGGTACATGCAGTTTAGAGAGCAGCAAAGCTCTACATGCAGCCTGGGGTTCAGGATCGAAGCAATGAAGGTATTAGACCGTTAATTATTCAGTATTTGTAGTTCAGGTTTAACCCTGAAGTTTTAAATAAAAATGTATCATAACGTGAAATGTCTTATGAAACGTGAATCTATATCTTAGCTCTATGCTTTTCACCTGAAACACCGAGGATAGCCCTTCCAACCCACTCAGTTGGTAGTTGTGCTCATTTTTAATGAATATCCATAATATTTATCGTTAATGTCAATTGCCCTGGGCGATGGTTAAAATTTGAAATCATTCTGCTTTTCGATTCTCTTTAGATCGTTAGCCTAATAGATAGGGAAATTATTTGAGAAATTGTTCCTTATGTCAAAAGTTGAACTTTATTCCCATAATTATCATGGAGTCGAGATTAGAAAACAATAACAGAAACCTATAAATAATCTATATGTACCTTGGGATCCTGGATTGAATTTGAGGCTTCTTCGGTTGTTTCTGAGTTAGGTGCTTGTACCAATATATTTATAAGTAAATGGTACCACCCTAGGACCTACTTTCCTTTAGATCTCTATTTGTACATGATTGAGCGTATGGTTTTATAATTTTCATCCTTTTATGACCAACAGTTCCGTGGCTCTCCTCCTGTGACTGATCTCAAGCGTGTCAAAAGTGCGGAAGACGTGGACGACACGATGAGCCTTTTCCTCAACGCCCGCGAAGACGTTCGAACCCGAGTGCTCGCTCGTCTCCAAGAGATCCGTGCCAAGCTCGACCAGTCCGTCTACTTCCGGCATCACGAAGTCATCGGAAGCAGCATCCTCGTCCTGTACGACGACGTCAAAGTTGGCGCTTGGCTCATTGACTTCGCCAAAACCCGGCCGGTCCCCAACGGCATGGCTTTGACTCACCGTAAACCCTGGACCCCGGGAAACCACGAGGAAGGTTTCCTTTTCGGCCTTGATAACTTGATCCGAGTAAGTACATTTTGATTGTTATAAAACAACCTTGTACAAATGAGGAGCTGACATAGAAATGTACTTAAGTCGAAAAATAAAAATTCTAAATGCAAGTAAACAGTCACGTCAACGAAGCCTTTTGTCCTCCCGTTAATATTTTAGTTTCGGCGACGGTCGCTAGATAGCACCGTGACAAGTCCTGACACCTTTGCATGGAGAAGAGATTATGTCCAACATATCTGATACCTAAGAGTTCAGAGGGAATTCCTATGAAATTAAATTTTTGGACCTAAGTGCATTTCCATGTCAGCTCCTCAATTCTCCCATAACACAGTGGTTGGTCAATACTACTCCACCCAAATATATAGGTATCTGCGTGAATTATCACGGTTACCAATCCATCTCACTCCATTTAGCTTAACTACCTCGAAATTCAAAATAACTTAAATTTTCCCAACTGCCCCTGCACTTAACGTTTCCAGGGAAAGAACGATTTTAGTCACTTTTTCCAGGTTTTGAGCTAGTATTGCCTAGATGTATGTAACTGGCAAACCTTTCAGATCCCTGAATCCTATGGGAAAAAACGACCTTAGTCATTTGAAAAACTGAGTTCAAAAATAGAGGGACTGGGGAAGAATGTTCGAAGTCACCCCCCAGGGAGATAGGTGACACATATGATGCTGAGAAACAATGATCACGGTCTTGAACTTATTTTAATTATGTTTTCTTTTTATAAACAATTTTACTACTCCAATTTCGCTCAATATACTATTCCAAAGTAGAAAATCGAGAGAAAAATTATTTTTTCCTCCATTTTTTAACCCCAAAATGAAATGTGCACATTTCAAAACCATTTTTCTCTAAATTTGTATTGGATGGCTAAAATCGTTGTTTACCTGAACCCGTCACTTACATTCTGAGGATAGAACCTAATTCAGACGTAAATTATTTCTAATAACGCGCTCCCTTCCTTCATATGCATGACTCTAAGATAGATAGGTAGGTATACTGTTATAGGTATATTACGTATCTTTTTCCTTGTTCCTATTCTCATGCAATAGCTAGATAAGGTAGTGGATATTTACCTACTGTAGTTTGAACGGCAATCTTACCGAGAATAGATTAGTGTCATTTGGGAACAGTTTAAATCTATCACTTTATAATCCCAGTGATTAGGTTGTCATTTCCTTCTAACTAGGTATGTAGGTAAAGCACTGTGTTGGTAGGTATCAATAAATTAAATGGGTACCCTATTTTATTTATTTTCTGCGAGTAATCTAACAAAATATTCTTTTCATTGCAGGTTCTTTCGAATTTGAAAGTATCCGCTTCCGAAAGTGCAGTGACGTCCTCCAAGCCCCTCGCTCTCAAGTCTTGATCTGAAGAAGGAACTTCGTCCTATTCGAACATCTAGTCTCAAAGACGAAACGAACCATTTGGAAGATTCCGGGACTTGGACTTCGTGGCTGGACTCAAGATGGTGAATAGATCCGAAATAGGGTCTCATTAGCAATCATTATGAAATAAGATTGTTCCGTGTGCACGGGACAACCTTCATTGTACGAAATTGTGTGCCGATTGCATTAACCAGCCACGAAGGTCCCTGATAAAAATTGTACAGAAAGTATTACGCGAAAGGCCAAAAATATATTGTTCTCTCCCCTTAGAGTCGAAGTGTACATTTGGAATGAATTTGTCGGTTGAAGGTTTTGTATTGGGGATGAATCTCAATCGCTTTAGGGTTCGAATCTCTATTTTAGACGTAAGTTCTGACAAATAGGTACCTAAGTATTTTGCGTGTTTTTTTCAATTAGACGTAAGTTGAGACAATTATTAGGTACAGTACCTAAGTATTTCGCGTGTTTTTTTCAATTCGACCACTTATATAAATATAAGTTTGGTACGATATTCCATTATATATCTGGTGTGTGAAAGAGATGAGACTCAATTATATAACGAATTGAGGATTTAATATGACCAGTAATGCATTTGAAATATTTTGTTAAATTATTTATACCTACATACCATTTTTTGGTCTTTGGAAAAAATCTTTATAAAGAACAATTTGTGACTTAAACGTCAATGTGTAAGTTGTAGCTTTAAATTTCATTTTATTTATAAAAACCTAGTATTGATTTGTACAGTTTTGCATTTTTTATTCGTATTTTCGGAAGATTTACTTTTTATACGTCTTGTATTGCATGAACTGGCAGTACATCTGCTCTACCAAATTACATACCTACCTAATATAATGAATAAATAATTGAATATACTCTTTGTCTGGCATTTCATGATTTTCCTGGTCAGTTTCGGTATCATGGCGAAAATTATAATTGACTGCAAGCTTCAGGAATTCTCAATAAGCTAGAGAGGCAGTGCAGTTCCGATCAACTTTGCCCAATTCGGCTTCTTTAGGGACTCAGTCAGCAATATAGTTTTGTTGTGAGAGGAATAATTGACATTTCTTCCATTTGTAGTAATTCGAAAAATATACCTACATATCCTATTTTACATGTTATTCGATCTCTCAAATCTAACATCTACTTAATGGTAGCATTTAATTGTGGATACAGACGGGGAAGTTCCATTTCCCTAGCAACGACTAGGTTGTAAGCGGAAATCATCAAAAAACTAACCGTAACGCTTTTTTTTAAAGGCTTTTTTCGTTTATGTGACAAAGTAAAGACATAAAATGTCAAAAAAAGCAGGGTCGCCAACCAATTTCGACAAGTCAGAAATCAAGTTTTGGGAGTTGGAACCACAAATAAATGGACATGTCTTCTAACACGACAAGTCAGAAATCAAGTTTTGGGAGTTGGAACCACAAATAAATGGACATGTCTTCTAACTCGACAAGTCAGAAATCAAGTTTTGGTTGTTGGAACCACAAATAAATGGACATGTCTTCTAACTCCAGAAAAATCAATAAGTCATGGTGTACTGAAATTCATTTTGTCATTATAAGGGTTAAAACTGTCTGGAGCAGTATTTAAATACCAATATAGAAATTTGTATTGGTTTATTTGTTTTTCTCATGCTTGGGTTGTCCCACACCTCCCAGGATCAATTCAAATAGGTCGCCCCTCTTATATATACGAAACCTTGCCAATGAGACCTTGCGTCAGAGGGACGTCTTAAAAACAAATGCGAAAACTATAGATTGGTTAAATGACTGAAAAATCGAAAGGAAAATAATTGAAATCAAGATTTTAAAAAATCCTTTTTTAATTTCACAAATCGTAATAAAATCTATCAACGTATCTCAAAAATAAATAGGTAGTACTTATTCTTTTAAAGAAAGCTAATATTACAACACCAAAAACTTTAAACGTTTTATCACAAACTAATAAATTATTAATGCTATTACACAGAAATAAATAAAGGGCCATAAGAAGCACATTGATCAATAAATCCTTCTCTAAATCAGAAGGGTCCACACAAGACTTGTGCAACGAATAGCTGCAAGGAACAACGCGTATTCGTAGGGTTAGATAATATTTATGTTAACATTAGGCAACGCTTTCAATTTCATTTACAGAATAATGTGATGAGAACATTTTATCGAGGACGATCGATCCAAGATGAGGACAAAAAACGGTAATTTACATGTAATGGCACTTGCAGGGTGCTGTTTAATTCATCCAACATCATGTGCATAGAGGGTAGGTACTTCCATTTTGCATGTAAACAATAAATTGCAGTCATCAATTGGTCAGATAAGACAAAAAACCAGTGTCTAGCATATCAGCAAAACATAAGCCTCCATAAACATACAACACTCGTAAAAACAGTAGCAGCTGGGGTTTGCCTTTGTCATTAACTAAATCAGAACATAACGCCTAGTGATGCCTTTACGAGGTTTTAGAAATCCCATCCACTATTATCATAAATATTAATAATAGAACGAAAGAAAACTGCAAGAACTTTACTGCCAACTAAGCCCGGTTCTCCGGTAGAACATGCCTTTACGGATATAATGAAGGAAGGAAGGAATAAGTTGTACTCAATACTGAAAATAAGGAACTATAAAGGACTTTGTAAATTATCAAGACATCCAGTAGGTAAATAAATTTGTCATACGTTGAAGACAGAATAGGTACAACTGCATTTGGTACCAAAACTTCTTTCTTTTCATAGAATCAGTAGTAGGTACATGCAACATGAACTATGATTTAATTAGAGACAGTTCTGATGTCGAAAGGGTGTCTGAATTTAGACTCTTATAAACAGACTCAAACGGATACCTACCGGCACGATAGTTACCTAAAATGTGTGCACCATTAGCGAGAAAAAAATACTTCTGAATCATATTATAGCAGATGTGATTTTTTTGTGGGGGGAAAACCCCACAACAAATCATCAATAATTTCTATGAGAAAACAAGCATGGTTATGGGGCTAAAAGATTGAAATGTTCATATCTAGTTAGATGATTACAAGAAACTTTCTTGTAAAACGATAGAAGAATGTAGAATAAATTACAACATTTAGTGAATAACAAACATAGAAGACATTCAAGAATTAGGAGTCCAGACTTCTGAGAAGGGATGAGGGAAAATCAAGCTTCATTGGGAAGCAAGGACGGGGATACTATTACAGTTACTGAGGGGCGGTCAGTTTTGAATTTCTCAATTCCATCAGCAGTGATGCCAGTATTCGTTAGATCTAGAAGCTTCAAATGGGGCATAGCGACTGCAACATGGCGCAGCGTGAGATCTGTGATACCTGGGTAGTTGTTGAGGAGAAGAGTCTCGATGAGGCATGGGGGACGGCCAACGACCTGAACATGTCGTCCCAGAACCTGCCTGTGGACAGCTGGGCTCTCACCAAAGGCAGTGATACTGAGGTCTGTAACGTAACTGAAGCTGTAAGGCAATCTTAGTGGGACTACTTCTTCTGAAGCGGAAATGTACAGGTGTCTGAGAGTCTTCATCTTGTTGAAACACGATACTTCTACATCACTAACGGCTGTGTTTCTCAAATCCAACAGCCGAAGGTTAGAGAATCCATAGTTAGCAGCCAGGCTGGCATATGGCATACATTCAGAAACGTCACAACCATCTAAAACTAGCTCTTCCAAAACTGAGCATTTGCTCAATGCCAATAGTGAATGTGGCACAAACCAAGAACTATCAGTCAAATCTAAAGCTCTCAACCTGGCCAGACTAGAATGGATACCCAGAAAGTAAGATGATTGCTTAGGAACATTCTTGAAAACACATGATTTCAACGACAAATTCTCAACACTGGGAGGGAAATCTTCTATCAAAATCTTGTTACAGTCAATGATATGGTTTTCTAAAACCAGAGTTCTCAAATTTGGAGCGTATTTTGAAAGGAGAATCATGAAGGAAAGTAGCCAGGTAGGCTCGATTGTTTCACCCTCTTTGAGAGGAGGCATGATTTCCAGTGGGCCGCAACTTGCAAAAGACAATGTAACTGGTTGTAACCAGTGCAGAACATTGTGAAGACGGTTCAAAGATAGAATCCGGGGACGAAGATCGCAAACACGCCACAATGACTTATCTCTAGCAATGTTGTTGAGTCGTTCACTGCATTTTGCTAATGAAACTAGATCCGAAGGGCCGATGAAGGATAATATAAGAAGCAGCACGTCGTCCGAAAGGTTGAGTAAGCTTGGATATGATGGCTCGGGCGATTGTGATCTTGGTCGTTCAATAAGGATTGGTGTGAGGACTTCTGACGCTGTCGCATTCGGTTCATTGGTGGACGAACTTGAGGCTGTAGCAGCAGTGTTTTTCACTCCAGGTTCCGATTCATAAGTCTCAGTTATTTTTTCTTCACGTTCCAATTCCTCAGTCCTGTATTTTTTTGTTTCAGGCTCCAACTCTGAGCAGTCTGAGTCACATTTGTTTTTACCTCTCATGTCAACAGCAAAGGTTTAAGCCTGCAAAAATGAGAAAGTATTATTACTACCTAAAGATCCAGAAATCATGAAATAAATAAAGCAGGCTTCAGCAGCTAATACTGCCCAGAAACTCCTTAAGGCTTAGATTGACATTTCAAAAATATTGATTCTTCAGGGAAGCCAGTTAAATTAAATGGTTCCTTTTGATCCATTCCCAACAAAAAGTTTTCACTAGATGTGCCCAGTACATAAATTAAAGCTATAAGATAATACGAGGTTGATTTAATCTTAATCAGAGTGTCCACTAATAGTTATCTGCCACCTCTGAGATACTTTTGGCTCCTTGAAAGGTCAGAAATGGATCGCCCAGTGGGGCTGAAATGCGATTCTCGACGGAAAAAATTATTTTCGAGGTAATCATAAAGAAAAGTTTGCTCTGATTCCCAATTCCTAAAACGGGTCCTTGGTGAATTTTTAGTGGAAAAAAAGTGTTCTAACTTTTCTCCAACAAATACGATTCAAAACATCTTTCGTCCCATAAAAAAACTTATAGTGGATAAAATTCTGCGTTGAGTGACCGCCAGAAATCCTAAAATTAATTGGTTTATATAATATTGTATTCATGATTATATTTTTATGTATATAGTACTCGGAAAATACGTTATTTTCAAAATAAGGGTAAAAGTTGACTTTTTTTATTGAAGGAAAGTTGTAGAAAATCCAATTTTCCGTCAGTTTATCACCAATATTTACGATTTATTCAAAAATTGAGAGAGTAATAGCGTTTCAAATGGTGGTCATGCACCGTTTTTTCACTTTTAGGTACCGAAAATAATAGAATAAAATAAATGAATACAATACCTAACACCGAACTGGTTGTAAGGGGTTTGAGAGTTCTGAAATAACAATATAATCACATCATGTTCAGGGCATATGTGTAACAAAGAGGCCTAATGACAGATATGTCCTGAGGATGATGTAAGCATTGAAAGCTTGGCAGCACAAAAATTATTTTTATTTCGGAACTCCTAAAACCTGTTACAAGCCGGTTCGGCCATAAAAGCCAGGGAGAATGGATAGACAAAATCTATAATACCTATCACGGTTCACAGAAAAATCAATTTCGTTACCCCTAAATCCCCACTTTTGTAATTTTTTGTGTTTTCCCGGCCATATCTCTTATTTTATCTTAATATATAAAATTCTCGTGTCACAGTTTTTGTTGCCATACTCCTCCGAAACGGCTTGACCGATTTTGATGAATTTTTTTGTGCTTATCCGGTATCTATGAGAATCGGCCAACATCTATTTTTCATCCCCCTAAATGTTAGGGGTAGTCCACCCCTAAATTTTTTTTTATTTTTTAGACAAAATTTTTAATTTCTATTTTAATTAACGTCTGCCAAGTTGGGTGGGCAGTATAACTTCCTCAAGCGAGCGAAGCGAGCAACATTCCCTATATGCCACACTTTGCGAGCGAAGCGAGCAATTTAATGGGGGGTCCGGGGGGCTTGCCCCCCGGCTGGACGTGGAGGCGAGCGGAGCGAGCCGGAGCGGCTAGTAATATTATAAGAATGAAACTCGGTCTGTTTGTCTGTCCACGCTATGCACGGCCAAACGGCACGGCAATGCATATCTATGAAGGGGGGGTGTCTTCTTGGGGTTTTCAGAAAGGGTGCATTTTAACAAGTTAAAACTTTCTACCCCCACACGAACCTTAGGCTGGTTAGGCAATGACCTGCAAAGCCGAGCGGTCTTGATAGCGATGTCGCTTTTTGCCCCTCGCAGGAGAGGGTGGGACTCCCGTTTAATGCGCGTTTTTTGCGTACACACGTCAGATTTCACCTGGACTCTGGATGGACTAAACAGTAATATCCCATCGCATCCATACATCCCACACCCAGCGGGAAAGAAAACTACACTGGTATATGAGATATATGGAAGAATGAGGTTGGGCCTCCACTGGAAGCGTATTCAAGCGACAAGGCGAGCAACAGGCGACTTTCGCGAGGTGACTGGGACGCGACTGAGCTTCTCCATTGGAGGCGACTTAGTCGCGCGAAGTCTGTGGTGGTGTGTAGTGGACTGCATTCATTTTTGGTGAAGTACTACACAATGGACGACATAGTTAGTTATTATTTGCTGGATGATACTCTCGTAAATTTCCTTCGGATGAGAAGGAAACTACGAATATGCTGGATGAACCCAATATTGACAAGGAGGCAAAGTTTGGGTGAATCCAACCACCTCCACAACGAGCTGAACGGAGATTCCGGAGTTTCGAAATTATTATAGGATGGACCTACAAACGTACGATTACATCTTGAATGCTATACAAGCTTCGATCACCAAATCATCCAACTTCAGGGACACGATCTCATCAGCAGAAACCCTCAATGTGACTCTCAGGACGTAAAGTATTAAAATCAGATAATTATTAAGTTTTTACGAGTAATTATTGTTGCTAATCATAATAAGGGAATGTAATGAAAGTACAGAAACAAAAAATTCAGCGTAACTCCTAAAAAAATTACGTTTTTGATAGTGAGTGTTATTTCTAACAAGGTAATGTAATTGAGGCACAAAAGCAAAAAGTTCAACATAACTCCTCTGGTCGCTCGAAGACAGGCGACCGATCCCGATGGGATCAGTCACTCGTCGCCTCAAAACGCGCGAGTCGCATCGCTCCTTTAGGTTGAAGTGGAGGACCTCCAATACGTTTTAAGCTTATAGGACTAGTCGCTTGTATACGGACGAAAACGCTTAGTCGCTCAAAAACGCTACCAGTGGAGGACCACCCTGAAACTCAGTCCGTCTGTACGGCGATGCACGGGCAAACGGATGAACCGTTTTCTACGAGTGGGGGGAGGGGGGGGGGAGGTCTTCATGGGTGTGTCTGAAAGAGTGTATAGGCAATTTTCAAATGTTATACTCCCACCCGAACCATAGACTGGAGGGGGGAGGGACCCCCGTTTAATGCCTATTTTTTGCGTTCCCACCGTCAATTTGCTCATCTACACACGTCGGATTTCAACGGAGTTTTTCCTAAGGACTCGGATTGGAGTCAATAGTAAGCATCATATACGTACCATCGCTTCTTCTCATCCCACCCCGAGCAAGTGAAGCGAATGAGAAAACTACGCTAGTCTATCATAAAATCATATACCTATGATGTACTGGAAATAAACAGCTCAACCATCTCTTCATATTATTCTAACAATTAAGAACTAGTTCTATAGTTCATGATAACAAGCAGTGCTCGTTTGCAAGCTCCAGCCAATCGACATGAGTTAAGCTGGTTTCACATGGAGCGGAAAGCGGAAGGATGGAAAAACCAGTGGAAGGGCGGCGGAGTCAGAATGATTGTTCACATGAAGCGGTCACCTTGGTGGACGGAATCATAACCTTCCTACTGAAAGCCTCTCTGATCTGAAACCTCTACTTACGGTTATCAACATGCCTGTCCAATGAGCTTGACTTGACGTTCAGTAGCTAGCTTGTCCCCCCACCATAGGCGCCTGGTTGTTTCCAAACAGCTCCCATAGCTTTCAGTTCCCTGACCGGAACGGCTCCGAACTGTTCTTCGGAAGCCGTTTGAACTCGATGTCGAGCAGCTCGAACTTCTTATCACTCTTATCAGTTTCCATTACGCTTTTTCACAATCAAACCCCGAGCACAATCAAACCTTGCAACGTTCCTATTTAGTCAGTTTAGTTTAGTTCTGTTTAGTATTATTTAATTTTATAGTTTTATATTTATTTTATAGTATTATTCAGTTTAGTGTTATATTTATTTCGGAAGTACGGATGGAGCATTCAATTGTATGTGAAGTGTGTGGCAGGAGTTCCTGGCCAGGAGTTTTTCCTGCCTTTTATTTGAGTTACCTATAATATGCTTTATAATATTATTAGTTGTAAGTGATGGAGTGTTCGTTTTACCTAGGTATCTTTTTACCTATTCCTATGATAATTAATAAACACAGTTTCAAAACGTTTTTGTCCTTCGCTATTTCCTTCCCTTATGGCCTCCATCCACTCATTTCGGTGTGTTGGCATATTTTTCTGATATATCAGGTGTACGTACCTACCTTGCATACACACCCGATTGAAAGAAAAAGCAATAATCAATAATGGAAGTGGTAAATTCATTTTAGAGCGAATCGCGTACCAATTTAATTTTGACTAAAAGTTTTGAATAAAAGTTGGTAAGATGAAAAATTTATTCACTTCCTGAAGTCATTCTTATTGCAATTTCACAGCATCAAAAAATGCTACCAACATAATAAGTACCTCCATACTTACAAAATTTAACTAGGTAAGTACCAAGGTAGGTACTCTAACAAGCAAAATGGGATTTTCAAAAAAAAAAAATTTCTGGATCTGCATCTACAGCCTGGCCCATAAACCTGTGGCTGGGAGTAGGTACCTGTCTGGAGGGGAGGAGACTGTAGAACACTGATTAAATAGTCGAAGGACTTCACGCTTTTGTCTCGGTTTGGGGAGATATGCAAGTGCTATTCGATTCAGCGTGAAAAAATACGTAGAAACCGATCCCGAACTCGTATTTTCATAGAAGGTAATTTTTCAAGAAAACCCTCGATTTCAGAGAAAAACGATGTTGTTCAACATTAAAACATGAGTAGTTTCCTCCTCTAATTAGAAGATTAACATTGAATACACCGTTGGAAATGTAAGCTCTCATTTCGGTGCAGTTTTTAACGTTCTTGGGTCTTGAAAATATATTGGTTCTCATAGTTTAATTTCCGATTGAAAAAACTCAAGGTTTTCCAAATAAGGTAAAATTTGCTTTTCAGAGGGCTTTTTCATGTCTCAAATCTTGAACCGTAAAAAAGCTCAGGAATTTATCTGATAGAAAATTTAATGCTCTTTCCAAGGTGTCCTTAGATTCGAATTTACACTGCAAATTAAGGGTCGTTTAATTGACAAAAGGTCGAAAATACGAAAAAAATCTCAAATATTGAATTGCTCAAAAACTAAGCGGTAAGGAACTTTCGATCAGAAATGAGCTCTGAATCGACCCCTGAAGTACTTACTGACCACCTTATGCGGGACATCCAGTCATCGGTAGGTAGGAAGTAGGTACAGCTACCCACTCTTTACAATACTTTAGCATCATGTGAGAGGTCCATTGACACAAAATAGCCCTTCAAAGTAGACGCTGGTATCTACCAACCTTCCTTACTTATCTACCTAGGTACCGAAAAAAGAAATAATACAGGTAGGTGCCTAGTGTCTACATTAAAAGAAACCTTTCAGTCGAATGAGCTTGCGCGGAGCTCGACGAACGCGGAAACGGTATAAAAATTTCTACCGCCATCCGCCCATTCCGACAACATGGCAGCCACTTTCCTCAACTGTTGTCCCAACAGCCAATCAGATTGCGTTCCATCCTTCTGTCTTTCCGCGCTCGTTCTGCTCCATATGAATCCAGCTTTAGTACCTATATGTGTCCACCTGTTTATAGTTAAAACACATTTAAAAAAGAACTACCTAATTGGTTTTTTAAGTGGGTGAGTGTGTTACGTGAAACTGAAAAATGGAGCATATCCACCGTTCGAAACACAAGTTTACTCACTCAATTCTTGAAGAAAATCAAAAATTGAGGACCAACAGACGCAAAATTGGATTTCCTACAACGTTCTTTCAATAAAAACTCGATTAAATGTCAACTTTCAACCTTGTTTTCCAAATAACTGGTATTTTCCGAGTACTAAAGACACTGAAATACAATATTACTCTCTTATGAACCAATTAATTTAAGAAATTCTGGTGGTCAATAGACAAAGAATTTTATCCTCTGATACTTTTGGTTTATTATTTTCAATAATGAACTAATGAACCTTTTTTTATGTGACGAAAGATGTTTTGACTCGTATTTGTAGGAGAAAAATTGAAAAACGTTGTTTTCCACGGAAAATTCATTAAGGATCCGTTTTAGGAATAGGAACAAAAGGTACCTATGCGCCTGGAATCAGCGCAAAATTTATTAAAAGAATAGGTACCTCCTTAAATATTTTGTCCAACTAGAATTGCATTTCGGCCCTCCGTCTAGTCACGAGTAATTGTGTAATTAACCAGGTCGCCCCTCGTACAAACCAATTCGGAAAAGAACTTTAAAAAATAAATAAACCATAACAGTAATACTGAAAGGAAAAAACAGAGAATCTCTCTCGTCGTTAAAGTCAATTTAAAAAAATAAAAACATCCTAAAACAATCCTAAACGCAATGTTCCCATTAAGTATTTGTTTAATCAAGCGGTAGTCGCAAGTGATTATTAACACTTGTTCTTAATATCAACTGTTCGTGACATGTGGGTTGATTCCTAGACTTGTTCTTATATATGTAGAGGCATAGCATGATTCCTAAACAAGTTTTTCTGGACATTCCTACCAAATCCTACAGTGGTCAGGGAGAATAACGTACTGCGGAGGGAAGCGAACGGTTTTATTCAATTTGCGTTTCCTAATTTATATTTCTATGCTTGTATCTACTTGAAAATTGGCCCGTAAAGAATGTCTGACAACTGAAGAGTGAAACGAGACCTAGGTCTCGAAGACACTAACCTACTTTTCACTCAACTCTTCATCAAGTTCAGAGCAGAGAATATTTGAAGTATATAAAGAATTTTTCTAGTATAGTTGCAGTAGACGGCCTCCTCTATTTCGTTGTAATATACTAACAATTCTAGCAGAAGTTTTGTAGTTAAAACAAACAAAATCATTGTTTGAGAAGTGAACTGCTACGTGTAGGTTATTACTTTACCAATAGAATTACCTAGCTCGGGACCAATAAGCCTCCCACCTTCGAAGTTTCTGAGACCACAAGCACAATCTTATTTTGAATTTTCTACAATTTAACTAGACTTTCAAAAGATGATAAGTAATGATTTATGAAAAGACTACACTTGCCAGAACCTATAACCTAAACGAAAACAAAAAACAAGTTAATCATTTGATTTTGATTGATCAGTTTTAATGGTGAAGTTCGACTCAATGTATTGACTCGAACTCAGATCTGGAGTTGGTTTGCCATTAATCTATGATAGGTTACTTAATTTATGATCTGGTAACTTAATTATTGGATGATTAGTTGATTCTCTTAAATACCTATTTACTTTTCTACGATTGTTGAATGTCCCGACCTAAGCAAAGATTCTAGTAAGGAATATATAACTGTACGATCGATTCCTTAGTATAAATCGATCATACACTTGATTGTCAGTTCATGAACTCATATCTTTGTTACCACGGCCTGTCATGGATCCTCATGGACTTTCTTCTTCTTCTGGATCCATGTGGAGGAATGAGGCAGGAGGCGAACAAGACCGTCTGGAGCTTTGATGTTTCAGGCAGTCAAACCATACGTGCCACTACTGTCGTTTGGTCTGCTGATGTGATGTTGAGTTTGGTCAATGAATGGGGATTGTATACCTACATATTATTTCTTATCTAAGATTTACACCCTAATTATGCACCTTACATGTACACCGCTATTTTACACCATTAATATTTCATATTTTTACACCAGCATGGTAATACGCTGTATTCACCTATTGCTCTATACTTTTCATCTGGTCCCTTGACTTCAACTCTCTGAAACGTCTCAGAGTCCTCTTCAATACCTGCACCCGTTATGTATTTCACCTCAAATCCCAAGGACACATCTCTCCTTACGCAAATCGCCTCTTGGGTATGGATATCATTACTTACATTAATGTTCTTTCTTTGTGCATCATCTATAAAGCAACAAAGGGTTGCTTACCAAATTTTGTTAATTCCCTTTTTCCACCGGGCAGTTCTGACAGAGCCAACAACATTGCTATTAAACGGCACTTTGGCATGCCCATGGCTAAGTCAGTTTCCATTGCAGGAGCGAGGCTATGGAATTCCCTTCCAGTTTCAGTGCGATGTGCTCCCTCCCTTGGTGCGTTCAGGTCTGCTGTTGTGCGCCACTTCCTCACTGAGCATTAAACTCCTTCCTCTTTCTCTCTCTTTCTACTTTCGATATCTATCCCTTTCACTCTTCATATCTCCCTCTCTTCCCTTCTTCTCTTTCTCTCTTCTCCTTACTTGTCAGTATTTTATTACATTTGAAAATTCTAGTTTTTTTACTATTTTATCCCGTACTTATGTTTATATTTGTTGGTAGGCTTTAGGTTTTCCCAACGGTGAATACTTATGTTTACTAATTTTCCCATATATATATTTCTTTATGAATTATCTTGCTTTAATCTAAGTTGCCCTTCAGGCTTTAAATTTATATAGTTGCCCTTCTGGCTTTAGTTTTAATTTACATTGTTCCTAGTTTTTGTATACTTGATCGCCTATTCTAACAAACTTGGCATGCGAGGTGGGACATTTGTCCTATATGCCAATAAATTAAATTACAATTACAATTATGGGTGATATTCTCGAGACTTGGACACTAGCGCATCTTTACATCGAGGCAAGGCGAAATCGAATTATTTCACCATGTTGTCATGGTGACGAGTAAACATATGCGAAAATGCGCCATTTGTCGGTACAGCTGGACAACAGCATAACATCATAGTCTCACCTAGTTCCGAGTCAATATTTTCATTATTTGTAATATGCAAGGTGATAAATTGTATACAAATTAAATCAAGTTATCATCAGTTGATGACCTCAAACGCTACGAACGCAAGATTTAATCTGTGGGGTAGAGATCCATATGAAATGTGTGTTGGGGAGTTGACATACAAGTGTTCTAGAAGATACAGACTTCAGCCGCAAAGATGTTGTGGATTACCTAGGTATCTAGTTTTAGAACTGTTCTTTGAATAAATTGAAACTAAAAATCTTTAGAGTACTGTGAAAGTGGTCTTGTGAAAGGATGTTATGAGAGCTCTGTTATGCGGGAATAGTAAGTTGTATCACATGTGGAAAGGTAAGTACCTAGAGGTAAGGTATACCTTCATACATTCCGTATATCATTACTTGTTCATGTAGGTACTTCATTGATCAAAACGAAAGTAGGTGCCTAATCACCGTTTTTGTCCATAAAATTTGCGTAACTGCAAAACTCGGACAACAACTGCACTGCCAATGCCGTCTTTATGAAATCTTACCTTCAGAGGAATGCATTTCAAGTTTTTTTGCTTGCAGCTGGTTTTTAATTCATGTTGCATATTCCCTGATTCGATATTTGACAAACTTGCTAATCAGCGGTTGTATTCGTCGGTAAAGCAACGACCCACCTACTTTGTTTAGGCACTTTAAACCAACAGCAAATCTGGTAGGACGTACGTACCTACCTAAGTAGTTTCGTTTCTTGGTGTAGCAACAACCTGCCTTGTTTATTTTGACAAACTATCTGTAGTGGATTTAAATATGTTTTACTTGGTGTAGGTAGACCAAGTGGGACATTTATATTCTGGTTATGCGGGTTAGTCCCTGAGGTATTCCTGTAAGGAATGTGAGCGAAATCGCCAAGGTCAGCTTGCTTGGCGGGAGGAACTGAGGGGTAGTTCGTGTCGCAGCCGCGTGGAGCACTGGGCTCGCATAGTGGGTGCTGGGTTCGATCAGTTTGGTGCTGAGCCGTTGTGTAATATTCCGGCCTAAGATTTATATCTGTAGGAGGAATATGCTGGGCTTGGTTGAGGTACTGAAAAGTATCCTTTGTTTTTAGCACGTTTGGAGTGTATTTGACACTCGGATCGGCCGGGTAGCCTTGTGTAGAATATCGTGGATATTCGGAAATCTTTGTCGAATCATGATGATTGACTTCAGAGCGGGTCTGAAAGGTATCCTCGAACTTTTGTGTGTGTGAGGTTTGATCTAACGTTTCCTTCATGAATACGTTAGGTGAGAAGGCGATCTCTTCGCGAGGATCGAGCCTTTGGCCGTCGCTAGGAACAGCGGACGAGTCGAGCAGCGGGTAGGGAGCGCTGCGTGGGCTAAGGGGCCCGGCCGCGCCGTGTTCCGCCTCCTCTTGCATGAGGAAGTAGGACGGGCGGCGCTCCATCGAAATATCCGAGTTTGTTAACTCGTTTTCGATACCTCTACGT
Organism: Adelphocoris suturalis; assembly: GCA_030762985.1. NCBI lineage: Eukaryota > Metazoa > Arthropoda > Insecta > Hemiptera > Miridae > Adelphocoris > Adelphocoris suturalis. Next base: position 13,063,291 of record CM061044.1, read on the forward strand.
ATAGGATAGAGGGTTTGGAAGGTGGACTCGCTTGACAGAGCTTCTTTCCTTTGCTCGGATGTCAGGGTCCTACCTTGTAGTCTTGAAAAAGACTTCCTTGGACGATAAATTAGAGCGGATGAGCTGAGTAATTTATCGGCGTGCCCCAGCGGTCGGTGACGAGCTTAGTGCTACAAAACCCGGGCGACACGTCTCGGAACGTCCCAGCGGGCGTACGATCTAATGAGAATATCAATAGATGTACCGGGTGGCGTCCTGACAGAAGAACTACGTTGGGCAACGAGCAGGATAAATAATCACTGGACTCGTAGATGCCAATGCGAGATCTGTGTGGAGAGAAGGTATGCCTTGTAGAAAGCAGTAGGAAGCCGTTCTGAGATGAACTCGGGAGCAGAAGGGTCGTCAGCGTAGAGAGTGTAGAATCTTCGTACTTCAGAGTGTAGTCGTCGAGAGCGGAGAGTGGAATGAATTTCGGAGGGCTCCGAGCGGGGTAATTATAGGGAGGTGGCCGCCTCCTGCCGCCTCCTGATTGGTCCGCTTAATTTCATTAATTCAACTGTGTAATCTCATTGGCTCGCACATTGTTTTCTCAGAATCTGCGAGTATGATAGCTGAGTTGGTCCTCCGGGGTGGCTTCCCCGCGTCCGTCGCTGCGACGGGGTCCCCGGAGGTGGCTTACGCGCGTCCGTTGCGGAGACAATGACCTAGAGGTGTCTTCCCTGCGTCCGTTGTTTAGACGGGGTCCTCGGGTGGCTTCCCTGCGTCCGTTGTTCAGACGGGGTCCCCGGGGTGGCTTCTGGACCAGAGGTGGTTGCTTGCCGCCTCCTGGTTGGTTCGCCTATTGTCTCTCGTGTAATCATTGTTTCTGATTGGCGAGTAGGCTTGCTAGAACTGTCCTTGTTAGTTTTAGAGGACGTTTGATTGTCTGTTTGAGTTCTCTCATTCAAGGCGACTTGGTTTGAGGTACTTGTCGCGTCTCTCTCGCCCAGTAAGTGTTTAGGGAGGTCGCCTTGTCTGTTATTTGTTAATATTTCACTTTTGAGAGAGAATTTCGTATTTTCTCTCTGGTGAAATATTTTGTTTGACGGAGTTATAACTCGACGTCTTATAAATATTTGTGTGTCGTGTCTACCTCTTTTTGGTAGCCCTGAAAAGGGCTGTTGAAAAGAGGGGGTGGTTTTCACCACAGGCGCCCCCCCAAGACGTCGTGTTATTAACGACGACGCCGGTTGGGGAGAACTGGGAGGTCTACACGGAATTCTCCGTACGAGACTCTCACCAGTTGGGGCGGAGGCGGAGGTGCAGGCCTCGCGTCCCGCGCCTGGAGTGCGCCCCGGCCTCGCCGGTTTCGGCGAGCGCCGCGGGGCGTCCGTGGCCGGCCCGAGCTTTGCCGACGGGAGCCAAACCCGCGAGGGTTTGGCCCGCGGCCGCGGCTGGGCTGTTGCGGAGGTGCTCGTTCCGGCGACGTCCACCCCGCTGCGCTCATCTCGTCCCACCGAGGCACGGGCACGTCGCCCGAGCTGATCCACTTGCGTGGAACCGTGGGGAGCTGGTGAGCGGGTGGAGCCCTGGGCAGCTGCGGAGCGGGTGTAGCCGGCGTTGCGAATGCGGCTGGTGTCCTCCACACCACCTCCCTTGGAGCGCTGGCGTCCGCCGGTCCCTTCTTCTCCGGTGAAGGTGGTAGCGGGCCGATGGGTGCCGGAATTTCCTCGGCTAGGAGGAAATCCTCCACTTCCTCTGTGAGCATGTGTTCGGTAGGAGTCGAAGCTGCCATGGTCAAAGTTGGTATGAGCTCCGGGCGTGGGGTGTTCCATATTTATATCTCCCACTGTTCCTACCCGAGAAAAGTGGGCGTGGCCTGCTTCGAGTGCAGTCACCCACTTCTCGTCGAATTTGGTAGAGGGGACGCGCCCTCTGGCGGATTTTCGGGGAGTTTCCTCCTTATTTTCTACCTGATTTTGGCTTCGTGACACAGCTTCGTCTGTGTTTAGAGTGTAAGCTGGTTTTATTTGCTGTTTGGGAACTTTTTTCGTGTGTTCGCCAATTTGTACTGTAACCGAAAACTTATCTCTTTTAACAACTTTGAATGGTCCCGTGTAAGGACATTGCAAAGAGGAGAGCTGTGTGGGCACTCTGATATAGACATGTGTACATGTATCCAAATTTTTGGGCATGTTGACGGCATATTTCGTATTATTATGTTTAATATGCGTAGGCCGGAAGAAGAGAGGCTTAGAAAGGTTTGTAGAAGTTACGAAAATGTCGCCTGGGAGCGGTACGTCAATTCCGTAAACTTTTTGGAATGGTGTAGTTTCCGTTGTTGGGTCTACTGCCGTACGCATGGCGAGTAGTACTTTTGGAAGGGCGTCGAGCCAATTTTCGTTTTGTGCTTTGAGAGCCTCTTTCAAGGATCTATTTCTGCGTTTCACCATTCCGTTTGTTGACGGTTTGTATGGTAACGTGTGAGTATGTTTTACTCCGAGACGTTCCATAATGGAATGAAATAGATCTGACTCGAATTGTGTGCCCTGGTCACTTGTGATGTATTTAGGTACGCCTTTTGAAGCTACCCAAATATTGATAAAGGCGTTTGTGATCGTGGATGTTTCGATGTTGTTAAGAGGGACTGCCTCTAGCCAACCCGTTGCTCTATCGACCATCATTAAAATGTAACGTTTTCCTCCTTTAGCTAAAGGTAAGGGTCCGGTAATGTCAACGTGTACATGTGAGAATTTGGTAGCCGTTTCAAATTCGGAGTAAGGGAGCTTCACGGAGCGAGTGATTTTTGCTCGTTGGCAAGTCTCGCATGCTCGGACCCAGTTGGAGACATCTGCACGAAGGCCGTGCCAAAAATATCTTTGTTTTACTTTATACACTGTAGAGTGTATGCCTGGGTGTCCCAAATTGTGAATTTGGCTGATTATTTCGTGCCTTATTTCGTTTGGAATATAAGGTCTTGGGTGTCCTAGGTCTAGGTTACACCAAATCTCTCCTTGAGTGAATTCGACTCGTGTGAGTTTTAGTTTGCACTTGAAAAAAAGCCTTTTATACTCATTAGTCTGCCGGTGTATAGGCTCAGATACACTGGCAGTTATTCGTTTTCCGAACTCTCTGCGTCGGAGGTTGGAACGGTACTTTCTTGTACCGATCTATGAGTATTTTCGCTTGAAACCAAGGTGTTAGGCTGGCTGATAGGCGCTGCCTTTTTGATAGGTTTGGAGGCGGTATTTGCCTTCCAAGTGCAGTATTCTGGGTCTGCACACTTGCGAGTTTCGCTACCGAAACGTGCGTGGTTTCGGCAGACATAGGCCGTCTGTTTGTGAGGCTTACTCTCTACTTGCTGAGGTTTGAACTCAGCTTTTTGTGAGAGGGCCTTTTTGAAACCAGTCTTCGTGGGTTTCGAAGTAGATTCTACTCCTCGTATGTTGAGAGAGGGGTTCGCTGTTTTGTACGCGTGTAGCGTATCAGCGAGGTCGAGCCGGGCGGTCGTGGTAGGCTGTGCTGCGACCATGCCTCGGGCTTCGATAGGCAGAGTTTCGATCCACTTTTGAGTGATCAGTGCCTCTGAGAAGTACCCAACAGCCTTAGAGTACATTTCATGGTACTTGGTGCTGGGTTTTTTGGCGAGAGATGCGGGGTCCTCGAGCGCGAGGAGCCTGTCCTGTAAGGACAACCCGTATTCTCGTTGTAGGCGCTGTTTGGCCTCTTCATAAGGTGCGTGGGGTGCCGTGAGGTAAGCTGAGTCGATAGCTTCCCGCATTTCTTCCGGTACCCACTTGTAGATAGCTGAGAAACATTCGTTCTGCGTTCTCAGGTGTTTTCGCACGCAGTATTGATCGAACTCGGCGAGTGCACGATCGATATTCTTCTTTTGGAAGATAGGTCTTTGATAATCTCCCATTTCCTCCAAAAGTGCTCGAAAGCCACTTTGTGTAGAGGGTTGTTGTGTGAGATGTGGGGCGTATAGGCCCGGCGGGGGTCGTACGCCCGCAGTGGTTCCCTGAAATCCACTAGCTTCATAAGAGGGAACGAAATGCTCCGTGTTAAGCCTGTTCAAAGGCGGGGTCACCATTTGTAGTGGATTTAAATATGTTTTACTTGGTGTAGGTAGACCAAGTGGGACATTTATATTCTGGTTATGCGGGTTAGTCCCTGAGGTATTCCTGTAAGGAATGTGAGCGAAATCGCCAAGGTCAGCTTGCTTGGCGGGAGGAACTGAGGGGTAGTTCGTGTCGCAGCCGCGTGGAGCACTGGGCTCGCATAGTGGGTGCTGGGTTCGATCAGTTTGGTGCTGAGCCGTTGTGTAATATTCCGGCCTAAGATTTATATCTGTAGGAGGAATATGCTGGGCTTGGTTGAGGTACTGAAAAGTATCCTTTGTTTTTAGCACGTTTGGAGTGTATTTGACACTCGGATCGGCCGGGTAGCCTTGTGTAGAATATCGTGGATATTCGGAAATCTTTGTCGAATCATGATGATTGACTTCAGAGCGGGTCTGAAAGGTATCCTCGAACTTTTGTGTGTGTGAGGTTTGATCTAACGTTTCCTTCATGAATACGTTAGGTGAGAAGGCGATCTCTTCGCGAGGATCGAGCCTTTGGCCGTCGCTAGGAACAGCGGACGAGTCGAGCAGCGGGTAGGGAGCGCTGCGTGGGCTAAGGGGCCCGGCCGCGCCGTGTTCCGCCTCCTCTTGCATGAGGAAGTAGGACGGGCGGCGCTCCATCGAAATATCCGAGTTTGTTAACTCGTTTTCGATACCTCTACGTATAGGATAGAGGGTTTGGAAGGTGGACTCGCTTGACAGAGCTTCTTTCCTTTGCTCGGATGTCAGGGTCCTACCTTGTAGTCTTGAAAAAGACTTCCTTGGACGATAAATTAGAGCGGATGAGCTGAGTAATTTATCGGCGTGCCCCAGCGGTCGGTGACGAGCTTAGTGCTACGAAACCCGGGCGACACGTCTCGGAACGTCCCAGCGGGCGTACGATCTAATGAGAATATCAATAGATGTACCGGGTGGCGTCCTGACAGAAGAACTACGTTGGGCAATGAGCAGGATAAATAATCACTGGACTCGTAGATGCCAATGCGAGATCTGTGTGGAGAGAAGGTATGCCTTGTAGAAAGCAGTAGGAAGCCGTTCTGAGATGAACTCGGGAGCAGAAGGGTCGTCAGCGTAGAGCGTGTAGAAACTTCGTACTTCAGAGTGTAGTCGTCGAGAGCGGTGAGTGGAATGAATTTCGGAGGGCTCCGAGCGGGGTAATTATAGGGAGGTGGCCGCCTCCTGATTGGTCCGCTTAATTTCATTAATTCAACTGTGTAATCTCATTGGCTCGCACATTGTTTTCTCAGAATCTGCGAGTATGATAGCTGAGTTGGTCCTCCGGGGTGGCTTCCCCGCGTCCGTCGCTGCGACGGGGTCCCCGGAGGTGGCTTACGCGCGTCCGTTGCGGAGACAATGACCTAGAGGTGTCTTCCCTGCGTCCGTCGTTTAGACGGGGTCCTCGGGTGGCTTCCCTGCATCCGTTGTTCAGACGGGGTCCCCGGGGTGGCTGCTGGACCAGAGGTGGTTGCTTGCCGCCTCCTGGTTGGTTCGCCTATTGTCTCTCGTGTAATCATTGTTTCTGATTGGCGAGTAGGCTTGCTAGAACTGTCCTTGTTAGTTTTAGAGGACGTTTGATTGTCTGTTTGAGTTTTCTCATTCAAGGCGACTTGGTTCGAGATACTTGTCGCGTCTCTCTCGCCCAGTAAGTGTTTAGGGAGGTCGCCTTGTGTGTTATTTGTTAATATTTCACTTTTGAGAGAGAATTTCGTATTTTCTCTCTGGTGAAATATTTTGTTTGACGGAGTTATAACTCGACGTCTTATAAACATTTGTGTGCCATGTCTACCTCTTTTTGGTAGCCCTGAAAAGGGCTGTTGAAAAGAGGGGGTGGTTTTCACCACACTCCTTTTATTCATTCAATATAACAAGTAAAGCTTCCTCAGTTAAGCATAGTACTACGAACTTATAATAAAACGCTGATGAAGCTGCCTTAGCAATGGCTAGGTACCTACACAGCAGTACAGACACCTGAGGAATTTTCAATAATCTTTTCTTTACTATTTTTCAGGTTAATTATTCTCAAAGCCTAAACGAATGAAGTTCTTTAGTTTTCTGACACTGATTAACTACTATAGTTAGTAGGCTCCTTGTCAAAATAAAAACTCGTTCACGTTAGATTGGTATTGTTGACAGCAATCTACAATCAATTATTGCGCTGGCAGGCATGATTATTATAACATTTAGTCGAATTGAAACTTTGTATTGCTACAATATTATACTTTTTCAAAACAAAACTGTTGAAAAATGGCCTTATAACCACGAATTATGTTGACGTGAGACGGCAAACTTCTTGTGAGAAATAGGTTGGTTGAGTAGCGATTCATTGACGTAGGGCGGTCTCATGGCCGACTTTGGCTGAAACCCGAACCTACTCCAGGCGTGACGTCACGAGAATATGGGCCATAGCGTGCAGGATATTAGGGATGATGGTCTCTGCTGGATCTGCTAGATGAAGTTTGGATAAAAAATCGCATATTGGTGGGGATTTTCCCTAAAATGTATGTGTATGATCTTGGCTTCATTTTGAATTATCTACGAGGGGTTATATTTACGTAAGGGCATACATTTGAAAATAATAATAATTTCTAATATAATATGTAACTATATATATAAATTCTGATATAATATATATATATCTGATATAATAATAATGATTCAATGATGATCGTAGTTCTTATAGTTAGGAGAAATAAGGGAAAGATAACGATGAAGGTATTCAGGACATAATAGGATTATTTATTTAAAAAAAAAAAATGAAATAGGAGGCACCAAGATTTGGGCATAGGAACCAAAGTATGTACACACTAACATCTAGACAGTTATGTCTAAATACGTAAATTAATACTAAAATGTAACAATAATAAGTAATATCAAACAAAACTTGAATCTCAAATAACTGCTTTGTCATTTACAAAGCCAACTCGACTGTAGTGGCACGTATGCCTTGACAGGGAAACAGCGTAGAATTCAGAGCAATAGCCCTCCACCTTATAACGTGTTAATCAGAGCTGCTAGGTATCGAAATTTTTAGTTTCAATCAAGAACACTTTCCAATTTTTTTTAAAATTCTGTTCACTTATTATTATTATTATTCTGTGCCTCGATTCACATCTGGAAATTTTGTGATTCAGAAACATGAAATCAAGGTTTCTGTAAGAATCACCCATAAACAAAGGAAAATGGGCAATATTTTCTGGAAATCGGACTTGCATAAGCGGGGTAGATGTTGCTTTTCTGCATAGCAAGCGTTGCAGTGGTTTATTTCTATGATTTAGCCATTAGGAAAAGATTATTAGAGAATCTTAGATTAGGGTCTTATGATTAGTGAAATATAAATAAGTTGAGCAAATATAATCACTTTTAAAAATTTGCTAGGGAGGTAGATCATCTGCAAAGAAAAAAAAAAAAAAGAAAAAAAAAAAAAAAAAGAAAGCATGTCAGGTCTTGTCTCTACAAAAAGAACGGATTGCCAGCGCTACTAGCGGATTCTTCAGGCAACAGCTCAAGAGCAGGTTAGAACTGCTCGGTTGGCACCCACTGCGGTAGATCGCGGTTAGCAGTGCCCACACAGTAAAATAGAGACCCGATCAGGAAGTCCATGTTTATCTCACATGGACGCTGTCACTTCCAGTTTCTCGTAGTACGTCTCCTTCGACTTTTTTGTTGACATCTGCTGTTGATTAGATTCTTGATTACGTGATATTCATAAATAAAATTAACCTAATTATCTATCTAAGATCCATTTTATGAATGTAAATAATAAACTATTCTTATCAATGTCATGTTGTTTTTCAACGCTTTCTTGCCTATGATTAGTCATTAGTCAACAGGATGAAGTCCTATCAGTACAGATTGTAGGAATATTTTCCCTTTGTTTTTGCTTACATACTATTTCTTCACCGTTCTAAAGTAGAATATTTAAGATGTCTAAATTGTTCTCGCGAATTTGCTTGGGATACCACTGGTGCGGGGCATTACTGTGCCTTAGTGCCATCATTGTGTTTTCTACAAAGCGATTCGAAAATCCTAAAGCTGTGGCGTTGTGTATTTTGGCATGTGAGTATGAATTTCCTATGTCCTATACCTTATTAATTTGTTGAGTCAAATGAATGAGTGTGCGTTTTGTTTCAGTTTTAAATCACTTTGGAACAAATACACTTACTTTGAAGACTCAAATCAACCATAGTTATGTTTTCCCTACAAATGAATTAAACATTAACGTTGAAAAATCTCCAATAGGCGATGCTATAAATCTGTCACCCCGAAACTCTTGTGTTCCAAAACTAGGGTATACTCCAGGTCACCTTGCTGGGCGTTATCTACTTTACTTTCCATTGGGTAGGTTGCCCTTCATCATCCATGGTTAGGGGGTGTGAGGGGATGAGTAGTTAGGCAAGTTTTCTCATCAGTTTATTTTTCCTCCAAGCGCTTTCAAATATAGATAAATAATATTGCGCAGTGCAATATTCTCATGAGGCCCTTGATCTCTCCAATTATTTTCTTTTCTACTTTTTTCCCCTGGACAAGTTATTAATCACTTAATACTAGTGGATCCTTTTAAATCATACAACTTGAGCAGTCAATTTTATAAACATCCCCGAACAGTTGGTGCTGTTAACTGATGCTACCAAATAATCTGCAACAAAACATGCATAAATGCGAATGAAAACGCGCCTAACTATATACTCATCCCCTCACACCCCCTAACCATGGACTACTTTACTTTCGAAATAACGTCAAATGTATCCTGAGATGCTTATATGTAAATCAAGCAATTGGAAATTTCTCTTGCTTTCATTTCCTTTGCTAAAAGGCCCTGACAAGAAATATCCAACAAGGTGCAATATGGAAGATCATGACGATCATGAATGGAAAATTACCGAAAAAGCAAACTGACGTCATATTAAACTTGAGTCCGTTTGTGGGAGGAAGGGGGACTCTGAAATATTTCCTCTTAATTACGTTTTCTTTCGTTGCTCAAGGCTCAAATTTGTGAGTCAGGGGAGCTGAACCCAATTAGGACCCTCTATTGGCATGTACTGACTGGTTTCAGTCGCGATGGGACCACATGCAACACGCTCTACTGAACAATTTTCTTTCAGAATCGGTTTTTGGTTTGCAACCTAAGAAGTTCATTCCAGGATATCTTGCTGCAGTCGACAACTTGAAAACTCGGCGCTCCGCGCCTCGCCAGGGGGCAAGCCCCCTGGACCCCCGGTTACCTCTATTTACATACTTCGGACGAAATTATTGAAACACAGAATGTGTTTGCGTTGTCGCGCAACCAAGTGACAACCAAACAAGCGTCATTGTTTACTATTCATTTACTATTCATGCTCATAACTCAGGTTGATGGCCACGCACTTCACAGTAGTTAACATAATATGGTTGGATAAATCAGGAGCTTTCCAACGAATGGTGAACGATTTCTGTGCGATTAAAATTGCGGAAGTTCCATTTCCCTACCAACGGCTCGGTTGTACGTGAAAATCATCACCGTCACACATTTCGTTACCATCCCGCGTTCCATTTTCGGCTAGTTAGTCCATGGCTAAAACACATTCTGTGTTAAAAAAGTTGAAACCAGTTGTCGTCGTTCAACTGCTGTCTGACAGAATATAAACAGAACGATAACGGTACAAGTTACGTAAAAGTAGGTTAAGAACTAGGCTGTTCTAGGCTAGATGGCTCCCCGTCGAGCTGTCTGTTTTCATCCGAAATTTTTTAAACAGCATGACGGCTGTTAGTCGGTAGAGTGCTAGAACAACAGTTATGTTAACTGTGTAAGTGCCCGTTCACTTTTGTTAACAACTTCCATCTCTTGGAACAAAGCTAATAAAAGAAACCCAATTCACAAAATGCAGTTAAAAAAAAAAAAAAAAAAAAAAAATTATGGACGTTTCATGATCAAGTGCATCCCTCCCCACATGGGGCAGAGTTTTTACTCCGAATCCATTACAATACATAGAAAACCTTGATAGTACTAAACTAGTGTTAAGGCCCAAAAATATTTGATACCTCAGGCGGAGTTCAAACTCGTGTCCTTCTTTCTATGGGAAAATTTCCCTTGTTGCAACACTCGAACAGGTTAAACTATGAGGCCAATGTAATCAAACCTCTCAGACTGCTGTTATTTTCCTTGAACATAACAATAGTTAGTGACAAGAATCATTTCTTGTTGCTTTTGGTTTATTATTTCCAATAATAAGCCTATGTGATCGTATAGCAAACAATTTTTATAACCCCCCCTCAAACTTTGTCACTTTACGTTTCAAGGTGCGTAGAATCCAAATTTGAAATGTCCGTCCGCCGTCCGGGCCATAAAAGGCCTAAGAATTGACTTAAAAAACCCGTTCTTTCGCACATAGACTCCATTTGGGGTCTAGTTGGTCCTAACGTTTAACCATCCTGATCGCTTTACTCGCATAGATACTATGGGCCAAAAACGAGCAAAAAAGTGTCTTTTTTGAGGCTTCGAGTGTTAGACTTACGCACGCCTGGCACGGGGTCACGGTGGGTGGTGAGGGAGGTGAGCAGGGGGTGGAGTGAGAAGAGGGGCCGCGGCACCTTGTGGTGGCTGGGGTGACCAGGGGCGTAGCAGAGGGGTGTAGGAGAATGGATATTTATTACTTTTACGTGTTATACCCATATAATACGCCGCGCCAACCTGGTGGGGGGGGGGGGGGTACGGCATTAGGGGCATAGTGGAGTAGCAGAAAGGCGTCCGGGGCGTATCGGAACGGATATAATATATATTTTATATTATATTTTATTACTTTTACCCCATAAAACATTTAACCTACCTTGAAAACACTAGTATATTTAGTATATTATATCATACTTTAGTATGTTACAAAAATAATTGATCCAGCCCATCTAAAATCCTTTGTTCTTCTTCTTCCCAAAATCTTCTCAGATAGTTCGAAGCAAATCGTTTTTAAATTAAAATTGCATTACATGGGCAGGTTGGAGTCTAAACCCTCTGGATGAATAGCTGTTTACTTATATTTCTGCTATAGGTAAGTGGGGTGTCGTCACCCTAGTAATTTCGGACGCAGAATCGACTGGGATATGTCCCAGATGCTTTTGGAATCCAGTGTACCTACGATTTTAGTTTTCATTCCTATAAAAATTAGCTCCGTGGATTGAATGAGACCACTCGGGTGGCTGTACGATCATCCATTTGCTCCCCATCGGGAGCACACAGGCTGTGAGAACAGAGGTGGATACTAGAAAAGAGACTGGCGAAAGCCCCAGAGCATGCTGGTTACTATACCTGGCTATCTGATTCAGAAATAATAAACCATTATGTAAATATGGCTAGCGTTTTTAAATATGGGCTTTCTTGAAGAATGTATATTGTATTTGTCTCTAAGAATGTTTTGTTTTTACATGATATTTTTGCAGAAAAATGTTCATTCATCCATTTTTTCCATTCATAATATTCATAAACTAAGTATGGCTCTCTATTTGTGCGGAAACTAGAAATGCTGATGAAAATTCAACGTTTAATGAACGTTACACTGAGATATATTTGGAGAATCGAATCCTAAGAGCAGAATTGAATGATAGTTATTCAACAGTTTCTTATGAGGACTCAAGCAACTCCCAGTATGGGGTTGCCTTTGAGAGGAGTGTCTGGAGAAAGACTGCCAGTGACGCCGCTGGCGCGTTCTGTTGAGAGTTTTTGCAACTACCTCCTACAGCGTTCCTACCCACCTACTATCTCCGTCCGGCCAAACTCCCCCCAATTAATGCCTGGCAATGACGGTACTTTAAGTATTATCATTGGTGAAGGTTCTCCGTAGCCGAGTGGCTAATGCTTCCTTCTACAGTCCTGAAGATGTCGGGTTCGAATCCAAATCAGAACCATTAAATTTTTTATTAATTTCAACCTGCGAAATATACTTTTAAACTTAACTACGATCTCTTTATCCAACTAATCTATATTTTAATAGAAGGATTGATTTCAAATACCCACTGTTTTTAATTTACTTTTTTTTTTTTTTTTTTTTTTTTTCATTTTCTGTCATATCAGTACCCATACTGAATCACTGATATCCTGTAAAAAATGCAATGAATAAGACAAATTTTATAACAAAAAATTCCTGTCATGCAGCATGATCGAATGATCGAATTTTCGTTTAATTACGTTGAATTGTTTAGAAATTTTTAGCACTGTGATTGTAATCAAATTGCAAACTACCATTGCATTGTCAAAGAAAACTTATTCTAAATAATAATGTGCTCATTAAAAGAAGATTTTGGATCAGGACTGATTTAGGATATATTTTAGGATAAATTGATCTGAATGATGTGTATTCTTTGGTGGTCTGGATCTCAAAAATAGAGTGATATCCTAAATCAATCGTTTTGGTAAAATAGTATAGGTTAGTTGCATAAATAGATCACGGGTGGGGGGGTGGGTGGTTCCCAGAATCGCTTGAAATCGGACGGATAGGAGTCCAGCCATGGTACCTAATCAAGTTTCTGATTCTCAACCCCTTAACATTCGATAGCGAATATCTGCTTCATCAGACAGATCTTTATTGTATTATTCTGCTGTTTGAAAGAGTAATAAGTAAGGGTTTTCACTAGACAAAACTTCACTACTGCCCCCAATTTTATAGAACCACAAATAATTAGTGTTAATCATACTTGGGATGTGTCAACTCTTCAATACCCAGTCCATTTCCCTCCTAGGTTCATGTTTAATACCTATCTTCAAAAATTCATTATTTCACAATTTTCGCACTTTCAGAGCTGAACTTCGCAGTTTTAGTACCACAATATATATCTTAAAATACATCCTAAATCAGACCTTTTAGTAAAATATGGATTATTTGGAAAATTGATCTGAATCATGTGTATAGGAGGTTTTGGATCCTCAAAAACTCGCAACTCAAGAACGAAAAATACCCTAAATCTATCCTTATAGTAAAAAGCAATGTTGGACAAATAGAACCAAACCTGTGGTTAGAATCGAGGGTGGAAAATCCCCCAGACTCTCATGGGATTGAAAGGGGGGGGGGGGGGGGGGTCCAGCAGTAATTATCCTTCTAATTGATAGAAAGAGAATTTTTCAAGTGTTGTTAATTTAGTTGTTAACCTGGGAAGCAGCAGTGAAGTTTTTGCCTAGTAAAAAACTTAACTACTGCACCCTCAATTTTAAAAACCATAATTAATCATATTAATCATACTTGGGATGTTTACAATTATAACAGTAAAGAAGAGGGAGTTTTGAAGAGTCCAAATCATATTTTCAAAATGAGAAAGTGATGTTTTGAATGGGAGAAATAAAACGTTGAAATTGGGAGGCAGTATTAAAGAACATTCTCGAGATCTACGGAAAAAACAAGGGGGTTACCATTTGAATTGTTCTTCTAACTCATTTATTACGGTTGATAAGGAGGAGGTAGGTTGTGGGACACCCTGTATTTTAAAACATTCAAGAACTTCAAAACGCTTGCCTCGCTCTCTGGCCTTGCCTTCATCCCCGTGGTAGGTAGAGATAAGAGGAAGTTGCAAAAACTGTCGACAGAACGCGCTGGCAGCGTCACTGGCAGTCCGTCTCCAGACACTCCTGCCTTTAAGAATGTAGGTTCACCATACTATGGTTTGGTTTTACCACGAATTTCTTAACATTTTTGTAGTGCTCTGGCAAATGGCACAGTCTTGCATTGGTCCGCAGTAGCGCCAACCTGCTCCTTTTGCACTTCTAAAGCCTGAGAGAGCTCTACTTACCTTCTCAATAATTAGTTAATGTTGCTATCGTTACGTGCATAGAGTCAAAGGATACTTACGGTAGTTTAACTCGAACCTCTCTAATTGGTAGAACTCATTTAATCAAAAATACAAATTTTGTGTTCCAGTTGCTCTTGCTGCTTCCGTCGCCTACATTTACACAATCAATTATTTGAATAAACTGGAATCCCTGTACTCTCTCTCATCTATCCGCACCATCAGAGATTTTGGAATGTGTGTTGGAATCATCATGGTTGGAGTTTTCTCATATGTCATATTTTACATATCTTTTTATGGTTGGGAAAAAGGTAAGTAGTTAATTTTAGCTACAGTTTATTCTAGTATGTAAAAGTGGCTATTTGGGGTCATACAGTACACCACATTCCAATTTTAAGGTTTGACCATATTTGATATTCAGTATAAACCCTCCACCACTGCTCCACCGATTGAGCTCCTGGTGGCCAGACTAAACAACATTGTCTCAAAAATTTCTCCTAGTAAATTGTGTATTTGTGTTGGCCGAAGGAAACTGCCTCCACTCATCCCAACTCTGTCTCTGGACATCCCTTATCAAATTTTCTTAATGTCTAACAAATCCAAGAACGGGAATCCATCACGCTGCTGTGGATTTCGAAAAGCTAGGGAGAGGGGAGCAGAGTAGAGAAAAATGCTCTCAATAGGCAGGTCAGGGAAGGGTAGGTATTAGTTGAATTTTAAGATTAGTAATAGTTCATTACTTGTTGCCCATTTTTGCTTATGGGAGTTAGTGTAAGGGTAAGGGGCATTAGGACATTAACCATAAATTGACGTAGGTTAAATCATCAAACCACCCCTATTAAAAACGGAAGTACGTGAAAAACGTTGTCTATTTCTACGAAAAAATAAAAAGTTACAATGTTAAATCGATTTCGACGGTTAGGCCACCATCAGTAACAAACAATAACTGAAGACACATTAGGAAAGACACAGCTTTTATAGTCACAGGTGAAGGGAGATTGAATCCCATTGGTCAAGAGAAAGGAAAGGGGCTGGAGGTACAACCAATTAAGTGCAAGCTAAGTGAAAGGGAATTATAGCTAATGAAGTGAAAGGAGGGGAAGAATTGCTGGTTTCAACAGTTTGAAGGGATAATTCCAAGCTTTATAGAAATGGACTAATCAGTGGTGAAATATATTGAGGGATATCCTCATTTAAACATTTACCAGATCTGTCACTTTTTATCATTTCGAATTTTCCAAGTACATTCAACATACCTCCCTTTGGACAAAAATGAAGAAGTTCAACAAACTTTCTATCTGTCAAACCAAAATTGTAACTATGATTGGATTCCTTAAGATGTTTCGCAAATGTAGACTTACCCTTATTTTCCCTGAAATCCTCCTGATGCTCGTCTATTCTTTCCCTGAATTTCCTACCAGTTTGACCGCAATATTCGTAGCCACAAGAACATTTTAGTTTATAAAGCCCACTTTTATCCTGAACATTGATTTTATCCTTAACGGATCCTAGTAATGCTTTAAGACTATTTTTAGTTCTAAAACCTACTTTGTAACCTCTCGATGATAGAATTTTGCCTATTTTATCCTAAATTTTCCCATAATAAGGTATACTTATCCATTGCTTTTCTTCTAAAGCAATTTCTAAAGCAAATCTAGCCTAGCCAGATTGGAAACTTTTTCCCTACTCTTTTTCCTAAGAACCTTATCCCATATGGTATCAACGAGATCTCCTCCATATCCGTTACTAGCCGCTATGCTTTTGATAATGGATTTTTCTTTTGATAAATTTTGTTCACTCATTGGAATAGATAGTGCTCGGTTGATCATACTATGGAACGCTGCATGCTTATGGACTAAAGGGTGATTTGAAGTACTATGGATAGTTATATCGCTATATGTATCTTTTCTATAAATTGAAAAACCATACGAACTAAATCACTCGCGACGAAGTTGTGGAAACCCATCACAAAACGGAAATTAGTGAAAAACGTTGTCTATTTCCACGAAAAATAAAGAGTTACAATGTTAAATCGATTTCGACGGATAGGCCATCATCAGTAACAAACAATAACTGAAGACACATAAGAAAGGACACAGCTTATATAGTGACAGGTGAAGGGAGATTGAATCCCATTGGTCGAGAGAAAGGAAAGGGGCAGGAGGTACAACCAATTAAGTGCATACAAAGTGGAAGGGGATTATAGCTAATCAGATGAAGTGAAAGGGGAAAATAACTAAATATGGTTTCAACAGCGTGAAGGGATAATTCCATGCTTTACAGAAATGGACCTATCAGTGGTGAAATATATTGAGGTATGTCCTCATTTAAACATTTACCAGACCTGTCACTTTTGATAATTTCGAATTTTTCAAGTACATTCAACATACCTCCCTTTGGGCAAAAATAAAGAAATTCTACCAACTGTCTATCTGTCAAATCAAAATTGTAACTATGATTAGCTTAGATTAGAAGATGTTTTGCAAATGTAGACTTACCCTTATTTTCCCTGAAATCCTCCAGATGCTCGTCTATTCTTTCCCTAAATTTCCTACCAGTCTGACCGCAATATTCGTAGCCACAAGAACATTTCAATTTATAAACTCCACTTTTATCCTGAACACTAATTTTGTCCTTAACGGATCCTAGTAATGCTTTAAGACTATTTTTAGTTTTAAAAACCTACTTTATAACCTCTCGATGATAGAATTTTGCCAATTTTATCAGAAATTTTTCCATAATAAGGTAAACTTATCCATTGCTTTTCTTCTAAAGTTACATCTTCCCGAGCCAGATTGGAAACTTTTCCCCTACTCTTTTTCCTAAGAACCTTATCCCATATGGTATCAACGAGATCTCCTCCATATCCGTTACTAGCCGCTATGCTTTTGATAATAGATTTTTCTTTTGATAAATTTTGTTCACTCATTGGAATAGATAGTGCTCGGTTGATCATACTATGGAAGGCTGCATGCTTATGTACTAAAGGGTGATTTGGAGTACTATGGATCGTTATATCGCTATATGTATCTTTTCTATAGATGGAAAAATCATGCTTCTTATTTACCAAAGAGATGGACAGATCAAGGAAATTTAGTTTATTCCCGCCGAATTCGAGGGTGAATTCGATATAGGTATCTAATTTATTGATTTTTTCCGTGAAAAGAATTTAGTTGTCTTTCTGTGCCCTTCCATAGAATGATGATATCATCGACATATCTATACCAATAGAGAAGATTATTTGTGTTACAAGTTATAAATATTTGTTGCTCAAGATAATCCATGTAAATATCTGCAAGCAGAGGAGATAACGGAGAACCCATGGCAACCCCTGGCTGTGTATAACATTTCATCTCAAATAAAAAGTAATTTTGATCCATACAAATAGACATCAAATTAAACAGTTCGTCCATTTCGCTTCTTTGCTAGATGCAAAGATGTGGTGTGCAGGCTGCACGCCTCTAAACTTAATATTTTCGAAAAGGATGAATTGTTTAATTTGATGTCTATTTGTACGGATCAAAATTACTTTTTATTTGACCTTGACCCTTTTTGGTTTAGGTGTGGCTGGATCACTCAATTATAAAAATAAATAAATATTTTTAAAGTAGGGAAGTAGTTTAGCACATTGAGCGCTATGTGTGCTATATCTGTCACAAGTTTCCCTGGGGGGTCACGTGTACCAATCTTCGACACTGTCAACCTTTTTCCCTAGCCTCTGGCCCTTGTCAGGGTTACATGTTTCTAACAATTTTTGTGTTGAAATGACCTTGGCTGATTCCAAGGTGACTGGAAATAAGCTTGGTCTGGAAAAAACAACTTGATGTTAATAGCAACTGAGAAAAAATGAACTAATGCTCAAAATGTTAGATTATTACTTGCACGACCATTGACAATAACAAGTAGGCATCGAAAAACTAATAAATCCCATTTCTTTGTTCCAGCGATTCATTCTTCGGTTAGTGAATCCAAAATCATCTTGGCGGTGTGGTGCTTCATAAGCGCTAAATTTGCCTTCAGTTTATACTGGTTAGGTAACACTTACTTTCAAAATCTATCTGATACTAGACTACTCCTAGAAATTTAATTACTGTTTCTCATTCTGGGTTTCTGAGAAAAGAGTTCATATAAGTCTGTCCTATTTTTTTAAGCCTGTTCACCATCAATTATGCCGATGAAAATCTATTTTTACTGTAAATATGAGTTATTCGGTTCCATGACAACCAGGTTCTATGAAACCAACTGTTCATGTCTTCTTTACAAAAGGAATCAATTAGGAGACTTTGTTATTTTAAAAAAATTGTTCATATATGCACTATTACTGTTAGTGGTGATATGAGTAAAAAAATAATGTCTTCATTAAATTCGAAGCTCCAAACAGAAGAGTGACAATAAGTCACCACCTCAGCTGATGTGCAGTCAGAATCACCTTCAACACCTGGAAACCATACACAAAGTAGGGAAGGTATGAATTCTGTTTTTTCAATGAGTTCTACAGCCAGGGAAGCCATCTCGAATGAGACTTCTGGATCCAACCTTCTGAACTTTCTTTGATTGACTTTCAGATTTCTATATGAATCTGAAAACGATCACATGAGTGGTCTCATGCATACTAATATGGGTGAAGTCACTGTTGACTCATTCGTTTTATTGGACCCTTTAACAGTTAATAATTGATGGGTTAAATAATATTTTCGACAAAAAATTAGGGCCATAACACCAGTTATTGGCCACCCACTTTTTAAACTTAGTTTTCTAAAATCTAGGTGTTGCTTATATCATGTCAGTGATTTTCCCACGCCAAGTAACTGATCCAGAAGGCAGTGGCGTTGAAAAATAGAATTGATTAGCAGTTAGTTCCTCTTGAGGCTGCAAAATTCCAGTTTCAGTGCAACTGAAAGAGTTGTGACTTGTTTCTTATACGAAAAATTGCATTATTTGTATGGATTAGATGGATTGGATAGAAAATTACCATGAGCGCTGTATCAAAAATGGCTTATGTTAAATAGTGAGCCACTTAGAGAATTGGACAAGGGCCTTTTCAGGCTAACACGAAAGTCATTGTTCCTCCCGTATAGATCGGTTTGATCACCCACAAATTGTTTCATTATTAGTCAACCAGTTTATTTCAAAATCGACACTTACACGGACTTGAAGTTTTTTCGACAAAACTTCGTGCTCAATTAGACAATCCCATTTTGGAAGCTTTCAGAGGGTTATGAAGCATGCAAGCAGGGGCTCACTCCACTTGAAAGCTCCTTTCCAGTCAATATTGTGCACTGAAAGTTCCAGTTTATGACATGAATGTAATTGGTACCACAATAACGCTCATGCTCATGGCAGGCTACCATCTAGATGCAGCGAAAGCAATCGCGAATGAAGCAGTTTCATCAGACACCTTTGCCTATATCTGCCAAATCATTGTTTGATCTTTCATATATGCTAGTCCAAGTGGATGAAACACCAAAATCAGAAGAGTGCTCAAACCACAAGAATGCCTCTGACTTGTGAAATGAAGATGTTGAACAGGCTCCACAGCACTTGGTTCTGGTAAACCAGTTATTTGCTTCTTGTTCATAAAAATAGTTTAATACAATTTAGAGACTTTGAGCTAACACTGTTGAACAGCATCGCACCCAAAGCCAGGCTGTAAACATCACATTCCCAGACATAGCTCCTTCACTTCCTCACTCACTGAGTCAAAGCACTCTGCGACAATGAGCTAGATCAACTGTGACTCTTTCAGTGTGTAACTGCTGAGCCAAGGGTTTTGTTTCACCATTCATCAGACCATTTCATCGGTCTTTAAAGAGCTTCTCTCTCAAAGAAGGAACAAGAGTTCGAAATTTGTCGAGGTATCAAATATTTTTTGAGTCATAACATTATTTTGGCAGAGTCAGTAGGACTCAGTCAAGATACAATCCCTCTGGAGCCAGGCTGTAAACATCATATTCCCAGACATAGCTTCTTCACTTCCTCACTCACTGAGTCAAAACACTTTGTGACAATGAGCTAGGTCAACTGTGACTTTTGTTGTGTGCAACTGCTGAGCCAAGGGTTTCGTTCCACCGTTCATCCAACCCCAATTAAGCAGTATTCTCTCTCGAAGAAGGAAAAAGCATGAGTTGAGTTATCAAATATTTATGGGCGCTGTGTAAAAATGCAATGTCCTCTGGCATTCATATTTGTTGTGATTATCACTATGATGGATTATTGTTACGATTAATATCCTTTCATTTTCAATTTCGTGCTTGAGGAAAATCCAACACAGTAAAAGAGAAGCCGTATTTATGTGCATGTGGAAAAGAAGTGTTTGGGGTGAGGTTCATTACATACTTGCAGATCATTTGGAGGATGAATGAAAGTTTTTCTAAAACACCAAATCCGGCATGGGGTCACGACATTAAGAGAAGATAATTTTAATTATTTTCAATTGTTAATAGAGGTTGCTTCATTCTTTTCGGTTAGGTAGGTGTTTAGACAGTTTACATGGGTAATGTATCCTGGAGTTAATGTTTGTAGATATGCTGTAGATGTGGGTTACATAGTTTTCTTGGTTAGTGTATGATTTACATCGCAACAGTCTCATTTACACGAAAATGAAATTTTGAAATTGTCAGGCTCACTGCTCGACAGTAATGTTTTACCTAATATTGGGAAATGTAAAATTCACCTTTTCTGATCATGAAACTCGAACAAGGCAGGTACCTAGTATGCCGCGGTCCCACCTCTGTACTTACTAATATGTGCCGACCTTTACAGTACCTAGGTACTGCTCTTCAACTTGTGATATTCAAATGAACAAAATGTGATGTTAAATAGATTTTATAATAATAAGAACGATTTTTATTCAATTGTCATGGGAATTTCCGTTGAATTGGCTATGGGAGGACCATTATCTCAAGAAAGTTTTCGGTAGGCAGTACCTATCCAGTGTTTTCTTGTTTTTACGAGCAGGTGGGAAGATAGGTAGGTACTTTTCACATTGACGATGTCCTTTAAATGCCTTGTCGCTAGAAAAATAACTTTTTCAACAATATTCTACCGTGATTAGGTAGGTGTATATATGTATTTTTGTATTACCTATATCGGTACTTGAAATTTGAGTTGGTACCTACCTACCTATGTTTTTAAAAGACCAATGTACTTACCTATCATGTTATAAATATATATATTTTTAATCAAAAATCCTTATGATAAATTTAAAGTTATGAATGATTTATAAATTTCAAATTATCAATGATTTGGGTGGCTTCAAAAGGCCATTAGTTATGACGTTGAATACCAGCCGTATCACTTTCTATGTTTACTTTTGATTTTGTTGTTTGTTGATACTTATATAATATAATCATACCCTCCTGTTATTAACCACTTGGAAATTATCTAATCATGTTTTTTAAATTTGTTATAAACTTATAATAGTTTTTTTTTATCCAAGCCCGAGTGGGTTTTCTTACATAGGTACCCACTGAACTATTGTTATAGACTGATTAAATTACCTTTGAATATAATATTGTTATGCCACCCAGGTGTTATTATTTGGACATGACCTTCAGCTCCCTTTGAATGTAAGGCCTAGTGGAAAGCAGTGGCGTAATTTGAGGAGGGGCAGGGTGGGCAGAGCCCCCCCACGATCACAGAGGATGTAGAAGTTATTCTTGAAACGGATGCTTCGTGAACAATAATTAATAATTTCACGTAACTAACTTCAGTACCAATTACGGTAAGTTCGAGAATGCAACCCGCAAAGTACGCCTGTTATGTGGGTCCAGTTACCTAGGAACTTAGAACGCTCCTCCAAGGCTGGTTCCAGGGAGGTCCAAACGCCGTGGATAATATAATTGCCCATCCAACAGAAGCGAAATAACTACAGTGAAAATAATGGAATGCTGGATACTATAAAGTGTGGACACTATAAACAATGGTGAAACTACGTAGCCCCTCCACTTCGTTTTGGGCTCGCCCATCCTCATTTCCCTCTGGAAGCCATAAGTCATTTTGCCCCTCTCTGACTGCCCCTAACTTTCCCCACCTTTACAGCCCTCCGATTCACGTTCGATTGATCGATTCAATGCAGTAGCATCGATTGCGTCCTTCTTTCCATCAATAAGTTTTCTAACTCATAAAAGTCTCAATATTGTCCTTGATTTTTGGTATGAGTCCCAGTAGAAGTAGGTAAGTAACGGTAAAATAACATTAATAGAATCTTACACGGACTAAAACATGCCTGTGCTGTGGTGATTGAAATATCCATAGTCGAATGGAAACGATTGAAACAATCGATATCTGAACCAACCGATAAATGATTGTACCATTACCTTCAAGCCGGCTTAGGTTTGTTTACCTTTTGTGAAGTCTCTCTCGTCGATGTTCAATGCCCTGTATCCTGTATTTGATTTCGTGGTAATTGGCGTACAATGTGTAACATAAAAGAAATCGTAATCAGTGTAAAAGTGAGTGCTAAAGTTACGAGTTTTGAACCCCTTGGAGAGATACATCCTCATAGGTATATAAACACGATTGGACTGGAAGTGGTAAGTCAATGATAAGCCTAGTGCTCCCAAGTTCATGAGCATTTTCATATAGCAAGACAGATTTAGTTTGGTAAAAATGTTTTTTTTTTTTTTTTTTTTTTTTTTCCACCAAGAGAAGGGTGGTTGTTAGGTTATGCTGTAAAAATAATACAGTGTGCCTGCTCTTCCCTATTTATTTCCCTACATGATTCCGTTCATTTTCTCTCGGTTGATAGGTAGGTATAATACATAGGAGTAGATAGATAGGTCGGTACATAGGACTCAAATTAATTCTAAAGTGATTGTTTTCGCTCTTTCATTTTTCAATAATGAAAATTTGTAATCGACTAACCTTGTAACCTTTAAGTGGGACACCCTTTATAGGTGCTACAATGCCCTCTTTGTGACTAGTAGTACCCACCATAGGTACATATATACGATAGTTACATATATATATAATTTTTGACTGTTGTTGTTGCCCCTCCATGATAAATGGCTTTGCTACGCCACTAGTGGAAAGAGAAAAATGTAGGGATGCCTAGATAATCTCCAATTGCAGGGAACACCTCTATAAAGGCCACTGTATACAATGGCCAACGCTACGCACAACTAGACCACATTGCGCACTGTCGATTGTGTGGATGCGAAATGACCTTGAAAAAAACTTTCCAAAGATTGAAGGGGTCCAATATTTGGATTTATTTATATTTGGACATTGATTTGGATTTATAGCATTTTTTAAAGTTTTTATTGATTTTGTAGCACACATTAATCTGCAACTTATTTCCACATAATTCTGTGTAGGTATAAACTTTTCAATGTTCTAGTTCTTAATTTATCAAGTTTTTTTAAAAAAGTAATATTTGACTAGAAAGTATACATTTTCAAAATATACATTTTTTGCTATTTTGAGAGACATTTTAAATACATTTTTTGAAAATTGACCAATTCATTGTGCTCAAAAGTGCAACTCATCTTTTCTTTTGGGATGCTTGATTTTTTTGGGGAAAGAACGAATTTTTTATTTCTATCCTTTATTGTCAGGAATGACGAACACGCATGCGCACTCACGTGCGCACACACACATATTTTTATTTATTTATTTATTTTATAAAACTCCTCTAATGCAGAGAAGAGACACCATTAAAAGGAAGCTGAAGGAGGAGGAGGGAGAGTGGGATGAAAGAAAGTGCCCCTATAAAATTTCCACCATTCTAAGTAAGATCCCCTCAGGATGTGGGTGGTGATACCATGGAACATTGAGGTGCCAAGCTAGAGTAACTCCGTGTCACTTTTCCCTCACCACACTCAGTGCCATGACACTATCCCGACCATGACCATGGCTTGATGTTGTCATGTCATGGTCCACTCTTTTTTGCTTGGAAATCGTTTGCCGAGGTCATTTCTGTCATACTTATTTATCGTGGCCTGCCTAGTATGCTCCATGTCCACACAGTCACTGACGACCTGGACATCCAGGATTATAGCAGACCCATCGAGCTTATGGCAACGATATCCGGCTTCTTGCCTTAGTCACTCGGCACGAGATACAGTCTCTCCCTGTCCACATCCATATTGCTGCATGACAAAGTGTCTGCTATCCACTTGGCAACCACATCATGACATAGGATGTGACCACCATGAGTCCGAAGACACTGCTGCACCACATGGCACAGGTTCTCATTTTTACCTCAACAGGCATTGCGAAGGGTGTCCACTGTTCCGTGACTACTCCTTGAAAACCTCTCCAAGGTGGCTAGCATAGTGCCACAATGCTCTCTGAAGCCCATTCTACCCACTGGGAAGAAAAGGGGAATTCAGAGCACTGCCGGAGTTCTTTATCATCTACTGGCTCATGCATAGCAGCAGAGGACTCAGCAGATGAACTGGGTTTGGGAACAGTTGTTGTTGCCTGGTCACACTGCAGCAACTGCTGCCTGATGAAGTCATGGTCAACAGCTGTGTGGGCGACCTCCAGCTTGCTGGCCTTGATTGGTGTGTGGATGTAGACACTTGGGACACCAGGTGGGAAGCCTAGCCAAGAGCACACAGCAGAGCAAACTTCATGATCTAACTCAGAAAGCTTCCCCACTGTAAGATTGCCAAAGACTAACCCATAGGTTAGTTTTGGCATTAAGTATGTGCAATGGAGGCGCATCTTCTGCTGCTGTGGCTTCAATGGAGCCTTGGTGACACGAGTTAATTCTCTGCCAAGGTCCACCTAGTGGCCATGAATTCGACCCCAAGGTACCTCCAACACAAATTGGGCGGGAATTGGTGTCTGCCCCAAGACAAAGCACGCCTGATCCACCACCTTAACCTTATGCTGGTGGCCTGATGGGACCAAGGAGACTAACCCACACTTGCAAAAGAGTTGACCACTAAACCTCTCGTGGCTAGCTGCTGAGCATAGGCATTGAGGGTGATCTGCAAGCCTTCAAGGTTTTCTGCAAGTAGGATGGCATCATTGGCAAAAGCCAATGCACCTACTCGCATCCAAGGGGCGAGATCAAGTCCTATTCCAGCCGGCAGCTTACCTGTTATCCAAGGCCTCATCCACAACCAGGTTGAAGAGTAGTGGCGTTAGAGGATCCCCCTAGTTTACCTCGAGCCCAATGACAACATTCCTTGACATCTCGCCTCATGCCTTGAGGACCGTCTCCTTTGTGGTACAGACAGGCAATATACTCAATTAAACGTGCTGCCGTTTCTTGATGTGGGCCAGCAAAATGACATGTTTGGAGAACTGTAAGGTTCTCTGCTGTGCCACCCACTGGCAGAAACGCTCTCTGGACATCACCTATGACACCAGCCAATTGGAAGCGAGATGCCAGACTCTTTTGAAACTGGCGGAAAACTACTTACGATATAGAAATCAGAAGGTAACCCACTTCCTTCTTTCTTTGGGATCAAGATGGTCTGGGCACAGGTCTACGATTTCGGGGATCTTCCCAATAGAAGTAACAGGTTGAGGATGAGAAGGTTGACATTCGTCAGAGCTTTATTCCATCGTTGGGCAGAAATACCATCAGGTCCAGCTGAGGTGGAGTTTTTGACACGGCATTTAAATGTTGCTCGCCATGAAGCACTGGCATGTACATAAATCTGTGCAAGGAACCTCTGGTAGAACCACACATATGAAAAAGCGTAAAACCCAGGAATCGTTTCAAAATTTCTCAAATCAGATTTCCATGTAGAAAAATTTGAACAGGTTTTATTTTACCATTTTAAATTTTCAGCCATTGTAGTAGGTAGGTACCTAGTTAGATTTTCGACGAAAATCCTCTTTTTAAAAGCACAATTCTAAATTCTGGCGATAACGTATTATGTTGGTTGTATATATTTCAGAAAATGTACCTATAACTATAACCTGAAAATCGGTTCAATTGAGGTGTGTGGGCCGCTTGAAGAAGATTTAGTCACCCGCAGTCATCTACAAAGACACCGAAGATTGTGGTGTTTAATTTCCATTTCAGATCTTTGTAATAAACCAAATAATATTAGCCCCTTCCGAGCTTGATGGTTTACGATTCAAGATGCGAAAGGCTGCCATCTTAAACTTTACTCCGAACTTTAACTACCTATGGGACCAGAAATTCGGATCAAAAATCAGGATGTAGGTACTTGAAATTAATATCTGCGTAGATACTTTTATTTATTCTCATACAAAATTAAAGGGCTTAAATTTAAGGATTTTTACATTTTTCACAAATCAATAACTAAATATCTATCTCAAACAAGGTAAGGTAGCATCTATTATACAAGAAAGGTAGGTTCCATGGAATCGGAGGAGATCACCGTGGTCGCTAAGCGTTCATTTTTCTGTGCTGAAATAAAGGAAGATCATTAACATAGCTGTGAATCGCAACACGATTTTCTGAAGCAGAGATGGTCTCAACATCAGTTTCTACTCTTGATCTTATTCAAAATTCTTGACTTAATTATTTGCAAAAAGAAGAAAAAAGCGAATGCCATATCTTGAGTTTAAGTACCTACCTACCTACAGAAACTGATAGTTTTAATTTTATTTTAAAGGAACGTAGGTAATGATTAGGAAATGAGAATGATCCATGCAGGAGTATATTCACACATAAAAATGCTACATCTCTACTGTTTAATAATTTGCAGCTTGTTTTTTCGGATTTGGCTTTCCGTTCTAAAATTGATTTTTATATGGTTATTTTTTTCTCAAGGTTTACATCATTCCATGGACAGTCCAAAATTATTAGGACCCCCCTTACTACTGAGGAACCTTTGAAAAACGGAACTAGTATAGATGTTGGCATTGAGATATCTTATCCCGGAAAATCAAATATTAGTTCACATTTGTTTGCATGCCTCCAACCGTTCCTAGACAAATAGATGTCTCGCCAGGCACATTTTTCCTTCAGCTATTACATGTGGGGTGCAGCGTTGCCAGATACGAGCTTCAGTTCGTACTATTACGAACTTCGAACGAAATAAAAAGTTCGTATGTTTAGCATAGGTACCTACCTACCTACAAACTTAATGCACTTGTACGAGCTCTCACTAAATACTACTTACAAACAAACATTACGTAGGTATTCCCTAGGTTCCTATTCCATTTTTGTAATTTAGTGTGAATGTGAGGTATTTAAGTTATTTATCTTCTGTTATTATTTTTTATTTAATGATTCAAGCCGCACCTTAACCATAACGGGCCTTAGCAGCGTGAGGTACGAAGCATCCGTACGTGGCATCCACCGCATTTTCTTTGTAAAAAATTATGGCTTTTTCGGAATTTTACTTTCAGGAAATCAGTAGAGGAAATAGATTGGTTTTGAGCCAGGACCAACACAGGTCAAATTTACTAACCCGCATGAAAGATATCAGCTTTGTTTCCACAACTGCCCCGGAGCAGGTTCAGTTCAGAGCAAGTGCAGAGCAAGGGCACCTCCATGGCTGTTCAGTTCAGATGGCAGCGGAAACGCTCAAGGACATATTCGGTGCAGTAACCATGGATACACGAAGATCCATGAAATGGAGTCCCGTTAGCGGTACTTTAGCAAAACCATGAGCAAAACCTTGTGTCTCATTCTTATTCGACGTCGACATTCTCGTGATTCACTCCCGAATATTTAGTTATTTCTATTTCATTAGTTTAGTAGTAGAAATAAGGAATATAATAAAGGAAGGTTACAGAAGTTTGAGGAAGGATATATCGGGTTATCTCAAGTTCCAAAGAGCGCATGCGCGGAGCAAGCTGCACCTCCTCTTCTGGCGGAGCAGAAAGTTCATGTTCGGATCATGTTCTTTGAGCAGCGGAAACACTGGACATCTTGCACCGAATATGAACCGAGGGACTGCGGAAACGCCATTATCTTACTCCTTCTTCACTGCGCAAGCGCAACTTGACCTGAACCTGTTTGGGTCAGCAGCGGAAACAAAGCTATCAAATAAAAATTTCTGTACATTAAGGCATAGAAAACGAAGTAATACTAACGTATTAATGTGCATTAAGGACGTGTCGATGACATGTTGAACGTACAACGTTACGTCGACGCACCAACATAATTTTACGTACATCGACACGTTGACGCGTCCAGAAAATGTTATTTGATATGTTTCGTGCGGGTTTGTATATCTGCCCCGTGTTGACCCCTTGCCCAGAACCTTTTTCCTGTTCTGAAATCTACTAGACTCGGTTCCTACCGGATTTAGATTTACCCACTGCAGTTGACCTAAAACAGGGGTGCTCAAACTTGAACTGCTGGCGATCTACCTCAATATTTTTAGACTACTTACGATCGACTCTGAGAGGCTGCAAGTATGTGTGATGCAGGGTTGTCGTACATACACGATACACCCTACCTACCTAGGTAGGGTGTACCGTAGCATATATAGATATTAGCTTTCCGCACAATTTACATTATTTTAGTCAAGGTTTGGGTTAGGTTCACTTAAGTTCTTCTCTACAATATCAATGAAAAAACTCCTAGTTATTCAAAATTGCGAGTTTATTCGTTGTTACAAAACAAAAGAGTTACGTATGGTGTTAAACTCAACTAAGGAGTGACTTTGGATGTTGAAGCGTGGCACTGCATATCCTCAGCATACTTTTCATAAGATGGTGCGTAACCACTGAGTGCCAATCGCAAGCATGATGACATATGATCGTCAGTTAGTAGATTGCGA
Organism: Adelphocoris suturalis; assembly: GCA_030762985.1. Lineage (NCBI taxonomy): Eukaryota > Metazoa > Arthropoda > Insecta > Hemiptera > Miridae > Adelphocoris > Adelphocoris suturalis. Next base: position 13,091,803 of record CM061044.1, read on the forward strand.
TATTTTGACTTAATTATCTTCATTTCACAAAATGCAGACTCGCACAAGTAAGTTGACCCAAACGTTGCCGTCAGTTGATAAAGCGTCCCTTTGATAAAGCCGCCTTTTGCCGCAAGCAGTGTTATTACGTAATACATTTTTGTAGTTTAGTTACCTTCTTATTAAAAAAAAATTTCTTCTCGAGATCTACTCAAAAAGCACTTGCGATCTACTGGTCGATCGCGATCGACCGTTTGTTTTAGGTTTGACCTAAAAGATAAGCGACATTCATTGGTCTTTGGATAGTAATTCAATGAAATGTTAACTATTCGCATTCCGTTTTTAGGACGTCCCTCAGAAGCTAGGTCATACAGGCAAGGCTTCTTATTTAAGAGGGACGACCTATTGGAATTGATCTAGGGGGGGGGGGGGGGGGGCAACCCAAGCATGAGAGAAAAAAATAGCCGCTTACACATCCGTTTCAGACCATTCTAAGACCGAATCCGTGAAAAAAAAAAAAAAAAAAAAAAAAAAAACCATAGGTGTGTTCTGTGTGTGTGACAAATTTTGTCGACGCTGCCCAAGCCACAATTCTCAACCGATTTTCGAAATTCTTTCTTAGTTCGATCCCAATTTTAGTTTAGTTGTGCAACAAACCTCGGAAATTTTTAATTCCGTGATGGAAGAGTGAGAATGGAGGGGGTAAAGACGGAAAAACGTGGTTTTTTTCGACAAATTTTGTCGACGCTGCCCAGGCTACAATTCTCAACCGATTTTCATGATAATTATTCGGTTCGATTCCACTTTTAGTCTAGTTGTGCTACAAACCTTAGGAATTCCGGATTTAATGTCGAGATGGAGGGGATAATTACCAATTGTTGCAGGCGCTGCTCAAGCTACAAATCTCGACCGATTTTCGTGATTCTTATTTTGTTCCATTAAAGAATTCGATATAGTTGTGGAACGTATGTCAGGAGTTTTAAATTTCATCATGAGAGGGGGTGAATGGAGGGGGTAAAACTGATAAATCGTGGTATTTAACAATTCTTGTTCGAGCTTTGTGATTAATTTTTTGTTCCACTATGAATTTGGTCTAGTTTTGGATCGCATATCGGAAATTTCACATTTAATTATGAAAGGGGATGATTAGAGGGGGTAATAGTAATAATTCATGATGTTTTAACTAATAACGTCATATTTTCATGATTCTTTTTTGTTCAACTAGTAATTTGGTCTAGTTTTGGAAGGTATATCGAGAGTTTCAAATTTCGTAATGGAAGAGGGTGAATGGAGGGGGTACTATTAATAAATCGTGATGTTTTAAGTATTCTCGTCAGATTTTCATGATCATTTTTTTAATTCAATTACTTATCAATTTCGTCTAGTTTTGAAAATTATGTATGGAGTCTCAAATGTCTGACTTATGATAGGAATTCGCTGTCGGTGGAGGGAGTTATGAGGGGGAGGGGGGTACGTCTTAGAAGTCATGTTATTTTTGTTTTTTCTCTTATTTTAACTCTCATCAAAATTATATAAAATCCATTCATAGGGAAGTCCCTGTAATGCATGCATTACTTACCAATGTGTTTCATTTCTGTGTTAGTAACTTCAATTTGCTGTCTTAACTGATAAGTATTAATATTTTAATTGAATGGGGAAAATTTAAGTGAAGCTACGACCTTCTTAGTGCTTTATACACGTACATAAATACAAATCCATAGGTAGATAATGCCATGGTTTAATGTGTATAATGGTCTTGGCTGCTGAAAAAAATCATATTGCGTTTATATTCCAGCTTAGATCTCCATCATAATAATAGGTGTGTTCCAACCACCCCTCTGAGTTCATGAACTCGTGAGTTCATGAACTCAGACGGGTTCCATGAGTTCATGAAACTTTTAGGTTCAAGAACCCGTCGGTGGGAACACTGTAGTTCACATGACACTCAATGCACCAACCAGCACTAGCATCGTATTTAGTAATGTGAAAAACTCTTCACGGTTATTTATGAGCCCTCTTGCTCTAATAACTAAAATAAAAAATGAACCGGTCACCGTCGTAGAATTCTTAGGCACGACTCTATTCGCCTCAACTTCTTGTTGATCTAAGTCCTCCTCCTCATCGGAAGTAAGGACCCACTCCCAATCTGCTATTGAAGTATATACTTCCGAATTCGAATCCGATTCTTCTAGAAAGAATCCCCCCGCTATTTTATTGAGATTCATGACTTGCAAGGCAAGTGAGGAACAATAAATGAAGAATGAATTGAGAACGAATGAAGAAAGAATGAATGAACAAAGAAGTGAAGAAGTGAGGAACAAGTTAGGAACAAGATCAATTAACTTAGAGTGAAGGTTCACAGTGAAATGAGATTTTTGGAAGGTTACGAAAGGTTTCCTTCAGTTCGAGTTCTCAACCCTATCCCCGAGCAGGTCTGAAAAGTTCATGAACTCACTGAACTCAGTTCATGAACCCGATGCGGTGGGAACACCGTAGCGAGTGTTGAGTTCCTGAACTGAAAACGGTTGGAACACGATTCACATGCGTATACGGTTTGGAGCCGAACCAGTTCCGAAAAGTTCATGAACTCGCGGTGGTTGGAACACACCTAATATGGTACAAGCCGAACCCACTATTCCCAGGCCACTTGTCAACTCTCTTATGAAATAATTAGGTTCCTACCCACCGAAATTGTTCATCAACGCCACTCAGCCAGCTAACCCCGGCCAGAGAGTCGTAATTTAATATTAAAGTTTCTTTCGTTATAATAATTTACCGACCCCCATCTCTCTGAAACAATCAGAGAAAATGCCAACACAGGAGGAGTACTAAGGATATTGACATTTTATGTCTTTACTTTGGCACATAAACGAAAAAAGCGTTAACAAAAAGCGTTAAAAAAAGTAAATTTTATTGTTAAAGAAGTTTTATTTCCCCAGCAACGGCTTGGTTGTACGTGAAAATCATAAGAAAGACAAAGCAGCTTGAAATGCTTGCATACGAGTCTGCAACACATTGGGACATTTTCATGTGTGTTTTCTTATTGTATTTATTACTAGGCAGATCTCACCCGTGCATCGCATGGTGGGGCGTACAAATCAATTAAATGGGCCATAAGAGAAACCGCCCACCCGGGGATACTTAATTGAATTCGCGATCGTGTTGACTCATTGTTCCGACACCCGTGGGTACTTTGTTGAATTCGAGCCAGGCTACATCACCTACCCCCCTGCAGACTCGTATGCAAGCTCTAAGAGCCACTCATCTGATCCGGACCCTGGGCATCGTCAAGTCAATGTCCTAAAGAGGCTACATAAGAAATTACAGCTTCCTAGAGTGTAAAGCATAGAAATTACCTATTAAAATGATTTAACCACCGCTTCACAAATCAAACCGTTCTCGCAATATTTGGCTATGAATCAAATCATCGAAACACCAGCTCAATGAAATCATCAGAAATTAACAAGCGGTGGCAATCATGTTCACAATATCAATTATTGAGAATGATCACCTGAGTGTACACAATTATTCAAATAACCTTGCTCATAACTCAGCTTGTTGGCCACGCACTTCGCAGTAGTAAACATAATATGGTTGGATAAATCGAGAGCTTTCGAACGAATGGTCAACGAATTTTTTGGGGTGAAAAACGACGAAGTACCATTTCCCTAGCAACGACTCGGTTGTAAGCGGAAATCGTCAAAATATTTACGTTACGTTACGTGACAGTTTTTTGTGCAATGTGCCAGGGCAAAGACATGAAAATGTCAAAAATAAGGTTGTAATCCCACTTTAACCTGTCACGATGGTCCCACTTTTTGAAACTGCGATGTGACATTCACAGATTTGTAACTGGTTTCCTGTTATCCTTGTGTTGTGAGAAATAGCATGTAGACCTATCCAGTCCGAATGAGATTCTGTGATCTCCGCAAATGGATAGATAAGGCAACCTAACACGAAATCACAAGTTGTGAATCATGTGAATCGTTTAGGTATTACAAGGTATTACAAGTGCCGACGGGTGTTATTCCCCCCTGTTCTACGAAAAGTTGGGTAAAAAAGAAAAAATACTTCTCAACATTTGTTGGTCTGCATTTCGAAATCCGCAAAAGCCAAAAACTCGGCAAAAATGCGAAAAAAACCAAAAATCTTGTCGTTTTTCATCGAAACTACTGGACCAAAATTCATGAAATTCGGTTAAAAAAAGTCAGCAAACAACTGCCAAGTTTGGCGGGCAGTATAGCTTTCTTATGTAACACTGACAGATAGATATAGGAATTGGTGTTCCAAATTATTCATGTTTGCACATATATTTATTTATTAACGGGCAAGCAAAATTATTACATTGTACAGAATCAGTCATTCTATCGTTAGGGATTACAGGGGTCAGTACATTATCATTATAAATGAATGGAGAGATGGTGGATTTGAGCGTAGAAAGGGGGGAATGAAAAAAAGTCGAAGTCTGGATTTATGGTAAAAAAAAAAAAAAAAAAAAAAAAAAAAAAAAAAAAAGTTGGCGCTGTGCGGAAGTCTTTGGAATGGACTTTTTTCGTTGGTAATTTGTAGGTGAGAACAGAACGAAGAAGAGTGGAGGCGAACGAGAGGCTGAGCGTGGGGCGAGAAGATTTAGTTTGGAATCGAGGGTCGGACAGTCAATGTCGCTATGCAGTAGCTTGAACAGCATACTGAAGGTCAGCCGAAGAACGATGATTCTCGCGCGTACTCAAGTGACATTTCTAGAGCAACTGGTGATACATAATATCCACTGATGGGATGCCCATTTTGTTCTGCACTCGTTCTTAACAGTACCTACTTATGAACAGCATAAGCAGAGGACCAGACGGTCGATAGATATTCCAATATCGGCAGAACAAGTGCTTTATAGAGAGCTACAATAGCTGGGATGTTGATGAACTGCCTGGTGTTACGCTTTAAAAAGAACAGGGCAAGCATTGCTCGTTTTGCCCCTCGATATGACCAGACAAGCTCAGCTGCCCATCGCACAGAACTCCCAGGTCCGTCATTGCTCTCACTAATGCACATACCTTACCCTTAATCCAATCCCTGACCGTTTCATCAAATTGGTCTTGGAGTTTCATTTGTAACAATCCATTTCAGGTTTTCGCATGCACAATGGTTATCTACCTACTTCTACCAATCGCAAGCATTGACAGCCGAATTAGCTCAAGTTCAGCCTGCTCCTGCATGTTGAAGTCGCTTTAGGATTTACAGTCTTGTTGACGTTGCCCCCCCCCCCCCCCTCCCCCTCATGACTCTTGACGGTTGGTCGTTCAATGCTTTGGGAGTTCTCATTCGATTTTTTGGACTGATTTCAGTCTAAATCAAACGATACAAATAGATACCCTCTTCTTTCGATACTTTTATTACTTTACTATTAATATTAATAATAATATTACGTTACACCTTGAGATTGATTAAAATTAATGCCTAGGATACAGGAAGATTTTTTTAAAATTGTTTTTTTCTACGTATCTGAGCCGTAAACCAACAAATTTGGGAGGTTAAACTTTTTTCTCGATGGATTACACAGATTCATTATCTACATTAAAATCGTAAGTATGTCTGTCTGTACATTAATTAGAATAATGAAATTTGGCGTTTCTTTTCCGTTTCATGCTATTTGTAGACGATTCGTTCCATTTTCTCAATTTTTTCTGTATTTCTCTGTCTGTGTTTGTCCGCTTTTCACGGTTACAGGGGTCATTGGACAACTGATATGAGTGGTGGGAAATGTCTGTATCAGTCCAACTTAAATTATAGGCTATTTGAAGTTTTTAAAATTTGAGCCAGAGGGGGTGTTTTAGGGGAGGGGAGGGGGTGAAATGGGGTATCTTGGACACCATTGAACGAACTGGGGATCTGATTGGGCGAATATGTTTGGATCATTCTAACTTAAATCACAGACTACTTGAAATTTTTCAAATCTGCCCTATAAGGAGGGGGGGGGGGGGAGTGGAGGGGTGGAGGAGGGGGGGAGGTATCTTTGTCATCACTGAACAAACTGGGGATTTAAGTGGGGGAATATGTTTGAATTACTCTAACCTAAACCACGAGCTACTCAACATTTTCCGAATCTGACAGAGGGGAGTGAAATGGAGTATCATGGACATCGGTAAATAAACTGGAGACGTGATTGTTGTAATATGCTCGGGTTACTCCCACTTGAATCGTAGACTAGGTACTTGAAATTTTCAAACCTGACTATGGTAGGGGGGGGGGGGGGTGAAATGGGGATATCTTGGACATCAAAAAATGAACTTGAGCTGATTGGTAAGAAATGTTTAAAATACTACTCTTGAATCGCAGACTACTTCATGTTTTCTGATCTAACCCATAGGGGGTGTTATGGGGAAGGGGGGGTATCATGGACATCACTGAAAAAACTGGGAACCTGATTGCTAAAATACAGTATGTATGAATTACACTAACTCAAATCACAGGCTACTTGAAATTTTTCAAATCTGACCCAAAGGGGGTGTTTTCTTAGAGGGAGGAGGGGGGGGGTGAAATGAGATATCTTGGACATCACTGAAAAAACTGAGGACCTGATTGATTAAATATGTTTGGAATACGCTAACTTGAATTACAAACTACTTGAAATTTTCAAATATGAATGACAACAGGTATTTTGAGGGATGGGTGGGAGAACTTGAACATCACTGAATAAACTGAGGACCTGATTAATAAAATATGTTTGGATAACACTAAAAAACCACAGCCTACTTAGAAATTTTCAATTCCAACCCATAGGGGTGTTTTTTTTTGGGGGGGGGGGGGGGGGGTTGGAAAGGGGTATCTTTGACATCTCTGAACAAACTGGGGATCTGATTGGGCGAATATGTTTAGATTACGTCAACCTCAATCAAAGGCTATCAAAATTTTTCTAGCCTCAACCAGGATATTCGTCCTTAATATATGTGAACGACTCAACTATCCTCCTGCAAGGCGATGATCTGAGAAATGTGAGTGACACATTACAAAGTGATATTGATACCATCTGTCAAACCGTGCAAATGCGAGGCTTTAGTTTTTCACCAGCAAAAACTACCTCCATCCATTTTTGCAGAAAGCGCAAAGTACAAGATGAGTATCCACTCACAATTGGTAGAGTCACAATACCTTACTCCACACACACATACACACACACACACGTTTCCTTGGACTCATAGTTGATCGCCAGCTGCGGTGAACCCAGCATATTGAGTACTTGTGCCAGGCTATTATGCAGGGTGTATAGTTGCTCAAGGCCCTACCTAACTATAGTTGGGAGTCCTCTTAAGGATTTTCCATGCTGTTGATTGATCAAGAATTGGATTGTCTGCAGTTTATGGATCAGCAAGAAAGTCCTTGCTGGGTAAGCTGGAACCTATATTAAACAAGGGTCATCCGAACTACCCGACAGCCTCCCTTCAGGTGCTTGGGCGTAGTCAGCCACTAAAGATTAGGCAAAATCTACTGACACTTCGTCATGCAGAGCGCCTTCCTTATTTCCCAATGCACCCTCTGCATACCATGCCTGTATGAAACATATTTCAGGCTCCAGACTCGAACTCGCCCATTGGGCATTCGTGTTCAGGAGCTCACCAGGTGGGACTGCATAGAGAGATACCCTCTGGTCCCTTTTGAAGTCCCCCCTGTCCCTCCGTGGACCTTGTCTGGGATGCGCATTGATTTTCGCTTGAGGGTTGGGGTCAAGGGCAATACACCCCCACACATCGTCAGATATCGCTACTCAGAGGCAATCCAGTGATATGCGGGACACACTCTTATATTCACTGATGGCTCAAAGTCACCTGATGGTGTTGGCCTTGCTCTATGGAGCCCCAACTTCCAAGTCACTAGACGCCTACCACCAGTTGCGTCTGTGTTCACAGCAGAGCTGTGGGCAGTGACGCTGGCTGTTCGACACTGCCAGCTATCGGGAGTTGGAAATTATGTGATCTGTAGTGACTCACTGAGTACCATCGAGGCGATTAGGGACACATATTCATATGATCCCCTAATACAAAGCCTGCGTGTGTCACTACACCGAGCCACAACGTTAGGCACAAACATAACTTTTATGTGGGTGCCAAGCCATGTAGGTATTCACGGCAATGAGTGTGCTGATGCCCTAGCAAGGAGAGCCATTGGTGATGACTCCATCGAAATGCTGCCTATACGCATTGAGGATCAAATCTCCTACATGCAGCACAAAGCCGATTCCATATAGCTCAAGCAATGGCAGGGCGAGGTCACTGGTCTGCGTGGAGTCCTTCAGGACCTTTGCCCGGTTGATCCTTTCGTGGCCCACCTTCCAAGGAGGGACCGAATAGTGGTCAATCGGGTAGCCACTGGCCATACCCGTCTTACTCACAGACACCTGCTAGATCCAGTAGCTCATGATATTGTGTGTGGGAGATGTGGGGGTGATTTGTCTATCCGCCACTTATTGGAGGATTGCCCAGCCCTCATGTATTATCCTGCATTCACCCCCTTAGTGGGTGGATATTCTGTCAGGACAACGAACTGTGATAGTCTGATCTGTGATGATATTTATTTATTTATGTACATCTAGTCATAGTATCCCTTGAGGCAGAGTGCAGCGATGCCTCGTTTTGCTAGTTATTATTATTATTTCTCCCCCTCCGATCTGCCAGTGGAGTCCGTGTTGGCAATCCGTTTAGTGACGGACGGTCAGCATGGCTCCCCTTAGAATCTTGCCCGTTGCAGTGTCCTTTTGACACCCCTTTTTCTTGAGACGCAGCTTAAATTCTAAAAAAAAAAAAAAAAAAAAAAAAAAAAAAAAAAAAAAAAAAAAAAAAACCATGTTCCATGCCCTGTGGAGCCGCCGTTTTGTCCAACATGAGCAAGTTTTCCAAGATTCATGGACAGAATGAAACATTTCGCGTAAACTTGATCAAACCTTAACCACCTCCAACTGTGGTTACTTTTATGCCTAATTTAACGTGGTGAACAGTAACTACTTAACGCCACTCTTAATCGCCTGTCTCTCGTTGCCATTTGGTTTAGTGGATGGGACAAAACTCAGATTGCCAAAACTGGCCCTTATTTAGTGGTGTAAGGTCTATAAGTCCAATTTCAGGAAGTCAGGAAAAACAGCGAATAAATAAATAAATAAATAAATAAATAAATAAATAAATAAATATATATATATATATATATATATATATATATATATATATATATCCATCCACTCTCTCTCTCTCTTTAGTTTTAAGGAACAATCCTGAAATATTTACCATACAGCGATTCAAGTGTTTATGTACATTTATAATCCAACAAAGAAAAATAGGTAATAGAGAGAATTGAATACCTGTTCAAAGGCAGCTGATTTCTATCACCAGTTCATTCTCCGTCATATTCACTTGTGTATTCCATCAAAACATTGAGAACTCGGCACATTTTGACACACTCTTGTTGCACACTAAAACATTTAAAAAAAGAAGCTTGTAAAAATGGGATTAAATGCATAAAAACTATTTGACTGAGTAAGGGTAATAGTTGTTATGCTCCAGGAAAATAACTCACAGTCGAAGAGCTTTGATAACCCTGGCCTCTTACTCTTAGCTCTCATCGTTAGTGTTGCAACTTCGGGAAATTTCCCGTAGTTGTAACGTGAATTCAAACTTCTGTCAAGGTATCAATTATGTTGGGGCCGTTACAGTGGCGCAGTCGAAATAGGACCCGAAATCATATGAAACACTAATTAATTAAATTCTTCTCGAGCCAAAAGACTGTAAACATCACATTTCCTGTTGTTAGCACCTTTCACTTCCTCACTCACTTGAGTCAAAACACACCGTGACAATGACCTCCCTCGACTGCTGACTTGTTCCAGCGAGCATCTGCTGAGCCAGCGGCCTGCAGTTTCACTTCGTCATTCGTCCGACCCCAAACCAGCCGAGACGGCTGGTATTTGACTTCGGGGAAATGTTACGCTCCAGGAAAATAACTCACAGTCGAAGAGGTTTGATAACCCTGGCCTCTTACTCTTAGCTCTGATCATTAGAGTGTTGCAACTTCGGGAAATTTCCCGTAGTTGTAACGTGAATTCAAACTCCTGTCAAGGTATCAAATATGTTGGGGCCGTTACAGTGGCGCAGTCGAAATAGGACCCAAATTATACGAAACAATAATTAATTAAATCCCTCTCGAGCCAAAAGACTGTAAACATCACATTTCCTGTTGTTAGCACCTTTCACTTCCTCACTCACTTGAGTCAAAACACACCGTGACAATGACCTCACTCGACTGCTGACTTGTTCCAGCGAGCATCTGCTGAGCCAGCGGCCTGCAGTTTCACTTCGTCTGACCCCAAACCAACCGAGACGGCTGGTATTTGACTTCCAGGAAATGTTAAGCTCCAGGAAAATAACTCTCAAAGTCGAAGGGGTTTGGTCACCCTGGCCTCTTAGCTCTGGTCGTTCGAGTGCTGCAACTTCGGGAAATTTCCAGTAGTTGTAAGGACACAAGTTCGAACTCCTGTCGAGGTATAAAATATTTTTGGGCTGTTACATAGTAGTGGAGATAATGAAATCAACCCGTTACTAAACTACCTGCTTCATCCATTTACGGGATTTACCAAATCCTTCTAAATTATACTCAATTAATTTTCGGTTTCTAAATTGTACCTACTCAATTAGGTAGTTTTTTTTTCTAACAAAGACATGAGGTGTTAAAATCAAGGAATTAACCTCCGGAAACTGCTAGGACCACTGTCTCTGAGTGCGTCGACAGTGACACAATGCGCTCTGAGCCTGTCAAGACATTTGCTGATGTAGATGCTGTGAGATCCGACAGTGGTGTTTTGTAGCCGAGGGCCCAAATTAGTGGTAACTTCCTTCAGGAGCTGTACGGCTCTCGCAGCCATTTCATCACTCCCCGATGCGATTACCTGAAAATATTACAAATTAATGAAAACACTACAATTTATCACAGAACGATTCATTACATTCAAGTATAGATAAACCTTTGGCATAGATCGGACTTCATCCCTTGGTAACTATAACTAAATACCTTGGTAACTAACCAAAATATATTTTAACCAATGAACTAAAGATATAGTCATTCACAATCGTTTTGAACAAGAGATCTAAAATAGGATCAAGCCTAATCGGCCGAAGTACAGCATAATAAATTACTTCTGCATCTGGCATTATTAATATAATAATTAATCAACTAATTGAATTGAATTGAACATTTCTGCATCTGAAAGTCGCTTGACGATCAATAGTCGTGTTAACAATATCCATTTTATTTAAACAAAGTATATGTACAGCTGCAGTGGAGTGTGAAAGGTGCCTAATGCTATCGTAGAAGGTTCCATTTTATTGAAAGTCTTTGAGAACCTGATTTTTGGACCCACGACTTTCATCATTTTTTGGGGTGATTTAGGGTATTGATGTCCAGACATCAGGTTCATCCTTGGACGGTATGTAATTTTTGAAGGTTTACTTCAATCCAGTACTTTGGGAAGAAAAATAGCAAATGATGGACTGAGGGATTTCAAATTTTGTATTCACTTAATGGAATCTACGTACAGTACACTCTCTCATAACCAGCCACGCTTTTACCTATCTTCGGATTAACGCCTCACCCTTTTCATTAGCGAATTTTGAAATAAAAAACGCTGCAAATTATTTCACAAAGGTTTATTATTTTTTCAATTGAGTATGATCATAGTTTTAGTTGGCTAGCGTACGTCATAAGGCCCGTCCAGACTCCTCGGCGTGTCCTATTTCGAGTTGCCACAACCTATACTTCTATAATTATATACGCATGTTTATATTTCTCGATTTGAACTCCTATCTATTCAAATAGTTATTGCCTTAATAATATAATTATCTAAGTACGTACGAAAAGTCGAGAGGATATGTTATTAAATATGCGTAGGAAAAGCTTTGGTATTAACACACAAATATGACCTTGAAAAAAACATATTCATGCCTCGAAGGAACGCCGGCGCCGTACCCACCACAAGGTGCCACGGCGCCTGCGCCTCCTCTCACTCCACCACCGCTCCCCCCCTCCTCCACCCACCGTGACCCCCTGCCAAGCGTGCCAGGCGTGCGCGCGTCGAAAAAGACACTTTTTCTCCCGTTTTTGGCCCATAGCATCTATGCGAGTAAAGCGATCGGGATGGTTAAACGTTAGGACCAACTAGACCCCAAATGGAACGGGTTTTTTTAAGTCATTTCTTAGGCCTTTTATGGCCCGGACGGCGAACGGCGGACGGACATTTCAAATTTGGATTCTACGTACCTTGAAACGTAAAGTGACAAAGTTTGAGGGGGGGTTATAAAAATTTTTTGCTACACGATCACATAGGCTTATTATTGGAAATAATAAACCAAAATGAGCTATTTAGATGGCTTCAAAATTTTAAATGTGAGGGAAGGGGGCTTGGGTCCCTTACAAATCCGTTTCATAGATCAAAGAACACAATCCTAGATTTTAACGTCGTATACGTCCTACGTTTCGAACGTCGTATATGTATATATATTAGAGAGTTTTTGGCGACTTCAACTTAACGTCACCCGTTACCGTAGTCTTGAGGGAGCAAACGAAGATGCTAACCCAAATGGAACCGGGAGGACGGTTGCCTTAATTTTGATGTCACGTTAACGGTGGTTGGGTAACGCGATATTTTCCCCCCAGCTGTCATGTTGTCTACTTGTTGACTAATCAATTTCTTCATTTCGATATGAAACGCCGATTTTCAATCCTTAATTCGAATTTCATGTTAGTTTCAATACAAATACGGGCTAATTTCTCATTTTTAGTTTTCAATTCGTAAACAGGGGATGGATAGTAAGCCTCAAGTGTGGAACACCACGGTTTAGTTGCACTTTTAGGTCATTAGTCGTTACGAACTTCATGTTTTTGGGTTTTCCGTTGGGCAAATTATCAACAAGTATGAAAAAGTATTTATCTCTATGACAATGAAACAGGATTTTACCTGACAAAATCATCAGTGGAGGCAGCACTTCACGCAATGTTCACGAGAAAATAGCTGAGAGTTCAGGTAAACTAAGAACAATACTGTGAAGAAGTAGTGTCTTAAAACTCAGTTTTCTCATTTAAAATACGTGAAATAATAATAGAAACAAGGCTCTAATCGACCAAATAGAGCCTGAGCGCAAAAGAACGGAACTTTTCGATCGAGTTGAAGGCTAGTAAAGCTGGACAGCGGAGGCGGACTTCAGATGGCACATTCGGTTTCTACGCCACTTGAAACATAAAATAACCAAGTTTGAGAGGTGTTCAAAAACCTACCCTCTACATCAACATAATTAGTTGGTAATGAGGCATTTGAAAAGAAAAACTATTATATTTACTTCAGCAGTATTCGAGTAATTTTGAGGTGAGCAGTAGGGTTACATTGACAGGAAGGTTAGGCTGGTGTCGTGTGCCTTTAGGTCCCCAAACGGGTGACGTTAAATGAGCCATTCTAACGTACGACGTTGCTAACGTCCCCTCAAGGTCACGTACTCTTGGGTACGTTAGGGTGACGTTAAGGGTACGTTAGTGGTCACCAAAAACTCTCTATTTATACATTTATAGGGTACGTTTCCAGCCGATAACTCCCTTAAATTACTTCCCATAATAAATTGACTAAACTTTTGTAGTTTTCGAGTTGTTCTGCGTGTCCTGAAATTTCTTCTGCAATGTCACCACCACATGGTTATTTTGTAATGTAATTTGTTTCCCTTGTTGTCTTCACTCTCCACGACCTTCCCAAAAGACAAGGAGAAAATAACATCTCTCTTTCCTTGTTCAGCGTATTTAGGAGCGGCGCGGCCTTTCTGGAAGGTAATGAGAAGGTAAGGAACATCTCTCGCTCTTTTTTTCTATGAACCACAAGATGGTGAATCAAAAATGAAGGAAATAAAATCATTCACCGTCTGTTCACTTTCTTTGAATGATTTTTGCTCCACTATGCAGTGAACACACAAGTGAAGGGAAGGAAAAAAATATTTACCGATTGTAGTCTACAAGTACGTATGCTCCTACTTGTTTACTTACTTTATATTTCGAGTAATGCGTTAGAATGCACGTCCCTGTATGTTAAATACACATCATGTAGTTTTTTTTTAAATACAGAAAATGCCTGCACATTGGATTAACCGGCCAAAACGCCAACCGGACACAGGCTCTGGTCCCGAGGTGGCCGATTAAGAGAGTCTGCTATTCTTTGAAACGTGAACCAACAAAGAAATGTTTTGAGCGTAATAAACTGCTTTCTTCGTTATTGGATCTACGTACCTAAAACGAACGATACGTACTTAGAGGTGCTCCAAATTTATTTCCATTGAGATTAGATGAAGTCAGGTTTGGTGGTGGTACCTGCCACTCCAGTGAGAGGAAGAAGTGATTTTTATACATACATATCTAATCAAATCATTATAAGGGTTCGTGGTTCATTTCAAAAATAAAATCGACGAATTATCGAAAATCAAAACCCCAAGTAGTTTGGTTGTGAGAACCGATGAAAGTCATATCTGTGATTCCCTCCTAACCAGTTGTAAATAATAAACGACAAAATTATTTGTAAAACAATAAACGTAAGACCTCATAATTTATAAATTTAAAACCCGATAATTTGAAAAACTTTCTTGGCACGTCTTTAGATCTGAATAAAGAGGATGACAAAAAAGTCTTATCGATAAGGAAGTTTTGCTAAGCAGCCAAAAGGATCTTTGCTACTTTTTGACGATGGTTCGATGTTGAAACTAGTGGAGCACGAACACCCCTTTCAAAATTGACTGAGAGTCTTCCAAAAAGGAGAGGTATGGGTACCTATCTATTTGACGAAGAAAGGCCAGGTTCGCATAATGGATACTCTTCCATCGCTCGGAAAAGTGGTGGAGGGAGGCTGCCTAATTCTTTGGCGCCCTTTCAACCTAATTTTTTGTGATATTGGACATTTTGAGCCGAAACTTGGTGGTTTTCAAGGGCGCTGATGAAGGGGGCGACAAAATGTCGATCGACAGGAGCATCCCATTGCCTAACACTAAATACCACAACTTACCCTCCAGATGTACTCGTTTCCGATCAGATCAACATCGTCCATTAAAATTGCTCTTTCCTTGGTTTTCAACTTTCCTTCCTTGGAATTTACTGCTTTAAAAAAATCTCTCAAAACACCTGCAATAAATTATAAACAAACTTAGAAAAGTATTGCGTTAAATAAATTAAAGGACAAACATTCAAGAATACGTAAATATCCGGGGATATTTTTGGGGATACATTTGTAGTAAAATTTCTTTTTTCCAATACATATTATACATAAAATCCAAATCTAAAACAACTAATTTTTTTCAACTCTTTGGATTAGTAGGTGAGAATCATTTTCAAAACTGCAACGCGAAAACCTTGGTGTCAGTAAACTTATTACTCACTTCATTCCACTCTCAGTCAAAAGGGAAGGATCGAGTTGGAGAATGTTGTTAATGAAGAAATCTTTGTTGATTGCTGGAGCCGAATCGGGTTCGTCACCCATCAATTTGGAAAACCATTTGAAGCAGGCTTCACGATCTGATGGAAACACAGCACCTTCGGCCAAGCAAGTCCAAATTAGTTTGGCTTGGTCAGAACACAGCCACAGCTGTCCATCCTGCAACGAGAAAGACTAGTTCATTCTGGTGTTGGGGAAATCTGTATCAATCTGGGGAGGGGGGCTCTGTTTCAAAACGGTGCATTATCTATTTGTTGACGTGATCCATATAATACATAAATAAATATCTTATAATTTACGTTGGTTAAATTCCTCAATTACTGAAGGAAAGAAATATTAGATGTTCGAAATCGATTTATAAGAAAATCAAGGATCATCGGTGGGGGGGGGGGGGGGGGATTTTGATGGGTTTCGTTTTTGGCAAATAATTTTGTTTGGATTCTTAGTTTGAGGTAAAGCTAGCTAGATTGAGGTTAAAATATTACTGTAGAAACAGAACATAGAGCGGCCAAAAGAAGGAAATGCAAATTCAGTCAATGCTCAAGCTTCTAAGAACATAATGGACAAACTAACCAATCTCCCTTTGAATTTATTGCTTGAAGCTGCTGTTGCTAACTTTTATTGTCTAGGCTCGCTAATTTCCTAACACAATAATGCTGACAATCAAGTAATATGTGCAACTCCTGAATTCTTGTTCTGCACTTTAGTTATGATGTGTGATATGGCAATAAACTGATTTTGATTTGATAACCAAAGAAAAACTCGGCTCGTAGGAGCTTTTGTGGAAAACGGTCCATTTCAAATTTCAGCTTCATTTTATTTTAGTCAAAGTTTTTCGTGACTTTATCACTCGCTAGATCCCGAGAAAAACATGTTCCACGCTAACTGGTGCTTCAAACGAGCGAAATGGTCTGTTACAAATCAACACAAAACTCAAGATCTACAAGCATTCACCTTGAGCACAAATCGCAAGAAATTCAGTCGTTCTTGAACTTGGACAATATGGTTGTACCTTTTATCAGGATAGTACTCATTTGGATCAAGCGGTGGATTTTCTGGGAAACAATGAAAATGAGGTTAACACATGACATGACAAATTAATAAATTAAACACAAAAATGGAGACAGGTAAATTGAATAGCTTATTTCAGAAACCACATAAACGCCAGGAAATGCGAAATTGACTTTATTGCGCTTTTGGGTACTTTAGGGGTAGGCGCATCGTTTAAAACAGGAACCCTACAACAACCAGCGCTCCTTGGCGGTTTTTCTTGGTCTTGAAATATTCGTTTGTCATAGAAACCCACTAAGCGACAGCACATAGGGGCTTTCTCTGCTAAACTAGCGCTCACCTGCCACAACAAGTTCTATAACCACCGCATAAAGATCGCTCCCAACGTTTCCTCTGTTTGTTCTGAGGAGGGTAAAAGGCAAACGGGAATAACTAATGACTACCCTGCAGGTAGAGTATCTATAAATCAGAAGAAGATTCAGGATGTAGCAAAGTTGAGAGAGTACGTTATTGGCTATGAGGAGTTCTATGACATCATTTTGGCCAGGCCTACATCCGAGGCAGAGAACACTCGAGACTCTGATTACAAAGAATTTCTTAGCCAAAGAGAAATTACAACCACATGCGGATGGAGTAAATATTGGTAACTTTCTCATCTTCAAATTAGAAGCGATACTAAAAACGTACAATAGTCATGAAAAGTGTTCTCTAATGGAAAACAGAAATTCTGAAATCTACCATTTAATAATATTCGTCTTTGAACTTGCAGCACGATTTTTGTTTTCAAAGTCTGCTGCAGTCAAGGCAGTGATGGCAAGGGGCGCCCAATGTCACAAGCATTGCTCTTTCCTTCCAATGACAAACGGAAATAATTGTTTGATGAACTGCACACTAAATCATTCATCTTACCTGCACTCATAACACTTTGAAAACTCGTGAACAGGAAACAAGAAAGAAGAAAACTCATGAAGGAGAAAACAAGAAAAATTAAGCTGTTGCTGTAACAAGGATTGGGGACTGGGCCGTAAATGTAAACAAAACACTAACTCTCTACAAGACAAAAATCTCTAATCAGCTATGTTTATCCAACATGCTAAGAAAGAATGCATTGTAGCCCCCTTGCGGCGGAGCAGAGAACTAAGTCTGCTCCTTTTCCGGCTTTTTACGCTCGCTGATTGGTCAATCTCACATGCCCGCCTCAATTCAAACTGAAAATCCTCAGTCTGGAGATATGAAGTCAAGTCTCAGGCGGAGCACTTACGAGCTGTTGCGCCAGCCCGCTTCTGATTAGTCAGGTTGGGTGAACTTACCCCTTCAGGCTCTTCCTACCACAAACTTCTCTGTTTCGCGCGTAGATTTAGATTTCCCGTCTTCTGTCACTAGCTAACTTCAAATGCGAATGGAGAAATTTTGAAACATTATTATTATTTTGGTATGACTGGGGGTGCACATGCGCCTACGCTCTTATCAGTAGCCGCCAATGATGTACGTACTGTTCAAAGATTTTTCGTCAAAGATAGATGATTTAAAGTCGCTTCAGTATTTTTTTGTTAATTTCTTACTCTGTGGCTAGGATAGTTCTTTGTTTGAAGTCTATTTAGTTGTGTTTGTTCAAAGTTACAAGTTTATAGTTCTGAGTTCATAGTTCGAAGATGGTTTGTCCTTTACAGTGTTCAAAGATAGCTCGTCTTCACATTTTTCCTGCGTTTCACTTTTTACAAAGTTAGTTTTGACAATTTTTTTTTTTTTTTACGTTTGTTGCCAATAAACTGCGATTAAATGTTAAGAACTGCTTGTTTTTCATTATTTACCCCTTAAAATAAATTATTAATTCAGTTACGAGTCAAACAATTGAAAACCAGTTGGGGAAGTTTATTGTTGAAACACCATACGTGCAAGTTACAAAATGACTCCCCTTCCCTCCCCCTAAAACAGAGCTAAAATAACTCTGTGATCTGATAGAGCACGTAGTCTAGTATTTTTAGTAATTTTTGGGGTCTTGAAAACCATATTTAGGGTCGCTGGTAAGTTTTTCTTGATCATCTCGAAATGCGAAAAAGTGGACATATGGGGTTTCTGAAATAATATTACAGTTCAATTAATATCAAAAATCACATACCAGCGACAACTTCTCTAGTTTTGTTTACGTAGTCAATTAAATTGTTAGTAACAAAAATAACTAAATGGTGGTCTGTTTGCAGTCTATTGATAACCTCTTGCCTGCGAACAAAACAATAAAATTATTGTGGAAGCTTGAATCAGTGATTTAGATTGCAATATCAATCATACTGGAAGATGAAATGACATAGTTGACATTAAAAACTAACCTATAGCATACGGGGTGACCCCTTTGATAAGCATTTAGGGGTTGCTCATACAAGCAAGCTATTTCTCTAATCTGCTTGAGTGCTGGTAGCACCCAATTTTCGTTTTTCTTAAGCTCGTCCACACACCTAATCAACCAGACCGTTCTTTGAGCAACTCTTTTCTGTAACCAAATAATGCAAATTAATGCAATTCAACAACAATTCCAAATAGAGTTGCAGGATGGGGGTCGTATTAAAACTGTATTCCTTATTGCTAAGCTTTCGGTTCATTTCTAACCATCATCAGAGCGTAAAACAATGAAATGAAGACCTTTCAGGCTCAGCACAGAAACAACATCAACAACACAATAACAGGAGATTCACTTCACTTCACTTCTCGGGGTTACTTTTGGAAAAGAATTTAAGAGACAATGGATTAATAATATCCCTCATTTTGAGGCCCCTCTAATTTAAAAAAAGATTCCACCGGTTACCCCCAGTTGGAGTCACCACATGTAAATGTAGTGCTTACATCAGCAATTTAAATTCTCTTCCACTTAAGGGGGGACCGGATAGGATGTAAAAAAGTTGAAAGTATTTTTCTCAGCCATTTTTTGGACAATCTTGATGGTGTTTGCGACATTTTACCAAGGAAAGAGTACCATAATGTAACTCACAATTTAAAATCAAATTTTCGAAAATTTTGGTAAAAAAAATTTTTTTTGCATGAATTTGAGCTAATTTAAAAAATTCCTATGGGTAAAAACGTTGAGGTTTTCAGTAGGTAATATTATAAAGAAACGAATGCCACCTATCGCATCAAAATAGGGAATAAATTAGCTGAGAAAAATTTGTTATCAGGTAACGGGGAATTCTGAGATATGCATAGGCCGCGCGGGGGGTGGAAGAGGATCCTCGAAGTCACGCAAGTTCAGCGGGCTGCTGGTAGATGCCAGTACCGTTCACCCGCCACCGCTGTGCACTACCTTCTCCCCTCCCGCACAAGACTGCTGCCTGATCCATCCCCTCGATAACTCCCTTACTACTCATCCTAGGCGCCGGGATTTTTATATTCGGTTCACTTCACTTTTTTCGGAATATATACAGGGTGATTCCCTCGCAGATGCAAAAAAAATTTTGGGTGAAACTACATCAAAAATGGAGTAAAATGCCGCCAACTGCATATTTTTATCTCAATCCGTTCTCGAGGTATGATTTTTTAAAGGTTTTTTCAGGAAAACCGTGTTTTTTCCTTTTAAACTCAAATTTCTCCACTTTACTTCATTCAATTTTAACTTTTGATCACATTTTCGGAATCAGCATTAAATTTACGATAAGAATAGTGTACTTGGGTTCTTAAAAAGTACCATCCAAAGGCCCTCACATCAGCTCAAACATTGACGATTTTGAAAAAAGAATATTTCTGAGAATCTTTAAAACTTTACTACTCTTCCAAAACGAATCCTGGAAACTGGCAAATCTCATGAAAACTGCTTCGTCTAATACTCTTTCCAAGGGTATAATCAAGTTTACTTTTATTTTGTTATTTAGTGGAGAAAATTATGTTTTAATGTTAAAAAATGTGGGTTTTTCAATGAAATTGTTGGTTTTCTCGAACGATGACCCTCCATGAACCTACGAGTATGGGGTCGGTTTCTATGTATTTTTTCACGCTGTATCGAATGGTAACATTTGTAGATCTCTCCAACTCCGTTATAACCGAGTTTTACACTTAAAATCGCAAATGTTTAGTTTGTTTGTTACGATTAAATATGTATGTGTGTTATGGGGTAAAACTAGTTAATTAAAGTGTAAAACTCTTACGTAGTTGAGAGATCTGCAAGAGTTTCCATTTGATCCAGCGAGAAAAAAATACATAGAAACCGACCCCATACTCGTTGGTTCATGGAGGGTCATCTTTCGAGAAAACCAACAATTTCATTGAAAACCCCACATTTTTTAACATTAAAACATTATTTTCTCCCCTAAATAACAAAATAAAAGTAAAATTGATAATACCATTGGAAAGCATATTAGATGAAGCAGTTTTCATGAGATTTGCCAGTTTCCAGGATTCTTTTTAAAAGAGTAGTAAAGTTTTAAAGATTTTCAGAAATATTATTTTTTCAAAATCGTCAATGTTTGAGCTGATGTGAGGGTCTTCGGATGGTACTTTTTAAGAACCCAAGTACACTATTCTTATAGGAAATTTAATGCTGATACCGAAAATGAGGTTGAAAGTTAAAATTAAATGAGGCAAAGTGGAGAAATCCTAGTTTAAAATAAAAAAACACGGTATTCCTGAAAAAACCTTTAAAAAATCATATCTCGAGTACGGATTGAGACAAAAATATGCGGTTGGCGGCATTTTACTCCATTTTTGATGTAGTTTCACCCAATTTTTTTTTTTTTTTTGCATCTGCGAGGGAATCACCCTGTATATGTACATAATATCGGTACCTACCTACCATTTCGCTACCTCACTACAGAAGTCCCACAAAAATTATTTTGTCTCCAAAATTACCAGCGCTATATTCCCGCCAAAACGGCAGACCACAGGGGGCCTTCGAGGTCATTCCCCTCCCCCCCCCCACGCAGGCTCATGCCGAACCCTCCACGCCCTCCCCTATCAACCCTTTGGAGTTCAGTTCAGATATGGATTGTATATAATTTTGGTGAACACCAGTTCATTCAATGGTGTCCAAGATTCCCCATTTCACCCCCTCCCCTTCCCCTAAAATACCCCTTTTGGCTCCAATTTTAAAAACTTCAAATAGCCTATAATTTAAGTTGACTGATACAGACATTTACTCCAACTCATATCAGTTGTCCAATGACCCCTGTAACGGTGAAAAGCAGACAAACATACGGACAGACAGACAGAGAAAAATTGAGAAAATGGTACCAATCATCCACAAGAAGCATGAAACGGAAAAGAAACGCAAAATTTCATGATTCTAATCGATGTACAGACAGACATACCAACTATGTTATTAATATAGATAACTTAGCGAAATATATCAGCTATCCTTGACACTACAATGGATTGGAAAAAAAAGTGTTGCGAAAAATTCCTTGACCCCCAGCCAAAAGACATATCTATGTCAAAATTTACCACCGTAACTTGGAAAAAATCTCCGGAAAATAACATATATCCCACGTTTTAAAACTAGAAACATACAAATTAATCATACAAAATCTAAAAAAAAATCCATGTCAAAATGTCAAACTAGGATCAAAGGTATCCATCCCTCGGGCAAGAAAGTGACAATGAAAGGAGCATTGCATTTTGTGTGGAGAATCAAATTTATCAGGTTTTTAATGGAATTTTACTTATAAATCAAGCATTTTAATATCTCCCTTGATGGGAAAAACAAAAGATCATGGATATGTCTAGTACCTACTGCTTACCAGTTGGTACCTACTACTCAATTGTATATCAACCATGTAGTGCCTTCATTTCACAAGATTATTCCATTATGGTTACAAAACAATATTAGTTTTTAACTTAGAGTAATAAATCAGCATTCCTTGACACTACAGTGGCTTAGAGGTCATGAAATGTCGTGGTAAAATGAGAGCATTCCAAAAAGTGGCGAACGATTTTCCTACTATGAAAACTCTTCCCTAGTAACGCCTTGGTTGTACGTGAAAATCAATAAAAAATGAGCAGGTCGGGAAAAAAAGTGTCGGTCGGGAAAAAAAAGTGTCGCGAAAAATTCCTTGACCCCCAGCCAAAAGACATATTCATGTCAAAAACCGTTGCATTTTACCGTAAGTACAAATTTTGCACGCTCGTAGGCCAGCCAGTAGACATATTCATGTCAAAACATCTGCTAGTTTGGGTAGGCTGTACAGCTTCCTCACTTATTGTAACATGTGCTTGTATAAATAACCATCCTCCAATTTCGAAAGAAATGGGGCCACTAATCGTGATAATATTGACCAATTTGTCAAGTTCGCTGAGTGTCCTAAAATTTCTTTGCAATCTCGTCACATGGCTGTCTCCTCAGTTTTATTCAAACTGTTCTTCAAAAATTAGCTCTATTAGCGATACAGCATGACTGAGTACTTTTAATGTATATCGCGTCACCTTTAATTTAATGTTTCTAAAACGAAAATCGTATAATGTAAAAAAGAAAAAAGCCTACTCCAGCGATTTGTTTTAGAGTGCTCAAGGTGCTCGAATTTCAAAAGAATTTTAACATGAATACAATACGATAATTTATAAAAATTCGCTCATATGATCATGCCGCATGACTGGAACTTTTTAAAAATTTGGTTGTATGTGTGTGTGTGTGTATGTCATTCCAAACGGTAACTCTCCTTAGGATTAATATTAAAAATCCATTCTTTCTCCAAACACCAAATATTTCATAGGAAAGAATTAGTTTGTTGGACAGCACATTTTTAGCACTTTAAATTGGCCAAATTTCAGAAAAAGGGCTTGAAAAGCACCAAATATGGCAAGAACGGTTTAAAATTGTTAAGTTTACATTGATTAGCGAAATATTACTCAAATTTAAGTTCATCAACTATAAATTAGAACATTCAAAAATTTATGCACATAATTGTACAGAAAAAATGTCTTTGAATTTCAATAATATGTGTAAAACAATCAATAAAAACTACAGAAAAAGTTCCATTCATGCAGCATGATCGTATAAGCGAAATTTCATAAATTATCGTATTGTATAATGTTGAATTGTTTTGAAATATGAGCTTTTTGAGTGCAAGGAAATCGTTAACCATTAATTTAATGGCAAAAAACGTATTCTAAATAATAACCTGCTATTCAAATAGAGTTTCTGAATTTTTAGCTTTTTTTTCAGTTTTTATCGATTTTAGCGGATTTTCTTAGAAAATAAAGCTATTGCAATGGCTCCAAAAATTTTAAAATGAAAATTTTCAAAAATTTTCTTCATCGAAATCTGTTTTGAGGCATTCTGAAATGATTCCTGGATTTTAACGCTTTTTTATGTATATATATATATATGTGTGTGTGTGTGTGTGTGTGTGTGTGTGTGTGTGTGTGTGTGTGTGTGTCATTCCAGACGATAACTCTCGATAGAATTGAGATAAAAACTTCGTTCTTTCGCCAAAAAATCAAGCATTTCAGAAGGAAGGATGAGTTTGTTGGACAAAACTTTTTGAGCACATTAAATTGGTCAAATTTCAAAAAATGTACTAAAAAAATCACTAAAAATAGCTAAAAACGGCTAAAAATAGTTTTATTCATATTTGCTGGTAGATTATTGCTCAAATAAAGTCTATTAACTATGAAACAGAACATTCAAAAATGTATGTAAAACATTATGCTGTAAAATGTACTTGAAATTCATTAAAATTTGCTAAAAAATCGATGAAAACTGCAAAAAAGCTAAAAATTTAAAACCTCTATTTGAACTGGAGATTATTATTTAGAATACGTTTTTTGCAACAAAATCAATAGTTAACAATTTACTTGCACTCAAAAAGCTCAAATTTCAAAATAATCTAAAATCATATAATACGATGATTTACGAAAATTCGCTCATACGATCATGCTGCATGACTGGAACTTTTTAGCAAATTTTGATGAATTTCAAGTACATTTTTCAGCATAATTGTGTACATACATTTTGGATGTTCTATTTTATAGTTAATAAACTTTATATGAGCAATATTCTACCAAAAATCATAAATTGAACGATTTTTAGCAGTTTTTAGCCATTTTTAGAGATTTTTTGAAATTTGACCAATTTAATGTGCTCAAAAAGTGTTGTCCAACGAACTCATCCTTTCTTTTGAAATGCTTGATTTTTTGGCGAAAGAACGAAGTTTTTATCTCAATTCTATCGAGAGTTATCGTCTGGAATGACACATACATATATATATATATATATATATATATATACATAAAAAAGCGTTAAAATCCAGGAATCATTTCAGATCGCCTCAAAACAGATTTCAATGAAGAAAATCTTTGAAAATTTTTATTTAAAAATTTTTGGAGCCATTGCAATAGCTTTATTTTCTAAGAAAATTCGCTAACAAGACATCTGAAATCATTTTTTGAATATCAAACCATTATTTAGAAATAGATTTTTACCATAAAATTTATATTTTAAATTCATTGCCCTCAGAGTGCGCTAATTTCAAAACAATTTAACCTGAATGTAATAAGATGATTTACAAAAATTTGCTCGTCAATCATACTGCATGACTAATTATTTAATGTTTTATGGTCTCTTAATTTGATCTGAAGCGATTTTTTGTTCGAATTTAAATTAAAATTTTAATAATTTGAGTTGATTTTTTTACATGGATATTTCTTAGCTGTGGGGCTGATAATTCCAAATTTTCGACCGACAGTAAAAAATGCCATTTTTGTTTTCACCTACAACCAATCATTGCTAGAGAGAATATAACTTCCTGATTTCCCATCCCTAAAAAAAAAGTTTGCTGGAAAGCTTTGAATTTATTGAACATGAGTTCAATGAGCCAAGATCACAAGCAAGTTGGCAAAAATCTGAACTACCGGATTTGACGCACGGCACACCCTCTTTTAGACAACAAGATTTACTGGGCTAAGTAGGCTCAGCGACAACTGGAAAGCGGTATTGCCTCTACGTGACCTTGGCGTCTTCCTTCCCCCCTCCACAACCTCCTCTCACATACGCCCCTCCCCGTCGTTCTCCCCATCGACACGCCCTACCGGCTTGCGGGTGAACTGCTTTACCGGCTAACGCTCGGAGCCCCACTGTCCGGTGCCCCCTTAATGCATCTGAGAGAAGCACGTTCAATAATGTAGTGTAAGAACCCAAAAATATTTGATAACTCGACAGATTCCAAACTCATGTCTTTACCTTTTTTGAGATAGAAGATAGTTTTAAAAACAAGCGCTTTAGCAACCTACGCCACCGAGACCAATTAATCAAACCAAGTCAAATACCAGCCGTCTCGGCTGATTTGGGGTCAGAATGACTAAGTGAAACTGCAGGCCACTGCCTCAGCATGCTCATGGTCATTGTAACGGTATGTTTTGGCTCAATTGAATGAGGAAGTGAAAGATGCTACATCAGGGATCGTGATGTTTACAGTGTGGCTCGAGGAACTATTCCATATCAAAGTCTGGATCCTGAACTACCTTGCACCAAATGTAACAACCCAAAAATATTTATGCTTCAACAGATTTTGGACTCATGCCTTCATCTTCTTGGGGATAGAAGTTAGTTTTAAGGACATGAGCTTTAGCAACCTATGCCACCGAGAACAATTAATCAAACCGCTTCGACTGCAGGAATTTCTCTTGAACACAACATTTCGCTGGAGTCAAATACCAGCTGTCTCGGCTAGTTTGGGGTCAGCAGAATGACGAAGTAAAACTGCAGGCCACTAGCTTAGCAGATGCTCATGGTCATTTTCAAGGTAAGTGAAAGATGCTACATCTGGGACTGGGATCCTAAACTGTACTGCACCAAATGTAACAACCCTAAAATATTCTATGCCTCGACAGATTTCGAACTTATGCCTTTACGTTCTTTGAGATAGAAGTTAGTTTTAAAGACAAGTGCTTTAACAACTTACGCCACCGAGACCAATTACCAAACCACTTCGACTGCGATATTTTTCCTTGAACGTAACAAATGTCCAAAAGATGTCCAGTAACTGTCGGATCAGCAAGGAATGTGCTCAGCAGAGTCTTCTTCAAGAATGCAAGGGCACATTGGTGAAACGTTGTTGTCCATGGTATTTAGCATCCTATGAAAATCATAATGACCATTGAGGATCCCTATCAAACTAACAATATAATATAATAGTCGACCAGGTATGAGCTGGGATTTTACCCAAACACGTGGATAACTTTACAGTTCTATCTAACTAGACATCAACAACACTTCGAACCCCCCATCACCAGAGCCATCTGTATTCAATACTTCTTCACATTCAACCTCCGAAACGTAATTATGATCTGTTTGTCCAACTAATCTGTATTTTACTAAAAAGATTGATTTAGGATGTTTTATTTCATTTTTGGGATACGAGCTTGTGAGCATCCAGACCACCTAACTATACACATTATTCTGATCTATTACATAGGCCTGTTTATTATACGAAGGCTGATTATGGTTTATACAGGGGCTGGTGGTGGGGGTTGAACGTCGAGTTTCTATCTAGGTAAGATGTTATTACATTTTTTTTTCTTTGTTTTATATTTTTATTTATGACTGTCACCCTAAAGGTAGTTGAGTCTAATGTCCTGACGCCAAAAAAACTTCCTTGAGTGACTGGAGTCTTGGTTCCTTATGACTGGAGTTGTGAGTTATGTCAGTTGATGTTTCCTTTTGATTTCCATCATCATGTTATTGTGTTGTTAATTTTGTTTCTGCAGATCCTAAAAGGTGCTTCATTCATTGTTATATACCCTAACGATGGATTCAAATAAACAAAAAGCTCAGCAACAACGAATAAGACCCCCCATCCTGATATTTGGCGTAAAAGATTTCTGTGGATCAATCACCATCTCTCCAAATACATTAGCTGTCAGACCGTAGTTCAATTTGTATTATATCTGTCCTATAGCAGTGAAATAAACATTTACCTCAGAACAACTGTAACCTAAAATTTACCTCAGAACAACTGTAACCTAAAATTTTCACGTGAGCACTAAGAGCCTGGTCCATTATTTCGGTAACTACATCATCTGAATGTGCAAAATTCCAGAACAGAGTGAGAACCTGAAAATTAAATATGACTTGAATTGCTTGGAAAATACAGTGATAGTGTCAGAATAGAATAAATGTGACGAACATTTAGTGATATTTGAATCGGTGTATTATTTTCTAAGCAATAATTTTCCAATGCTGACATGTTGCTTGAACAATCCAAATCAAAGCAAAACAATCAAATCGGAGGTTACGAGGGGGGGGGGGGGGCACTTCAAAGGAATTGAGGTTCGAAGGAACGATTTGGAGTCAATCCGCTTGTTGGTGGTTTTCCCAGGCATATCAAAAGGATGTTTGAAGCAGAGCGAGACTAGTGTGGACGAGGTCAATGTTGTACGTACAATACCGCCTTCTTGAAAACCCTCTCGACCGCCCGTCATCCCCCTTCTCATAATTCTGTACATAATTTCCATCATTCCATCAGTTTGTGCTTCGGGTTTTTAGTTTCAATGTGATATGGAGATTTGGTATTCGTTCAACGTAGATATGGAGAGGGGAAAAGAGTACACAATAGCTTTGTTCCAACAACGCTTCGAGGGCGATTACGGGGCTCCTCCAGAGTTACCGTAGGGTTAGCTCCAAGGTCACCCACTTTCGCGTTTGTTGGAACACTCCGTAGCTCACCCGAGAGTTCAAAACGCGTTAACGGTAGTTGAAGATTGATGTAACGCAGATGATCATCCATGTGCGTAACCTTCTTCTTGGCTTATGATTGTTCCGTTTTCGGAGTTTCCTTCTTTGGTCCATTCGGCCTGTTTTTCATTTCAATGATTCATTCATTCGTGTTCATGTTCATTATTGTTCTTTCATTTAGAATTTATCTGATTCGCAGCTAAAACATTAGAAATTAGTCGACTGACTCGGAAGTGTTCAATAAATTCATTTTCGTTGTGAGTATGACACTCTCGTAGTCAATGACTTTGGGCTTCTTGCATGAGTACCTCTTCTTAACTGGGTGAACACGCCCCACACGGGTGTTTCATCTCAAAATAATGTGGGGTTTTCAGGGTTGTGTCTTTTGACACCATCCGTGTGGAGGATGGGATGTGAGGTATGCTAACCCTCAATACCTATAATAATTAGTATTTTTTCTAGTGCTATTCTTGAGAATTTAGCGAAATTTCGAAGCCTCAAAATGATTGTTACAACTGCTAGGCGTAGATGAGTGACGTAGGTATGTTTTTTACCCACTGTGATGCAATTCAGGTCTGGGACCGCATCGAGCCCTTCTGTGAATAATAGCTCACTCCAAGACAAATTACATGCAGGTTGTCCTAAATCAAAGATGATACTACGAATGAACTCGTAAACCTGCAGTCTACACTGAAAAAGAAAAGGAAAACTGGAAATTGCATGGAAAGGAACAAGGTCGGAACAAGGCCTACATGATGGAATCTCAAAACAGTGATTTGAACGCTCAAACCCCAAATTACCCTTGCACCAGTATATCTGAATATCAAGTAAACATAGTACATCAGTTTTCAAAAGAAAACTACATAAATAAAAACGAAGAACTCAACAGGAAAGCAGAATTCGCAGAGAAGCCACCCTTATCACTTTTATCAGTGCCCTGACTGACTGAAGGTCAGTATCAGAAAACGGCGACCTCTGGTGGGTAGGTAGGTTCCTACTGAGTAAATCGTGCTGCCGAACGGCCTTCTAAACCTTTCCTATCCAACACACGTGGCTTTCGAAAGAGGCACTATCGTTTTATAGGCTCTGTGTCATATGACACTGCCCGTGTGAGAGAAGAGCAGACTTGTGTCATATGACACGTCCCGCATTGAAAGTGTTAATGATCAGAAGAATCCAAAAAAAGGTACAACTCATCGTCAGATGAGTTTTCCAAATCATCATTTGAGAAAAAAATAGCATCCATACCTACTCAAAAATTTGAAAATAATAGAATAGAAATAATAGAAAATATTGATGAGAGATGTGATTACAAACGTAGTGAAAACTGTTTTTGACGTTTTGAGAAGGTTACACGGATTGTAGTTTACCCAAAGGTAGCAGGTTATTTCAAAATGCGCACGCGTAGGGCTCGGAGCTTTTGATGAGACCCCGTCAAAAGTGTAGGGCTGCTTGAGGCAGCTCTGGGGGTGCTCTAAGATCTGTTGGGACACGGGGCTCCCAAATTCATAACCATGTTGGAACGCAATTTTGGGCTCTGAGCTCCTCTAGGGCGCCCTTTTGTCGTTGGTTGGAACAAAGCTCATGAGTTTAATGACATGTACAAGAAGTTTGAAGTGTTGTGAGACCAAAAATACCCCAACTATTACAATGAACCTTGCCAATTTTAGAAAATTTTGCGTATCCACCAACACAGTTTCTTCATACCTTTTCTCACGATAGATCAATCAAAATTTAAGCCGCTGCTGCCACTTGCTCTTGCGATGCCATGATGAGAACACAATACAAAAAGAAGTATTCTCTATTCAACCGATCTTTCTCCCAAACCTAATTTGCAATGGTGCGATGTTTGGAGCGCTGCAATGTCTCGAGTCAAAATGTTTGAACCAGAGGTACATTTCGAAGATCAGTACGAACGTTTGTTCAAGGGCGCACCCAGCGTAAGACATCACCAGGCAGACAAGAATGTGCCGAATGTGTCAAAGTATGGGTCCTACAGTCAGGTTAAATGTTGCAGCCCAAAAGTTATATGATACCTCAACAAAATTCAAACCATTCTGAGAAAAAAAAGAAGAAAAAAAAAAAAAAAGAAGCCACCAACTAATCAAACCTTGTGGACTGCAAGTGTGTTCTCTGTGACAATGGTAGAATATTGTTTTTGAAGGGCGGTAGGAAAGCAAATAACTTGTAAATTTATGAGAATAAGTCAAATGAGGGACATTATAGTACGGTCTTTGTAGAAGACTGTTTACTGTAGCAGCTACACAGTGTTGCAGTGGTATTTCAAAGAAATAATTCGAAAACACCCGCAAAAGCATGGTTTT
The DNA here is from genome assembly GCA_030762985.1 of Adelphocoris suturalis. Classification (NCBI taxonomy): domain Eukaryota; kingdom Metazoa; phylum Arthropoda; class Insecta; order Hemiptera; family Miridae; genus Adelphocoris; species Adelphocoris suturalis. The sequence continues at coordinate 13,122,248 of CM061044.1, forward strand.
TCAAAAATAAAAAGCAAAATTCGCACTGTTCCGTAGGCCACCCTGCGCCTTAGCTCCCGAAAGCCCCGGGAGCGACGCCATCTTCACTTTGTGTTCCACCATGTTGCAGATTTCTAAACGTGCTCTCACGTTTCCAAGTTTTTTACTAAATTTTTATATCTCCTCACAAGTTTTTTTTCACATAAATTCAGTGTTTGTTCGTTTATTTCGAAATGTCGAACACAAATATCAGCAAGGATTAGTCCGGCGACTAATTTAGTTGCAAATGCCGAGCCACGACACAGTGTGGGTACTGCTGCTTCGGGTAGCTCGGTCTTTGCCATTTGACCCGTGAGCAAGGCTCCTCCACTGGTACACCTTTCAGGTAAAGTACCTTTTCATCCTTTTCAGGATATAAGAATTGATGAAGACAGGCATTTTTCGCCGTCATGATTCTCCAAAATACCCACCTGTACGATTTCCAAGTATCGTTCTGAGAAATATCATCACGCGTCTTCTACAAGATGTCAAAAACGATATAGGCGCCATCGCAAGGGTAGACACCGGGACTTCTCCCGTTCGCCATCCCTTTCGGCATTCACATCAGCCTCGATGTTTTTGGCCTCCCCCTTGTCTAGGAATGCTTCTTCAGCCTCCTTCGAGGTTTTTTGCCAGATTTTCATCCGCGCCAGTGAATATTGAAAGATTATTAGGTCGAATAAACATTCTCGTAGAAAGCATTTTTGTGCGGAAAGATACGAAATATTGTACCAAGGTCTTATCATTACCAGGTAATAATGTCTCGCTAAGTGGGCGAGGCCTTATCAAGAGAGGATCAGGAGAATCATCAATCTTCAGCTATTTTCCAAAAGATCCCCTAGTACCGATAGCGTTTGTCTTTTTCACAATCTGATAAGTGATAATCGGGCTCCCTTCTGCGATGTGCTCCGATCTGAGTTAATTTCTGATTAATTAACAAGACTCCTCCAGTGGTCCGAACTTCTTCCATCCTACAATGATAGGATACCATGAGGAAAGGACAAGACAAAGCCGAATATGGGTATCATGTCAACGTCTATTCGGTCCCCTCTTCGTTCTTATGAATTTTCATGAAATATAGGTATAGGTACCTACTATGTTGCTATTGGTAAGTCTGCTATTACTTTCGATTAATAAAAATTAATATTATTACGTAGACCCAGAGGCTGTCTGTTCAAGTGCTTTGCAGCCATAGCCAAAACTTGACTTCTATCAATGACCAACGTTTGCAGGGAATCATGGATCCGTTGTAACAGACTTAGAGCGCCCCAGAGGTGCAATGGGGGCCTAAATCCGCACTCATAGAGAGAGAGAGAGGGGTGTGACAGTACCATAAGAGATACAACTCGTACTAATAGCATATGTGCTATGTTCGGAGAAGATAATTTTCCGGTTCCCGGATCCTCATCTATCCCCAACCATAGCAATTCAACAACGTGAGAATGATCGCCTGGCGCCGAAGCGACGGACGAGCAGCACACTCTCTTGGATCTCGCCGGAACTGTCACCACCCCCCCCCCCCCCCCCCCTTAAAAAACATACTTGATTGAAGAGCAAGTATGTAAACTAGGTGGAATAGTTTACTGGTTGAGAACTGATGCTCACTAATAAATAGCTGCATTGGCGATTGAGGATAAAAAAAAAGAAATTAAAATAGGATGGATTGTCAATGAATCTTCATATGAAGTATTCATTAGGTAATTAACCCCCAATCAAAGATTGGAACAATCGGGAATAATATAACTTGCTCAACCAGGAGACTTACAGTAGAGAGCTGCCCACTTTGGGGACTTACGAAAATGGGAACTATGCCCTGGGGAAATAACTTGCTCAACTTTGGAAACTTACAGTGGAAAGTGCCCACTATGGGGACTTATGAAATAGGGAACGATGCCCTGGGTTTGGGAACAATTCCCTTGGGAAAAATGAAGTATATTAACTAGAAATAATATGAGAGGAAAAATTGAGAAATTAATAGCCAAGAACCAATGAAAGTATTTATGTATCCAAGGGAGTATAATGGGTATTCATTCTGGAATACCCGGGCCATGTTTCTTTTTCTTCTGAAACATTAACTCCCCAAAAATAGTGGATCGGATTACTAGGCGTTAGCCGTACATAATCCTAACCACGCTCTGCTACCATGTAACAGACTTAGAGCGCTCCAGAGGTGCAATGGGGGCCTAAATCCGCTCTCATATGAGAGAGAGGTGTGTGACAGTATCATAAGAGATACATCTCGTACAAATAGCATATGCGCTATGTTCGGAGAAGATGATTTTCCGGTTCCCGGATCCTTATCTATCGCCAACTATAGCAATTCAACAACGTGAGCATCAACGCCTGGCGCCGAAGCGACAGACGCGCAAGCGCATTCTGTTGGATCTCGCCGGAACTGTCACATCGTGAAAATAGATCCTTACAACAGTAGATGAGTCGCCTCAGAACTCCCAAGTGCTGTCGGTTTAAGTGCTTTTCAGCCGTAGCCGAAGCACAACCTCGTCTCGGTCCCCTCTGGTAGGTACCGGAGGTTGAGCGAAGGACTTTTTTACGTTTTATGAATTACAACTTCATCTGTACTATTGTCTTGGTTAACCGGATACAAGTTGTCTTTTGCCCAGAAACCTCCCTTGGCCTTACCATTACCTTCTCAATCCGTATTTTCTCTTTCACGCAAACCACGGATACCCTAGTTGATGAATAATTGCAAAAAAGTGTCTCTGTTATCCAAGGGAGAGTTTGGGGGCCGGCTTCGATCTGAAAGGGGGTCAGCGTTGGCACCGTTCGTTTTTCGTAAGTTACTCCGCTCGGTAATGGCTAAATTGCGAGAACAACAAATTAATGCAATTAGCTATTTAGATGACAGCCCTTTCCTAGCGTCATTCCTGGAAGCATGGTTACGCTCTTTGCAGATCGCAGCATCATTTTTTGCCGATTTAGGATTCATAATACATGATACCAAAAGCAACTTAACACCGGCAACAAATTTCATCTTCCTTGGGTTTGAATTTAACTCCCCCACAATAATGGTGGGCATAAAAAAATCCGCACGTTAAGGCCAAATTTTTTTATCCACTCGGAAATTAGCATGTACAATACAGTTTTTGGTTGCATGATCACCAGCAGTACTACACAGTCCTCTGCTTTTATATCATTTAGAGAGGGTGGAAGTAGAAACTCTCAATCATTCGGTAGGTGATGTTCGTGCCTGCTGTGTTTTGTCAAGCCAAGTTAGATCAGATTTACACTAGTGGCTACAAGTAGTAGACAAGGAACCTAATCCTATCCGAAGTTACTATTATGAGTATACAATCTGGACGGATAGCTCAGACTTAGTTTGGGGAGGTGTTTGCCCTCCTCATAGTTTCAATGGTTGGTGGGGGACCAACACATAATTGGCACATCAACATGAAGGAACTAGTAGATGTCGGAGAAGTTCTAATTCACTTTGTAAGTAAATGATTGGTCCTCACACAATACTATACAGTCCTCTGCTTCTACGTCACCACCTGCAATTGATGGTCCCTGTGTTATCATGAAGGCATGTTTAAAAAAAGGAATCCAACAAGACGTTATTGAGACACTGACTAAATCCTTAGCTCCTCCGACAATTAGACAGTACCAATCACCTAATAAATTATGAGCCGCTTGCTGTACAGAAAAAGGCTGGAACCCCAGGGAGGTCACGGTTCTCAAAACATTACAGTTTTTTTCGAGAACATTATATAATCATCATCTCAGGCATTCTGCTCAACCAATGTCAATCGGGCTGCCCTCTCCTTGCGTGCACAATGTGACTTGGGTTCAGATTCTCTGATAAAGCGATATTTAAAGGCAGTGTGAAAAAACGTAGACGAAAGTCTACGGCCCCCAGCCGTGAAATACGAAAACACATGGGATCCTGAAGTGGTTCTACAACACTTCATTTCCTCGGAGGAGCCCCCATCAATCTCCTCAGCGCCCAAATTGGTCATATAGCTTTTTCTAGTATTGGGCCAAAGTCCTCAGACGATCTTAGCAATTTGCAGATCCAATATTAGGTTCGAGTCGGAGGGAGTCAGAATATTTATTTCTGCATTACTAAAAACGTCTCGACCTAAAACCATAGCTCCATCAATTTTTCTCCCAGTTTTTGTTTTCAGAACCGAAACTATGCCTCCCATTGCTCTTGCGGCGATATTTGGGCGCTACAGCGAATTTAGACCACCAAGGCAAGCTAGTATTGACTACTCGTCCTCTTTTTCATGCCCCCTCCAGTTTGACCTTAGGTCGCTGGGTCTACGACTTAACAGTCTGTGGGAATAAATATAGCTAATTTCTCAGCCTAATCAATCTGTCATGCAACGATATCCACAGTTGCTAGGAAAGAAATCTCCTTACCAGTAATTTTAAAGTGGCAGGTTGGAGTTCAAACGCCTCTATGTTCGCAAAAGTGTATAATAGGCCCTTGGTAACTCATGGAGAATTTACATCTACCACTATCCAAGCCACGACAGACTTTCATGGGGAGACACCTTAAATCTTGGCCTACATAGTTATGGAGAATTTACATCTGCCATTTGTAACAGAGTTACCTCCTGAGAGGTCCATCAAGCTCCCGTCACAGCACCAGAGATAGCGCTGTCGGCGCCCCGTTGATGAATCAATTGGCGCTGCGGGCTGTTCTCGATCATTTTCGAAGTTGGGTTTGGCGTTGGATGGAATTCCAGGCGACTGGAAAACTAACCTTCCCCGAACATGGCTCATTAAAAGCTATTAGTAGGGGTGGTATCTCTCTGATGGGATGCCTGTTACCTCCTCTACCTGATTTATGAGGATTTAGGCCCCCATTGCACCTCTGGGGGGCACCTAAATTCCTTATATGGTAGCAGAGCGTGGTTTGGATTATGCACGGCTGACGCCTAGTAGTCCAATCCACTATTTTTTGGGGCGTTAATGTTTCAGAAGAAACATGGCCCGGGGTTCCAGAAGGAATTCCCATTATCACCCTTTGGTATATAAATAATTTCATTGGTCTTTGACTTATAATTTCTCTTTTATTCCCCATTTATATTTAATATACCATATTTTTTTTTCAATTTATACCACCTGAGTATTGCTATAATGTCAATTACCAGGTTAATGCACAATTTAAGTTCCCTAAGTTGGGCAAATTCATTTTATATTATTTAAATGTCATGCCACCTGAGTATTGCTATATGTCAATTACCAGGTTAGTGCACAATTTAAGTCCCCATAGTTGGGCAAATTAATTTCTATATATATTTTGATTTCCTAAGGTATAAGTCTCCATAGTTGAGCATCCGTTTTGCCCCGATTGTTCAATGAAGATACTTCTTATGAAGCTTCATTGACAATCCAGTTTTAATTTCTATTTCCCCATCCAAAACGCCAATGCAGCTATTTATGATTGAATGAGCATTAGTTCTCAGCTATTAACTATTCCACCCAGTTAACATCTTCGATCTTCAATCAAGGATTTCTTTAAGGGGAGGAGTGTAACAGAGTAACCTCCTGTGAGGTCCATCAAGCTCCCATCAGAGCACCAGAGATAGGGCTGTCGGCGCCCCGTTGATGAATCAATGGGCGCTGCGGGCTGTTCTCGATCATTTTCGAAGCTGGGTTTGGCGTTGGATGGAATTCCAGGCGACTGGAAAACTAACCTTCCCCGAACATGGCTCATTAAAAGCTATTAGTAGGGGTGGTATCTCTCTGACGGGATGCCTGTTACCTCCTCTACCTGATTTATGAGGATTTAGGCCCCCATTGCACCTATGGGGGGGGGGGGGGGGGGAGGCACCTAAATTCCTTATACATTTTCAAATTTAAATCTTTAGGAGGGGGTTATATTCAATTTTGCACACCTCCCTAAATTTCCTTTGCCAGCATTTACCGGAGATCAAAGAGATCATAGGACCTTGGTAACACATCTACTATTTTCAAAGCCTCAACAAACTATCAGGGGAAGGCACCATAAATCTTTGCCTACATAGTCATGGATAATTTACATCTGCCATTTCCAATTTTGAATCTATCGGAGGGGGGTATGTTAAGTCTTGCACACTTCCCTGGATTTCATTTGCCAGCATTTACCAGAGATCAGGATCTCAGCCCCAGGAAAGCGAATTATTTTTAAAAAACGCTGCAAATTTTTTCACAAAGGTTCATTATTTTTTCAATTGAGTATGATCGTAGTTTTAGTTGGCTAGCGTACGTCATAAGGCCCGTCCAGACTCCTCGGCGTGTCCTACTTCGAGTTGCCACAACCTATACTTCTATAATTATATACGCATGTTTATATTTCTCGATTTGAGCTCCTATCTATTCAAATAGTTATTGCCTTAATAATAGCATTATCTAAGTACGTACGAAAAGTCGAGAGGATATGTTATTAAATATGCGTAGGAAAAGCTTTGGTATTAACACACAAATATGACCTTGAAAAAAACATATTCATGCCTCGAAGGAACGCCGGCGCCGTACTCACCACAAGGTGCCGCGGCGCCGGCGCCTCCTCTCACTCCACTACCCCCTCTCCACCCACCGTGACCCCCTGCCAAGTGTGCCAGGCGTGCGCGCGTCGAAAAAGACACTTTTTCGCCCGTTTTTGGCCCATAGCATCTATGCGAGTAAAGCGATCGGGATGGTTAAACGTTAGGACCAACTAGACCCCAAATGGAGTCTATGTGCGAAAGAACGGGTTTTTTAAGTCAATTCTTAGGCCTTTTATGGCCCGGACGGCGGACGGACATTTCAAATTTGGATTCTACGCACCTTGAAACGTAAAGTGACAAAGTTTGAGGGGGGGTTATAAAAATTTATACGATCACATAGGCTTATTGGAAATAATATACCAAAAGAAGTATTCGCACTGTTCCATTGGTGGGCGAAAAAGTGTCTTTTTCAAGACTTTGAGTGTTAGACTTACGCACGCGCGCACGCCTGGCACGCTTGGCAGGATGTCACGGTGGGTGGTGAGGGGGGTGAAAGGGGGGTGGAGTGAGGGGAGGCGCCGCGGCACCTGTGTCTGGGGTGACCAGGGGCGTAGCAGAGGGGGTAGGAGAATGGATATTTATTACTTTTACGTGTTATACCCATATAATACGCCGCATTGGGGGGTACGGCATTAGGGCATAGTGGAACGGAACCTGGGGAGTAGCAGAAAGGCGTCCGGGGCGTATCGGAACAGATATAATATGTATTTTATATTATATTTTATTACTTTTACCCCATATAACATTTAACCTACCTTGAACACACTAGTATATTTAGTATATTATATCATACTATAGTATGTTACAAAAATAATTGATCCAGCCCATCTAAAATCCTTCGTTCTTCTTCTTCCCAAAATCTTCTCAGATAGTTCGAAGCAAATCGTTTTTAAATTAAAATTGCATTACATGGGCAGGTTGGAGTCTGAACCCTCTGGATGAATAGCTGTTTACTTATATTTCTGCCATAGGTCAGTGGGATGTCGTCACCCTAATAATTTTGGACGCAGAATCGACTGGGATAGGTCCCAGATGCTTTTGGAATCCAGTGTACCTACGGTTTTAGTTTGATTTCTATAGAAATTAGCTCTGTGGATTGAATGAGACCACTCGGGTGGCTGTACGATCATCCATTTGCTCCCCATCGGGAGCGCAGCCTGTAACGCGAGAATAGAGGTGGATACTAGAAAAGAGACTGGCGAAAGCCCCAGAGCATGCTGGTTACTATAGCTGGCTATCTGATTCAGAAATAATAACCATTATGTAATAATTTGCAGCGTTTTTATTTTTGAAAAACCATGCTTTCGTGGGTGTTTTCAAATTATTTCTTTGAAATACCACCACAACACCACGTACACAACGATAGCTGCATCAGTAAACAGTCGTCTACAGCGACCTACCATAATTCTACTCAATCTTTCCCGAAGGTAAGTTGAGCTAGGAATTGATGTTTTGTCACCCTGACTCTATTGAAGCACCTTCTAGAGCAATATGAGTACTTCGACAAAAAGATGAGATTTATTTGGGAAAAAACAAAATCCGTACAATTAAAAGTAACAACTGATATATTACTTAACGAAATGTTTAAAATATATATGTCTATTATCGACATTCCTCTTCCATAAACATAATTCCTTCAGCGCCAAGTTCATAAACAAAAATCATGTATTGTTTAATTTTGGCAGCCATTCCTGGTCCCTAAACCATTTTCGTCACAGATCTTACTTTTGAAAGCCACGCTAAAATTCGTTTGAAATCAAGAGGAAACGGGTCTCACAAGGGGGCTATTGGTAGTTAATAATTAAATTTCATTCGAAGTGCTTACATTTCAAAACTATCCAACATAAATATAACCACAATTTACGAAAATTCGCTTATACGATCATACTGCAGACTGGAACTTTTTTAGTACATGCGTTCTCAAGATCTGGTTTCCTACGCCAGACACCTAACAAGGGGAGGCTACAATGTCGGGGTCGCCATAACCAAATTTTTTCTGGCAATCCTACCTCGAAAAAAGTTGACCGGTGCCCTAGCGTTTCATCCAATGGGCCTTTGGATCCACGGGAGAAAAAATCCTTTAATTTTACAGAATGTTGAAATCCTACAAACTCGCTTAATTCTTGTTGACCTCTGTCCCTTTGGAAATAAAAAACCGCAAAACACCAATTTATTCGTTTTTTATTGTAGAAATAGAAGAAAAATTTAATACGATGAAATACAATTTGGTACTAAAAAACGATATATAACATCAAATAACTCTTGTAATATCAAATTTTGAACACACAATTCAGCTGTTGTAAAAGGGTTTGGGATTTCTTAACATTTCAGATAAATAAATACTGCTTCAAGGCAAGCTGAGAAATGTAAAATGCCATCTTCACAATTCATATTGCTTGTAAAGCAAAGTAACTTGGTTTCTCACATACTTGTTTTCTTATTTTTCCAATAATTGAAACAATAATTTGCTTGTCCATTTTATTCCTGTAGTGGATTTGTTGTCTGGTTATGCAGGGTTACCCCTTTGGGTGAATTTGCATATACTTGGCTGGGAGTCGGTACTCCCAGTGGATGGTTTTGTGAGAAATAATAATCTGCATGGTGTTTGAGAGGACCACTTTCTTGGGCATAGAAAGGGGTTGAATGTGGAGATGTGGTTATCGGATATGAACCCTGTATAGTGTTTAGTACCTGGGTATGAAAAGGACCGTAGTCGTGTGACTCTTTTGGTGTCAGGGGAGACGATTGAAGGGGGCCAACGCATGTGGTTGGACCTCCTTGAGTTACTGTGTCTGCCCTCTGGAAAGAGGTATTGAATGGCAGGGAATGTTCTTCCTTGACAGCGTGTATAGTTGAAAGCTGAGTGTCGAACAAGTTACCTCTTGGGTAACGTTGGTCGATTGTGTATCGGTAAGCAGCTTCAGGTTCTGTGTAAGGAGGCTCGGATAGGTCCTGAAAAGGACGCCTAGATGGCATCGAGACATGTGATGGAGGAAAGCCCCCGAGGTCGGTCCTTGGCGTTGTGTTAGGAGGGACGACCATGTCGATTTCATCGTATTCCACTTGTATGAGGGTGTCGGTCACGGGAAGGCTAGCTTCCGTGTTTCTCTGTGGCGATTGCTCCATCTCTAGGAGAGGCGTGAGTTAGCTCGTTTAGAGAATGACGCAGGTCCTGAAAAGGACCGGAGGTTTGTTAGCCTGTGAGCCCTGATAACGACTGTTTAAACTCGTGGACCAAGGTGCTAGGAGGTGAAGCCTCCTATTTGAACACGGGGTCGCACTGCGGTTTCACCCAGACGAGGAGGTGAAGCTTCCTACGAGCCTGGGAGTTCGCACTAGGTGACTCGGTGAACACACCTTCTTGATAGTCACCCGGCCTCAACCTCTTGGGCGGTCACGTAATGTAACGCGGTGGTGAGGGCTTACTGGTACAGAGCGGGGTAGCGAAATCCGTTCCCGACTAGGGCCTCGGCTTCGTACGAGGGCTTTATAGGGAGGTCATGCGGCCGATGCAAGAGCCGGACCTGACACCTATGTGAAGGTCTGGACATTCTGAGCAGATAGGTTTTTTTTTTTTTTTTTTTTTCTTTTTTTTTCGTGATTTATTTATTGCAACTGAAACATAGTACACTTCATCTAGCAATATTTCATTTCATGTTAAGCTCACTAAGGGGGGAGGTTTACAGCAAAACCTGGCCCATACTTGTATCAAGAACAGTTAAAAACACTGGGTTACACTTGCACTATTTGCACAGCACAATTAGGTCCAGAGGTTTATTTCTCTTGAGTCGCCGAAGTTCTCCTTCGTTGTTTAAAACGTTGAGCATCTCCAGGTTCTCGTGTTTGTGGAGGCGATGTTCCTGCTTCCTTGCATATTTGGCGATAATTTCGGTGACCGTTTCTACCCTCAAGTCTCGATGAATATCATCATTCCGCATGAACCAGGAGGCCCGAACTATACTTCTCAGTATTATATTTTGTCGGGTTTGGATTGTTTTAATATTTGATTTTTTCGCACAACCCCAGAGCTGAATCCCATAGGTCCAGATAGGGCGCAGTATCTGTTTATATATGAGTAATTTATTGTGTAGTGAGAGATGGGAGTTCCTTCCCATCAACCAGTACATCTTTCTGAACTTGATTTTTAGTTCCTGATTCTTTTTTTCAATGTGATATTTCCAGTTAAGTTTGGAATCAAGGTGCATCCCTAAGTATTTTACAGTATCAGAGTATGGAATTTTATTTGAATTGATCTCAACTTCTGGGGCTAAGATTTTTCTATTAGTAAAGTTGATATGCACTGACTTTGCTTCATTTAGTTTCATTCTCCACATCTTGGTCCAATTGACAACCTTGTTAGTGGACGTCTGTAGATTGCGAGTTGCAGTTTCAGCGTCATCTCCAACAGAGAGGATGGCAGTATCATCTGCAAAAGTAGCTACCGTTGTATTTTCCTGTTGTGGAAGATCTCGTGTGTACAGCAGGTAGAGTACTGGGCCTAGGACACTGCCTTGCGGTACCCCTGCTTTTATAGGCTTCAATACAGACTACTGGTCACCCTGTTTTACCCTGAAGTGTCTGTTCGCTAGGTAGGATTTTAGGAGTAAGTAAAACTGTTTTGGGAGATCCCTGTGCAGTTTATACTCAAGTCCCTTGTGCCAGACCTTGTCAAATGCCTGGGCCACGTCCAGAAAGATACTGGCACATATTTTTTTACCTTCTAGAGCCTTTTCTATTATGTTAGTGATTCTATGAACTTGATCTAGCGTAGAGTGGCGTTGCCTGAAACCGAATTGGTGGTCTGGTATCAATTTTCTGTCTTCAATAATTGGTTTAAGCCGTTTGAGCAACAATTTTTCGAACAGTTTTGATAAGACAGGGAGGAGGGATATGGGTCGGTACCCCGTCTTCTCATTTGGTGATTTTCCAGGTTTGGAGATCATTATGACTTCCGCTACTTTCCACTGGGAAGGTACATGTCGTAACCTGAACGTGGCGTTGATGATATGAAGTAGTTTTGTTATAGCCTTTTCAGGGAGCTCTTTCACAATTCGACCGGTTATCAAGTCATAGCCAGGGGTCTTTTTAGGATTAATGTTGCCCTTAATTTCATCTTTTAGTCCAGCAGTGAGGTACTTTTGCCTGGACATAATTGGAAAGTTAATGAAATTTTGGGGTGTTGTTTTGGGATGCCTAGGGAAGCTAAATCCGAGTTTTCTGACAAAAAAAGCCTGTGCTCGATTGTGGGTGGCCGAAAAACCACGATTTTTTCGGACTTTTTTCGGTTTTCCGACTATAACTCGAAAACTATGCCATGTAGAGGTCTTTTTTATTACATTTTCGGAAAGAGCATTAAATTTCCTTCAAATTTCACTAGTCACATGTTTTTTTTAACCGAATAGCTGCTATGTTACAGCCCTTCCAAAGTACATCAAATTTCTCAAAATGTACAATTTTACGGAAAAATGCATGTTTTAGCCTCATAACATTCGTTTGTACGAACTATGACTCACATGTATGTATGTTATACATACTATATGAACCCCCCACCCCCTTCCCCCCCTCTTCCGCCAATGTACTCTTCATTCCCATCATAGTGAGTGTAGTGGATTTATATTTGTTTGACTAGGGGTAGGTACCCCTAAAGGAATGCCTTTAGACAAATCCTGAGTCGGGAGAATTTCATGAGTCTGGTGATTCGGGTTTGTTCCTTGATGAGGAACTTGTTGAAGGTGCTGAAAAGTACCTTCAGATTGGTGTTTATCCCTGTTTCCAAAGGGGTGATATTTGTCGGACTCATAGGCACATGTCTCGCCATGTAGAGGGGTGATGTGCCGTTCTTTTTGAATATCTCTTTGGGAGAGATATGTTTCATCCGTCGAGGGACCTCTTTGTGTCCACTGGTAGTGGAAGTCTGTGGGTCTTGAAGAGTACCTTTTTGTTCATTAAAAGTGGAAGACTGGAAGTTCTGAAAAGAACTGTTGTCTTGTGAGTACCCGGTCGCAAAGGACGGGTATGTTTCCTCAAGCTGGTAAGCCATGCAAGGAGCCCCAGTTGTAGGGGTCTGAAACTCGTGAACTACGTCTATTCCGTTGTTGAAAGGCCGGAATACGTGAGTTTCTGATTGTGTTGGAACCCTCTGTGTTTCGCAGGGAGATCGGCGTTTGAAACGCCGGTGATTGTCGAGGAGGGGAAGCCTGAGCTCCCCGGGCCCGCGTAGGCAGTGCCACTATTTATTGTAAGTACATCAATGTACAGTTTTACGTACATGAATATAATAAGGTATATATAAATCAGTCCTCTGTCGATCTTTGTCTTTTTGGCAGAGCTGGCTCGTCATCCTCACTGCCGTCTGTGACATCTGCTTCTTCGAATGGAGTGAACGTGGTGGGCTGATGGTAGTTCAGTTCTTCGTCAGTGTCGTAGTCTGTGTCCTCTTTATGGAAGTCGGGCTGTGGGGAGTTTTCACACGTAGTCCTACAACAGTTTTTGCACACAGCTGAACAAATGAGTCCTGCTTTTTTGCAAATGGAGCCTCCTGTAGTGCACCCACTAGCCCGCTTGCACCTGATGATGTCAGGAGATGGTCTGAAGCAGCTTTTAATGTTGCTGTTTTGGGATTCACGCCTGAAAATGAAAAGATTGATATGACATTTCTGTTAACATCACAAGCGTGGATTATACTAAGAGCAGTAATATCAAATAAAGGTGTGGTACCGTGAACAATGAACGTGAGCACTAGTAATACCAACCTCGTTTGGTTAAGCTCCAGCCCTAGGCAGATGGTATTTTTAGGCGTTTTCCTGCACATCCAAGCCATGTTTGAACTTGTGGGTATGCCCTGTAGGAGTGGTACTTCGCAGAATCTTGAGTGGGTGGCAGTCTGGCTAATTGAAACGTTGGTTTAACCACTACAGTTTGGAATGAGCGGTACCGCAAGCCATCCAAATCATCAACCTCCACATTCCCTCCATACATCTTCCCCAAGAACTGCTCTCCAGCATCAGAGATTTGGTTTGGCGTTGCTTCTGAGTCCTTAAAAATGCTGACTATGTCTGACAGCCAAGGATTTTTTTCAACCACTTGCACGGCTTTCTTCTTCCCAATTCCAAAGGGAGCTGATGTTGAGCCCCTCCCACTAATTGCGTGCAGGAAGAGAATGTGCCTAAAAATACCATCTGCCTGGGTAACACCAAACGAGATTGGTATTACTAGTGCTCACGTTCATTGTTCACGGTACCACACCTTTATTAGATATTACTGCTCTTAGTATAATTCACGCTTGTGTCGTTAAAAGAAATGTCATATCAATCTTTTCATTTTCATTTGTGAATCCCAAAACAACAACATTAAAAGCTGCTCCAGACTATCTCCTTTACATCATCAGGTGCAAGTGCGCTGGTGGGTGCACTACAGGAGGCTGCATTTGCAAAAAAGCAGGACTCCTCTGTTCAGCTGAGAGCTAAAACTGTTGTAGGTCTACGTTTGAAAACTCCCCACAGCCCGACTTCAATGAAGAGGACACAGACTACGACACTGACGAAGAAGTGAACTACGATCAGCCCACCACATTCACTCCATTCTAATAAGCAGATGTCACAGACGGCAGTGAGGATGACGAGCCAGCTCTGCCAAAAAGACAAAGAATGACAGAGGAAGGTACTTTTCAGCACCTTCAACAAGTTCCTCATCAAGGAACAAACCCGAATCACCAGACTCATGAAATTCTCCCGACTCAGGATTTGTCTAAAGGCATTCCTCTAGAGGTACCTACCCCTAGTCAAACATATATAAATCCACTACACTCACTATGATGGGAATGAAGAGTACATTGGCGGAAGAGGGGGGGGGGGGGGAAGGGGGGGGGGGTTCATATAGTATGTATAACATACATACATGTGAGTCATAGTTCGTACAAACGAATGTTATGAGGCTAAAACATGCATTTTTCCGTAAAATTGTACATTTTGAGAAATTTGATGTACTTTGGAAGGGCTGTAACATAGCAGCTATTCGGTTAAAAAAAACATGTGACTAGTGAAATTTGAAGGAAATTTAATGCTCTTTCCGAAAATGTAATAAAAAAGACCTCTACATGGCATAGTTTTCGAGTTATAGTCGGAAAACCGAAAAAAGTCCGAAAAAATCGTGGTTTTTCGGCCACCCACAATCGAGCACAGGCTTTTTTTGTCAGAAAACTCGGATTTAGCTTCCCTAGGCATCCCAAAACAACACCCCAAAATTTCATTAACTTTCCAATTTTGTCCAGCAACCCACAGATTTTATGACCTCACTGCTGGACTATTTTGAGTTCTTTTAACGTAACGGGCCGAATATCGAGCTCATCCGTTTTTTCTATCAGTGTTGCGTTTTCTTCAGGTGACTGTACTGGAAGAGGTTGAAAAGTTTCATAGAGATGATCTGCAAAAAGTTGAGCTTTCTCTCGGTTACTTCTGGCCCATGTCCCGTCATCCTTTTTGATTGGAGGAGAATGAACTTTAGGTCTATTTATATTTTTGGTTACCTTGTAGAGGGAGTATTCGGTGTCTTTCTCTGCAGTTAGGTTACTCAAAAAATGTTCAACTGATTGGTTATCTATTGATCTAATAAGATATTTAAGTTTGTTACCGAGTCTATTGAGAATAGTTTTGTTTTCAGGGGTTCTGTTATTCTTCCATTTCCTTCTGGCTTTACGTTTGGCGCACAGGAGATCCCTTACTTCTAGCGGATATGATTTCGAATTAGTGTCATAGTTACTGTTTTGGTTTATTGGGGTACATAACCAGGCTGCTTGTTGTATGTTATTGATAAATAAGTCGAGTTCGTCTTCCAGTTGTTTAGGGGTTTTCAGAGGAACTTTAAGGTCGATCGATGTTTCCAATTGCTGCCGGAAACAGGACCAGCAAGTATTTCTATTGAATAAACTCGGAGAATTTTCACTAATGATTACTTTTTCACTGATTGTTATTATGATAGGCGAGTGGTCAGAGGGTAGGTCATCGCTGTCCTCTAGATTTATGTAACCACTTGAGATACCTTTGCTTATAAAGAAGTCTATTAAGTCTGGGGTTTTGTTAGCATCCGTGGGCCAGTATGTAGGCCTTCCAGTTGAGTGGAAGTCGCACTTGAAAGAAGCTGCTGCTTCATACAACTCTTTACCTTTAGCCGTGGTTAATCGCGAGCCCCAGAAGGTATTTTTGGCATTGTAGTCACCTCCTATTATAAAGTTGTTACCAAGCGATTTAAGAAGGACCGTATAATCATCTTTCTTTAAGTTAAACCTGGGGGGACAGTATATTGCGGCTATACTAAAGCTTTTATTATTGAGTTGTACCTTGACCGAAGTTACCTGCATTTTTTCCTCTTCAATTTTTGGTTCTTCATGGTGAGCGATGTTAGCTTTAATGAGAATTGCCGAACCTCCTCTAGCTTTATTACTTGGGTGTAACGTATGATAACACGTGAATCCTCTTATTTTGATGTATGACGTCCGAGTGAAATGGGTTTCAGAAATAAGTAAGATGTCTATCTTGTTGGAGTGGAGAAATAATTCGACTTCCTTGATGTGATTTAGCAATCCGTTCGCATTCCATGTTGCTATTCTTAAAGTTGGTCCCATTAGATTAGTCCATAGTTAGTAAGTCGTTTTTCTAGCTTAGTTATTCTTTCAAATAACTGTTTATTGGTATGTTTTTGTTCATCCAGTCTTTCCAGTATCTGTGCCAGCATTTTTTCTGTGTTCGACACATTAACCTCTTTTTTAGCAACGGTAGCATATGAAACCTTTGAAGTAGTTGCTCCTGTCATGGTTGTAGTAAGCGATTTCCTCCTATTAAAATTCCTCTCAACTGAAGCATCGCGCTTGGTCTGTTCTTTCAGTTGGGGTTTAGTAATTTTGTTTCTCATTCTTTGTAGCTCCTTAGCTACCTCGCATCCTCGATAATTTGCTGGATGATTCCCTTTGCAGTTGACACATTTGGGGGCATCTGTTTTGTTCAGGGTACATTCAGAAGTTTTATGCTGTCCAGCACATTTCACACAAGCAGATTCCTTCCCGCAGTAGGATTGGGTATGCATGTATGACTGGCAATTCTTACATTGGGGAATGAGTTTAGAAGTTTTTTTCACCGGCTCAATCTTCACAATTATGTTGAGAATGGCCTTAATACCATAGATTTTGTTTACATCCTCTTTTTTGTCGAAGGTTAACATAAAGAGAGGAAGAGGTTTATGGATGGTTACAATTTCACCACTATTATTTTTCCTTTTCTCTTTCTTGAGAATGTTGGTAACATCCAGGATGGCAAGACCTTGCTCCTTAAGGTCTCCAATAATGTCAGTTTTCTCACATGTTTCATGTAAACCTCTAGCCATGACCTTAATAGGTCTGTCTGCTTTATCTTGATATGTGTACCACTGTTTTTTATCTGAACGTAGTTTGTCTGTGATCAGTTTCCAATTATTTCTTGAATCTACATTTATTTTCCAAACGTTATTATTGAGAGCAGTGACCTTGAATTGCTCTCTAGGGATATTCTGTAGCATATCTTTGAGGGCTGCGTAGCTCTTTAGCCCTACAACATTTATCGGTGGTGGAGGGGGGTCCTTTTTAGGCTTAATCGTTTCTACCTTGGTAACGTCCTTGTCAGTCTTAGGCTTGTTGGTAGGCCATTCAACCTCCGGAGAACGACGAGCCTTACGCTTCTTGCGGGCCCTTTTTAGGATCCAGTCAGTTTCTCTCGACAATTCATCTTCGTCCGTACTGTAGGATGTAGGGACGTTGGGTTGAGTCAATTTCGATGTCCTTTGTTTGTCCTTTTGATTTTCATTTAATTTAGCAATATGATCGTTGGCTTGACTGAGGTAATCACATAAGGCAGTTATAACAGAGTACAAATGATTGAAAGCATCACTTACGTTGGGGTCAGCGATCGGGAAGGCTCTTGTTATTATGCGGTGTTGCAATAACTCTTGCTTTGTTTGATCAACAATGTCCTGGAGCGTCTGCTCGCCAACGGCGTCGGCCTTGTCGGTCATGCCACTAAATAAACATTCCCAAACGCGAAGCCAAACATCAGTGAAATAAACCTTTATCGCGGGAGGTCGCTCAGACGTTAATTCAACGAGCTCTCGCACAAGACTGTGTAGATAGGTAGTATTGCTCTCTTGAATGAGCGCCTTGATCCCAAAGCCAATGATCGCCAGTGGAGTAGAATCGCAGCTGGTTCTCTTGAGGAGGTCTTCTTCTGGAGAGGAGGTCTTCTCAGTAGGCTGGTCAGGATCGGTATGAGCAATAGGGCCGTCGGGCGCCATATTTATACACCTGGCTCTGCCCAGGTGCTCTGTGATTGGCCGTTTGATTTGGCGGAAGTTCTTCGCGCCCTGTGTGTGTCGGGGCGAAGTGTTAGCTTCTCACGTCCGTCGCTAGAACGCTCTGTGTTCGCCGGCCAATAGAATTGTGTGTTCTGTGACCTTGTCTGCCTCAAGAGCGTTGTAAGCGGACTTGTCCGCGCATCGTGCCTCCTGGTGGAAATCCCGGGCATTAAGTGAGAAGGCGAGTTGCTCGTGTCAATTCGCCGGCGTGTGGGACTCCTCTCTCGCAGTGGGCGTTTGCCTAAGGGAGAAGGCAAGTTGTCCGTGTCAACTGGCCGGCGTATGAGGCTCCTCTCTCGCAGTGAGTGTTTGCCTTGTTCTCGTTCGGGACTTGGTCTGTAATACTTCGAGTAAAATGTCCTTGACTGTCTGCAGGACATTTTCTCGTTATTACTGAAACTTGTGTTTCTTTTTACCTTCTTTTGTACAGTTGTCTTGTCCTGTTCTGAAGGTAATTTTTCTGGCGTATTTCGCCGTCTTAAATAGCTTGGCTCACGTAGTGAGTGTTTAGCCTGATGTTTGGTGGCATTTAAAAAGGCCGTCGAATTGTGTGGTGTGAAATTCACCACAATTCCGATATGACTTCTTTATTTCATATAATTTCGAGAATATCCTGTATTCCAAAGATGGCTTGCCTTGAAACTGAATTCAAGTATTTAAATTGTTAAGTAATCCCAAACCCCTTTACAACAGCTGAATTTTGTACGAAAATTTGCTATAACACGAGTTATTTGATGTTATATGGCGTTTATAGAGCTCAATTTTGATTTCATCGACTTGAAAATATATTTTCATGTATCTACAATAAAAACAAGCTAATTGGTGCATTGGGTTTTAAATTTTCAAAGGGATATTTGGGCCAAATTTCATCATTCAGTAAAATTGAAGCATTTTTTCTCTCCTTGGTCCCAAAGGCCGACAGGAAGAAACGCTCGGAGACGGGTCAACTTTTCTTCAAAGTAGAATCGCCTGGTGAATTAGGTTAAGATATTAGGTGAAGATCGGCGACCCCAATACTGTAGCCCCCCTTTTAAGCTATAGGTACTTTTCAGCATGTGATTTCAACACATGCGTTTCTTAATGTCTGTTGCAGTTAACAGTCATGTTTCAAATCATATTGAAAGCATATTGCGGGTGCAAATGTGTTATTAGTGAGATCAGTTCTTACTTTATGAGCCATCACCCCACTTTCGTCGTCCTCAGCCAGTCGTCGAATCAACTCCAGAAGCTTTTCTCTCTGTTTTTTGTTGGCAGAGGTGCAACTTGACTGAAACATAATAATAATCCAAAATAGTCATTCAAAAAAGTTTCTTTTTTTAAAGTTACAAGCAGAATAATTAGTTGAATTAGGTGTTCACATGCAATAATCGAGATGTACCTACCTGGAAACACTCAAAGAGGTGATCCAGTTGTTCTGGCGAGAAATCCCGTGCCAACTTGGCCAACAGATCATGAACATTTTTGACGATCGCCTCGTGCTTCCCATGCTGCGCAGCCCAGAGGCTATCAAGATCCTCTAGATAAAAATACCTTTCTTTGATAACAAACCGAAGGATCTTTTCCAACTTCTCCGCATACTGGGGCTTATGAAGCGAATCTCGAAGAACAATTTGCAAAACACCGTTTTCCTTCATCCATTTCTGTAAATCAGATTGAATAGTACTGTATCAATAAGTGAATAATAAATTCTCAGATTTTTCTTGAAGCAGCCAAAGAAAAGAGAAAATTGGGCGAATACGGATTTGATTTGCAGATTTGTATAACGGAGGATATACCAGTATATATATCCAATATCGATTAACATAACATGAGACCTATTCCAATTTTTTTATAATAAAAAATAAATGAATAAAATAACTCATGCAAAGGGAATAGAAAATGATATTGGAATAACAAACTACTCACCGCCATGCGTTCTGGCGTCAACCACTCTCCTTCTGTATCCATATTGGCAGTAGAGTGGCGGTGAGGATCGCATGATACGCCAGTAATAACTTTGTTTACTTCATTCAGCGCATTCATTTTACCGTTGAAAGACGATATTTGTAGCAATCTATAAGGAAAATTGCGATCAGTTTCAAATCATTTGACAAACACCAACCCAGAGATGGAATGCCCTGAATTGAATTCATAAAA
This sequence comes from Adelphocoris suturalis, assembly GCA_030762985.1. Lineage (NCBI taxonomy): Eukaryota > Metazoa > Arthropoda > Insecta > Hemiptera > Miridae > Adelphocoris > Adelphocoris suturalis. The sequence continues at coordinate 13,142,269 of CM061044.1, forward strand.
ATACCTTAAAATCATTTTCAAGTGGAATATTTCAAGCTGTTTTACGGTTTCTTCTTGCCCAGTAACCCGAGACACCAAACATTTTGCGGATTTAATAATAGATGAAATTGCGTCATTTATAGTTTCATTCTTGGCCTCTTTCTGCAGTTCGTCATCGGTCAGATTGTCAAGGTACTGCGGAACTCTCTCCTGCAGATGTTGAGCAAGATATTACATTTGGTTGGACATAAATAGAGTAGAAACGTTATTAGGAAAAGTTGAGAAACTCACAACGATGACCATTAGATATTTTTCGATAGTGTGTACTGTCAGGAGTTCGTAGCAAGATCCGAATGGCCTTATCAGTGCGTGGATTACTGGAACTGGAACATTTTTACCAGGTGCGAATCTGTCAACCAGAATCCGGAATCCTCCTAACATGCCGAACCTGAAAGAACACAACGGTGAATTGGGCTTTGAATAATATATAAATGAATGGAAGAACAACATATAGGAAAGCAGACAACGAGGTTTCTTTGATTAATTTATTGCTACGAGTAAATTCATTTTTACTTACACAAAATAATCTTTCAAGGAGAAAAAAGTTCCATTTCAGTGAGAAAGTAACTCATTCGAACTTGGAAAATTTTCCTAGTAAGTCTCGTGAAACCAAAATGAAGTTGCTTTTGTTATTGAAATTTTGCCTTCTCGATTAGAAGCGTGAAGTTAAAATTCACACTGGACTTTTCTTCATTAACCTTTATTCTTACAATATCAAGCATTTCGGGTAAATTATAACTAATGTGAACAGCCCAATTAAGTTCACCTTTCCTTTTCTGTGGTCCCAAAACTACGTATTGAGTTGATTCCATATGCTCATCCCCAACAAGTACCTAGTAGACTGTCATAACCTACAGTCAAATAAATTGAGGTGCCTAAACCAATATATGGTATAAGTGCCAAGTTTAAATATAGTTCACAATGCAGATCAGATATACATTATATCCCCCTCCCCCAACAAACTGGTGCGTCCTTTGTATCTCGAAGTTTCTCAAATAAACACGATAAGAGCCTGAACAAGAAGCAGAGTGCAGAGAAGGACCACTGAAAAGGATAGAGCGCCAGTGGGAGAGACCAGTTGAATACTTCTGTCTTGTCAGCTCAGAGCTCATTCTGATCTAGCCATCAACTGCTAACAACTTCCCTTCTCATTCAGTCTTCCTCAAACTTCACTTAAAAAGTTTGCCTTTTCCAATCTTATATTCCAGTATCTTTGATCTAACATGCTTCCCAATTTCTTTTTATATTATTTAAAATACAGCTACGGCACTTTCAAATCTGGCACCTAGGTAATTAGAGCAATGGGGTTAACAGTCTGGCTAGGCTCCATATCTGGTGATTAGTGCAATGGGCTTTGAGTTCAGCAATTAGTGTTATAGGTATAATGTCCAGCTATTAGATAGGAGGCTTTGGCCAAAAGATAATTCGGCCATGTAGTGTTCATGTTCAATTAGGGTTTCATTAGTTCAGATGTCCAACTAAAACTCAAACGGCGCTTTTTGGAGTCATTAGTTTTAATCAGTCAAATCATTTAAATACATCGCACTCAGCTACAACATAGGTGACCACAACTTTCTTGAACTACGGTTCACAAGCAGTTTCATCCCACTCTGATTTGCTCATCTCAAAATATTGGACAAAATATATTTTCTCGCAACCCAATTCTCAAAATCCCAAGAGGCGCCTATTCTCCCAGAATTTGTACCCCAATCTGATAATGCGCCGATTCCCGATTTTGACTTCAACCCCCTCGATTTTGAGTTCAGAGACTGAAATTCATGCGACCAGTGATGCTCCAGCATCTCCGGAACCAGGGCCCTCTCTCAAACAACCCAAACCATCAATCTAAGGGTGGAATTCATAAACAAAGCCTGAGTGTGTGTGTTCATTCGCACTCACCTAAATGGAGGGTCACCCTTAACTCACCAGTTTGAATTCATAGTTGAGTGGGGTGGTTCACTCAACAGTTAGGGGCACACTCAGATTACAGGAGCTCAACAGTGCACTCAGGGGCCACTCAACGCTTTTTCAACATAAGTTGGCAGCCCTGGCAGTATGATGTAGGGGAATTTCCCTGGTTTGAGGGAAAAAGGACGGGAAAAATTCCCTCTCACGTTCTGCACTGATCAATTACAGTTCTCAAAGGTAACTCTTTTCTTTGTGTTTTTGCTTTTTATGCTATTATCCTTGTTCCTTGGGGAGACAGGACATAGGCCTTATCAGACAAAAACCAAAGTTATTGGTCCTCCCGCCTGGATCGGGGCAGCCATAAGTTGAATTGAATCCTTGTTGCTTGTTTGTTGAAGTGCTGATAATTTGTTTATTATCTATTGATTTGTAGTATTGAATTGTATAATTATGTATAGAGTTGTGACGGAAAAGAAGTGAGAAAATGAGAAAACAATGATTCGCCAGTTAGTTTTGAAGAACAGATATGTAGTTGAAAATAAGAAGAGTTGTAGGTATAATGAGACTGTAGGAAAAAAAGAAGACGTGAGATTTTGGGAGAGCTTCAAGCAATCACATTTTCTTGGAATTCTCATTGATTGTACATCCTGATGAATGGAAGGTAGGCACCTTCCACCAACTCATTACACAAACCAAGATGAATCGGAAAACCATGCTCTTTGAACTTGGTATGTAGGTATCGCATAAAATCAATGAGTGACCAGCACTTTTAGCTGTGGTTGTTATAAATCCTTTCCATTTATTTTAGGCTCCTTCAGGTTCGTAGTTGTCCATGACTGTCTCTTTCCCGAATAGGAATAGTTTGCGAAATATTTTGTTGTTGATTGTATAACATGGGATTGTATCAAATGGGATTTGTTGTTCACATCAAACATGTACTTAACTACCGTTTAGGAACAGCCTACCTACTCTTATGAAGTTTTTGAATAAACTCCGAACTAAATAAACGATGTTTGCTCTACTATATTACCCGTACCTATACCTACGTGAAATCAATAGAAGTTATCAGTTGACGCACTTAAGTGACCTCCTACCGTCACTCAGGATATTACACGGTTGAGCTGAGGATGAAACTCAACCTCAACGCCATTTTTTGTTCATGTATCCCGTTGAGTGTACATTTGGGTTGCGCACTCAGTGCAACTTCAGGGTCGCCCTCAAATCACATCTATGAATCGCACAGAGTGCATGGATTTCCTTATCGATACACTTAGGGGCCCACTCTGACTCAATTCCCGTCTATGAATTCCGCCCTAAGTGTAATACGAGGCTTAGAAAGGACCACTAGCTTTATTAATTGCTTATTACCGTCATTTCTTGGTGTTAATACGACAAAGTACTGTAATTTTTTCGATATGACTGTGATTTTTCACCTAAAATTCTACGGATTTAATGGTATTTAACGAAACCCTTTTCATAGCGTGTTTCTTTACCCTTCTGGTGATCCGATTGCGAAGGAAATTTTTGCTCCAAGTTGCGCCTTCAAGAGGAATTGGGTTTACCCAACCAATAAAAACAACTTTTGAGATAAGTTCTCGCTACAAACGTATCAGTTATTTCTAAAGCCTCTTGAGAATTTTTTTCCCAACTGAGAGGGAGTGTCGCCTGGTCACTAGGAACACCTCAAAGTGTTTCCAATATTAGGTTATTCATACCAGTTGAAGAAATTTCTTATTTTTGTTAATCTTTTTTTTACGCAGTTTTTTATTGGGAAATTTTCGGAGAAAATGAAGTTACTGCAATGGATCCAAAATTTGTGGAATGAGAATTTCTGAAATTTGTTTTTATGGAAATCCGTTTTGGAGCATTCTAAAACGAATCCTGAAGTTTAACGCTGGTTTTATTATATAAGTATAATGTACACATAGGTATTATATGTATCACTCCATATGATGATACCTGTCCCTAGGAACGACATGAACCCCAAAATGGTGCCAAAATGGCAATAATGTCAAAAGAAAGGCTAAGTTCGTTCGCCAGAATTTTACGAGTTCTCCAAGGGGCAAATTTTGAAAATTAAGGGTCAACAATCGCTAAAAACGCGTTTTTTTGTTGTTGTGGAAATTACTATTTTAATTATAGAAACATATGGTATATTCGGCATCAGCCGCAAAATTTCCAATAAGGATAGTCCATCTGATATTAAAAACGCTGTACATTATTACACGAAGGTTTATTATTTCTGTATCATTGAGACCTTCTACGTAGAAAACTGACCGTAATTATTTAGCCTCACTTATAGTATATTTACCATCGAAACTCGGGGCTTCGCGCTTCCAATATTTGGTTCACTCGTTCACTGCATTACAGCTCCACGACCCCATAATTTTACGCTTTATCCCTTCCTCTCCCCTCCACTCCCATCCCTCTCACTCCCTCCGCCTTCCCCACACTTCCTCGCCCTCCCTCCCTTCCGCCCCCCCACACTCCCTCGCCTTCCCTTCCCTCTCACTCCCTCCACCTCGCCCTCCCTCTCACTCTCTCCCACCCATCTGGAGAGCGTGCTGCGTAAGTCTAACACTCAAAGCCTCGAAAAAGACACTTTTCGCCCCATAGCATCTATGCGAGTAAAGCGATCGGGATGGTTAAACGTTAGGACCAACTAGACCTCAAATGGAGTCTATGTGCGAAAGAACGGGTTTTTTAAGTCAATTCTTAGGCCTTTTATGGCCCGGACGGCAGACGGACATTTCAAATTTGGATTCTACGCACCATTAAACGTAAAGTGACAAACCTAAAATTTTTTTGCTATACGATCACATAGGCTTATTATTGGAAATAATAAACCAAAATTGCTAGTTCAAAAAACGCTAAAAAAATCGGTTGAAAATGGTTCTTTGAAAATTCGCTCATGCGGCATGGATGTTGATTCTAACATAAACCTAACCCCTCAACGATTAAGCCTTCCGAATTTCAAGTCTGTTCGACCTCCATTTCGTGCAGTAAGGGTCATGTCCAGGAATTCGAGTGTTCTGCCCCACTGTGCGCCGTCCGTCAGCATCTATTCCACTCAGCATACCACCCTTTTATAAAGAAGATCTACGCATTCCTCAGTGTGAGAATTACTTCGCAAATTATCGAATTCGCCCAGATTTTACCTGTCTTGCCGTACAAAACTGCGAACCATCATCGCACGCAGCCACAGCGACATTAAAAATGTAACACATACGAGGGTGAAGAGCAAATAGATGAGATGAGCAAACCAAGAATAATTTGAAAACCAAAATGGGGAAGTAGTAACCAAAGTAAGGAAGTAGTAAGTTACATTCAGAAAGATATAAAAAGAACATTTTAGTCAGAAGAACACAGGAGTTGAGGATTTAGTCATACAAATTTTTAAAAAGTTCCAGTCATTTTCGTAAAATACCTATTGTATTAGGTACCCACCAATATTATGTTTCATTGTTTTGAAATTTCAGTACTTCAAGTGCAAAGAAATTGTTAATTACTAATTTTATCGCAAAACAACTCAATCTTGATAATATTCTGCAGTTCAAATTAGACTTTGGATTTTTACCTATTTTGCATTTTTTATCGGGTTTTCAGCATACAATAATGAAATTTAAGTACATTTTCAGCATAATTTCGTCCATAAATTTTTTAATGGTCTAGTCTAGATCATTGTTGATGAACATTATTTGACGAAAATTCTGCTGAGAAATATACATCCAACATTTTTTAGTAGTTTTTAGACATTTTTAGTGATTTGTTGAGCATATTTTTTTGTAATTTGACCAATTTAATGTGGTCAAAAAGTGCTGGCTATCAAAATCATCCTTTCATTTGGAAGGTCGAATTTTTTGCCGCAAGAACGGAATCACACACACACACACACACACACACACACACACACACACACACACACACACACACACACACACACACACACACACACACACACACACACACACACACACACACACACACACACACACACACACACACACACACACACACACATTTTTTTTTTTTTTTTTTTACAAAACTCCCCTCAAAGGCGGAGGGGGCACACCATTAAAATTAAAAATAAACAAATAAAATAAAAAGTGGGGAGGACGCCCAGGTTTACCCGACGCCGGCTCTAGGGATAAGGGAAGTTGCAGGACGAGAAGGAAGAATGGGATGAAAGGAAGTGCCCCTATAAAACGACCACCAGTTCAAGTAAGAACCCCTCAGGACGCGGGTGGTGATACCACGGAGTACTCCTGCTGAGATGCCCAACTCAAGTAACTCCGTGGCGCTTTTCCCGCACCACACCCCGCGCCATGACAAGGTCGCAGCCATGACCTTGATGTTATTAGGTGCCACTCCTTTTAGCTCAGATATCGCTTGTCGCAGATCATTTCTATCATATTTACTTATCTTAGCCCGCCAGGTCTGCTCCATGTCCACGCTGCCACTGACAACCTGGACATCCAGGATTATAGCAGACCCATCGGGCTTGACAGCAACGATATCTGGCTTCTTGCCCCGGTCACTCGGCATGTGATATAGTCTCTCTCTCTCAACAGCCCAACCGCTGGATGACAAAGCGCCTGCTATCTGCTTGGCAACCGCATCGTGACGGAGAATGCGGCCACCGTGAGTACGAGGACACTGCTGCACCACATGATACAGATGTGTGTGTGGTACACACACACACACCCACACACACACACACAAAACATATATATATATACAAAACATATATATATATATTTTGGCACAGATGTGCGGATAAAAATAGCACACACACACACACACACACACACACACATATATATATATATATTTATTTATGGTACTTTGGTAAAATAAGTTTGCTCTGGTTTGGTTGAACAAATAGAACTGCAATTTCTTATTGACTCTCACAAACACAGAAACTAATTAATGAATATAACAACAACATTGTTTCTAAGTGCTATTCTTCACACCATTTCCCTCCGCTCCTCTTCCGCCAGCTTCGTGTAGCGAGATAATTTATCTGCATGCACCACCCTTTTTTTTTTCATTTGGGAGCTTAATTCGAAAAACTACATAAGAAATTCTCTTCAATACGGAACAAGGGCCAACCCATGAGCTTTGTAACTTGGGGCACCTTCCTACTTTTCTTCTTGGCCAGAAATACCAGACTTCATCACCTAGGCTGCATCGTGGGGCCGTAGAATGCACGTCGTATCTTTGTTTAGCACTCTCAGCTGCAGAAATTAACCTCTTCTTAGCTAGGGAATGAGCTGCTTGCATCCAACTATGGAGTTCTTCTCCATAACCTGTGCGAGTCTTGAAGTCTGGAGGCGCCTCTGTAAGTAGGTGAACTGGAAGCGTAAGTTCTCGCCCTAGTGTTAGCGCAGCTGGTGAAAAGCCTGTTGCTGTGTGCTCAGTCCCTCGATAAGCAAGTAACACACAGGGAAGAAATTGATCCCAATTTTTCTGATTCTCTTGAACCACTTTCGCCAGCATCTCCCATAAAGTGCGATTGAATCTTTAACCTGACCATCACTTTGAGGCCTCAACGGGCTGGTCCTTGTTTCATATATTCCGAGGAGTGTAAGCATCTATCTTTTTGAACACATCCGCTTCAAAAGTAGTGCCTTGATCCGTGTGTATTTCTCTGGGGAAACCAAACCTTGAGAACACACTGTCCACTAGACCTCTTGCTACAGTGACGGCCTGAATATCTGGAACAGGGATAGCCTCTGGCCACTTTGTAAAGGCATCAACAGCTACTACTATGTAACGGTTGCCAGCCTGTGTTGTAGGTAATGGGCCAAGAGTATCTACACAAATACAATCGACCCTGTGATGTACGTTTGCATGGGTGCTTTCTGAATTGATTTTCTCTTTCCCCTTCTTCCACGAACTTGACAGGCTGCACATACCAATCAGACATCTTTAGTCATTCCTGGACAGTCATATCGTAACCTCACTTCATTCAGTGTTTGCTTCTGCCCAAAATGACCAAAATTATGAGCTTCCCATAAAACACATTGGCGAAGTTCCCTAGGAACAATGACCTGTTCTCTGGTTCTCGAGCCATTCTCATTTTCCCATCTCCGAACTAGCATACCATTGGACAACCCAAGAGCGTTTTAGCATTGCCCAAAGAGACTTCGTTACTGGTCCATAGCTCGAAACTTCTTGCCATGTTGGTTGTGATCCTACCTCTATCCAAGCATACACTGGGGCAATATCCTCGTCTTTTTTCTGTTCTGCATGCCAGTCTTTTTCCATTATTACCTTAGTTAATCGAGCATCAAACTCTTTCTTGGCCGCTTTCTCCTACTGACACTGGCAGTAGTTGCACCCATTTTCCACACATGGACGACGAGACAATGCATCCCCATTCTGATGCTGGGGTCCCGGTCGATGTTGTATCTGATGATTGTTTGAAGAAATAATTCTAACCACCGGGCTAACTGCCCATCAGGTTCACGAAAATTCTGCAACCATTGGAATGATGCGTGATCTGTGCGAACCGAAAATGGCTCACCACTGCTCAGACCATAGCAATCAAAATGACATAGGGCACATACAAGACTCAGCAGTTCTTTCCTGGTGACGCAATAATTCTTTTCAGCCTTGGAAAGACATTTGCTATAGTAGGCCAGAACAACTTCTTTCTCCCGTTGGACTTGTGACAACACTGCCCCCAAAGCCTTGTCCTGGACCAATTGGTAGGTCAACAGGGGCTCTCTGCATCAGTAACTGAAGATGTGTTGGCCAAAGTTCGTCACCAGTTCTTTCTTGAGATGCTGTCTCAACTGCTCCTAATTCTTGTAGTTCATCATCTTCTCCCATCTCTGCAACTGCTGCATCCCACACTGTTATTGATTGCACTCGTTCACCTTCTATCATGACTGACTGGTTTGCTGGATCAATTAGACAGTGATAGGCAATCAGGAAATCTAAGCCCAGGACACAATCTTCCTGAATGTTTGCAACCAGAACCTCTTGTGAACGCCTTGATCCATCCCCCACATCAAACCACACCATGGCTTTCCCACTAACTGGCAGTCGTTCTCCCGAGATCGACCTGATATAGGCTGGTCCAGTGACATCGACAGGGACTCCAGATTTCTTCACAACTTCTAGGCTTAATATCGTTCGATTCACGCTTGTGTCAACAATTAAATCACAGTCTACCCCATTCACACAACCCCGTAAAACAAGTGACGAGGTGGGGTTGACATAGTGTGTTGGAAAATCCTCTATTTTAGTCTGGGTAGCTACAACTCGAGCGTGGGCCTGATGCGTTACGGTCTGGCCAAGGCCCTTCAGTCTGACATTTCCCGGATTCTTCTTCAGGCGGTCTGGACAATAAAAAGCAACATGTCCTCGCTTGTCACACCTCCAGCAAACAATATCTCGTCTAGGAACTTCCTTTGGATTGTTAACATTAAGAGTAGCCTGTAACGCCAATGTTTCATGAGCAGGCAACGAACTTTCCACTGCCTCACTTATTCTAACTTGATGGTGTGGTCTAGAAACTTTTAGTACAGCTTCCATACGTACTGCCTCCTCGAGCGCTTGAGCCATGGTCCTAGGATTTGTTGCAAGTACCATTTCACACAACCTTGCATCCCTTAAACCTCTGGCAAAATGGAAAATCGCCCCCCCCCCCCTCTCGCATTAGGCCATGCACGGCAAGAGAGATCTTTGATGGCCTGATGGAATGTTTTAATATCTTCAGTACGGTCTTGCGATCTGGTTTGTAGCAACGCTAGGTTTTTTGTCGTCTGATGTTTATTGCAAAATCTTACCTCAAGAGCTCCAACCAATTCAACATAACTCATATCTGCTTCAAGCTCTGTCAATAATGCGAGTACTGGACCTTTGAGTGAGGCTCCAAGCACTGCCGCTTTTTGGTCGTCATTCCAGCCTTCCTTACGAGCGATCAATTCGAATTGTGCACAACAAGGTTTCCATTCCTCTCCACCATCGTACATTTGTGGTTTTAGTTTTGGACCTACTGTGCCCCCTTGCCGCCGATGTTCAAGTGGCGGTGCGAGATCACTTGTAGAGTTAGAAGGCATATTGACCATAAGCACAGACAAAGCTTCACGTATTCCTGCTAGTTCAGATTGGACCATACTCTGCATTTCTGCTCTACATACAGCTAGAACCTCATTCGGCCGCATCTCCACGTTAGAACCCTCATCAACTACTCGTTCACCTTCATCCCGCTCTCCTGTGGACCCCTCGCGGAGATCGAGTCGTGAGCGTGAGCGCGTGAACATTCTGAAAGAACACTTCTGACACCAATTTTATGGTACTTTGGTAAAATAAGTTTGCTCTGGTTTGGTTGAACAAATAGAACTGCAATTTTTTATTGACTACCCACAAACATAGAAACTAATTAATGAATATAATAACAACATTGTTTCTAAGTGCTATTCATCACAATATATACATATAAATTGCTATGCAATTCTTAGGCCGACCCCCAATAATTTTTTATGTAATGTCCCAAACTTTATTTAAGATGATTTTCACGTACAACCGTTGCTATCGTCCGTGACGGGAAGTGCGAGTTCGTGGGTTCGAATCCCAGCCAGGCTTGAAACATTTTTTATATCCAAATTTCTTTATATCAATTTTTTTCGTATCGTGGGTTCGAATCCCAGCCAGGCTTGAACATTTTTTTATATACAAATTTTTTCAGGCTAAGAATTGAATAGCAAATTATCCTCGTTTTCTACGCAGTAGAAAAGAGAAAAGATCCGGCGAGGCGCGAAGCGCCGAGTATTATATATATGTCATTCCAGACGATAACTCTCCTTTGGATTGAGATAAAAAATGAAGCTTTTGCGCGCAAGCGCTAAATGATTGGTTCGATAATCGGCATGTCACAAGTGCGTCTACACGGCTTAATATTCGAAAGAAGTGATAGGATGGATTCACGGAGTAAAAATCCCCGAAAAAAAAGGAAAAAAAAAATCTCTGAAGACAAAATAGCGTAGGTACTCTTAGATTTTATAGAAATGACGGGAGATGATATTTGATATCGCAGGGGGCCAACCAAATTACCAAAGTTTTACCAAAAGTGAGGTGGTTTTGTAATCAGGATGACCTACTATTGCACTGAGCAACCAAAATAAAATACATGTTACGTACTTCCTGTTGTCAGATCACTTCCCTTCAGAATGCTTTCAGAGCAAGTGACACCATCAAATCTTTGAATAGGTAAGGTATTCATTAGGTAAAATTACCTATTGATCAAATCAACCAGCCATCCTCTAGGAGAGCGAATATCCGGGGTTCTTGCATAAACCTCTTCCTCAGGTGAGCCTGCTACTGCTAGTACGGTTTCACTATTCCTATTTGCGTTAAACGTGTGGAATCTGAAATTCGAGTAAACAGTAATATGATACAAATAAATAAATAAAAAATGATAAGAGAATATCTATTGAAATAAGAGATGTAAGACAACAGCTTTTGTTTTTACCGGTTGTTTGGATTAAACACCATTGCAAGCAAATCCAAAAGAAGGAACCAATCATCATTTAACTTGAGTACGCATAACTCCACTAATTTTAAACAATTTTGATAAATGCATTGATGAATGTTGTATTGCCAAGAGTCGACGGCCTTGTCAGTAAGAATTATTGTAAATGATATAGTGAGCCCTTCACGAAAAAACCTCTGGCATGCTTCTGACGCGACATCGTCGCCTGAAATAATACAAACAATTGAAACATCCATCACAAACAAAATTATACATAAAATAAAAACATTACATAGTTTGTAAGCATATACAGCAGAAAGTTCCAATGTTACTCACCAGTTTTACTAAGATTTATGGCAGCTTGCATGAGATGCTCAAGTTCTTGATCAGGTAAAACTGGCACGATCCATTCAATCCTGGATATGTTCTCATCCAGAACCATCAATTTCTGAATGGGAAATTCAGCAACTTTAGGAATGTAATTCGGTTCATTGTTGGTTTGCGGGGATGATGTGAATGCCTCATTGCCGGTCGGTGGTTGCTGCGATGTTTCGACCTGTTGCATTGGAGTTGGCTGCATTTACAATGCAAATAGAAGAAACCTTACTTTACATAATGTACGGATTTCTCAAAAAACAATTGTCAGGTGAATGGTTTAATCGAATCACCAAGTGTATAAATACCAGAGTTGAACAAATCGTACTTGCAAATATAAAGAACAAGATGATCATACTCATGGGAGACCTGAACATACATTTCGAAATTAACTCTAATAATCACGTTGAGCACAAATAGGCTTTTCAACGCCTGATTGATAGCTATGGACTTCATGTTACACTTACAAATTTTACCAGGTGGCCCTGCAGTGGTCAATCTGGTAACCCATCATGCCTTGATGTTTCTATCACGAATTTTCATTGCAGCTCGTACGAAGCATTGGTTAGTGATACATCTTTTTCAGACCATCGTAGCATTGAACTCAGGATATACTGTTGAGTTTTACTATTTTAAGATCAAAAACAACCGTTTCGGAAACAAGTTATCATGAGAACTGAACTTTATTTGTCAACAATCAACAACTTCTAACCAAATAACAACATCTAAGCAACAACAAAACTCAACCTCCCTACAATACATTAACCCCCCAGCTCCTGCTTCAGTTAATGAACACTATCGATTGTTCAAACCTGATGATATCGAGGCATTACGTCTGAGCTTTTCCTCACCCTCTTGGTTCAGTGTTTACAAAGCAGTGGGCGTTGATGAGATCGCTGATGAGTTTTTGCGGATTTTCCTTTCAATTCTCAACTATGCATGCCCTATGATCTCAAGAACAGTCCGCAGTAATCGTACTAAGCCCAAGATTGTTTTTAGTGACGAGATCATTAATCTCAGACAGAGATACAATTCTTTCAGAGATTTAGCAGCATCTTTTGCAATCCTGATTTTGCTATATTAGAAAGAGAGTACAGAAACTCTTACAGAATGGCCATATCTAACTTAAAGTGACCACAGAATGATGATTACATCAAAACTGCACCTAATAAAGCAAAAGCCTCGTGGAAGGTAGTGAACAGTGAACTGAATGTGAAATCTCGATCCCTTGAAACAAACAAAGATCTCGATAGCAATGAGTTCTCCCGTGTCTTTAGCCAAGGAGCACTATGCAAGATAAACCCAATTTTTATGAGCTTTCTAGACCAAGCCCCAAGAGTTTTAAATGTTTCTAATCTGCAATCCATTTCAGTTAAGGAGGTGCATTTAGCAATTCAATCCTTAAGCAATACCTCTTCTTCCGACTATTTTGGCATCAACTCATCAGTCCTTAAAGCTGTATCACCCCTCATAGTCGAGCCCCTGGCATACATTTTCAACTCCCATTTTTCAGGGGGATCCTTCCCAAATTGTTTGAAGATTGCTACTGTAACGCCTGTTCCCAAAAAGGGTAAATCCAAAAAATACGAAGATTTTCGTCCTATCTCCAAACTTCCTCTGTTTGCTAAGGTAATGGAGCGACTTGTTTTACACAGACTGAATACCTATTTGGAGGATAACGGCATTCTGCATGAACAGCAATTTGGAATCCGCAAGGGTAAGAGTACAGCTTCTGCTGCGTGCTCTTTGATAATGCAGGTGCTTCAATCCCTGGAGAATCATCAGTGCACCTCACTCCAGCTCTACGATCTGTCAAAAGCTTTTGATTCTGTGCCTCATGATTTGCTCATTAGGAAGCTACGCCACTATGGGTTTGGAGATCTGGCTCTGTCTTTCTTTGGGAGTTTTCTGCGAGGCTGGAAACAGGTCGTTATTTTCAATGGCGTCAAGTCCTCAGCAGTTGACACTCCATGTGGAGTAAAGCAGGGCTCAGTACTTGGTCGATGTCTTTTCTTGATTTTTAACAATGATTTGGCTCACCAGTTCTACAACAAAAGGATATTCCTTTTTGCCGATGATGTCACCGCTATTTCAGCAGGACCTTGCCAGTCAGCTCTAGTTTGTGACCAGATTAATGTGAATATGATTATTGAGGGTTGGTGTTCCGCTAATGGTTTGACGTTAAACACCAGTAAAAAACAGAGTATAAATTTCCGCCTCAATCAACGACTTCAAGAGGAGGTGAACTTTCTTGGTCTGACCATTGATAATCGGCTCTCATGGAGGTCACACATTGATAATCTTTTGCTCAAATTAGCCTCTTGCAACTACATGCTGCACCGTTTGGCTGGCTCTGTGTCACAGGATGTCCTTCGGACTGTATATTTTGCCTGCTTTGCAAGCAGGGTTTCATATGGAGTTTTGGTATGGGGCAATTCGTGTCATGCGGGTGAGGTCTTCATTCAACAGAAGAGGGCTATCAGAAGTATTTGTGGGCTATCCCGGAGTCAGAATTGCTGTGGAAGCTTTCGCACCCTGGAAATCCTCACTGTTCTGAGCTGTCTCCAATTCGTAAGAAGCAATCTGGATCAAATGGAACGGCGGCGTGATCTGCACACCTATAATACCAGGAAGAGAAACGACTTATTTCTTCCAGTGTCACGTCTCAGTGTGACGAGGGATACAAGTCCTTTGCGGTCGGGTGCCAAGAAAAGTACAAGGGAGATTTTTTGTACTTCCCGAATCCATTTTCTCGTATACGAAAATGGCCTTTCCGAAACGAGAAGAGGTTTTTGTTACGTGGAAACGCTTTTCGGAACGGGAAGAGTCAGCTTTACTCGTGCTCAGCTTTTTCGGAATCGTAATTACGAGACGACAACTTGACCTTTCTCTAGGATAACACTCTAGAATAACTTAGCAACTATCATGCAGTTGGCATGGACACACACACACCCGACAAAATCGCCTGACTTTTCCCCGTGCCGTCTTTTGTTGTTGGTTTAGGTTTAACCTTTGTATTCGTCTTTCTTTCGTGTTTTTTCCCGCACCTCAACCAGAAGGGTCATTAGCGGCATTTTGTTCTTGCTATCGACGATTTCAGCTTTTGTATTCTCAAGAATTCATTTCAAAGTTCATTTTACACGTTTTGAAGATTCGTGTTCTTCACGGCTTAATCTTTTGACATTTTCATGTCTTTGCTTTGGCACATAAACTGAAAAATCGTCACGAAAACTTGCTCACGCGATACCAATAAATAAAATAGACTCACTGTGTTGCGTAGAGAACAATAAACTGTTTTCTTTATGTCTTTGCTATGGCACATAAACTAAAAAAACGTCACGGAAAATTGCTCACGAAAATATTTTGATGATTTCCGCTTACAACCGAGTCGTTGCTAGGGAAATGGTACTTCGTCGTTTTTCATCCCACAAAATTCGTTGACCATTCGTTCGAAAGCTCTCAATTTATCCAACCATATTATGTTAACTACTGCGAAGTGCGTGGCCAACAAGCTGAGTTATGAGCAAGGTTATTTGAATAATTGTGTACACTCAGGTGATCATTCTCAATAATTGATATTGTGAACATGATTGCCACCGCTTGTTAATTTCTGATGATTTCACTGAGCTGGAGTTTCGATTATTTGATTCATAGCAGGTGATCCAAATATTGCGAGAACGGTTTGATTTGTGAAGCGGTGGTTAAATCATTTTAATAGGTAATTTCTATGCTTTACACTCTAGGAAGCAGTAATTTCTTATGTAGCCTCTTTAGGACATTTACTTGCAATGCCCAGGGTCCGGATCAGATGAGTCGCTCTTGAAGCTAATTTCTATGTTTTACACTCTAGG
This sequence comes from Adelphocoris suturalis, assembly GCA_030762985.1. Classification (NCBI taxonomy): domain Eukaryota; kingdom Metazoa; phylum Arthropoda; class Insecta; order Hemiptera; family Miridae; genus Adelphocoris; species Adelphocoris suturalis. The sequence goes on from CM061044.1 coordinate 13,157,926, forward strand.
AAGCTGTAATTTCGTATGTAGTCTCTTTAGCACATTTACGTGACGATGCCCAGGGTCCGGATCAGCTGAGTGGCTCTTAGAGCTTGCATACGAGTTTGCAGGGGGGTAGGTGATGTAGCCTGGCTCGAATTCAATAAAGTACCCAGGGGTGTCGGAACAATCAACAACACAACACAACCGCACAATGAGTCAACACGATCGCGAATTCAATTAAGTACCCACGGGTGGGTGGTTTCTCTTATGGCCCTTTTAATTGATCTGTACGCCCCGCCGTGCAATGCACGGGTGAGATCTGTCTAGTAATAAATACAATAAGAAAACACACATGAAAATGTCCCAATGTGTTGCAGACTCGTATGCAAGCATTTCTTGTTGTTATAGCTATATTATACGTCTGTGGACAGCAGTAGAGAGACAACTACATTCTTTTCACGAAAAAAAATAATAATAATAAAATTAATTAGATCCCTCTATTAAATTCACCCTTGAGTTCGGTGGGAATAAACTCAATTGTCTTGATCTGTCCATATTTATGGTAAACTGCTCGCTCTAACTGCTTGTTTTCGTGTTTACGAGAAATACCACTACAAGAAATAAAAACTCTCCAATTTTAAGAAAAAGCAAGGCTCTCCGATAGATTTCATTCGGAAACGGAAAGCCGTTCCGAAGCGGAATATTGTTGATTTTCAACAATAAATCGTAATGTACTTGCTTTACTTGAATTACAATTAAAAGTACTTGTAATTGTACAAGCGCAATTACAAGAACAAGTAATTGTAATTGAAACGACTCCGGCGGATAGAAGTACTTGTACTTGTAATTACAAGTACTTCCTGTACTTGGGTGGCTTGAAGTCGAAACAGGTAAAGTACTTGAACTTGTACTTGGCAAGTACTTTCAAAGTACTTGAAGCTGTTGAATCACTAATTCCATTCTGCGCCTTTCATTAACACGACTCTGAAGTGGAAAATTTAAGTTCTAATGATAGTAATTGAAATAAGTACTTGAGAACATAAGGCCTTTCAACTCTGATAAATAGTACAGTTGGCTTTAGGTGTGTTCCAAAGCCCTGATGAGAACACGAACAAATTCTGAGTAAGAATTCCAAATGTGGGGAAGAGTGCATTCATTTTTCATTAGGTGAACTTGACCACTGGAACACCTGATTCCAACCTAGTGTGTCCAAGCATTTCTTGGTTGAATAGCAAATACCCCTACAAAAAAAGGTCAAGGTTGATGTCTAAGGCAACTTGTATGGTTTGGAAAATTGAAATTCAATTCAATTCTGATGATGATGTTCTTACTTCAAAAGCGCTCTCCTCCTGTACTCAACTTGCTAAAGACAACTGACTCCTCCGAAAGGTATGTAAATGATAATTTTACTCTTACTACTAGCGCACATAACCCTTTTGATTCAATACTATTTTGACCTATCTTCGACCAATAGATAGTCATACCCCTACTTTTTAGAAGACTCACAGTAACTTACCCATGGGTGTTCATGGTCTGGTAGTTTCAACGACAAATCATCGATATTTTACGACAAATACATTTACCACAGGCTGAAGCCTTTGAAAATCAAGTTTCGACGTCGAATCGTCAAAAAGAGTAGCAACAATCCAATAGGACGCTAAGCAAGTCGTTCAAATTATCAGGTTTTAAATTGATAGATTATTAGGTTTGTTTATTCCGGGAAGAAAAAATACACAAAATAACGGAACCCTGGTTCACTTTAATGACTGTAAGGCGGGATCATAAACATAATAGCGGGAGAGCCATTCAGCACATTCGGTTTGTGCTTTTTGTGTTGATTGATGGACCGGCATTCTCCCACCCGGAGAAGGTGCACCTCCAGGACCACATACATAACCATTTTTATATTCTCAAATCTAAAAAAATCGACGCCCGTTCGGTCCACACTAAAAAGAAAATATGGAACAAATTGGCTTGAGGAATTCAATTCCAGTTATTACCAATATTGAGATTGGTCAAAATTGAAAACGCTTTAGGAAAATCTTTTTAGAAAAGTGCAAAAGGAACTCTTGCCAGCGCGCACGATAACTTTTACGGCACAGGTGAGTAAAGTTGAATTTACTTTTGCTTTTATCAAGTCTACTTCAATATTCATTTGCATTATTATCGTCATTGGAAATCAAATGAAGTAGTTAATATTGTCTTTCTGTTGAAGAGGTGGCAAAAAAGACAAATTAATGAAAAATCCTGAGTGAGAGCTCTTGCCATCATCATTTGATAAATTATAAACACGAGAAAATAATAATAATAATAATAATATAAATAAATAACACGTCACCAGAATTTTGGCCAAATTTTTATGAGGTGGTTTGGTAAGTGAGAGGTGTCGAGCAACAATTTAATTGATCCAAGTTAGTTGATCCCCGTAACCGGCCGAGATCGAGTGTTCAACGCTGATCGCTGGTTGAACTTCCTTGGCCAAATCCAATATTGCGGACGATCTCCGTTCGATACTCAAACGGACTCGACGGTAGCCCTACACCGGCCCGTGGTTCCCTCCTCCGCCGCTCAGCGGCGCTAGTCTCCCACTTTTATCTCCCTCCTACTGAATAGTGAACTATTGTGATTGTCTCCCAACACGAAAGCTGAGGTGTAGCTCAGAGGGTAAGAGTACGATCCAATGCCGTGGGTTCCCAGCAAATGCCGTGGGTTCCCAATCCTATTGACTGGTGTATTTTTTTTTTGCTCATAAAACTCCCGAAATGTACTTCTAAAACGTCATTCTGACCTGCATGTACAACTAATTTGAATTTTCACTAAGGAATTGACTACTTGATGTTATGTATTTTGAGATGCGAGCTTGTGAGCATCCAGATCACCAAACTATACACATCATTCTGATCTACATGCCCAACTAATCTGCATTTTTACTAAGGGATTGACTACTTGATGTCAGTGCCGTCCTTAGGGTGGAGCGAGTGGAGTGGCCACTCCAGGCCTCGCGCTGAGGAAGGCCTTGCGCTGGGAGGCCTTACTCTCGCTAAAACACAATAAGTAAAAGTTTTGGTTGAATTGAAATAGTGTGCAGAGTGAAGATATACATGCCTAAAATATAAAGTCTGATTATACGCGCAATATTTTCAATTATTGGATAGATAAAAAAAAACGAACAAGATATTAGTGACTTAGAGAAAGCAATGCAAAACATCGTTTGATAGCGGCGCGGCGGCAAAATGACTGAACCCTAGCCTCGCGCTCGTCCGCGCCGGTGAGTCATACTCGCGCCGATAGATTTAATAAACAAGATATGAACATCTAAAAAGATATGGAACGTCAATATTAAATAAGTATTTACAATAATGTATATGTTTATTATAATTTACTATTTGATTTAATAAAAAGCAAGAAAGAAGATACTTCGTTTTTTCTAATGAATTTATTGTTTGTTAGACAAAATTACTATGTTTAACATTAACAAGCACTGTTTAAGCATTACTTAAAGAATAAACTTTTGTTTTGATTTTTCTAGCTTATTTTTCTGAGATTCCTATTGTTTTTTGTTTACCTGAAACGAAATTACGCGAAACATACCAACCTGAAATGGCTGTGTTTGCCTCCCCCTTTTAGAGTGTAAGAGATAAACGTTTTGTTTATCAAAAAGCTTACAATTATGACTTTGCAAGTATAGCTTGACACATATTTTCCAGAAACCCCCCCCCCCCCCCCCCCCCCCCGGTACCCATAGTTAAAAAAGGCCTCGCAAAAATGTTTTTCTCCAGGCCTTGCATTTTCTAAGGACGGCACTACTTGATGTTATGTCTTTTTGAGATGCGAGCTTGCGAGCATCCAGACCATCAAACTATACACATCCTTCTGATCTACATGCCCAACTAATCTGTATTTTTACTAAGGGATTGACTACTTGATGTTATGTCTTCTTGAGATGCGAGCTTGGGAGCATCCAGACCACCAAACTATACACATCATTCTGATCTACATGCCAACTAATCTGTAGTTTTACTAAGGGATTGACTACTTGATGTTATGTCTTCTTGAGATGCGAGCTTGGGAGCATCCAGACCACCAAACTATACACATCATTCTGATCTACATGCCAACTAATCTGCATTTTTACTAAGGGATTGACTGGTACACAATCTCCTCACCAATAAATATATTTTTTCTTGGCATACGGATAAATCCGTAGATTTACAGGTCGGAGCGATAATACAAGCCCAGACAGATAAAAGAGGAGACTAGCGCCGCTGAGCGGCGGAGGAAGGAACCACGGGCCGGTGTAGGGCTACCGTAGAGTCTCAAACGACGTCTTGAACTCGGATCGAAAACTAGGTGAAACCGGCCCATAGTCAGTGTGAACACAAAACATAAATCCACCTTGACAAAATAAGTTAATTAAAATTAAAAAATAAATAAAAATGATGAGATGATAGAACAGGCTAGTTGTGGCTTCCAAAGGTTGAGGCTATTGTCCTGCAACACCCAGAGAAAAAATGTTCATGGAAGCGAATATGCTTGTTAAGGAATATTGGTGCGGCAGCAACAATAGCCGGGAAGAAGGAACTATCCACATCTATGAAAATCTATCCACATCTATGATTATTACCGTAACTACAGGGTTTAGCAACCAACGACAATGATTTCGTCAATAGATTCATTGAGGGAATATTTCACCAATTGTTCCTTTTAGCTATTTCTACTTACTTGCTGACTTTGATAATTTTCGAGACCTAATAAAATATCGAGAAATAAAAAAATAAACCCAAGTAACTCTTACCTCCGGAATTTTATGGAATGGTTTGTGTTCTGATTCTGGTCATGAATTGATGCTATTCCTCAAATTTCAGCAACAGAAAATTAAGAACTATTGAAAATGATTTAATAATTGGAATGAGTGCTTCCTTCCTTTCTGCTAAAATAAGAGGATACGATGTTGAATTGTAAACTCCTAAATCTACAAATGAAAGCGTAAGTTAAGTAAGAAACATCTAACGAAGAATAAACGAAGAAACATCTACGAGATAAATGGATAATCTATTATACAACCGATCTTGATAGGCACAAATACAAACTGTATCATGAGATGATAACTATGACTTACGGGGACGATATTGTTCTCGCCGTCCGGAGGTTCGACCGTTTGGCCCTTGGTTGATGTCATCTTTGTATCGTACTGTTCCTTACAATAATTTGTGCTTACTCATTCACCACTAACGTATCGTTAGCAGATCTTCATAAAAGGAAAATTAAAAAAGTGACTCCCTGGTTGAACCCAGCGATTCAGAGAAGCACATTTCACAATAAAAAGACCTGAAACAAGAGAAAGGTAATAAATTCATTTCTCGTTAACACCATTTAGTCATGGAAGAAGAGAGCTCCTCTCTCTTCTTCCATGATTTAGTATTGCCGTGGTGAATCACATTATGTGACATATAACGAACCCGACAGAAAGAAGATAGCTCTAGGGTTGCCGATAGTTCGATAGTTGAAGCTATCGATAGTTCCGATACTATCGTAGGAAAGCTATCGATAGTTTCGTAACTTGAAGTTTAACTTCTCAAGCGTCAATTGTTAGGCACCAAACCAATATGAAATGGGAAAATTAAAAAATACCATTATAAACTTGAATAATAATATTTATTTAGAGAAACATAATAAAAGAAATACAATTTAAAATCAAGTTACAGATATTTTTTTTTAAATCAAAGAAAACTTTACAAAGCAACCAAAATTGATAACTAAAAAAATATCATTTATCTAACTCATACATATTTACATTAAAAGAAAAACACTGATGGTAAGATATATAAGATATAATAAAAACAACAAGGATGTTGTTTTTTTTTTAAGGTTTTCTTGAAATTCCATGAAATTATAAAGTCCATTGTAGTCTGCTAGCCAAAGTCCTAGAAACATATTTGAAGAGGGGATATGAGTAGAGATGAAAGAGAAAGAAAAGTCGAAAACAAAAACGGGGGGATTTTATCGATCTCATTTAATCTATCGATAGCTATCGATGGTAAGATACTATCGATAGCATCGATAGTACTATCGATCTATCGGCAACCTTAGATAGCTCAAAAATGGAAGGTGGAAAAGCGTATTGTGTACTTGTTATTCGGATGGGGGGGGGGGGGGGGGGTGGACTGGAAGCCACTGATCAAATTTCCTTCACTCTATCCCTACCATTTCGGCAGTTTTCCAGCTGTCGCATAATGTGCCGTGAAAAAAACAAAATTTAACGCAAGAATAGCAAGTTGGATTTCAAAAAACAACGAATATCATTGGTAAATATTCACCCGTATTCTCGATTTTCGGTGACTACAACATGGCGACCACGTCTTGACTTGAAGATCTTGGATTATTGGTAGAATGATGGCATGACGATGTGGATCTGTTTAGGTGAAATAAGTTATGAATATGTAAAGATCATACAATACAATTACTGGTGACTTAATAGGATCGATTAAAATAGTGGAAGACAGCGACATTCACCAAGACACTGCGTAAACCACAGAGTAGAGACTAGACGTTCGGTTTCACCCTCCCACTCAGCGACTGCGCATGCGCCGGCCCCGTTCGATGGAAGTCTCTAGCTTCGTTCTCAGTGCGCGTTCTGGGAGTTCGGAACGGTTCTGGGCAAGCGCAGTAGAGTTTTGTCGTTCGCAGTGCCAGAACGCCCAGTTCTGGAACGCTAAGAACGCCGAGTTCTGCGTTCGCAGTGTCTTCGGAATCCAGTTCCGAACGGTTCTGACAGTTCCCGTTTTTTTTCAGAACTGTGAGAACTCGAACGCAAGGACGTAGTTAACGCATGCGCATTTCACTATTTTTCGGATCTCGTGGAATAAACAACTTTCGTCTTCATCGACTTTATTCATTAAACAACCTTATATCGTTTTATTTCGCTCGTTTTATTTCGCTTCATCGATCATAACAATTTCAGCTTCATTCTCTTTCTTTCATTTCATTCTCTTTCAGTCTCTATACGTTACCAACTATTCTATAATTCGAAATGTCAACTAGCCCGTCAAGTACAGATAGCGATAATTTCGACGATGGTGTTCCGTGGTTTGTAGACGATGAGGACGAGATCGAAGTTATAGTTGGATCTCGTCTTCATCCAAGAAACTCAAATTTTTTTGAGAAAATCGTGCCAAGGTTTGACGACGAAGAGTTCGTTTACCACTTTAGAATAAGCCGTGGAAGAGTTAGCCCACCGTTTTCAGGCCAGCACCCTCTACCATCACCACTTCGGTCCTTATGGCAAGGTATGGCAAAAAAAAGTTCCAGTCATGCAGCATGATCGTACGAGCGAATCTCGTAAATTATCTTAGTACCTATATTACGTTAGGTACATAGTTTTGAAATTAGAACACTTTGAAATCGTAATAACCAACATTATGGCAACAAAATTCGTTCTAAATAATAATCTGCGACTCAAAAAAGATTTGGGAATTTTAGCTTTTTTGGGGAGCTTTTATCGATTTTCAGCAAATAATAATGAAATGTAAGTAGTAAAGGGATTTTTATCTCAATCCTAAGGATAGTTATCTTCTGGAATGACACATGCGTGTATACATATATGAAAACGAGTTAAACACTAGGATTCGTTTCAGAATGTCTCAAAACGGATTTCAATGAAAAAAATTTTCAAACATTTTTGGACCCATTGCAATAGCTTCATTTTCTACGATAATTCGCTAAAATATGTGAGTTGAGTGAGGTTACAAACAACACAGGTTATTCCACTTCCAAGTTCTGAAATCGTTCGCAGTGCAGAACGCGGTTCCACAAGTTCCGGAACTCCCCGGGACTCCCCGTCCCAGTTCTCATGAGTTCGAGAACTGTTAGAACGCGCACTGAGAACGAAGCTTCTACTATCGAACTCTGCCACTTCGATATCTGTGCTATCGATTACGATGCGATTGCACGCTCGCTTATCATACAACATTCCGGTAGGTACCTACTTCTGTTTTCGTTCGTTCCTGGTCAAGTTTACTCTGTGGTTCGTTCGTTAGTTTATCACTATTTTAAATTATTTTGACATTCCCCCTCATTTTCTTTTAATGTAGTACCTACTTGCCTTTTGATGATGTGCGTGTAACTTCGGGGTTCTGCTTCCAGCAACAACGGACCGCAAAAATATTTCAGGAATATACGTACTTTCTGCTTGGTTGGATGGCTATCTTCCTAACAACAAAATTGTGAGAGCCAACCTATTACAAACCAACATTCTGGATTGTATTCTCTAAGGTCTGAAACTGATGAGAATGGTCCGCCAAATTTTGAAAAGTTGGAGCCATGTAAATACCTAATTTTTATCATTCGATACCTAATGATTGGCAGGACATTTCGTTATGGGGTTAAAGCGACTCGAAAAAATGAAACGGCAAAAAATAATCTACACTTAACTGTCGAAGTCGGGGCAGAGAGCAGATAAATACCATAATATAAATCATAAGCTTTTCAACGCGACGGCTGGAGAACGATTTTCGTACGACCAAAACGGCCGGTAGGTATTACGTTTTTGAAAATTCAACATGATCATAAAAATAATTCACGAACACTGTTTGAATTCAGGCGGCAAGGAGTTTTCTCGAACCATTCGATACAAGCGTCTCGATTCGATTCGATACGATGCGATGCGATAACTCGAGCGGATTGTGGTTTTGGGGCGGTGGAGTGTGTGGTGGGAGGGTGAGACCGAACGTCTAGTCAGAGTAGAGTGATCTGAACACCGGGGTGAACGCAAGGCTAGAGAGCGAGGAAAGCGTTCAGAAAGTGGAGGAGATTGGTGAAGTGAGGAAGGGAAAATAGTTCAAGAGAATAACTTCCAGCGGCGCTGCTACCGCGAATCCTCACCACATGGATCAAAATTTTGTAACTGTCCATGGTATTTTTTCTTCATAAATCTTTGGAAATGCGTTCTAAACTTTTAATTCAACCGTAAATTTTAAATATTATTTTGTGATTCGTTGATGAAAAGAGAATAAGTAAAATTCAAAATCATAAACATTGGTTAACATCCTGGAACAACAAAAGTGTTTTCCATTCCAGATGAAAGCTGTGCTGAACTTGCTAAACACGTTTCTTTCCTACCTCCTCAAAAAAGAGCCACGCCCCCAAAGGAAGTATTGAAGGAACGTGTGTAGTGATGAAGGAGGGAGGGAAGGTCTAGCTCAGGAGTGTCTGGAGACTGACTGCCAGTGGCGCCATTGAATTGGTAGTTTGCAATTTGATTACAATCACAGTGCTAAAAATTTCTAAACAATTCAACGTAATTATACGAAAATTCGCTCATACGATCATGCTGCATGACAGGAATTTTTTGTTATAAAATTTGTCTTATTCATTGCATTTTTAAAGGATATCAGTGATTCAGTATGGGTACAAAGTAAATTAAAAACAGTGGGTATCCTAAATCAAACCTTCTCGTAAAATATAGATTAGTTGGATAAAGAGATCGGAGTTAAGTAATCTTCCAAATATAAATTCAACTTTTTTGTTATTCTGATAGTTTTTGTTCGCTTCCTATTGTTTGTTCCAGCCGCGATGGGAATGCCGAGGTGGCCTGTCCCTACCCTGTACCCTACCGCCCTGAGCAGCCAGACTCCGCTACTACCCTTTCACCAAGTTTGCGGCACAGCTTCCTTCCCCATGCACTACCAAATGATTACGTCGTATACTAATTACGTTTAAATTCCATAAATTTGAACGTTAAAAATTTTGGCGCACGCAAAAAGTGCTCAAATTTCAAAAAATGTGCTAAAAAAATCGCAAAAAACAGCTAAAAATGGCGAAAAAAAACTAAAAATTCATCTCAATTTGTGTTCACCTTATATACAGTGAATATTTACCTCAACAAATTAATATAATATAATACCTACATACGTATACTATATTATTAATGTAATGAGTCATCTTGTTTGTCAACGAGAGAGTAGAAAGGAATGAGTCAACGGCGAGAATCAACGGTAACAGTACTTGAAAGTGAGACAGGTACATACTGTGTACTACATACTGTGTATAATTGTTTTATTATTATCATTTTATTCCGTATACGTTGCGATGGAAATCAGCAACAAAAGCCAATTACTGTAGGTGAATTACGAACCTAATGGCGGTTAGGTAGACTTAGGTATAATCTTATACCTACCTACCTAATGGAGTTTTTTAGATTTTTATTGAAGCTTAGTACTTAGCATTATGGGCATTTTGACGGTTGAATTTGATCAAAAAGGTACCCAGTGAGTTCCACACCGATCTTGGGAAGGGTTCATCGCCCTGAGGTGATGAGTGAAAACGCATTGCAAATTGGAATATCAGAAAATCCAAGATATAATTTGCTTCGGGAAGAGGTTGTGGGTGTTATTCTATGTCAAACCACGACATTTTTTAAAGGATTTTATTGGTTTGAATCTAATATTGACTACAATGTAGAAATAGCTTTTTCTGAATTTCAAGTAGATTAGGGTATGTTATTCTGAAAAAGAAAAATCGGAGATTTAGCTCAAAATTCAGGCGAGGGGAAAAATAAGATTCCAGAACTTTATTCATACAGACGTCTGATCACGAACTGAAATCATATTTATACTCTACAAATCTCAAAAATGTACCTGCTTAGGTACGTGTGTGTACATGTGTGTTGAAATGTGTCAAATGTTTGAATCTAGGCGCGAAATGAAAGATTTGTCTCTGAAACTAGCATTGTTGTGTTTGAATCGGGGAAGCTTGGTGGTGTGTCGCTGTCACTAGTATAACCTTGTAAATGTTTGTTATCAGCTTTTCTGTTCTGTTGTAGTTCCAATGTCCGCGCCGCGCGTCCGTCAGTTTGTTTTGGTTTGAATTTCTATAGTATGTTGTAAAGTAATAGTCGAGTCGGTCAACTGTAGCAAATGTTTTGATAGTCAACCACTATGGAATAAACGTTTTTGTTAAAGTGGGATAGGTAAGTCTTTTGGTTTATTATTTCCAATAATAAGCCTATGTGATCGTGTAGCAAAAAATTTTTATAACCCCCCCTCAAACTTTGTCACTTTACGTTTCAAGGTACGTAGAATCCAAATTTGAAATGTCCGTCCGCCGTCCGCCGTTCGCCGTTCGCCGTCCGCCGTCCGCCGTCCGCCGTCCGCCGTCCGGGCCATAAAAGGCCTAAGAATTGACTTAAAAAACCCGTTCTTTCGCACATAGACTCCATTTGGGGTCTAGTTGGTCCTAACGTTTAACCATCCCGATCGCTTTACTCGCATAGATGCTATGGGCCAAAAACGGGCAAAAAAGTGTCTATTTCTACGCGCGCACGCCTGGCACGCTTGGCAGGGGGTCACGGTGGGCGGTGAGGGGGGGTGAGCGGGGGGGGGGGGGGTGGAGTGAGAGGAGGCGCCGGCGCCGCGGCACCTTGTGGCATGAATATATGTTTTTTTCAAGGTCATATTTGTGTGTTAATACCAAAGCTTTTCCTACGCATATTTAATAACATATCCTCTCGACTTTTCGTACGTACTTAGATAATGATATTATTAAGGCAATAACTATTTGAATAGATAGGAGCTCAAATCGAGAAATATAAACATGCGTATATAATTATAGAAGTATAGGTTGTGGCAACTCAAAATAGGACACGCCGAGGAGCCTGGACGGGCCTTATGACGTACGCTAGCCAACTAAAACTATGATCATACTCAATTGAAAAAATAATAAACCTTTGTGAAATAATTTGCAGCGTTTTTTCTGTACCTACTCAAATAAGGTTTGGAGTTTGATATTTGTAAGTTGGGAAAAATTCAAAGAAACCAATAAAACTAAAGTTTTGGCCATACGTCGTTATATTTACTTATTACACATAGCTTGGTTTGTGCTTTGTTTATATTAGGTTTGTTAGCAGTGACCATCAAACCGGTAAGAAACGGTTCGCAGTGTTCATTTGGGGAAATCTCTGACTGTATAGCGTCCATAGTAGTCCGTTCGCAGTGATCACCAAACCAAGTTGTGGATCGGTTTGACCGATCAGAGAAATAATTCTGCTGCCCCTCACCACACTACTACTTGAAGTATCCAATCAAATTATTCCACTGTGAGATGTATGGGTAGCGGGAGCTCAGCGAGCTGAGTTTACCGTAGTGATGATAAAGCGGACCATTCACGATCCTACTGCAGGAAGTGAGGGGAACCAAAAACTTCCCTCTTTTCCTGCGATATCAAAATGTGATCTTAAATAGATGTATTTTATAATAATAGGAACGACTTGTATTCAATTTTCATGGGAATTTCCCTTGAATTGGCTATGGGAGGACCATTATCTCAAGAAAGTTTTCGGTAGCCAGTACCTATCCAGTGTTTTGTTGTTTTTACGAGTAGGTGGGAAGGTAGGTAGGTACTTTTCACATCGACAATGTCCTTAAAATGTCTTGTCGCCGGAAAAATAACTTTTTCAATAATATTCTACTGTGATTAGTTAGGTGAGTATGTATTTTTATATTACCTATATCGGTACTTGAAATTTGAGTTGGTACCTACCTACCTATGTTAGCGAATTTTTGAAGAAAATTAGGCTATTGTTCTCACCTCAAAATTTGTAGAATGTGAATTTTTGAAAAAAATTTATGCAGAAATCCGTTTCAGGCTATTCTGAATCATATTCTGAAGTTTGACGCATTTTTTTTATGTATGTATGTATGTATGTATATATGTATGTATGTATGTGTCATTCCAGACGATAACTGTCCGTAGAATTGTGCTAGAAACTTCAAACAAATTTTAAAATGTTAAGGACACAAACGAAAGTTCAAGTTCGTTGGCCAGCATGATCGGATTACATCTTCGGGTTGAATTTTTCAAAAATGTAGTCAACAATTTCAAAATAGCCTGTTTTTGCGATTTGTTGTGCGAAATAATTTTTTCAGCTTAGTAACATGTGGTATATTCGGAATCAGCGTAAAATGTCCTATAAGAATATGTGTCAAGTTTTCAAAAATGAGTTGAAAAATCAGTCAAAAATCGAAATAATGCCGTTCGCTAGTTGTAAAAATCGGTAATATTTGCATGAAACATTGTCCAAATTCAGATTGAACTACTCTTATGGAAGTATCCCTGTATAACCAATCCTAGAACCATGCTGTTTGAAACGAAGGTAGTAGGTGCTTGTTAAAAAAAAAAAAAAAATGTAATCACAACTGGTGAGTTTACTGTGTGAAATATTCCGTCCTCCGATTCTCTCGGTTTTATTTGTCTATCAAAATCATACACTAAAATTTCTCTACACGATCAATAGCGATTGAAATGTCCATGATTTCTTCAAAAATTCGCTCATGGGTCATGCTGCATGACTGGATTTTTTTTTAAAAGACCTATGTACTTACCTATCAAGTTGTAAATATATATATTTTTTTAATCAAAAATCCTTATTATAAATTTCAAATTATCAATGAGTTGGGTGGCTTCAAAAGGCCATCAGTTATGACGTTGAATACCAGCCGTATCACTTTCTATGTTTACTTTTGATTTTGTTGTTTGTTGATACTTAGATAATATAATCATACCCTCCTGTTATTAACCACTTGGAAATTATCTAATCATGTTTTTTAAATTTGTTATAAACTTATAATAGTTTTTTTTTATCCAAGCCCGAGTGGGTTTTCTTACATAGGTACCCACTGAACTATTGTTATAGACTGATTAAATTACCTTTGAATATAATATTGTTATGCCACCCAGGTGTTATTATTTGGACATGACCTTCAGCTCCCTTTGAATGTAAGGCCTAGTGGAAAGTGAAAAATGTAGGGATGCCTAGATAATCTCTAATTTATTGCAGGGAACACCTCTATGAAGGCCACTGAATACAATGGCCAACGCTACGTACAACTAGACCACAATGCGCACTGTCGATTGTGTGGACGCGAAATGAAATACACTGCCAAGGAAATGGCACATGAGCTTCCTCGTGACCTTCACAGTACGTCACCATTAAATTCCAGAAAACTAGAAACGACCGGTTCTGGCATCAGGGAATTAATAAGGTGGGAAATTGGAAGCTGAATGGTACATATAATAAATGAAATTAATAAGGAAAATTTTGATTTTAATATGGGACCATCCAGGATGTAGTCCGCATGTTCCCTGAAAATTTCGTCTAAATCGGATCAAAACTGAAGGAGTTTTTAATTGATTTACAGGATTTCATTATTATTTTGATATAAATTCATGATTAAAACATCCTTGGGGATATTTTTTGGCAACTTTGAGCATGATGATCGCTGCCCGCATCATCCCTGAACATCTGACCGAAATCCGTTCACAATTGCCTGAGTTATGACCGAAACAAGAAAATTTTGTTTGCGCCTGCGCAGAGGCTACCGTTGATTCGATCATGACGGAACTGATAGGGGACCATGTAGAGCTATACCCGCACGATCCCTAAAAATTTGAAGAAAATCGCATCAAAATTGTGGAAATTACGGCTGTTGCAAGGACTGTAACAAGAATATTTCGTTCACGCATGCGCAGAGCGTACCGCTAATGCAATTATGATGATTGTCTTATGGGACCTCAAGGGACCTTACCCACATCATCCCTGAAAATCTGACCGAAATCCATTCAACATTGACCGAGTTATGACCGTCACAAGGAATTCACGTTAGCGCCTGCGCAGAAGCTACCGTTGATTCGATCATGATGAAGTTGATAGGGGACCATCTAGAGCTTAACCCGCACGATCCCTGAAAATTTGGTTAAAATCGGATCAAAATTGTGGAAGTTATGGCTGTTACAAGGACAGACAAGACAGACACGGAACCAAATTTGTTCAGGAGGCTCTGAAACGCAAAATGCGAGTGGAAATTTTGATTTTGGGAAAAATTTTTTTTTTCATTTCGAAAGTGAAAAGAAAGCTTCCGCTGCCTTGCAGTCTCTGAAGCAAAAACTGCCGGTCCCTCCCGTGCAGGCAATCGGTCGCAATTTTCCAAAGATCAAAGGGGTACAACATTTGGATTTTTTTATATTTGACATTTTTTTTGGATTTATAGCATTTTAAAAGTTTTTATTGATTTTGTAGCACACATTAATCTGCAACTTATTTCCGCATGATTCTGTGAATACATTTTTTAATGTTCAAGTTCTTAGTTTACAAAGTTTTTTTAAGTAATATTTGACTAGAAAGTATACATTTTCAAAATATACATTTTTTGCCATTTTTAGAGATTTTTTAAATACATTTTTTGAAAATTGACCAATTCATTGTGCTCAAAAGTGCCGTCCTACGAACTCATCTTTTCTTTTGAGATGCTTGATTTTTTTGGTGAAAGAACGAATTTTTTAATTAAATTATTATTATCTGGAATGACACACACGCACGCACACACAAGCGCGCACACACACACACATACACACACATTTTTATTTATTTATTTATTTTATAAAACTCCTCTAATGCAGAGAAGAGACACCATTAAATAAAAATCGAAAAAACTAAATTGAAAGAGTGGTCAGGGTGCCCAGGTTTACCACATGCTGGCCTTTGGGATCAAGGAAGCTGAAGGAGGAGGAGGAGGAGGAGGAGGGAGAGGGGGATGAAAGAAAGTACCCCTATACAATGGCCACCATTTTAAGTAAGAACCCTTCACGATGTGGGTGGTGATACCATGGAACACTAACACTGACGTACCTAACTCGAGTAACTCTGTGGCACTTTTCCCTCACCACACCCTGTGCCATGACACTATCCCGACGATGACCTTGATCTTATTATGTCATGTCATAGTCCACTCCAATGTGTGAAGGAGGCGCATCTTCTCCTGTGTCTTCAATGGAGCCTTGGTGACACGAGTTAATTCTCTGCCAAGGTCCACAGGACTTGTGGCTATAGTGGTCACACCCATGAAGTCGACCCCAAGGTACCGCCAGTCCTCCAACACAGATTGGGCGGGAATTGGTGTCTGTCCTAAGACAAAGCACTTATGATTCACCACCTTAACCTTATGCTGGTGGCCTGACGAGACCAAGGAGATCAACCCACACTTGCAAGAGTTGAACACTGAACCTCTCCTGCTCAGCATAGGCATTGAGGGTGATCTGCAAGCCTTCAAGGTTTTCTGCAAGTAGGATGGCATCATTGGCAAAAGCCAATGCACCTACTCGCATCCAAGGGGCGAGATCAAGTCCTATTCCAGCCGGCAGCTTACCTGTTATCCAAGGCCTCATCCACAACCAGGTTCCCCCCTAGCTTACCTCGAGCCCAATGACAACATTCCTTGACATCTCGTCTCATGCCTTGAGGACCGACCGTCTCCTTCATGGTACAGACAGGCAATATACTTCATTAAACGTGCTGCCGTTTCTTGTTGTGGGCCAGTGAAATGACATGTTTGGAGAACTGTAAGGTTCTTCGCTGTGTCACTCGCTGGCAGAAACGCTCTCTGGACGTCACCTATGACACCAGCCAATTGGATGCTAGATGCGGGAATCTTTTGAAAGTGGCGGAAAACTACTTACGATATAGAAATCAGAAAGCCGCCAAACCCCCCTCCTTCTTTCTTTGGGATGAAGATGGTCTGGGCACTGGTGTACGATTTCGGGGATGTTCTCGATAGAAGAAACAGGTTGAGGATGAGCAGCTTGACATTCGTCGGAGCTTTATTCCGTCGTTGGGTAGAAATACCATCAGGTCCAGCTGAGGTGGAGTATTTGACACGGCACTTAAATGTTACTCGCCATGAAGCACCGGCGTGTACATAATGCTGTGCAAGGAACCTCTGGTGGAACCACACATATGAAAAAGCGTAAAACCCAGGAATCGTTTCAGAATATCACAAATCGGATTTCCATGAAGAAAAATTTGAACAGGTTTTATTTTACAATTTTAATTTTTCAGCCATTGCAGCAAGTTGGTACCTAGTTAGATTTTCGACGAAAATCCTCTTTTAAATGCACAATTCTAAATTCTGGCGATAACGTATTCTGTCGGTTGTATACTATATTTCAGAAAATGTATAACTATAACCTGGAAATCGGTTCAATTTAGGTGTGTGGGCAGCTTGAAGAAGATTTAGTCACCCGCAGTCATCTACACAGACACCGATGATCGTGGTGTTTAATTTCCATTTCAGATCTTTGTAATACACCAAATAACATTAGCCCCTTCCGAGCTTGATGGTTTACGATTCAAGATGCGCGTCTGCCATCTTAAACTTTACTCCGAACTTTAACTACCTACGGGGCCAGAGTTTACGAAATTCGGCTCAAAAATCAGGATGTAGCTATTTGAATGAATATCTGTGTAGATACTTATATTTGTTCTCATACAAAATTAAAGGCCTTAAATTTAAGGATTTTGACTTTTTCACAAATCAATACCTAAATATATATTTCAAATAAGGTAAGGTAGCATTTATTATTGTAGGGCAGGTAGGTTCCATGGAATCAAAGGAGATCACCGCCGTCGCTAAGCGTTCATTTTTCTGTGCTGAAATAAAGAAAGATCATTAACATAGCTGTGAATCGTAACACGATTTTCTGAAGCAGAAATGGTCTAACATCAGTTTCTTCTCTTGATCTTATTCAAAATTCCTGACTTAATCATTCGCAAAAAGAAGAAAAATGTGAATGTCAGATCTTGAGTTTCATTAGTTACCTACCTACAGAAACTGATAGTTTTTATTTTTTTTTCAAGGAACGTAGGTAATGATAAGGAAATGAGAATGAACCATGCAGGAGTATATTCACACATAAAAATGCTACATCTCTACTGTTTAATAATTTGCAGCTTGTTTTTTCGGATTTGGCTTTCCGTTCTAAAATTGATTTTTATATGGTTATTTTTTCTCAAGGTTTAGATCATGACATCGTTCCACACAGTCCAAAATTATTAGGACTCTCCATATCTACTACTGAGGAACCTTTGAAAAACGGAACTAGTAGAGATGTTGGCATTGAGATATCTTATCCCGGAAAATCAAATATTAGTTCACATTTGTTTGCATGCCTCCAACCGTTCCTAGGCAAATAGATGTCTCGCCAGGCACATTTTTCCTTCAGCTATTACATGTGGGGTGCAGCGTTGCCAGATACGAGCTTCAGTTCGTACTATTACGAACTTTGAACGGATGAAAAGTTCATATGCTTAACGTAGGCACCTACCTACATACCTACAAACTTGATGCACTTGTAGGTACGAGCTCTTACTAAATACTACTTACAAACAAACACTACGTAGGTATTCACTAGGTTCCTATTCCAATTTTTGTAATTTAGTGTGAATGGGAGGTATTTAAGTTATTTATATTTTGTTATTAATATATTTATTTAATGGTTCAAGCCGTACCTTAACCATAACGGGCTACAGCAGCGTGAGGTAGTACCTAAGCATGTAAATCCACCGCATTTTCGTTGTAAAAAATTATGGCTTTTTTGAGTTTTACTTTCTGGAAATCAGTAGAGGAAATTGGTCGGTTTTGAGCCAGGGCCAACACAGGGCAAATTTACTAATCCGCACAATAGATATAAAATAAAAATGTCTGTACATTAAGGCATAGAAAACTAAGTAATACTAACGTACTAAATGCACATATTGAACATGACGCGTCGATGACATGTTGAACGTAGAACGTTACGCCGACGCACCAACATCACGTTTTACGTACATATCATTGACACGTTGACGCGTCCAGAAAATGTTATTTGATGTTTCGTGCGGGTTTGTATATCTACCCCTTGTTGGCCCCTTGCCCAGAACCTTTTTCCTGTTCTGAAATCTACTGGACTCGGTTCCTACCGGATTTAGATTTACCCACTGCAGATAACTTGAAACAGGGGTGCTCAAACTTGAACTGCTGGCGATCTACCTCAATATTTTTAGACTACTTACGATCGACTCTGAGAGGCTGCAAGTATGTGTGATGCAGGGTTGTCGTACATACACGATACACCCTACCTACTTAGGAAGGGTGTTCCGTAGAATATATAGATATTAGCTTTCCGCACAATTTACATTATTTTTGTCAAGGTTTGGGTTAGGTTCACTTAAGTTCTTCTCTACAATATCAATGAAAAAACTCCTAGTTATTCAAAATTGCGAGTTTATTCGTTGTTACAAAACAAAAGAGTTACGTATGGTGTTAAACTCAACTAAGGAGTGACTTTGGATGTTGAAGCGTGGCACTGCATGTCCTCAGCATACTTTTCATAAGATGGTGCGTAACCACTGAGTGCCAATCGCAAGCATGATGACATATTATCGTCAGTTAGTCGATTGCGATATTTTGACTTAATTATCTTCATTTCAGAAAATTCAGACTCGCACAAGTAAGTTGAACCCAAACATTGCCGTCAGGTGAAGGGCGATTTGATAAAGCCGCCTTTTGCCGCAAGCAGTGTAATTACGCAATAAATTTTTGTAGTTTAGTTACCTACTTATTAAAAAAATTTTTCTTCTCGAGATCTACTCAAAAAGCACTTGCGATCGACTGGTCGATCGCGATCGACCGTTTGACCGTTTGTTTTAGGTTTGACCTAAAAGATAAGCGACATTCATTGGTCTTTGGATAGTAATTCAATGAAATGTTAACTATTCGCATTCCGTTTTTAGGACGTCCCTCAGAAGCTAGGTCATACAGGCAAGGCTTCTTATTTAAGAGGGACGACCTATTGGAATTGATCCAGGAGGGGGGGGGGGGGGGGGGGGGCGCAAGGGGGGGGGGAGGGGGCGCAACCCAAGCATGAGAATTCTAAAAAAATAGCCGCTTACATATCCATTTCAGACCATTCTAAGATCGAATCCGTGAAAAAAAACCCAAGCCACAATTCTCAACCGATTTTTGGGATTTTTCATTAGTTCGATCCCAATTTTAGTCTAGTTATGCAACAAACTCCAGAAATATTGAATTCCGTTATGGAAGAGGTGGAATGGGGAGGGTAAGTAAAGCCGAAAAAACGTGGTTTTTTTCGACAAATTTTGTCGACGCCACCCAGGCTACAATTCTCAACCGATTTTCATGATTCCAATTCGGTCCGATTCCACTGTCAGTCTAGTTGTGCAACAAAACTTGGGAATTTTGGATTTACTGTCGAAATTGGGGATAACCACCGATGACCCCCAATAATAACCGATTAATTACCCCCATTAATTACCGATTGTTGCTGGCGCTGCTCAAGCTACAAATGTCGACCGATTTTCGTGATTCTTATTTTGTTCCATTACGAAACCAACATAGTTGTGGAACGTGTCAGGAGTTTCAGATTTCATCATGGATGGGAGTGGATGGAGTGAAACTGATAAATCGTGGTATTTAACAATTCTTGTTCGAGCTTTGTGATTAATTTTTTTTTCAACTATGTATTTGGTCTAGTTTTGTATCGCATATCAGGAATTTCAACTTTGATTATGAAAGGGGGTGACTGAAGGAGGATAATAGTAATAAATCTTAATGTTTTAACCAATATCGTCAGATTTTCATGGTTCTTTTTTGTTCAACTAGGATTTTGGCCTAGTTTTGGAAGGCATATCAAAGTTACAAATTTCATTATGGAAGAGGGTGAATGGAGGGCGTAATAGTAACAAATCGTGTTGTTTTAACTATTCTCGTCTGATTTTCGTGATCATTCTTTTTATTCAATAATCAATTTGGTCTGGTTTTGGAAATTATAACAGGAATTTCAAATTTCATACTTATGATAGGAATTGGCGCTATCGGTGGAGGGAGTTAATGGGAGTAAGTCTTAGAAGTCATGTTATTTTTGTTTTTCTCTTATTACAACTTTCTTAGTGCTTTATACACGTACATAAATACAAATCCATAGGTAGATAATGCCATGGTTTAATGTGTATAATGGTCTTGGCTGCTGAAAAAAATCATATTGCGTTTATATTCCAGTTCAGATCTCCATCATAATAATATGGTACAAGCCGAACCCACTATTCCCAGGCCACTTGTCAACTCTCTTATGAAATAATTAGGTTCCTACCCACCGAAATTGTTCATCAACGCCACTCAGCCATCTAACTCCGGCCAGAGAGTCGTAATTTAATATTAAAGTTTCTTTCGTTATAATAATTTACCGACCCCCATCTCTCTGAAACAATCAGAGAAAAAATAACGTTGTAATCCCACTTTAACCTGTCACGATGGTCCCACTTTTTGAAACTGCGATATGACATTCACAGATTTGTAACTGGTTTCCTATTATCGTTGTGTTGTGAGAATTAGCATGTAGACCTATCCAGTCCGATGTCCGAATGAGATTCTGTGATCTCCGCAAACAGATAGATTAGGCAACCTAACATGAAATCAGAAGTTGTGACACACGTGAATCGTTTAGGCATTACAATCGTTTCCATCTATCATTTCAAATATATTGAACCAGTGTAAGTGAAAAAAAAGTGGAAATTTTGATTTTGGAGACCAACAATTTGTTACCTATCTCCCGAAAGTGAAAACAATTCTTCCGCTACCTATAGGTGGACTCGGAAAAAACCGCAGTAAGCGCAAGCAGAACCAACTTCTCGAATCGGTCACCTGGAGCTCTGGGTGGAGCCCGTAATTTCATTCGTCCCTTGATGTCCTAGAGAGGCTCCCTATAGAATTTCGTTGTAAGCAGACAGACGACATAACTTTTAGCACACAGCTGATCAGGATGGAGCCTGTAAAGTCATTCGTTGCTTGTTATCCCAGATAAGCTCCCTATCAATTTTCAACGTCCTACGGCAAATAGGGGAGATTTGTGCACGAGTTTGCCATCATTATGATTGATACCTATTACGGCTCGTGGTCAGATGATCCTCACCAAAGTCAGCGATGCACAGTTTCGACATGGTAATACATCATATTGGAATGCTACCATATTGGTATGGTACATCTTGCAGGTAAATGTGAGTTGATGAACAGCCAACGAGAAGTTATCAGAGGCCTCTAGTTCCCTAGAGTTTGCCTGGGCTTTATCTGTGATTGATAAACGGCCCTTAAGTCGTTCGAGGAAGGTCTTTAACACCTCGAAGAAATGCAGGAAAGCTTCTTAGTGAACGGGGAAAAATTGTGCTCCATCAGGGACGACATACCAACTTTTACGACTCACAAGCACCTACAATTACTCGCGAGAACTCAAGACGTTCCCCCAATTCGATCGTCCCTCGTTCATAACCGTTTTCCCAATTCGATGCCAGAGCTTTCCCAAATTCGATACGTTTCAGCTGAGGTTTCCCCAATACCAATACTACCAAAGAATCTAATGAGACCAACCGGATCTCTGTACGTTCATCCGTTCGCTCATCTTCGACAGGCAGGTTAAAAAAAAAAAAACCTATTTCCTACCCATTAATATATTGATTGGTGGTATGAAGGTACGTTTTGACATGGATATGTCTTTGCTCGGGGGGGGGGGGGGGGGGGGGGGGGGGTCAACCAAAAATTTCTATCACGCAAAATTTGTGTCACAATTTCAGTGTTTTTCACGTACAATGGAACTTCCGCAGTTTTCATCGCACAGAAATCGTTCGCCACTCGTTGGAAAGCGCTTGATTTATGTGATAAATGTTCACATCTCAAGCTACCAATTTCCCCCTCCTTACGTACCTGGCTATTGTAGTGGCTTCTCTCCACAGTTATTTTCAACATTTCTATAAGTAAACCGTTGTTTTGTTGGAATTAGTCGGGATGCGGCCCAGGGATTTGTTTAAAGTTAAAGGATTTGTTTACAACTCTCGAGGACAACCGTTATGAAATCCCCAATCAAAGACATATCCATGTAACATGGTATCTGCTTGTAAAGCAGATAGTGGAACTCGTTTACGAGTTTAATTCATTTAATTTTCTTTTATTTCGTTCCTTCATGTTCTTTTAACATGTATCATGTTTTAGCCCTGGGGTCCTAGCAAATTTTGCGAGTCAATTTTTTTCCGCGCACGAAAAAAATTACAGTGATTTCCGCCTACAACCGAGTCGTTGCTAGGGAAATGGTACTTCGTCGTTTTTCATCCCACAAAATTCGTTGACCATTCGTTCGAAAGCTCTCGATTTATCCAACAATATTATGTTAACTACTGCGAAGTGCGTGTCCAACAAACTGAGTTATGAGCATGGTTATATAAATAATTGTTTACACAAAGGTGATCATTCTCAATATTGATATTGTAAACATGATTGCAACCGCTTGGAATCGAGGAGAAAACATGATACATGGTTGAAATTTTTGGTTCTAGAACAGAAATTTATGTAGGAACTTATAAAGTCAGATTTATGTTAAAAATGCCCAATTTTGATCAAATTTCTAATATGGGGCATGAAGTTGATGTATTTTTTGAATTTATACTTATTATTAGACATTTATGTTATTTACATTATGTAGTACTGTGCATGCCTATCTACTTATAATTACTAATCACAACTTTTTTTTCCTATCAACGGATCAGTCAACACGGGCACAAAAATAACCCAGTTTTCATCCGATATTGATGGAATTTTGGGGAATTGAAGGGTTAAGTTAGGTCCTGAATAAAACTATAAATTCAATGAAATCGCAAAACCAACGGCCTCTGCGCAAGAGTAAAAATGAAATCCTCGCCACATCGTAGATTTATCTTTCTTTTATAATTTGATTTCGGTTTTTGATTTGGTAGTATTTTTTGGGGTCAGGGTGAAGGATTCATGGAAATTCATCAGGGTAGTTAGCTGATCCTCGCACTAAAGCAATCTAATTTGGAAAAATGAACCTTCTCGTAAACTTTGCTTCGTTTTCCTAATTGCTCAGTTAAAATCGTCACAACTAGAAAGAAATCATTATTTCGCTCATACAGAAACGGTCTTTACATTCTAAACAATTAATTGAAATTGCCTTGCAGTAACTGTTGTTATTGACCATCAGAACCGCAAATTTAGATGACAAACGATATCTGATACTCACTATGTAGAAAGAATATCTAGGTTCATTAGATATATGAGACATCTCAAAGTCTAATCTTACCATTTTATTTTATGTCCTTGATTGATGAGCTCCAAATGTTGTTCCATTTTGAAAATTGGCAAAATTAATGTACACTTTCATGCCCCTTAGCTTGGAATGAAGGTATAACTATTATATAAAAGGTATAACCTTTTAGAATTATATGAAAGTTATAATCTATAACTTATGTATTGCAAAAGTTTCGCTAGAAAAATTAACTCTTGTAGGACATTTTGTAATCATGTATTTCCTGGCCAAAAGTCGGTTCATTTTACGATGAAAAGTTTTAAACACGGCGGTGCTTTGAACGCGACGACCTCAAAAGAAATTACGCTCGCGGCTTTTCCCCAGATTGGACCGGACAGAAAGGACTTCACACAGAGCAAAAAGGCGCCCTCAAGTATTTAATCTCTGAAGTGTGATACCGAGCATGCTTCCTTTTTTTCACGAAAAATTAGAAGGACAACGTGGTTTTTCTATACTTCATATTGAAGCCAAATCACTGCAGCGTAAATTAACAGTCAACATTACCGGGGACGAGGCGTGACTTTTTCCCGCACTCACCACAAAAATATTGCCATTCCAATGATTAGCCTCACAAGAAATTGAATAGAAAGAGATAGTTTATCGCTAGGAAAGGGTAGAAATAACGAAGAATATAGAGATATGTCAAGTAGTGAGAGGTAATTTGTCTTTCAGTTCGTGGAGTACCTACATTAAAGTATTAACGACTGGTGAACGATTTTTGTAGATGATAAATGCCTAAGATACAGTTCCTCAGCAACGATAAGGTTGTATTTGATAATCATCAGAAACGCTTGCATACGAATCTGCAACACATTGGGACATTTTATGTCTTTAGTTGCAGATTCGTATGTGTTGCAGACTCGCATGCAAGCTCTAAGAGCCATTCATGTGATCCGGACCCTGGGCATCGCCAAGTAAATGTCCTAAAGAGGCTACATACGAAATTACAGCTTCCTAGAGGGTAAAGTATATAAATTACCTATTAAAATGATTTAACCACCGCTTCAAAAATCAAACCGTTCTCCCAATATTCGGATCGGATGACCTGCTATGAATCAAATCATCGAAACACCAGCTCAATGAAATCATCAGAAAGAGGAAATACCGATCAAAATGTAAGTAATGTATGCTGATCAGAAAAGACCCCTTCTCTTCACTAGTCTCTTGATGTCCCAGAGAGTCTACCTATCAAATTTCAACTTCCTACAGTGAACAGGAAAGAATTTAGCTCACTCAGCTGATCAGAAAAGACCCCATCACTACGTTTCTTACTTACCGACACTTTTGCAACAAACATGGGGCCGTGCTGATTCGGAATTATATATAAGGTCTGCTAAGTTCTTCAGTTTTAATTTCTTCGTTCAGAAATAACTCTCCTAGATATTAGTAACTACACTACGTTTCTTACTTACCGTGAATTGATGGCAACTGTTGTTACCGCCACAGCCTAATAAACAACTGTTGTTGATAAGGACCGCCTAGAACACGATCAAAGCGGGTATAGAGACGAACGGCGACACTTTTGCAACAAACTTGGGGCTGTGCTAATTCGAATGTGCAGTCAACACTAAAATCGAACCATGAAGTTCTTCTAGATTAACAAGCCGTTGCAATCATGTTCACAATATCCATTATTGAGAATGATCACCTGAGTGTACATAATTATATAACCATGCTCATAACTCAGCTTGTTGGCCACGCACTTCGCAGTAGTTAACATAATACGAACGAATGGTCAACGAATTTTGCGGGAATCATCAGAAAACCAACCGTAACGCTGTTTGACATTTTATGTCTTTGCTATGGCACATAAACTAAAAAAACGTCACGGAATATTGCTCACGAGAATATTTTGATGATTTCCGCTTACAACCGAGTCGTTGCTAGGGAAATGGTACTTCGTTGTTTTTCATCCCACAAATTCGTTGACCATTCGTTCGAAAGCTCTCGATTTATCCAACCATATTATGTTGACTACTGCGAAGTGAGTGGCCAACAAGCTGAGTTATGAGCAAGGTTATTTGAATAATTGTGTACACTCAGGTGATCATTTTCAATGATTGATACTGTGAACATGATTGCCACCGCTTGTTAATTTCTGATGATTTCATTGAGCTGGTATTTCGATGATTTGATTCACAGCAAGTGATCCAAATATTGCGAGAACGGTTTGATTTGAGAAGCGGTGGTTAAATCATTTTAATAGGTAATTTCTATGCTTTACACTCTAGGAAGCTGTGATTTCTTATGTAGCCTCTTTAGGACATTTACTTGGCGATGCCCAGGGTCCGAATCAGATGAGTGGCTCTTAAAGCTAATTTCTATGTTTTACAGTCTAGGAAGCTGTAATTTCGTATGTAGTCTCTTTAGCACATTTACGTGACGATGCCCAGGGTCCGGATCAGCTGAGTGGCTCTTAGAGCTTGCATACGAGTCTGCAACACATACTTGTCTTCAACTAAAGACATAAAATGTCCCAATGTGTTGCAGACTCGTATGCAAGCGTTTCGTTTCAGGACTAAAATTTCTTTTGATTTCTTTAAAAGCTTTT
Organism: Adelphocoris suturalis; assembly: GCA_030762985.1. Taxonomy (NCBI): domain Eukaryota; kingdom Metazoa; phylum Arthropoda; class Insecta; order Hemiptera; family Miridae; genus Adelphocoris; species Adelphocoris suturalis. The sequence continues at coordinate 13,184,420 of CM061044.1, forward strand.
CGACATTTTATGTCTTTACTTTGGCACATAAGCGAAAAAAGTGTTAACAAAAAGCGTTACGGTTGGTTTTCTGATGATTTCCGCTTACAACCGAGTTAACACTTTTTTCGTATATGTGCCAAAGTAAAGACATAAAATGTCAATAAACTGCGTACCTATAAAAATAAACCTGAGAATCTTCTTGACTTTGAACAACGTAGGTACTCGTTAACGAATTGATTCTTATTTCGTGAAGGAGGTAACAATTATTTATAAATAAATTCCAGCCATTATAGCCATTTTATCGTCATACACTGCGAGTTCCAAATGGCTTACTTTGCAGATCTATAATATCATCGGGTACCTACTGGCGTAGACATTGTGAGTATGAGCTGCTTTCTTCAAACATTTCTGCATTCCCGATCACTATCTCACACTCGAGATCAAAGAAAAAAAAAAGAAAAACGTTTTGGAAAATAAGGACACAAAACCCGGTTGCTGAACTACCAGGGAAATAAGGTGAGATGATAATGTAATAAGAATAACAGGTTCCTACACGCATTTTAAAGAAAACACCCGAGATGCGCCGATCATTGCAAATCCAGACGGCACAAATATTGATAAGCATTTCCTATATGAACTTACTACCTGATATGCATTCTCTATATATTCCCATAAATAATATTTCCTTCAATTTTAGTAACTTTTGTTTATAGGTATTATAACTATGTGATGCTTTAAATAAAGTTTTGTGCAACGATGATTTCAACCAGTAGGTACCTTTATTCGTTCTTATACGATACTAGTAAACGTATCACATATAGTCAAAAGATTGAATAATTACTGACTACATAATAATTGCTATCCATCAAATGAAAAATACTGAAGACGCACAACTTTAATGGACAGCTAAATAGAACTAGACGAACATGAGGTGAAAATTTGTGCTCCTGTTCTTCCAATTTCAATTCTTTCATTTATAATTTACGTTGGTGCCTAATTAAACAATTTACAGCTCGAAATACCTAATACTTTCTTATAGTTTTTCATTTTAGTTTCTCAAAGTTCTAATCAGTGTATATGGGTATAAAAACTTTTATTAAGTACAATAATTAGTGTGCTAGGTGGACAGGGAAAGTTCGAATCAGTAAATATCTGGTAGGCAACTGGGAATTTAGCAACAAAAATCTCAATATTACCTACGACTTGAACTAGTAACTTGAGATTATCTAGAATGAAGAATCAACTGAAAGAGAGAATGCACAAGTAATGGCTCACAGAACAGATAGAGAGTTCCTTCACACGAAAAAAGGGACGAGACCACGAATAATGATTTGGACTTTTAGATAGCTTTCCAGCGAAGATTACCAAATAAACGATTAGGTAGGTCCTCCAGAAGTCACAGCTGTTGTCGGATAGTAACCTACGATAGGACCTGAAAAAAACCGGGCATTTGCCGTCCTTTCTGAGAAAACCGGTCATTTGGCGTTCAGAGCGACTACAAACTTTCGTCCAGACAGCTTGGTGACAAACCGGACACCTAGCAACTCTGTTAACAGTCGATAATTGCCTCTTCATATAATGACGACCCTGCTACCCTAACAAGGATTCAAAGTTTGTTTTCTATATGAGAGTCTTAAAATAATTGACATCGTGTTTTGCAATTGAATTAGAAAAAGAATTATCATGGCCCATGAGAAACCCCCCTCCCCTCCTCGCTCTCTTTCTCCACTTCCGCCTTCCTATGCCACTGTTCAGACTGTTTCAGATACGCAAGCTTCATGTGCTTCCCGCAGAGAGCATGGGGCAGCACCTGCTCTGTATTCTCCGTCTGGCCAGCAGCATCCAATCCCGTGATTTGTTTAAAACATCGGAACTATCACAGAACTTTTTCTTTCGTTTGGTTAAAATATTAAAATAAAAAGTGTGGTCTTCAGATTCTGTAGTCATTGCCGCATCTAGCGATGACTGTACGCCTCGCCACTGAATATTACCCATACCTATCCAATGCAATCTCAATTCAACTTTACCTATACCTACCTACTGCAATCTTGGCAACCATAAGTTATATGCTCTATGTTTCTCGAATAAATTTTCGAGTCACTCAGCTGATGAGGAAAGAGCCCATAATTTCAATCGTCTCTCGATGTCCCAGAGAGTATCTATATTAAATTTGAACTTCCTTGGGTGAACAGGAGAGAATTTAGCTCACTCAGTTGATCAAGAAAGAGCCCATCATTTCAATTGCCTCTTCCTACTTATTAGTGTGCTCCCTGCACTATCCAAACCACTTGAGTACATATTGAATAAGCAGATCACCTCTCATATGACTATGAACAAGTTGATGTCTTCTGTGCAGTCAGGTTTCAGAACTGGACATAGTTGTACAACATTATTAGCTAGCCTAATCGATTCGATCCATCGTGGGTTTGACGAGGGTCTTCCTACAAGTCTTGCATTGCTAGATTTTAGCAATGCCTTTGGGTCGGTTAATCACGAACTTATCTTGTTAAAATTGAAATTTCTCTTTGGTTTTGATATCCCCTCAATTAATCTCTTGAAATCATACTTGTCAAACAGGTCCCCATTCGTTTCGCTTAGTTCCGACGTTTCCACCATACTTGCTCAGGCTTCGGGTGTCCCCCAAGGAGCAATCCTGGGACCAATACTCTTTGCTGCATATATTAATGACATTCCTAGTTGCTTCCATGAATCTAAGTGTCATATTTTTGCTGATGATGTTCAGTTTTTTATTCAACCTCCCCTTAACGATCTTCAAGAGGTGGTGGCACTTTTAAACTCAGATATGGATCGTGTTGAGGTGTGGGCAAAAAATAACGCTTTAGTAATTAATCCTAAGAAATCACAATTCATAATATTTTCTAAGAAACCTATTCCATTAACTTTTAACATAGGTAGGTACCTTCTTTAATAGTTAAAAATCACTTAGTTACTCCTAGTTCTACGGTAAGAAATTTGGGTTTGTTTCTTGATCCCCAATTGACATGGACTTCACATGTTTCCCTTATTGTTAGAAAGGTTTATGGATCCTTATATGCACTGAAAAAAATTAAGAAATTTCACACCCTCTAATCTAAAACTAATGCTGTCTAAAACATTACTAATACCTCACTTTGATTACTGCTGCGAGATTTTCTCCACCAACCTCAATTCTGAGCAGCTTCATCGCCTTCAAGTGTGTTGGAATTCCTTAGCTCGGTATGTATCCTGTATCAGAAGATACGTTCATATCACTCCATATTCACGATCTTTAGTGGGATGCTCCGTGACCGACCATTTTACCATGCGTGTATGTTTTTTTCATTTTTAGATTGATACATGGTGTGAACCCTTGCCCGGAGTACCTTGAGAGCATGTTTGCTTTCGGGCGCTCCGCCAGGCTCCATGCCTTAAATGTGGCGCCTCACCGTACTCTTTGGATGGGTCATTCCTTGAGGGTAGCTGGTGCGAGGGCGTGGAATTCATTGCCTCTTGGTTGTCGTTCGGTTTCTGAACTGTCCGTCTTCCGTAGCCTTATTGAGCAGCACTTTGGTGTTGCATCAAACCTCCTTCATGATTCCTAACTCATCGACCCCACCAATTCCACCATTTCGTTTCATTCATTTCTTCCTTTCAATTTTATATTTTTACATTTTTTTCTTTTGGTCCTTAATTAGTATATCTTTCCATTTATAAAATTATGTGAATTTTACATTGTGTTATTATACTAGGCCAGACAATCTTTATTGTTATTATTCTTATTTTTACATGCCTAAGGGCCCATGAGGCCTATTTGTAAAATGATTGCCAATAAAGGTCTTATCTTACTTTGAACAACAGAGAATTTAGCTCAAACAGCTGATCAGGAAAGACCTCATCATTTCAATCGTCTCTTAATGTCCCAAAGAGTCTCCCTATCGAATTTCAACCCCAGCAAAAATACTATATAAAATATATTATATAAAAGAAAGTCGTGTTAGTCACGCAGTTTATTACTCAAAAACGGTTGAATCGATTTTCGTGAGAGTGGGCGCAAATTGGCGTGCGAGTTCCGGAATAGGTTATAGTATAGAAAATATATAATTAATATATTTTTATTGTCGTAATAAGTTACAGAGCCTGAAGAAGGAACATAATACCATTCCCCGGAAGCGCTCGCAAGCAGGAAACGGAACCTGCGTTTTTTCTTCCTACTTCCATTCAATTAATAACTAATTATTTATATACTATTGATCTATGATTTCCTCAAAAGGGCTACATACTACAGAATAAATATGGTAAATCTGAGAGAAATGTCACAAATCTGAGTGTAAATGTAACGTTTTTCTTAGTGGCCGCTACAGTTAATTACTATTAGGTTCATATTTATCTTTAAAAGGAAAGTCGTGGGAGGGGAGGGGTGCAACCACCCCTTCAAATTCCCCCTCCTCGATCTGCATCATTCACTGCCGCCCTTAGCTCTGTCCCATTCATCTCGCGCCCTCTCAGCCCATCTGACGCTGGGCGCTCTGCTAATTCATCTCTCGACGTTGAGCATGTTTTTCTTTACCATTTTAGTATTTGTTTTGATGTCGCAGAATTTCGTGGCAACAATATCTATGAGTAAGTACTTAGAGTTTTGGAATTAGTTTGGAATCCGGGCTTGCCCACCTTCTGGTAGAACATAGGTAAATTGATAGCATAAGGAGGTTTGACGGTTAGCCTGCATATAGTTGTATGAATGTTGAAAGGAATTGCTGGAATTACGCAGCATGGAATTATATTCTCAGATGGAAAGACTCGGGATTGAAGTTATTCTAGTCAGAGCTATATTTTTTGTTCAAGTCAGTTAAGAGTGGTCGGTCGAAATTTTGTGTTCATATTCCAGAAATGTATTAGAATGAATACTATTCTGTTGAGTTCACCCTTCAAAATCTCAAACCATGAATTTGAAAATGCAAACCTTTTTTTTTTTTTTTAAACATTATCCAGATTTATATTTATATTTTGATCTATATTTGATCTTATTTAGCTATATACAGCCTTTTAGCACTGTTCAAATAATTGTTCGTCCAACAAAAAAGTTGTGGAAAAACAGGCGTATGGTCTGTAACTTTATAAATCGAGCCAATCGGCAAAAACTGCTTTCATTTTCTAATTTAGCTACCTCGAAAATCCCCCCGTCCACTGTTACTGTTACTTTGTTACTCGTCATCACTGTTTTTGACATTTCATGTCTTTGCTATGGCACACAACCAAATTTTCGTTATGTCACGTTACGTTACGTAACGAAATATACTCAATGATTTCTGATGATTTCCGCTTACAACCGAGTCGTTGCTAGGGAAATGGTACTTCGTCGTTTTTCATCCCACAAAATTCGTTGACCATTCGTTCGAAAGCTCTCGATTTATCCAACCATATTATGTTAACTACTGCGAAGTGCGTGGCCAACAAGCTGAGTTATGAGCATGGTTATATATGAATAATTGTTTACACACAGGTGATCATTCTCAATTATTGATATTGTGAACATGATTGCAACCGCTTGTTAATTTCTGATGATTTCATTGAGCTGGTGTTTCGATGATTTGATTCATAGCAGGTGATCCGAATATTGCGAGAACGGTTTGATTTGTGAAGAGGTGGTTAAATCATTTAATAGGTACCTAATCATTTTAATAGACGAGTCTGCAACTAAAGACATGAAATGTCCCAATGTGTTGCACACTAGTATGCAAGCGTTACTGATGATTATCGTTTGCTTGTTTTTGTTTCCCTGTAACTCTTGTAAGTATATTACAAAATGTAGTGGTAATTTATGAAAACTTATTTAATTTTATTATTTCGTGCAATTTGAAGTTGTAGTTTAAATGATAAAATTTTCTAAGTTGTAGTTTAATGCCATGTGCTACACCTCATGCTCATGGCTGTATTTGTTCAAAATTCCTATAAAAAAAAAAAAAAAAAAAAAAAAAAAAAAAATTGAAGTGTCATGAAAAGTTTTTCCGTGGATCTGATTTTCAACTGGAAAAAGTTTGATTATGTCGGTTTTAAAGGAAGCACGATTTGAAAAGTCGAAAGTTTCTCAATAACTAAATGTGAAGTGAAGAAAATTTCTGATTTACATGTTAATATTACTTCGTTTTATTCTCCGGTTTAGGACTATTGACATTGGATTGCGCTCTGTTTAACGAGGAAACTTTTATAGTGGCGTAATAAAAACTTCAGTTAAGTTATAAAATTACTTGAAGAAGGTACTTAACGCGGTAGGATGGAAGTTCATCAGTGTTGTTGTATCTATGTGACTCTCTATGTTACATCTAGAGTGAAACCAAAGTATGAGAACGAACCACACACTTATACGATCGGGTTTCTCATCGTCAAAACCCTCGTTGATCGACCTAAATGTGTTCACCACAAAGTGTCTACAGACATTATGTGGCAAACTCAAGGAATCGGTTTTAGAGCTCTTTCTGATCGAAAGTTTCGATTTCGTTTTAAACGCTTTATTTTCAAGTTATTCAACTTTTAAGGTTTTTTTTTCGTGTTTTGTAGGTACCTTGAAACGGCCCCTAGAATCACAGTAAACTCAAAACTAAGAACACCTTTGGAAAGACTGTTAAATTTCCTATAACCCTGATACAAAGTGAAGTTGTTTTAGTTCGTTTTACTTGGTTAACAAAAAGCCTGAAGTACGAAATTAGAAAAAATATTTATAACCGACGTTTTCCCTCCCGTTTTTTTGCTACCGGTTTGGGGATTTTTCGTCGTACACCCTTCAGAAAAAACTTCCTTAAACTGTCAGCTTTTGAACGGTATAGTAAATTTTACTTTTACGTTTTTTTCTACGAAATCGAGAGTTTTAGTGAAAAATGTCCCTCTGTGAAAAAGCGAGTTTGAGCCCGGAATCTACGTATTTTTTCACTATGAATCGAATGGTAACACTTGCAAATCCCCCCAACACCGTTATGACCGACTTTTACACTTTAACTAACGAACTGTTAGTTTATTTTTTAAGCTAAAGTGCATGTGTTTTTAATGGTTTTAGTTGAAGTGTAAAACTCGGTTATAACGGAGTTGGGGGGATTCGCAAGGTTACCATTCGATTCAGCGTGAAAAAATACGTGGAAACTGGCCCCAAACTCGCATTTTCATAGAGGGTTATGTTTAACTAAAACCTTCGATTTTGTAGGAAAACCCATGTTTTTCAACATACGAACATACTTTTCTTTCCCAATTAGCAAAGTTTAGTAGGCCTCTTCCAGTGTAAAATTGTAATAAGGCTGGCGGTTGGGGATGACTTCCCACTTTCGTCACACCCAACATTGATTATCAATCCGAAACATGTATGATACTGTAGACCTTTTAATGCCAGTTTTGGCCGCAACAAATAAAAACGATTTGATTTGATTTGAAGCTTGTACAACTAGTTTCGCAGGTTAGGCCTCATCAGGTACCTATATTAGGAAGAGAGTTATTATGTACCAGTAGGAACATTAACTGGGTCAAAACGAAAGTTAGTCAAAAACGTTGTCTATTTAAGAGTTACAATGTTAAATCGATTTCGACGGTTAGGCCATCATCAGTAACAAACAATAACAATAGGTTATTGTTTGTTACTGATTCGAAATCGATTTAAAATTGTAACTCTTTATTTTTCGTGGAAATAGACAACGTTTTTCACTAACTTTCGTTTTGAAATGGGTTTCTACAACTTCGTCGCAAGTGATTTAGTTCATTAACTGGGTGACTGGTTATATTTCCCCACCACCTAACCCCCTGCCGGTGTTTTTTCCCTGTCAACATCATGTACCATGGAATAGAAAGTTTTGCTTGGGGTCATCCCAGACTCATTAAAGTGATCACAGAGCTACCACTACCGATAGGGACGCGGTGGTTTGACAAGATGAACCAGGAGTTGACAGAGTTCCAGCAAGAAGCAGCTGACTTGACATGGAAAGGGATGATCGGCGTTGACACAGGACCCACTCATCCACTAGCCATACGAAAAAACAGGTGAAGACAACACATTTTTGAATGTAGAATTGAGATTCGTTGCAATAACATAGGTAGTAGTAAACATAAATTTAAAAAAAAGTACTCAGTCATGCAGCATGACTAATAGAGCGAATTTACAAAGAAAAGCTGTGCATAACTTTAAATTAGGCACTTAAATTCTGATCATTGAGGCCAACCATGTCCTGAATGAAACTTAGGGGACAGCTGTTTGACGAGATCACAAAGAAAGTTTTAGAACACGCAGACGGACTCATACATTTGGTCAGCTATGGGCATTTTTTCACCTAAAAATATATTTTTCTCACTTATTATGAATCTTAGAGACCTGGGGGTGGCTGCAATAGACTCAGCGCTGAGGAATACTTCGAATGTGGCATCTCACATGCCCTTTTGTCAAAAAACCGATTTTTTATAATTTTTTGGGCCACTAAATTTTAAATTTGAGCCTGGCATTCTGGGGCGATCCGGCTGGCCAACAAACTTGACCTGTCTTTTGTCAAGATGGATTTTTCTGCGTTGGAACGAATTTTTTACGCCGTATTTTACGGGAGTTATCGTCTGGAAATACACCCTATAAATAAATAAATAATATAATATATATATATATATATATATATATATATATATACGTTAAAATCTAGGATTGAGTTCTTTGATGTATGAAACGGATTTGTAGGGGGTCCCCGACCCTTTCAAACCCACTTTTAAAATTTCGACGCCATCAAAATAGCTCATTTTTTTTCGAAAATTCGCTAAAATATACATTAGTTATAATTATTTATGAATTTCAACGTTTGGAATTGGAGTAACAGAATAATTTTCAGATAGATAATAATTATGCGCTCTACTTCTTTCTGAAGACCCTCCAGAATGTATGGGTGTGTATGGATGAACAGCACACCACTGGTGGTCTCATTCAATTTAAGATTATAAGTATTAGAATCTGTCAAAAAATCACCAATTTATTCCCAAGGTTTTTAGAGACATCAATTTTTTTAACATATTAACCCTTAAATAATAATTCTTGAGGTTGGGCAGATAGGTATATAATTTTTGAACCAATTATTTATATTTGGGTAGAGTCGTTTTAGAGAATTGCTACGAACGGCGGACAGACGGATTTTTTATTTTTTCGATTTTTGAAATCTACGTACCTATCTTGAATCGTAAATAAAAAATGTTGGTTTAGGTTGTTTGCATGGCTTATTGAAAATAATAAACTAAAAAAAGTTAGTCCCCTCAAAATAACAAACTAAAACAGTAAACCGTTCTGTAATAATTTGAATCTTGTTTGTATTTCGTATGAAGTAAGGACCATAATGAAACGAAAACTATCAAGGGTTAGTTTTAATTCAGGGTCCTCCAAAAGAGATTTTGTTTAGAGAAACTTCGCCAACAAATTAAAAACACACAAACATGTAAAATACGAAAAAACGTGAAACTCTAGGATTCATCTCAGAATGTCTCAAACGGATTTCAATGTAGAGGATTTTGATTTAAACAATTTTGGAGCCATTGCAATAGCTTAAATAGCTTAATTTTATCCTAAAATTCGCTAAAAAATGAAACCTTCGAAACGGAAAACGCTAAAACTGAAATCTAAGACCAACGAAATAGTTCCAGTCATGCAGCATGATCGTATGAGCGAATTTTCGTAAATTATCATATTGTATAATGTTAAATTGTTTTGAAATTTGAGCTTTTTGAGTGCAAAGAAATTGTTAATTATTAATTTAATGGCCAAAAAGTATTCTAAATAACAATCTACCATTCAAAAATGTTTCATGCAAATATTACCGATTTTTACAACTAGCGAACGGCATTATTTAGATTTTTGACTGATTTTTCAACTTTGAAATTTTTGAAAACTTGATACATATTGTTATAGGAAATTTGACGCTGATTTCGAATATACCATATGTTAGTATGCTGAAAAAATTATTTCGCACAACAAATCGCAAAAAACAGGCTATTTTGACATTTTTGACTACATTTTTGAAAATTTCAACCCGAAGATCTAATCTGATCATGCTGGCGGACGAACTTGAACTTTCGTTTTGTGTCCTTAACATTTTAAAACTTGTTTGAAGTTTGTAGCACAATTCTACGGACAGTTATCGTCTGGAATGACACATACATACATATAGGTATACATAGATACATACGAGTACATACATACATAAAAAATGCGTTAAACTTCAGAATATGATTCAGAATAGCCTTAAACGGATTTTTGCATAAAATTTGTTCAAAAATTCACATTCTACAAATTTTGAGGTGAGAGCAATAGCTTAATTTTCTTCAAAAATTCGCTAAAAGGATATTCAGTGACGAACTGATTGATTAAATGTAATTGTGTTAAATAATTTATTAGTGAGGGAGCTCCATTATCTACAAACGGAATTTTTCGTTATTTTAACTTATTTCAGGTCTTATGTAGTAGGTATGTATATTAGGTATATACATATATCGGGGTTCGCGTTTTAAATTCTTTATTGTTAACGAAAGGTTTTAATTACTTCAGTAACGTTCATGTGCAAACAGGTGGAGGGAGAGAAAATGTGAGGAAGCCACCAGTTTCCCTCCGGAAACCCTAAACGATCGCTATCAGAGGATGATCTACATATTGTGCAGAGGTCCGAGGTATTCGGCAAGCAGTATAGTGTGAGTATTGCTTTAAACTCTACTGTTCGTCATATTTGGATGATGCTGAGTAATGTGATTAATTATTGGATTTCACGTGCAATAATCTAATCTCTAGATTCGGGGAGTTTCAATTCCATCTAGTCACAGATCGATTCGTAATCCTGCATCAAGTGGATTCCAGCCCACGTGCTTGCACGTGATGTGAATATATCTATCAAGTAGGTACTCGGGTATTAGCTCAACAGTAGAACTAGCGTAGCGAACATACCCTTTGGAATTTTAAACGTAATATTTTATGCTGATTTTGACACTCATTTTAATGATGAGAAAGTAATCATAGTATTACATTGAAGTCGAGGTAGTGGATCTGATCTCATCAAATCCCGGCAGTTAGGCAATATATCAAATGTGAAGACAATTTGTTTGGGTGATCGCATAGGTCGTAAGGGACACGTAACTAGAATTAATTCTTGCTCTATTAGATTAAGTTTTGCTTCCTCATCACCGAAGGCAGGAAGCTTTGTTTAGTGCAAGAAGCCAACAAATTTTCTGTCCTCCAATATCGAAATTCCTAGACCCCTTTTTGCTGTCACCTTGAGCCTTGGTTTAACATCGGAGAAACGAGGAACAAGCTCCATTTCGAATTTCAGCTTCTGCTACTTTAGGTTGTGAATAGCAAAGAACTTAGCTCCGTTGATGTATGGATCTCACTCAGTCCGAGATCTGGGACTTTCAAGACACGTTTCACCAAATTTGATTTGCTCCCATGGTGACGATCATTTTTCCTTTCAAAATTAAGGATTTTTCTTTTTCTTAGAGAGAGCGAACGGATAAACGTGCAGCGATCCGGGTGGTGTCATCAGATCCTTCGGGATAATATCTATAAATGACAGCCAACAAAGTTATTGTTATTTCAACAGATTTCGAGATCTCGATTTTTTAATGTTTAAGCCCTATAATCTATCTCTTTAGGGTTGATCGAAATCAATGCCGAGGTTCTAGGACCAACTGAACCCCACATTTGATTTTGGACCCAAGTTCCGTAAACTATGGTCCAGTAGTTTCGGAGAAAACCTTTGGACCAAGGATTTTTGAAATTTCAATTTTTGGATTCTACGCATCCTGGTTCTACGTAAGCTAACAAATGTTAAGGGGAGGGGAAAAGGATTAAATAATAAATATATATATATATATATATATATATATATATATATATATATAGGTTGATTACAAAGGTATATTATTGAAAATAATAATCCAAAATGGGACGTCTCTTACTATTAAAGGACCTCCTGAAAATGGTGCGTTCTAAGATTTCAAGTTTTCCCAGCTAATTCATGAGCAATTATACCGTAGTTCAGATTTATTTATCAATTATTGAAAATACCATCACTTACCAATTCATATTGATTCAAATTGTATAACCATAGCTGAGCTCGTGGGTACCGAGAAGATGGTGCATTTTTTACTCTACTCATAATTGCATAACCCTGGGATGGGAAATGGGTGGAAGTGAGTTGCAACATCAGCGTCCCTATTGAGCTCATGTGGTTTCGTGTTCTGAATAATTCAATTTCGCCAGAACGAGGAAAAAATAATGACATTCCGAGCTACTCCTCCCTTCAAAATTAGAATATAATATCTTATATGGCATTTTACGTCAAGGAGGATATCAAATTACGAAATTATTAGGATGTCATAACCGCAAAAACTTTTCCTGGCACTTCTATAACAGTAATGAATTAGGTTTATAATTTTCAATAATGAATATTTGTTATTGAAGAAAAACCTAATGTTGATCTCCTCAAATTTTCTGAATTTACGTTTCAAGATGCGTAGAATTCGAATCGAAAAAACGGGAAAAAATCCTTGTCTGTCTGCCTTCCGATGTAGCATCGTTCGGAGCTTTTTTCCTATATTAATGGACCAAAAATCCTCATATTTATTCATACTCATTCTCATATTTATGACACTTGGCCCAAAAATCACTTATGAACCCTAGTTGGTCCTGAATTTTTTATGTGGCTTTCGATCAATGTTAAAGGGTAAAATTTAACCGTTGAAATATTAGCAATTCAAAATTTTGAATGATTCAGAAATAAGACTATACGGATCGCCGTACCTCCACAACGGCAATTGCAGGGAAATATAGAGTCAACTTGAGGGTGAACACGAACTCGTGTGAGCATAATCCAGCTGACATAATTAAAAGACATTCTTTTTTCAAGAAATCAAATGTACTCGTATATAGATACTACACTATAGACACTAGTGAAGGATAGGTAGGTGTTTTATATTATTGGATTGATTTCCTTTTGGTAGTTGTTTACGTCTTAGTTATGCTTAGATGTAGATGTTGGTAGGTACCATAGCCTTCGTTTAATAATCATAGATCAGTATCTGTAAAGAAGGGTTATTTAATACGGAAATGATTAACCTTGCTGTAATAATGTGCAGCTTTTTTTTAAAATACATAAGTAGTTATTTGAAGAATTGAATCATTTCGTCAATATGGTATATTGTTGAATAGGCTCAGCATATGCATTGTTGACTCTGTCAAAGCTACAATTTGTTACTGACAAATAACTCTTACATTAGCATAGCTACATTGTCAATCATAGCTGAGAAAAAGCCGATCAATAAATGTGAGGAAGCGAACTTTCGTTTCCGATACAACATTGTATATTTACGTTGCATCCGCCTCCGCTGCACGGCCAAGTATGTAAGTGTACATGGAAGTGAAAATATACGTTCATCCTTCTAAACCGAATTTCCCACTTGCAAAGAATTTCGTCACTTCTTTCTGATCTGCATTGACTTGCGTTGATGTGGTCTGTCGTCTAAGGGAAATTTACGGATTTAGCTTGATGAACTGAATGAAATCCGAGGCTAAAGCACGTTCTATGTTTATTCGATTTAGCCGTTGGGCTTCAAAAAGACAACATCCAGGAGTTCCAGGGGGCGGAAAAACTCAAAAATAAGAGAAAATACTTATCTCCTTGTCTTCTTATTCCTGTAGCCACCTATACTCGTCAATTTCATGTATCAACAAACAATTATAATTGGTATAACTATTGTATTAATATCTCCAGTCAGAATTTAAAGCTGAGAGGGCACCTCGGATGGCTGTATGACAAGACGAGAGTCTGCCTCCCAAGTTTCGGGTGCCTCAGATCCGAACCAGAGCTGGATCTTCTGATGAGGCAGGAGAGAGACCCTGAAAGGAGGCTTGCAGCCTGGACCGGGCTGAGAGACGCCATCGGCCCACGATCTCGAGTTTTCTTCCGAGCTTTGATCATCCAGGAAAATGAAGCTGCTAGAGCAGCAGGTGAGATAGCCTGTGTTATGTGAATATATTGATGGATATGAAATGAATGTTTGAGATGTGTTTCATAGAGGTTTAAAACTCGTTCTAATAGAACCACTAGCCGCTCCGGCTCATTTCGCTCGCCTCCACGTCCAGCCGGGGGGCAAGCCCCCCGCACTCCCCATTAAGTTGCTCGCTTTTCTCGCAAGGTGTGGCTGTGTACATGCGAAGTATTACAATTTAAACAAGTAGGGGATGGGTCATTCTCATTTCATTTGCCGCTTTGGGTCGTTTGAGAACCTCAAAGACGTAAAATATGAAAGTGCTCGAAAATGAGGTTAGATCGGCAAATACTACTCATTTTACATTGCAGATTTGTGTTCTATAGATGAACAGTGAGTTTTTCATTGATGTTGTATTTTATATATTTTTTACCCATCCTTGGTCACACTCCTGAGAGGTAACACTCATGAGAATTTCCAGTAAAAATGGCGTCACACTGGATGATGAAGTGGCAAAACTCGGGGATGGCTACTGTTTGAAATCTGTCACCAAGCAGTATGGTTCTTAATATCGGATTATTTTGTTTAAGCACTAAAAACACTCGTAATTAGGGTAACACTCATGATAGAAAATAAAAATACTCCCCATGTTTTTAGGCTTCTTTCGCTGTAAAAACTGCTGCAACTCCAAGCACTCCACTGCAGCCTCACACATATAACCTTCACATCTGACTGTTTCCCGCCATTTTCATTCGGCCTTCTTGATTGCAAAAATGATATCACTCCTGAGGTCCCATTGAGACGAGATATGAGGGACTGACTGAAAAACTAGTTTTTCCCGGGTTGGGAAAAATCTTAAAAATGTAAAACCTTACTCCAAATAATGAGGAATCAACCTACTGCAGCTAGTAACCTTGGCCAGTTCTAGATTGTCATTGTTTCCTAACTACCTAACTTCTACTTACATGTTAGGTAGGAGGGGACGGTAACACTCATGAGTTTCCAGGATTTCAAGGTTTTTCATTGACACTGTGTATTGGTTAAAGGGGATTTTGGGCAGTCAAATTATTTCTTCATTGATCTCCCAACTTATAGGTACTACCCTTTTCTCCCCCAAAATCGCTAGTGTTGGTCAAGAATTGTGAGAATTCGTCGTCGGGGTGGCTGGATGTATTCACACCATGTTCTTTTACCCCCCATTCAAGTTTATTACAATTGAAACATGTAGGGGATTTGCTCGCTTCGCTCGCAAACGGTAGATCCCTAAGGGTAGGTTTAACGTCTGTAAGGGATGTTGCTCGCTTCGTTTGCTTGAGGAAGTTATACTGCCCACCCAACTTGGCAGACGAGGCACATCATGTGGACCCAGGAAAAGTATAGTTTTAAGAACACTTCAGTACTAACAGTACAGTCAGATGTTGAATATGTACGTATTTGTTTTCTAGTTCTATTCTTCTAAAGGTAGGCCATTATTTTACTTGCGTAGAGGGCAAATGGGGGAAAACCCCCCTGAGTCATCGAACCCCTTCACGTCTTCCTTGGGCCTTCTCGCGTCCACGGCACAATTAACTTCTCATTTTAATCGCTTCGCCTCCCTTCCCTTGGCATTTTGACCAACTTGCCGTCACTTTTTTCGATATCCGACTTCTGATTCAGATTCAGTGGAAACAAACCTGAACAGGAGACTTTCGGTGGTGCATGAAGTTAAAAAGAGGGGGCGCATTATTTTTGAATTACGTACCGTGGAGCTCAGAACCACGACAAAGATTTGCCTTTTTAACTCCAATCAAAAGGAGGAGACTCTGCATTTTCTTGTAGAATGTAAAGAGTTGTCGGAGGAGCGAGATGGGTGGGCAGTGGTAATTTCACTAGGTCCCAATAAATTCAGATGTTGAAATCACCAGATCCAACCCGAATAGGGTTTTTTTTTTTGCAGAAATGTTTGGCCATATCGTAGATTCCTATTAGGGGAATTTCATTTTTAATCTATGTACCTATACTTGTCTATTACCTTGTACTTGTACTTGCACGAATTCTCAATTCATTGCTGTATGTTCCTAGCTATTTATATTATTATTGTATTATCTGTTACTGTTGTAGGTATGTATCTTATTAGTTGTTGCCCAATCCAATGGTTTTCCGCATAATGAAGCTTTATATGTATTACAATATTTATTTAATATCTTGTTGCGTAGGTACTAGTTGAATATATATGTATAGCCACATAATAGTTGTGTAATGTAGTATTCGAAGTAATAAATCGTTCTTCTTCTTCAGTTAAGTTTAATTTTGATGCACACCAGAGTTAATTTATAACAACCAGAGTCAAGAATGATAGAGTTGTTGCATCACGTCCCCGAAATAGAGATGGTACCATATAATAAGTACTTTATAAATGGAGCGTTGCATTGCTTGGGAAACTAAGCACTTTTGAACTTCGACAAGTAGGTACCTATTCAGTGATTCACATTGCGATTCGGAAACTTGGCGTGTAAAAGGTCAATATTTTAAGAAATACAGTATAATTTATTGAGATATTCCAATTAAAATTAGTTGTATGTACTATTATTTTGTGATGAGTATCATTCTAATCATTGGCCCGTGTTAGTAATCTCGGACCATCAGACAAATTAACGCTACACCGAGGAGAAATTAAACTAAATTTGAATATGAAACTTATTGCATACTAGAATTCTATTTCCGCATTTATGGATATCCATTCGGGTTATTAATGTAGTCTTTTATACACTTTTACTTGCATACAAGCAGTTCTACACTTTGGTCAACGATTGGTTTAACCATTTCAGGCTACAGTGATATTGGTCAGTGCTGGAGGGAGGAACTTGAAACTCCAAATCTGACCCAAGTGGTGGAGGATCTTTTCAAGCAAGTTGCCCCATTGTACAAGCTGATTCACGCCTATGTTCGCTACCGCCTTGGTCAGTACTATGGTGAGCGCCTTGTACCATTATACGAACCGATTCCCGCTCATCTTGTTGGTACGTAACTCATTTGTAAATACCTCATTTTTTATCAATACAGTGTGTCTCCAACAAATTTGGGGATGGAACAATAAAACTGAACAATACAATTTCGGTCCATTTTTCTCAGTTTTAGAAAGCCTATAAGTAGTAGAACGTCCCTATGATTTTTCTTTTCCCCTAGGTACCTAACTTAACTGTGATTTTTTCAATTTTGGAAAAAGTGAACGATCAAATTTTACGGGGGATAATAATTGTCTTTTCTTGGTTGATTGCAATGATTCATTATTGGAATTAATAACCCAAAATGCGCGGACAAGCTTTTGAATTGTTTCTTTCGAAGATTCATATAATTTCTTTGAAATATAAGCGGAAAAATTTAAGATAAGGTAATTTTTTGGAAGACAAAAAAGGTTTAGTAAGTACTTACTTCAGTATAATAAACTGAATAACTGATAGGTAGCACTAATGAAATCGTGGGATTTACGGACCTCCCTAATCTATCCAGATGGCTCAAAAAAGGATGAATAAATACAAATTAAAAAAAGGGAAAATCTGTGTATTTTTACCGGCCACTAGTGCCATCCTACGTTCTTATCGGAATAACCCCCCGGTTGTTTTATTAGACAGGATCGTCTTTCCGCTTTATCCTCCAACCAATCACTCTCTTCTGTACGGGATCTCCGGCGGCGGTTAGGGAAATTGGATTATCCCTAATGAAAACAAACTTCAATGTTGGTCGCTTTTTTGCTTGTATTGCTCTTTCGGTCGAGATCGTGACAGTCACTTTTCAAACGCGATGTGTAAGTAGAACTGTTTGAATACCAATACCCTTCAGCAAACTCCCCATACAATATCCGAATAGAGTAAATAACGTGATAAAACGACTTTTTCGAGATAAAACGGTTCTGTTTTCACTGAATATTGATTACTTATAAACGCAAGACGTATTTAATGTCCAATTTTGCTTTTTTTTCCACCCAGCCAGTTTCAAAGAAAGTTTCTTAAAAAGTCGTAATATGAAGAGTATCCGACGAACATTAATGGCCCGTTCCACCACAGAGGATCATCAACTAATCCAAAGTTAATCGAGACTCCTATTTAAGAGAGATAATCCTCGAGTCAGGATTAAATCCCCTTTAGCCTCCTTTTGTGGAACGGGCCCTAGAAGAAAGAGAACGAAATTTCGTCATTTTGCTTAACCCCTGTGCCCAAAAAGTAAGTCAGTTTAGCTATGGAATATGCCCGAATTTCACGCGATTTAGAGCTGAATATGAGCCAGGGGTTTTCTTTTCAAGGGCATTGAACCGAGTTCTTAGATCGAAAATGAAAATGATAATTGATTACTCACAAGAGTTACTCATTGGATTATATAGATATACGTTGAAATATATGTAGTTTATATCAGAAATTATGTAAAAAAAGATCGGAATACATGCAAATCCGGAGCGATGCTTCACACAACTTCCTATATATGCACTCCACTTACGTGGGTGATACTAGCGGTTTTCAGTCTGAAACCGTAAAACTACAAAACTTGTTACTGGCAATTGAAGGGGTTCCTAAGCCTCCTCAACCATATATAAATGGAGGAGGCATATTTTAATATTAATTTTATATGTATTCTGTTCCCATGGAGAATAATTCTAATTATTATCGTGATTTTCGGTAAAATTCTAAAAGAAAAATTTTCAGACATTGTTTAAAAGATAGAGACATATACGTTCTTCAGAAGGAATGCTGAAAGAAAATATTGTAAATCAATTATGCATGATATCAAAGTCACTGGACATTATTACAGTCCTCAACCGTAAAATTCATGATAATTTCATCGCAAATGAGTACATAATAATAGCGCTGTCGACATTTAGATTAATCTTATAAGAATAAGTTATCTTTACGAGTATTTTGGGAACTCCCAAGCTATCTCGTCCCTGAATCGCACATCTCAGTGAATTTCATTAAAGGCGAATGGAAATGTGGAAATAATTTATTAATGGTTCTTATTATTTATAATAATTTCATTTTTGGTGTTTGTTTGCTGTTGAAGCTGCTTTTGTTCCGAGAGTAATTCATTTTAAAAGGGAACGATTTGGAACCCATTCCTCTCAATAGGTGTATAGATCTGTACTGTATTAAGGGTTAACGGTCATACAGACAGAGAGACACACTTACTAAAATAAAAGTCTAGGACGGCATTTTACGTGCTTCTAGGACCTTTCAAAGTATAATGACGGGGATGCGATATAATGATAACATTATCTTCAGCTGTTTCCTGAAGTTGGTATTGCCTGTCTCGAATAGGTCATTGGCTTTTTGGTAGATCAACTCCTTCGAATCAACAAATTCGTGTACGGCATAAAGTAATTTTGTCTAAATGTCTGTTCAGGGACAGCGAAAAATCCATATGATAATAAATCAGGAGCTAGAAGAGGCCATGACATCTGAAAAGTGCCAGTAGCAAAGGTACTCTGAGTTGGTGTTTTTGTGCCGTGGGGTCGTATTGCTTGAAATTACTGAAAAGTAGAGTAATAGGTATTTCTCTATTTCGCCCAAGTAAATGTAAAATACGTAGGTACCTACTGATAATGTGCATGTTCTAATATTATTACAGTCTATTAACGCACTAATAAAATGCATGATTGAAACCCAGGTAACATGTGGTCTAGCGCCTGGGATGGAATGATGGACATAGTCAGTCCCGTGGAGCTCGGTCTCGACGCAGCCGTGCGCCGGTTGTTTCCCACAGCGGACGCCATGTTGAAGAGCGCAGAAGAATATTACGCTTCCTTGGGATTGCCGAAAATGACGAAAACGTTCTGGGACAAATCGTTTTATTCAGTTGGCAACGACAGCCAGCCAAACTCTTGCCATGGAACGGCTGCTAATTTGTATAAACGCGGAGATGTCAGGTAGGTTTTATTTAAATATCGGATGGAACGGAGCGCATGCCCCTTAATTGATTTCCCATGAAAAAAATTTACTAAATTTTGATTTTTAAACTTTTTGGAGCCAATGTAGTTGCTTAATTTTCTTCGAAAATTCGCAAAGGTGTGCGTGTGTAAGGGTGAGACAAATTTTATCGTCGCTGACCTGGCCTCAGTTGTCAATCGATTCATTCTTTGTTCAATCCCAAGTTTAGTCGATGTGCATCCAACCTTCGATATTTTGAATTTCGTAACGGAAGAAAGAAAATGGAGGGGGTAAAGTCGAAAAACCGTGTTTTCCTTAGAAAATTTTTTCAACACTGCTCAGGCTACAAGTCTGAACCTACTTTGGTGATTCTCATTTTGTCCGAACCTAATTTTCGCCTATTTGTGTAACAAACTTTGGGAATTAGGTATTTGAGGATGGGTTGGTGGATGGAGGGGGTAGTTACCGATTCATAAAAGCCCACGCTACAATTTTCGATCGATTATCGCGATTTTTTTTTCTCTTTCATTCTGTTTTGGAGCGTATATGTCAGGAGTTTCAAATTTCATTATGGAAGGGAGTGAATGGAGGGGTTAATACTGATAAATCGAGATGTTTACACTATTCTCATATAATTAATTTTATGTAATAAACCTTGAAAGTTTCGGTGGGAGTAAATGGAGGGTAAATCAATACATTTTCGCTTTTCTCATCAATTTTCTCCAACCTTATTCATTAATCTTTCGGTTTAGATGCGCTAAAAATCGTGGATATAATTTTGATAACGGATTTTTGTGAGGAGGCGTCATGGAGGGGGAAATCATATATACTATTTACGCTATTCTCAACTGAACTTGACGATTTTTTTTGTTTTTTCCGAGTATTTTACTATGTATTTGGCCTCTGCATAGAACCATTCTCAATAAATAAAAATTTGATGACGTGGGGTAAAATCACGATCTATTTGCTATTTTTACCAAAATCATATACAAACTAGACATAGGGACGTCCCTTTAATGCATGCCATACTTTACCAATATGCTTTTGAATTATTAGCTTTGCTGTTAAAACGTGACAAAACCTTCCTTTTAAAAGTAAAAAAAAGCAAAACAAAGTTAAACCTTAAAACTTGTGATTTTGTATATAAATATATAGAATCTTAAGTGTTAATGAAATTCTCGATTGAAAAATCAACACATGACTCAAAATCGTCGGCTCTCGAAGTTTTCACCAGGTACATTTACATCCAAACCTTTGCCCATACTTGTAGTTTCTTTTTAGGGCACAAAGAACCAACAACTGTTCAAAAAGTCCGACAGTAGAGATATCAACCATTGCATCTATGTCTTAGCAATCCCAAAATATTTTAGTAGCGATGAAATCCAGACTATCGGCTCCTTAACTCTTGGTTAAATACAACATTTGATGAACATAATATGTTCTTTCAGCCCAACTGTTCACGTTTTTCTTAGCTAAGGTACGTTTATGCTACAGGCAAGGACCTATGGACCTTTTAATTTTAATTGACCTTATTAATAGGTGTGTGCCTTAATGGTTAAAAATGGCATATATGAATGCGTTCTTTCCTTACTTTTTTCTTTTACTTTAAAATTTTTTGAGTTTTGGTGCCACTGAATTCACTGCGCTCTGAAAAATTTATCAGCAGAACATTGCATGAAACTATACACCTACATTAATATAACCTGCTCGTTTAAATATACATTAGCAATAATGAACGGAAGTAGAAGAAGAATGTTACATAGTTCCACGAAAATAAGAGTTACAATGTTAGATCGATTTCGACGGTTCGGCCATCATCAGTAACAAACGATAACTGAACTCAGTTCTCTCTCGACCTAAAATTGTAACTCTTTATTTTCGTGAAATATGACAACGCTCTTCCGTTTTTTATTGAAATGGATTTCCACAACTTTGTCGCGAGTGATTTAGTCCGTAGACATTGGCATTTAAATAACCGAACTGAATTTTCACATGAATTATTTAATTTAATAATTTTTCCCAGGATGCTCTTATGCACGCAGATCGATTGGGAAGACTTCTACGTAGTTCACCATGAATTGGGACACATTCAATACTTCATGGCGTACGATGGAAAACCAATGATATTTCAAGTTAGTTAATATCTTTTGAGCAAATTTCAACTTTGGAATTCACGTATTTTTAAAAATCTCATGGCTTTTCAGAATTACCTGGTTAATTACTTACTAAATTTCTTCCGTTGTAGGTAGCATGTCTACTTGTTACATTTATCATTTACTCGTTTAATATTCTGTTAAATTGTAATTTTTGCTTCTTAGTTTTTTGGTCTGCGTTACTTATGATTTTCTTAATATTTAATTGCTTGATGATAAATGTTTTGATTATTGCGAACAGGATGGTGCCAACTCCGCTGTCCAAGAAACAATAGGTGATACAGTGATGCTGGCTATATCATCTCCCAAACATCTACAACGGAAAGGAATACTTAAGGACATTTCAACAGGTGTTTTAACTAATACATCCTCTTCCACACTAGCCAAATTATAATGTAAATGTAGACGTATATACTGATAATGGGATTAGAGTGCCTTAGGTGCACTTGAAGTTTACTCTGCAGTTAACTAGGTTAAGAGAGTGGGCAGGAAATATGTTTCAAACAACTAAAAATTATTCTGGAATGATACATTTATTTGTCCTTTTGCAATTTTCCTGTGTAGTTGTAAGAACATTTCCTATTTAGGAAATCGATGCCAGCCTGTTTAGAGCAACTACGTTAAAAAAAAAAAAAGTTTGCCCAAAAAAATATTATGTTTTTGTAAATATGTGTTTTGGTAGACCCCTTTTGTAGGTATTACAATCAACATATTTTTGTTTACATTGAATAATAATTTTTATTTCATAGGGAGGTAGGAGAAACCAGGGATGTTCGACCCAACCCACGGGTTTTCCCGTCAGTGCTAGTTATAAGTGGATCACTAGTCGTAGTTTTATTTCACTTTGCTGATTGTATATAGCAGCATGTAGCTAACCTGTATGGCGGTGGTAGATCTTGGCCTTCCGTTCAAAATCTCCTAATTCTTCTCAACATTTCAGGATTCCGAATCGCCCTCATCTTGACGTTCACTCCATGAAACAGCATTCCAAAGACAAGTTTACAAATACAGTTTTCTTTACCGGTTCAACATTAAATGTTGCATAGTTGACAAAGCTTTTCATTTTCTACCCCACATCCGAGGCTTCTGGTCGAAGACAAAGTTAATGTGAAACAGTAACCACCGTAAAGTTTGAACAGCCATTGTTGACATACTCCCTTGAAGTTTTTGCTGTAGGTCATTATGTGGCTGAGGCAGAAGGGTACTCCCAGAACAGAAGGGTTGATATTGTGGTGATTGATCTAGCTGAGAATCGGGGTTGGGTACTTGACCATACAGTCTGGTGGAGAACCAGTGAAAGGGATCAACACGAGACAATAAGAAATGAAAGGAAAACCACATAAGGGCCTTGCATTCCCTCCCTTGCTACTCAGTGTGGAGTAGAGAATAGGGAAGTTGGGCGGTGGTGGTTTGGTGCCAGCGGGACAGCTTTAAAGTTGTTGGTGGACTTCATCAGGTCAAATTGGCATCTGAAGTCTAGTCTCATCGCAATTTGTCTCCAAGGGGCTCCGAGCAAACAGCGGGGCGAAGGACCAAAGGAACATGTTGACTAAAATGATGGTAATACCTAGCGTCACCTCTTTTCGCTCTACAATTCGTTTTCATCACAATCAATCTCATCAATACTGGTCAAAAATGAGAATTATATTATTAATAAATGAATAATTAAAATACAGAAACGCAAACAAAGAAAAAACTGAGAAAACAAAACAAAAACCAGGTGTGCTAAAGACCACACGGGAGAAGTGTAAACTTCTATGACGATTTCCTGGTAAATATAATAAATATAAACAAATTAGAACAGACTACAGCAAGATTAACTTCTCAACCAAGTGATAACAAAACAAGCGGCATTGTTTACTATATCCATTTATAACATAAATAAAAAAATCTTGTAACGACCAATTTCAAAGTATACAAAATTTTTATTCAAACATTATTAAACTTGTCTTACACATAAACTAGTCACAACATAACTTTTCGTCTTGAGCCTTCGGCTAAAATGCTAAAACATGGAACATGCTTTCTTCCCGCTAATTCGTAAATGTAAATAAATTTAAAACTACGACATAAATGTTTAACTAATCGAAATTAGAACAGAATACCTGAGTGGGTAATTTTCTGTTATGGTGCGCGTCTGCAATTACTATAAGCAAGATTAACTTCTCAACCAAGTGACAACGAAACAAGCGGCATTGTTTACTATATCCATTTATAACATAAATAAAAAATATCTTGTAAAGACCAATTTTTAAGTATACAAAATTATTATTCAAACATTATTAAACTTTTCTTACACATAAACTAGTCACAACATTGTTTCTATATTTTCTGGACCCTCGGTAACTTTCCGTCTTGAGCCTTCGGCTAAAATGCTAAAACATGGAACATGCTTTCTTCCCGCTAATTCGTAAATGTAAATAAATTAAAAACTACGACATAAATGTTTTACTAATCGAAATTAGAACAGACTACCTCGGTAGGTAATTTTCTGTTATGGTGCGCGTCTACAATTACTATAAGCAAGATTAACTTCTCAACCAAGTGACAACAAAACAAGCGGCATTGTTTACTATATCCATTTATAACATAAATAAATATAAAACTACGACATGAATACAAGAACAAGTACGAAAGAAATGCGTGATAAATCGAGAGCTTTCCAACGAGTGGAGAACGATGTTTGGTCTGGTGAAAAATAAAGAAGTTTCGTTTCCCCAGCAACGGCTTGGTGGTACGTGAAAATCAAAAGAAAAAACAGCGTGACGGCTAAAACAAAAAAACGTGATGGAAAAAAACGTGACGGTAAAATCGTATTCACACCCCGCTAAATTTTTCGACGCGGTGCGCCTATAGAAGTTTACACTTCAAAAACAACTTGTGTCCGACACGACTGTCCTTATAAGCAACTAAAGAGTAGCAAATCGGAAAGGTCATTGTTTACGTGCTGCGCTCTATCTCGAGCTTGTCATGTTCGGAGCCCCAGCTCAAGATAGCATAATTCAATCTTCTGTATGAATAAAGATGACTATAAAAGTATTTGGACGTCTTACTGACTATTTAGCTCCCACACAGTTGTGCCAGCCAGATGAAAACTGGATAACATAAAACTAACTGAACCTCCTGTAGGCTGTGTCCATTGTGGCATCTCTCAAGATGGGGCAGCACGCTTTGTTTTGTTTTGTTGAAACAATTGTTTTTGTTAGGCCTATTCAAGCAAACTTACTTGTGGATGTTGTTACAGAATAGTATAAATTAAGCTATGTTACTCCGTATTCCTTTGCTATATAAATCTGTCGCATATCTCAACAAAGTAAGTTGCATATAGTTCAACAATCATATTCGATCAATAATCGAAACCACGGCTAAATGATCTTCTCATACCTGGAATAATGTATTGATTGTATTAAAGCGTATTACATGAATTTTAATAATAATTTCAAAGATACAAAAATGACGCTGATGCTGATGTTGGCTCTGAACAAGATCCCGCAGCTGGCTTATGGACTCATACTGGACAAATGGAGATGGGACATTATGGCATCCAACGTCGATGTGGATAGTTACAATGAGCTTTGGTGGAAATACAGGAGGGAATATCAAGGACTGCAGTCTCCTGTGCCTCGCCATCGCGACAGCTTAGACCCCATGTCGAAATTCCACGTTGCAGATAACACGCCGTACATTAGGTGAGGTTTTCTGGAAGGTATGTTCATTGTTGGTTGTGCAGTTCATAATTTTCAGTTATAGGGAGTTTTTGCAACGCTGAGTCGTAGTCGAGTGGAAGGAACTACGAATGAAAATTGAGCATTTGCGTGAAAAATGCTAACGGTTAGCGGTCCATTCGTTGTACGAATAGAAAAATCCTATTCGGAGTTCAAGGGGTAACCGAATACAGCTGCAAATACGCATGTAACCTTCCATGAAGATAACCCTTAATGCTATTATCAATTTTTTTAGTTCCTATTTCAAGGTGGCATGACATGCGCATTGAAAATATTCGTGATTAAAAAAAAAAAAAAGTGGTTGGTTTAAAGGATTCATCATCCTAACTTAAATTACGCTGATACCTTATAATGAATTTTAAAACTTCACGATCTACCATCAGTCCGATTTCGTTCGAGGGCATTTATGTACAAGGCTCAGGATGTCATCCTACTAATTTTGTTGAAATAGGTAACCATTGCACCTGCCAAACCTGAAATTGGTTGTTACAGACGAAGCTCCGATACTGATGGATCGATTTCGATGAAATGGGTAGGGATTGTACCACATTATAGTGAAAATAGACACAGACAGAAACGGTCGTCTTCGCCCTTTTTCGTGTATTAGCAGGTATCCACATCTTCAATAATGAAACGTAATTGGTCAAGGGAAAAAAGTGTAAAGTATCGTAAATATGTAGGTAATGGGTACAGGTAGGTAGGTACATGTTTATAATATAGGTATGTCCATATTGTCGTTGATCATGTTGAAGTTCCCGAAAGAGATTCTCCTAACCCAAGGCGAATTTCGATGATGCCTTGACAATTACCTGCCCTTCCAAGTTCCCTTCCTTCTTTTACTACATCTTCTACACAGGAAATAGAAGAAGAACGATACTTGATGTAAAATGGGTTCTATTGACCACCAAAGTTAGCAACTCCGGTTGATGGAGAGATGAGGGAATTAGGTTTTGGCGTTTTGAAATTAAATTTAGGTATGATATCAGGGGGCTATCCGTATAAAATTTGATTGAAAATTGAGGAAAGGTTGACTAAATAACATAACAATTATCGCAGAAACTGTAACCGTTTCTAAACATGAATTCTGATGAAATGGGAGTATCACCCAAATGCCGATATGCTCATATTGATTTGTTAACATGTTTTGTTCCTCATTTGAGTTTGTTGAATTTTTAATTTGGATATCTTAAATGCACCCATTTCTCCCAAAAAATTCGTCTTACATTCATTATTATACTGAAACGATTATTTCGACACAAAAATTTTTATACAAAAACACACATGCATCAATCTTTTGCACTTACGATCTTGTAGTAGATTATAGGTCCGTAATAGGTAGAATCCTATTTCAAGTCTCGGAATTTTTATCACCTGTGTGATAGCATCCCGAAATGCTACTCAGTTAAAAACATCTTAATAAACTGAGGGTGATTAATATTTCGACATTATTTCAAGGAAACTGCGAGTATTGTTCAATTGTTTGAATTCTTGTTCCAGATATTTTCTTAGTGGTTTTCTGCAATTTCAATTCTTGGACGTATTGTGCTCCGATGAAATGAATGAAAGCCGACAGCTTCATGAGTGCGATCTTTACGGAAATAAATCTGCAGGAGAAAAGTTGAGGTAAAATAGCTTCGTGAAGAATACTGCCATTCGTAAATATACAAACCTAATTGAAAAAATATTTATAAGAAAATAAAAAAATATTAGAATACCTAAATGAATAAAAAACAAATATTCTTCCAGTGTACAACCGGGGAAATAACTAGAAAAGGGTGAAAAACATTTTAATGTAAAAAAATAAAATAAAATAAATAAATAAATGTAAATAACATTTTCAGTTAAAGTGAAGGTTTTTAAAATGAAAAATGGCTCTCTATGAACTAATTAGTGCAATTTTTCATAATGAATGGAATGATGACACGCGAAAATCTCTCCGACCCCGTAATAGCTGAGTTTCACACTAAGACCACATAAAATCGAGCTTAAATAATTTACCAGTTTACTTGCAAAATTAGGTTGCAAGGGAATAGGAGAAAAATTTAAGAAGTGGTATTTTGTTTAAAATTAGTTGTAAAATTGATCTCTGCATTTGGCGGTTATTATCGTAGGACACCCTGATCGTCCCATGTGAGGGTAACGCATCATTGAAATGAATGTTAGCAATATCACTTCAATTCTTACAATTTTGCTGCTGTTGATGTAGTGCGCTTATACTGTTTATTGTATTATTTTCAAAATTGAATAGAGAAAATCGTATTTCCAAATGAAATGTATTAAAGTCGGTTGATTTGTTTTGTACTCCTCTTGTCTTGCAATTTCCGCACTTGGTTAGAGCAACCAATCCACATACCCCTATATCGATTAAGTAAGAAACTGCGTACTTATATTCACACAATCAGGTTTTATCGTAGATTGCTATCCTACGAACTCTACCGTTACTTCAAAAGGACCTACCTATTTCAAGGTAGAGCTATATTTTGCGGCTATTGAAACCAGTAAGCTATTTAAATGTTCAAAATAATAAACATCACGTCTTTTCACGTTATTTCATGTGAAGGAACTCTTTGGTTAGCCATTACTTGTGCATTGCTCTTTCAGTTTTAGATGGAGGTGAATAATTTGGTAGTGTCGGAGATAGTCTTAAGTTATTAGATACTAGGAGGTGGGACACCATGATCGCCCCATTTGAGGATAACGCGTCACTGAAACGAATGTTAGCTATATCACTTCAATTCTTACAATCTTGCTGCTGTTGATATAGTGCGCTTATATTGTTTATTGCATTATATTCAAACCATTCTTGATTCGTATAGAATAGAGAATATCGTCTTTCCAATTGAGATGAATTATAGTGGGTTGTTTTGCTTTGCACTCCTCTTGTCTTGGAGTTTCCGCACTTGGTTAGAGCAACCAATTCATATACCTACCCCTGTGTTCTGTCAAAAAAAAAAAAAAAAAAAAAAAAAAAAAAAGCATATACCCCTATATCGATTAAGTAAGAAACTGCGTACTATCTGGGTCATTTCACGCGAACGGCCAAACTTTTTTTTTCGATATTTTTTAAAAGTCCTGATTTTCTAGTATGCTGTACCCATTGGTAATACAAGCTAGGAGCCCAATTTTCAAACCCCTTCTTCGCCCAGCCTTTTCTCTACAACTGTCCGAAGTTTAGGGGTGTGCGCCAAACACTAACTTTTGTTTTAATAATTAAACAATTAAGCAATTATTGCTCAACCGTTATTGTGCCCAAAAAAATAAGTAAGGTGGCCAATTCGTATGGTAAATCGACTGCTCTTTCTGGTACTCATGTCTAAATTTACAAAAAACTTAAGCTTCCTCATGAAAACTCAAAATAAAAACTTCTTTTTCACATTTCATCAATTTGGCATTTTTTGAAATTTTTTTTTTTTAATCTTAAATCATACCTACTAGTATGTAGAATACGAGGTTAAGAGGACGTAATGGGCCGACAAACGGTTTGTCGCCAGTGGTACTTAATGCACGGCCTGAACTCCCAAAAAACGTAAGCTTCCCCATAAAAACTCCTCATTTCATCAATTTCGCATTTTTTGAAAAAAAGTTTTTGATCTTAAATCATACCTACTAGTATGTAGAATACGAGGTTAAGAGGACGTAATGGGCCGACAAACGGTTTGTCGCCAGTGGTACTTAATGCACGGCCTGAACTCCCAAAAAACGTAAGCTTCCCCATGAAAACTCCACATTTCATCAATTTCGCATTTTTTGAAAAAAAAAAATACTTTGATCTTAAATCATACCTACTAGTAAGTAGAATACGAGGTTAAGAGGACGTAATGGGCCGACAAACGGTTTGTCGCCAGTGGTACTTAATGTACGGCCTGTACTCCCAAAAAACGTAAGCTTCCTCACGAAAACTCAAAATAAAAACTTCTTTTTCACATTCATCAATTTCGCATTTTTTGAAGACAAAAAAATATTTTGATCTTAAATGATACCTATCAGTATGTAGAATACGAGGTTAAGAGGACGTAATGGGCCGACAAACCGTTTGACGCCAGCGGTACTTAATGTACGGCCTGCACTGCCTAAATATAATAAAAATTGAGTTTTCATTATAAAGTCCCCAGTTTATCAAATTTGCTTAGAACTAACTTCACATTTGACGGCACATCAGATAGGTGCAAATTTTATCATGAAAATTCAATTTTTCTTTTATTTTGGTAGTACAGGCCGTACATTAAGTACCGCAGGCGTCAAACCGTTTGTCGGTCCATTACGTCCTCTTAACCTCGTATTCTACATACTAGTAGGTATGATTTAAGATCAAAAAATTTTTTTTCAAAAAATGCGAAATTGATGAAATGTGGAGTTTTCATGGGGAAGCTTACGTTTTTTGGGAGTTCAGGCCGTGCATTAAGTACCACTGGCGACAAACCGTTTGTCGGCCCATTACGTCCTCTTAACCTCGTATTCTACATACTAGTAGGTATGATTTAAGATAAAAAATTTGTTTTTTCAAAAAATGCGAAATTGATGAAATGTGGAGTTTTCGTGGGGAAGCTTAAGTTTTTTGGGAGTTCAGGCCGTACATTAAGTACCTCTGGCGACAAACCGTTTGTCGCCCATTACGTCCTCTTAACCTCGTATTCTACATACTAGTAGGTATGATTTAAGATCAAAAAATTTTTTTCAAAAAATGCGAAATTGATGAAATGTGGAGTTTTCATGGGGAAGCTTACGTTTTTTGGGAGTTCAGGCCGTGCATTAAGTACCACTGGCGACAAACCGTTTGTCGGCCCATTACGTCCTCTTAACCTCGTATTCTGCATACTGGTAGGTATGATTTAAGATTAAAAAAAAAAAATTTCAAAAAATGCCAAATTGATGAAATGTGAAAAAGAAGTTTTTATTTTGAGTTTTCATGAGGAAGCTCAAGTTTTTTGTAAATTTAGACATGACTACCAGAAAGAGCAGACGATTTACCATAAGAATTGGCCACCTTACTTATTTTTTTGGGCACAATAACGGTTGAGCAATTAAAACAAAAGTTAGTGTTTGGCGCACACCCCTAAACTTCGGACAGTTGTAGAGAAAAGGCTGGGCGAAGAAGGGGTCTGAAAATTTGGCTCCTAGCTTGTATTACCAATGGGTACAGCATACTAAAAAATCAGGACTTTTAAAAAATATCGAAAAAAAAAGTTTGGCCGTTCGCGTGAAATGACCCATATATAAGTTACACAATCATGTGCATGTGGATAGTTCGTCGTTGGTTCACCATTATGAAAGTCTTAGATTCACTAACTAATACAGTTGTGGATCACATATGTAAACCAGCTATACAATAAATTTAGAACCTAGAATGAAACGCTGTGGTTTTGAAACGTTGTTACAGATCTTTGATGGAGAAAGGCATTGAACAACCGTGGAACGAAGCGCTCCTCGAATTTTCAAACGGAAAATATGCGACTATATCGGCGGAACCACTTCTAAGATATTTCTCCCCCTTGATGAGGTACTTGGAAGAAGAATTGGCCGAGCAAGGAATCCCCATTGGTTGGTGATTGGAACTGACGAGAAATGGACATGGAATTTCGTGTTTTTAAGAATGACAATTGTGAATAATTTGATTTTTCATTCCCAAAACTTTTACCGTTTTTGGTTTGACAAAACTAGTTGGAGTACTTACTGTTTTTTGACAGGAGGCATGAAACCGTATTGAATTGGCTTTATGGATGGTGATAAATAAAGGACTGCTAGAAATCTGATAGTTGTTTACTTTCGATATTCGGATTCACTCCAGAAGTTTTATGATTTTATGTGAAACATTTTTGCTTAAAACTAACAATTATTAAATGTGAACCAAATAACTTTCTTTGTTTTTTTTTTTTTTTTTTTTTTTTTCTTTCTTTTTTTTCTTTTCGCTTGTGGTCGTGTGGAATCTGTTTATTTAAAGCTGTTCTCTGCTCTTATATTACAATTTTATAGTCGTGTAGCGGTTTGTTAATTTTAAAAATGGCTTTGAGATAGTTTAATAAATAATTGATATTCTTCTGCTGCTTTTCCTAGAGAAATATCAAAAAACCTTATGAGCATATTGATAAATTGTAAAATACTCGTATTACTACATCAGTGTTAGAAAAGCTTTCCACATAGAGATATATTAGGAGCCATGTAATTACCAAACCGTTCCATGGAGCACCATATACCTACTGTATCAACAATAGGTAGGAAGCTACTTCTTGTAGAGTATCGCTCTTGCGAGTTTCTCGTCTAGATTCTCCAGGTTTTCTCACTTTTCTCCCTTCTTTACTAACTTCGTATGGTAATACAGTCGGCCTTAAATACATATTTTACACAAAGGTTACATAGTTTTAACATACGTTATAAACATTTTGTTACTGCAACATGCACTGACAAAGTGAGTGCGCGATAAGTCTGGCACCGATCTCATTGAAATATTTACTGGCGTTTTTAAATCGAAAATGATGTGACTCGTATTTTGCCGTTCGACAGAATGAGTCCTTGGACCTTAAAAAAAAAAATCAACTAGGGCAAAAAATGGATAAATTTGGCGTTCATGAAACTGATTCTGCTCCCACGTGTTTGAACTAATTTCAATGAAACTCTCACCAGTGTTTCGACATAAAAACAAATTAGAATGATGTATAGGGGTTTTCCTATTTAAGCCCCTGGAAGGCGAGAAGACAGTGCGTAAAATAGAGCTTACGCCATTACTGGATAAAGCACCAACAAGCAACTCTATTATACCCACAATGTAATTTTAACAAATTTAGGAATCATTGTGCCTTCAGAAGAAATTGTATTAGTTCCGTGAACGCCAAATTTAGCCGTTTTTGACCTTACTCGAAGCTCTATGGACCCATTCTGTATTTGTCGACTGATTTTCAATTTAGAAACTCCAGTAAATACTTCATTGAGATTGGCGCCGGATCCACCGCGCACTCCCCTTGTGAGTTTATATGCAACGCGATCGCACTAGGATAGTTTTACGAGTCGATATGAAGAAGTCTTGGAGTGCTGTGCTGAGTGGATGGTGGGGTTCTATGGTGCTAGTAGAGTGCCCTTGTTGAATGGTGTGGGATAAGTGTTGATATTTTCGAAAGCAATACATCTCGATCTGAGGTATGTGAAGGTCATTCGAGGAAAATACGTTGGACAGTTTCAGCTTCACTGTTGCAACAGGGACATACATAAGATTCGCTTTGGTTTAATGATCTGAGGTAACTTCTAATTGAGCATGGACGGTACGGAGTCTGAACATTGGATTTATAAAGTGGACAGACGATGTAGGAGTAAGTTCCGAGAATCAGCTGGGTTCTTTGGGAGGGGGAAACAAGGCAATGTATCGATTGATCGATGGACAGCATGGTATTCTGAGTGATTTTTTTCCATTTTTCGTGTAGGTACATAGAAGAGAGGTTTTAGGTCTGTGTGAGGAAAACAAGGTGGGCTCATCAGTCGTAATGGAATGCAAGTTGTGGTGGATATGGTTAGTTCCTCCTTCTCGATTCTTGCAAATGCCACACCTTGGGATAGTTCCTGGGCACTTCAGCTTTCAGGATATCCTCTGAGTGTAGCAGGTTAATTGCCTCTACCCTTTGAAGGAGTAACAACTCCATTTCCATCACCTCCTAATTATAGAGTTCCTCGGATGCCTTGGTGTCCTCTAATCCATATAATGTCTGTCTTGTTCATATTGACCAGAAGGGGATAGTCGTAGGATTTCGGCTTCAAGAAAGTTAATACGGGAGATCGGTGTTACATTCTCCAGTTTGGTGATTACACTTTTGAAATCGGTTAGAATGACCAGTTCCATCGTAGAGATCTAGGGAGTAGTGGTAAAGGCCTAGTTTGTTCGTTGTACTCTCATAAATAGCACATCCTACTTGTCCATTTTTCACTTCTAGTATTAAGATTCGAATTTTTAAAGAACGAATACTCTTTGACTGTATTTTCATTTGTGAGATTTTTGTTGTTGATATTTTATCATTTAAACAGCCATAACTTCTTTAACTTGCGATTTTGTTCTAAAATAATTCTGCGTCCAAATATTATAAGTTATTTTGCCTATATGATTTTCTTAAGTACAAGTCATGCTCTCTAATGCATTGGTCAACCATCTAGTGTATTGTAATATTGCGAGTATTAATTACGCTCTATCAGTAAGAGGCTCATTATCTGCGCAATAGGATTACTTGAAAAGGGGATGATCCAAGTTGATGAGCCACAGAACCGACTCAAGAGAGGGATTGACTTAACGTCAATTCTGATATCATTGCTACCAGTATCTTACCATCATGGATGAAATGTCCAAGTTTAGCCTCAAATCCAGCGCTTCCGAAACTCAACTATATTAAACCCCTCCCCACCCGAACGACTGGGGTAGATGACACATATTTATCTGATTATCTCAATGTTCCATTTTCATCCGGGATGGGTTTTTTTCCTAATCAGTTATGTCAAGTTGAGCTAACTTAAAATTATACGTTAACACTTACCTTATGTATTTTTGGAACAATTAATCAACCAATTTCTAAAATTTTTTTCAAATGAATTTGAATTTAGAACTAGTTACTTCTAATTTCTAACGTTTAAACCCCCCCCCCCCCGCCCCTTCAACATAATCCCATGCACTCTTCATGCAAAATTCCGTTGTGCATGACTGCGAGAAGGTCCAACTGATTCAAATAAATTGGATGAATCGACAATGGGCTGTCAAAATAGAGAACGGTAGAAGCACAAATTACGCTCTTCAGAAATATTATTCTTGACACCAGCGACAACAATGGGTTAGGTGGACAGACGGAAAGAATTAATGGAGCGTGCCGTTGGTTTATTTGCATTAATAGAATGCGACTCATACGGGTTTGTTTACCTCCGTATTACAATCCATTAGGCAATAGGACGGTACCACTCCACAAACAACAAGGCCGAATTGGAGAGCGAAATTTAAACAAAACAGTTTAAACTGTGAGGTAGTTGTGAATTTCAGTGTGGGTGAAAAGTAGGTAACTAGAGCTATGAAAGTTTTTATTAGGTAGTACCAGGAGACACAGATGTACGACTCACAAATTTTATTAGAATCGGTACATCAATACACTATATATTTAAGTATTTTAAACGTTTACGAGCATGTTCCATTTATATTCACGGAGGTACTACATATTTTTATGCGTGACGGTAATTCAAGATAGATTACCATAGACAATTTTCTCGGAGTCTCCACTGCAGATACTAAAGTACAATCACAACTCACACCTGCTGAAAAGCGGGAAAACATGATAGGTAGGTATATATCTTAGGCATCCTATATACCTGGATGCGTAACAATGGGTAGGTACGAGCCACCACTTAGGTTTATTTACACAATAAATAAAACAACCGAGATATATTCTTTGTCTTGCCTTGGTCCCAGAAAAAGTTGCAAATGTGTGAATGTCTATTCACGTGATGTATATTTTGGTACCTAATAGAACATGTAAAAAATGTTTCGATTTCTCAAGATCTACTCAACAATACCACACTAGAAATATCAAGAAATATTGATAATGAGGGATATGTTTCCATTCGAGAAATAGAAATCGCAGGAATCCCATACCTAATCATTTGGAGGTTGTAACTAGATGAAAAATTGTGGTTGTCGGATGCAATTCTCTATATTAAAAATAGAAGTATTTATGTCTTACTAGCCGCTCCGGCTCGCTACGCTCGCCTCCACGTCCAGCCGGGGGGCAAGCCCCCCGGACCCCCCATTAAGTTGCGTGTAGGGGATATTGCTCGCTTCGCTCGCAAAGTCTGGCATGTAGGATATGTTGCTCGCTTCGCTCGCAAAGTCTGGCATGTAGAAAATGTTGCTCGCTTCGCTCGCAAAGTATGGCATGGGGACCCCCCATTAAGTTGCGTGTAGGGGATATTGCTCGCTTCGCTCGCAAAGTCTGGCATGTAGGATATGTTGCTCGCTTCGCTCGCAAAGTCTGGCATGTAGAAAATGTTGCTCGCTTCGCTCGCAAAGTATGGCATTTAGGGGATGTTGCTCGGTTCGCTCGCAAACGGTAGATCTCTAAGGGTAGGTTTAACTTCCGTAAGAGATGCTGCTCGCTTCGCTCGCAAACGGTAGATCTCTAAGGGTAGGTTTAACTTCTGTAGGGGATGCTGCTCGCTTCGCTCACTTGAGGAAGTTATACTGCCCCCGGACCCCCCATTAAATTGCTCGCTTCGCTCCCAAAATGTGGCATGTAGAGAATTTTGCTTGCTTTGCTCGCAAATTGTGGCATGTAGGGCATGTTGCTCGCTTCGCTCGCAAACGGTAGATCCATAAGGGTAGGTTTAACGTGTGTAGGGGATGTTGCTCGCTTCGCTCGCAAACGGTAGATCTCTAAGGGTAGGTTAACCTTCTGTAGGGGATGCTGCTCGCTTCGCTCGCTTGAGGAAGTTATACTGCCCACCCAACTTGGCAGACGTTTTTTTCAGTTGGGAATTATTACAAACAAATTAAATCTTATAAAACTACGTGGAACCACGAAAAGTTTATTCGGGGAAGTTGCTCGCTTCGCTCGCAAGGTATACCTGTATATGTGTAGGACAAAGTCCGTATTTATTATTTGAAATGGCTCTCGCTTCGCTCGCAAGGTAGGTACCTATGTAGGCATACCTGCTCGCCTCGTAAACATTGTGACATCAAGCCGCTTGACGTCTTTGTAGAGTCTTCTCGCGTCCACGGCACATATTAATTTCTCATGTTAAACGCTTCCCTCGCTTCCGCTCGCAGTTTGACCAACTTCCGTTCACTTTTTTCGATATCCGATTTTGGATTCAGATTCGGCGGACCCAAAGCTGTATTTCGCCCGCGAAAACCGTTCCGAAAAACGTACCTTTCTGGTTTATATTTTAATCAGAAAAAACCAAGTTTTTTGTCAGACTTTTCGAGAAAACGGGTCCATACTCTCGTATTTTTTTGACGCATTTCCCGATACTTTTTTTCGCGATCCGATTGCGCCGTCGTCTTCCTCGTAGGAAAACCTTCGAAACCGGTATTTTTCCGGAATTTTCAACGGCCGTTTAGAGGGGTAGAGGAAGCGGGGAAGTCCAAAAAGCGCACATTAATTCTTACTTCGACCCCCCTCCCGCCCTACGGCCCATGGTTCGGCTGGGATTAGACAATTTTAAATTCGCTCGTTCCACCTTTCGGAAAATCTCAAGAAGATCCCCCCACTCGTACACTCCCCCCCACTCAGCCGTTTGGCCGTGCATAGACACGACAGACAGACAAACAGACGGAGTTTCATTCTTTTAAATAGTATAGATATAGAAGTATAGATTTAATTATTCTTACATTAATGATGACATTTTTCCCGTAACGAGTACGATTTCTTATCGTACACTACAGAACTTTTAATCAGTAATATCACTTAAGTAGGTAGGTACTGTATGATAGAAGTCATCTAGTATGATGGAGATTCTTGTGGTACCTAAGAGTACAAAATCTGAAATTGGGTTTCTACGGTTTGTCAAGGGCCATGATCTACCATAAAATATGTCACGATAAGTTTGTTGCAGGAGGCTAATCTAATATGGTTATGAAGTCGGATCCACGAATTTATTTTACATTTATGATCATATTTATAATTATGAAGAACAGATTTCATGTACCATGCAGCCACCATGTTGCAGGTACCATGCAGCTCAAAAGACGGAGAACGTACATGATCAAAATTAACATTTGCTATTTACGCACTATATAATTATACGCACAATTTTCTATCTATGATAGAAAAACCACTGAATAAATGGAGATAGTCGTAATTTAATGTTTGCTGTTAACCAATAAACCCGTCTGTTTCTTATGCCGATAATTATTAACTCCATTATCGTTAAACGTGAACTTATTTTCACTTTCTTAATGAGGTGGGCATCACCATCTAGTACTCTTCATCTCTGAACCAGTAGTAATTCATCATGATATACGTACGTACACATATCATAATTGATGATACGATACGATTGATTGTACGTATATCGTGTAATTTATCATAATGTACGTTGATTCCTTATCGTTTGAATTCATTGAATTATTATTTTTTACCTTGGCTCATACGTACTTCATAATAAGAGGCAATACTGAGATGATCAGAGCTAACATGGAAACGGTTGACATATAAGAGCCATTCCCTGAATCTCGAGAGAAAACCCTCGACTGAATGGCTACAGTGATGATTTGATGATCGTTGTTCACGATTAAAGATGTCTGTTTAGTATTGTTGGTGAAATCGATTTCATTGGCGTTGATGAGGAAGCTACCTGGGACGGTCGGAAACGTGGGGTTGCTGGGCCAGAGAAGGATGTCGGGCAAAGGGTTCGCATCTTCGGAAATGAAGTTTCCAGTGATATTTATACGAGTGAAAATTATTTTTGGCAAAGAAGTGTCGTTGTTGCGAGGTAGGACTCCATTAACTGCTGGGGCTCCGCAGCTGGTGACAGATCCGTTAGAGCACAGCACTACTCCACATATTTGCTCGCCAAATTCTTTGTCACCTGTGGCAGCAGACGTCCTCTTTCCATCAAAAACTACCGCTTTGTACTGAACAGACGACGAACCATTGGAGTACTGAACACTTAAATCGAAGTCGCAGCATAATTTTCCATGGCATATTTGTCTTTTGAAGTCCACACTGGTTTGATTTTTCGGCAGTGTGATATTTGAATTTGCGAATTCGTTTATTCGAGGTTGCTGCATCAATGCTAAATGTCCTGGGCCGGTGTAAATTTTCTTTGTAAAATCAGGTTTCCCACTCCCATCTGCAGATTTTCCACCTATAACATGTGAGTAGGTTTTAAGGTATTAAAAAATGTCAGTAAGTAACAGTAGATTTCCAAGTTGTAAGAGCTCAAAAGCCTGTTATCATAACATCAAAGCCTCATATCAGAAAATAGTGTTTTCTGCAAAAAGAAAGATGATTTTCGAAAGGTGTACAAGTTCTAGTTAGCTAGTTTAGTTAGAACTAAAATAGGCTGATTCCCTTATTATCTCTAATTTTCTGTTATCAATAAGAAGGTCATCCAGTATTGAGGAAGTAAAATTTACGAAGCCCCACGATGATTTCGCTGTTCAAAGAAACTGTATGCTAGCCTACGTCCTATTCTGTGCAGAACACTGAACGTACTGATTCCAGGAAAGATTATTCGAGAAGAGTATTGTGGGGTTGTATTATAAATTTATTTTGTTCTAGCTTTTCTGGATTCTCAACTAGCTTGCTAGCTTTTTACCGACTATAAGTATTGTTGTGTGTGTGTGTGTGTGTGTGTGTGTGTGAGAGAGATAGAGAGAGAGAGAGAGAGAGAGAGAGAGAGAGAGAGAGAGAGAGAGAGAGAGAGAGAGAGAGAGAGAGAGAGAGAGAGAGAGAGAGAGAGAGAGAATTTGGGTTTCCCAGTTTTAAAATTTTGATTCTTGCATTGTTTATCTTGTTTCACTGAACTGGTATGAAATTCAATGAACTCAAAAATTAAACCTGAGAATACCGCAGATAAACGTGTTTTTTTTGGTCATATCTTTGATGATATCATAATACCTGAAATTTGGGATAGTTCATTTCGCTAAAACTTAAAAAATCATAGGTATCTTCCATTTAATTTAGTTGTAATAATTATTTTATTTTATTATTCAACAATGATGTTGATAATAATGATTTCAAAGTTAGAAGATCTAGTTTTCGAAACCGTTTCGAGAAATTTGTAATGGATTTCTAGAAATCTCTCTCGCTCTCTCTCTCTCTGTCTGTATCTCTTCAATCAATCTCTTCTCTCTCTCTCTCTCTCTCTCTCTCTCTCTCTCTCTCTCTCTCTCGTCCCCAAAAATCGTTAATAATGGGCCAAAAAAATAATTTTTTTTAAATCTTGCGCAAAATTCCGCTCTGAAAGTGAAATAACTGAGTTTATGAAGATTGCCGCATTTAATACATGATTTTGAAGCATTTTTTCGTGCTGAACCTCGTAATGATGTCCATTTGTAGATATTTGCAACACCAACTTAGGAACACACCGAAAAACCTACATTTTAGTGCGTATTGTGCTTTGTGGAAATGTGTTAAAAAAGTGCAATTCTGGTCAATTTTTTGGCGTTTCCCCAAGTTGGTGTCGCAAATATCAATAAATCAACATCATTACGAGGTTTAACACGGAAAATACTCTAAAATCTGTATTACATGTGGCAATTTAGTATCTTCAAAAACTCTGTTATTGCACTTATAGAGCGGAATTGCGCACTTTTGGAGCGGAATTGCGCCCGTTTGCGCGCACCTAAAATACTGTGTGATGGGTCATTTCTTCATGAAATTGCATGTAGGATTCAAATCTGCAATAAAAAAAGGGGGTTCCAATTTAAAATAACGAAGTTGATGTCAATTGCGCACGTTTGCGAACGTGTACAAGGCGCAAATTAATCATTTTTGAGATCCTTAAAAAAAAGAAATAATAATAATAAAATAAATAATAACAATAAAAAAATAAAATAAAAAATAAGATTGAAAAAAAAATTTTTTTGATCCATTATTAACTTTTAGCAGGGGAGGGAGGACGTTTTTGGGAACACCCTGTATTATATAAATGTCATTCAAGACTATATATTTCCGTTTTTGAATGGCATTTTATTAAAGTACAACCAGACAGTTCTTTCGCCAAAAAATCAACAATTCAAAAGGCGAGAGCCCCCGGAAAAAAGGGTGAGATCATTGGACATCACTTTCTGTGCACAATAAAATGCTCAGTATCATTAAAGAAATATACATTGTCACTGCCTAGTTTATATTGCATCATGGAGTGTGCGTAAGTTACGGAAATATAGAAAGATCAAAGTCAACATTCGAGCATATTTCGTTCATTCTCGATTTGCAGTTCTCTGAAGACTTCTATTAGTGACATTTCAATATACTCAAATGCAGTGTCTCTGAATTGATTGGCTGTTAATAGTAAAATTGGACGTATGTATCTATGTATATGCTTTCACTTACGTATAGTTACATCTCCCACCAATATCGTACTTCCCTGGTCGTTAGTGAAAGAGAACAAATTGTTGAGGGCTTTCTTTCCTCTGTAAATTCCCGAGCCGCCGCTCCCATAGCTAGGATCCACTCCTCCAGCAGACAGCAGTGTTACGTCATTCCCCACCGACCAACCCCACTGTGCCTGGACAGCTAGGAGAAATAAAAACATCGTTTAAGAGAAAAATAGAAAACGCTGCAAATTATTACACACATTTTTATTATTTCTGTATCAATTAGCTGAAGACCATTCTGAAGAACTTAGGTTCCGTGTCTGTGTGTGTGTGTCCACAATTATTTTCCACAGTTTTCATCAGAATTGGATGAAACTTCCAGGGAATGTGCGGGATAGGGTGTAGACGGTTCCCTATTAGTTTCATGGTTCCCAACTCAATACTTCACTCTGCGCAAGCACATAACATAGGGCTGTGCGCACAAAACATTCTAAACTCCCAAAATTTGCAAAGCAAACATGACATGTAAGAATCGGAACCGTAAATACCATTCTACACTACCATATATGTAACATAATATACTATAGGGATACAATTAGTAATAATTAATTTTATGAATGAATGTTTAGTATGCTTGTATTTTATAGAATGTTTGGCTGTATGATTGTTGGCTTTCTGTGTTTTGCTTTCCGATGGAGCGATTGCTATGATTGTGTCAAGGGGTGCATACCCAGAAACGGGTGTGCACCCTCGGGAGGCCGCCATGGTGGGTCGGGTACGGGACCTTTTGGGTGGTTACAGACTACCTATTTGGTCTGCAGCTGACATTTTAGTTTTTTTATTTTATGACTGTTTGGATATAGTTCTTACATAAAATTGTATGACTGCATGTATAAATGTGTGCTAATTTGATGAGTTGGGAGTTGCGAATTTGTATTTGTGGTTTGGCTTGTTTGTTTTTGACTATTGTTATGCACTTATGTGTGACGGTAAATAAAACTATCTATCTATCAACTCACATGTTAGGAATGGCAGTTCCGAATGCCAATGGGAGGGGTAGATGAAATCGGTGATACCATATTTTTTGATCAGATTCAAGGCAGGCTCTTTGAAGAGGATATCGAAGCAGACGAATTGCCCAAAGGTAACGTTGAAGTCAGTCTGGAAATATGAATATTCAGGATCTTTCGTTGTATCTAAGCCATACTCCCCGTATAGGTTGTACTTTCTGTACCTGAAATGATATTGAACGAAATGTGTTTAAAAATTAAGTTCATTACGAATTTAATGGAATTGTTAGAGGGATAACACATTCACGCACATTCATTTATATAGGTATGCACTAACAGCTGATTCAACTACAAAGTGAACAATGTTAATTTTGGTTTATTGTTTTCAATAATTAGCCATTGTAAATGACCGTGAAAAAAGATTTTTCACCTCCCTTCCGAATCTGTTGTATTAGTTTAAAAAAAAGTCCAGTCATGCAGCATGACCCCATGCGCGAATTTTTGAAGATGTTTCATGCAAATGTTTCATGCAAATATTACCGATTTTTACAACTAGCGAACGGCATTATTTCGATTTTTGATTGATTTTTCAACTTTGAATTTTTTGAAAACTTGATACATATTCTTATAGGAAATTTTACGCTGATTCCGAATATACCACATGCTGAAAAAATTATTTCGCACAACAAATCGCAAAAAAACATTCTATTTTGAAAATTTTGACTACATTTTTGAAAATTTCAACCCGAAGATGTAATCCGATCATGCTGGCCAACGAACTTGAACTTTCGTTTTGTGTCCTTAACATTTTAACATTTGTTTGAAGTTTCTAGCACAATTCTACGGACAGTTATCGTCTGGAATGACACATACATACATACATACATATATACATATATACATACATACATGTTGGATACCATGTGATCCGGTCGTTATGATTATAATGTTTGTGTGTATCTAATAAAAAGTTCAGTTCTAGTGTAGTAATCGTACGAGTGTTTCTTTCCTAGTGTAGTTGGAATATTACATGGCGCAGCCTCGGTGAAAACCTACGTTGAAGAATGACAAAGAAAACGAAGATGAAAACAAGGACTGAAGAGATGTTGGATGAGCGTTTGGCACCAGTTGAAGCAGCGATAGATGCATTTAGAAGTCAACTTGAAACATTGACTCAAGCAGTTGTAACAGCCACAGCAAGTCAACATCACACTCTTTCGGACCCATTATTAGACAAGCCTCAATCATCAAGTACTGCGGTTCGATCAGCTTCGGGACGGGATACACCAGATGGTTCAACATCTACTAGAATCAAGGAAGGTTTGAAGATTTCCGGGATCCCGATGCCTGAAAAACTTGAGGAATCCTACTCATTTGCTCAATTTCAAGATTGGAGAAGGAAATATGAGAATTACATGGCAACACGAGGTACCCACAGAGCTCCAACCAAGCAAACTAGTGCTTTTCTCTATTCATTTTTGAGTCAAGAAATTTCGGATATACTGCAACTTGTCTTAAATGTAACGATTGTAATTATGATGCAGTACTCGATGAACTGGATGAGTACTCCCGAAAGAAAGAGAATTAGGAAGGATCAGGAGGAGCCAGTTCATGAATTGCAAACAAGAAGAGGGAGAAAACTTTTTGTCATGCTACCGAGAAAAGAAAAAACTGTTTCATATCTCTGATCCGTGTCCCCAATGCTATGAACAATGCCTCTCAGATAGTATTATAGAAGGCCTCAGAGATGAAAGGGTTAGACGAAAGTGCAGAGTGCTCCCTGATTCTTCTCGTTTATCAGAAATAGTGAATATATGTAGGCGGAAGAGATGGCTTCC
Organism: Adelphocoris suturalis; assembly: GCA_030762985.1. Taxonomy (NCBI): domain Eukaryota; kingdom Metazoa; phylum Arthropoda; class Insecta; order Hemiptera; family Miridae; genus Adelphocoris; species Adelphocoris suturalis. Next base: position 13,227,967 of record CM061044.1, read on the forward strand.
AGAGAAGAAGAAAAAAAATCCACGGACGATATCGAGACTGTCTAAAACACAGAAAAAGTGTCCTCGTTGTAAAAATCAGTGGCATACAACCCTTAGGGACACATTGTCCAGCCAAAGACAATGTATGCAGCACTTGTAAAATACGTGGACATTTTACCAAATATTGTCGTTCGAAGAAGTCGGTAAAGGCCATCATGAGATCGGACGAGGACAGCGAAAATGAAGAAAATGTAAAAATCAGCTATATGGGGATAAATGGTGTAAAGAATAAAACAGACATAAGCCAATTCAAGGTGCATATATCGGGCAATTTGAACTCAGCATTTGTAACAAGCTGTTTGGCCATTCCAGATACGGGTGCTGAGGTTAGTGTAGCAGGTCCTCATTTAGTAAAAGATTTGCACATCGAATCCAGAATGTTAACTACATCACATATATCCCTTACAACAGCAAATGGTTCCCCTATGAGGGTGATTGGGAAACTACCATGTCTAATTGAATGTGAGGGCTTTAAGACGAACCTGGACATTTACATATGTGCTGGTGTCAAAGATTTACTCGTCGACAGAATGACGCTGAAAACCCTGGGAGTAATACATCAAGATTTTCCGCGCCCATTTGCCACCAGAAAAGTCAACATAACTCAAGAAACCCCTTCAGAAGAAGAAATAGAAAAAATTAAGAACATGTTAATGAAAGAATATGAAAATGCATTTCATACGAAACCACTAAAGATCATGAAAGGAACAAAAGTCCATATCGAGCTTAAAGGTGATGCGGTCCCTTTTGCCATAACATGCCCCCGTAAAGTGCCTTTTGCGTGGAGAGACAAGGTGAAACAGGAACTTGATGACCTAGTCAACAAAAATATCATCAGGCCTGCACCTGAAGGAGCTACCGATTTCGTCAGCCTCTTGGTGGTAGTACCTAAATCGAATGGCAATATTCGTGTATGTGTCGACTATACTAAGTTGAACAAATATGTGAAACGCCCAGTGCACCAATTTAAGGCATCCATCTTCTTCCATGGATGCAGCGTCATGGTACTTCCAGTTAGAGCTCGACGAACAAAGCCAAAAACTCACAACGTTTTTGACTCCGTGGGGCCGGTATCAATTTCTTCGGACCCCAATGGGGTTGGTGAGTTCAGGGGATGAATTTTGTAGAAGGGGTGATGAAGCGCAAAGAGGGATCAGCAACATACAGAAAGTCGTCGACGACATTTTGGTGTATGTGTAGCGGTTTCTGCAGTTAATTTTATTATTTGTTGTTGATCCTATTGACACCTGTTACAACTTGTTTACTCGGACTACTAAGAAAATTAATGTTTACTCGAATGATACGTTTTTCTTGGCTGGATATGAGGTTGTTTACAGAGCGTTGAGAAAGCTGTTTTCTCGAGGTTGCGGATGTGTAACTGACGCGGAAAATGTATAAAAACCATCCTTGAAGCGGCCTGTATATAGTGTTGAATTTGAGCTCAATCAATGGACTTCTTGCGTTTTTGAAGCTTACACGAAGACGCAACGTTTATATATGTATATTACCGGTAGATTAGAATTGGCTGTTGCTCACCGAAATATTGTTTCTGAGAACTTGTGCACTTCGGTGGAGTTCTCAAGTGTCCTTATCGTTTTTGGTAGGTAACGAACTCGGATAATTGTTCCATTTGCTGCAAACAACTGGTATGAAGATGTCTTCTTTTTGTCTGAACTAGATGGGGGAATGACACTAACGTCCGCTCCTGAGTCGACAAGGAAACTGAACTTCGTGGATCTGTCATAAACAAAAAGGCGGCTAGTCGTTAGGCCAGAATCACCTGCCGCATCTAGCGATTGGCCTACTTGTTTTCCGGGGCTTGATTGTTGGAAAACCCACATATGATAGGGATTTTCAAACACACTGCTCTCGGATCAGACAGATTTTGGACAAGTGCAGAACTTCAGCTATTACTCTCAACAAAGATAAATTCATATTTGCTAAGCCAGAGATAGCCTATGTCGGCTATATTGTTGGAAAGTCAGGCTTACAGGTAGATCCGAAGAAGCTCGAAGCAATAACCAAATTTCACACTCCAGGGAACTTGACAGAGTTGAGATCATTCCTGGGCATGGTCAATCAATTGGGTAACTTTTCTCCCAATATTAGCGCAGTAGCACAACCGCTTAGAGAGCTTTTGAGCGTTAAAAATGTGTTCGTTTGGGAATCAATACACAATAGAGCATTTGAAGAAGTCAAAAAGATGTTAACTGAGCCCCCAGTTTTAACTCATTTCGAGTTATCGAGAAAAACGGCTATCCATGTTGACGCTTCTCGAGTAAATGGTCTTGGGTACGAGTATGTTTTGTTACAAGAACACGACGGAGTTTGGAAACTCATTCAATGCGGTTCACATTTCATCTCAGACACAGAAAAAAGATATGCAATGATCGAAATAGAACTACTTACTAGGGATAGTGTGGGCGGTTCTGAAATGTAAAATTTATCTACAAGGCCTCCCAAAATTCTCTATAATTTGTGATCATAAACCCCTTATACCAATACTAAACAGCCAAACCCTGGATGAAATTCAAAACCCTCGATTACAACGACTCAAAGAAAAATTAGCAGGCTTCAATTTCATCACAGAATGGAAAGCAGGGAAATCCCACTTGATTCCTGACAGCTTGTCACGGGCACCAGTAGATGACCCAGAAGAGAGTGATATGTTGGCAGAGGAAAGGGATACCCCCAATAACAGCCCTTTAGCACGACTGATTTACCTATTGAGCCAAGGGGATGAAAATCTGAATCCTCCACTCTCAGACCTATCTTTATCAACAATCCATGAGGTGGCAAAAAGCGATGGTAAGTACCAAGTCTTGAGAAGATAATAGAGGAAGGATTTCCATCTTCAAAAAGGGTTCCATCTTCAAAATCCTAACGCATGCCACACTTACTGGAAAGTAAAAAATGAATTAACCATTGTGATCTCTAAAGCGGCAAGGAAAGATGTTTTGTACCAGCTCCATAGGTCTCACCAAGGATTCGAAAAGACCAAAAGACGAGCTCGTCAACCAGTCTACTGGCCAGCAATAACAAGCGATATCAGAAACACTGTGGAGGCCTGCGGTTTATGTCAAGAAAATCGACAATCTCTTCAAAAAGAATCCATGATATACGATCCCGTTCCAGATCGACCTTTCGTTGACGTGTCAATGGATCTGTTTTCAGTGGGTGGAAAAAATTTCATGGTTTATGTGGACCGGTTGTCTGGGTGGCCAGTTGTGTGTCAGTTTGGATCACGATGTCCAGACAGTCAAATTCTGACCACATGTCTCAGAAGAATATTTGCTGACACAGGTATACCCCATCCGTGTAAGATGCGATGGTGGCCCCCAATTTGCCTCGTTCGCCTTTAAACAATTCTTGAAGTAGTGGAAGGTTACCATGTCACCTTCTTCACCCTATTTCCCTCAGAGCAATGGACATGCAGAGGCTGGAGTCAAAACGATGAAGGCCTTAATTGTGAAGAGTATGAGAGGAGGAAGTTTAGACGAAGAAGCTTTCAACGCTGGACTGCTGGAATTCCGAAATACACCGACAGCCAATGGTCGATCGCCTTCTCAAGTATTGTATGGCCATCCTCTTCGATCCTTAGTGCCAGCGCACCATAAAGCGTTTTCTAAGGAGTGGCAGAAGATGACTGACGGTTATGAAAAAGAAACCTATAAAAAAAAGTTGAAAATTGCGAAAAAATACAATTCAACGGCGAAGGATCTCCCTACTCTTCCTATAGGCACTTTCGTTCGGTTACAAAACCCCATCACTGGACGATGGGACAAATGTGGGGAAGTGGTAGAGAGGGGCCCCTACCGAAAATACAAAGTCAAATGTACCCCATTGGAAGATTGTATGAGAGAAACCGAAGATATCTCAAGAGGACTCTTGAAGGAACATTGAGGGGGGAGATGTTGAATACCATGTGATCCGGTCGTTATGATTATAATGTTTGTGTGTATCTAATAAAAAGTTCAGTTCTAGTGTAGTAATCGTACGAGTGCTTCTTTCCTAGTGTAGTTGGAATATTACAATACATACCTAAAAATCCAAACTCGTAAACGAGTTCCACTATCTGCTTTACAAGCAGATACCATGTTACATGGATATGTCTTTGATTGGGGATTTCATAACGGTTGTCCTCGAGAGTTGTAAACAAATCCTTTAACTTTAAACAAATCCCTGGGCCGCATCCCGACTAATTCCAACAAAACAACGGTTTACTTATAGAAATGTTGAAAATAACTGTGGATAGAATCCACTACAATGAGTTGTTGTTAACAGTCGACTGTTGTCAAGGGGATGAAAATGTTTCCTATGGAGTGGAGTAAATGATGCTATTGCTTTACGTTAAGAATATTGTAACCGGCTTATTAAAATTGTTTATAGTCCAATCAACTTAAGGAGGGGGAAATTGGTAGCTTGAGATGTGAACATTTATCACATAAATCAAGCGCTTTCCAACGTGTGGCGAACGATTTCTGTGCGATGAAAACTGCGGAAGTTCCATTCCCCTAGCAACGGATTGGTTGTACGTGAAAAACACTGAAATTGTGACACAAATTTTGCGTCACGGAAATTTTTGGTTGACCCCCCAGAGCAAAGACATATCCATGTCAAAAATGCGTTAAACTTCAGAATATGATTCAGAATAGCCTGAAACGGATTTCTGCATAAAATTTTTTCAAAAATTCACATTCTACAAATTTTGAGGCGAGAGCAATAGCTTAATTTTCTTCAAAAATTCGCTAATAACTTGAAGCTTATCTCCGGAACTACAGAACAAAAGTTTATGTAATTCGGCTCAAAAACTATCCACCTGCCAGGGACGTGCCAGTAATCTCAGCATTACTTTTGGTTGAATTATCAAATTATCGAAATCTCGAAAACTTTTGAAATAAAAGGGTACATTTTTGTTAGATTTATTCAGAACTCAGTTTACTGAAATCGAATCACTCGAATCATTGCACGACTAACTGTTCGCGTACAAGAGGGTTTTGGTGTTGGACGACAATAAATCATCAACACGATTATGAATCGCAACGAATCTTTGGCATGCTAGTCTTTTTGTTTTTTGGTTTATTATTTCCAATAATAAGCCTTTGTGATCGTATAGCAAAAAATTTTTATAACCCCCCCTCAAACTTTGTCACTTTACGTTTCAAGGTGCGGAGAATCCAAATTTGAAATGTCCGTCCGCCGTCAGCCGTCCGGGCCATAAAAGGCCTAAGAATTGACTTAAGGGCCAAAAAGATCGAAAAAGGCTAAGTCGAAAAATGAAAAAAAAAAAAAGATTTTTTTTTTATTTGCTCTAAAAATTCTCTATTCGATGCTGAATCGTTTGATAACAATATGTTGGTGGTTTGGCACTATATAATTACTGTAAACAGCTCTCAAAGTTTCACTCGAGCGCGCTCCTCTAAAAGCACCTTTTCAAACGCCCTGCTCTACTCTATTCTTCCGTGCTTTTGCTTGGGATTCCAACTTTCGATGTGTAAATAATGAGTGAACTGTAATGAACATGAACCATAGATAGGTACATAAATATATTTACATAAAAAATTTGCGTATATATAAACGAAATTGGAAAAAAAAGTAGAAGCGTTAGTGATTCTTCTTCTGCCTTCCACATTCACTTTTCTCCGCCCACATTTCCCTTTTCGGTTTTTGAAAACATGACCACTTATGTGCATTATTTTATAAAACTCAATTCGATTGGAAGAAAGCAATGAGATGAAATGAAAGGCTGAGAAAAAAGCAACACAGCGTTCAGACGGAAAAGATAACCATACATGTGAATTCTTCAATTATTGTTGTTGTTGTTGTTGTTTTTAGGATAGTAAGAGTACATAGCATCCATGAAAATTCCATGACAATAATGGGCTAAAGATGTGGATGGGTATTTTTTCTTCATTGTGAAAGTGAAGCCGTCAGTGGGAGTAGAGCAAGAAGCACGCGGACAACGCAGTTCCACGCCCCCGAAGTTTTCTCCCGTTTTCTCGAAACTACGCTTTTAAACACGTTCGCCCCTAATTCTCCGAAACTACTGAACCAATCGAGATGCTTTTTTTTTTGTTTTGTTGGGAAATAGCTAAATTCTACACTGAGTTTTTTTCATCGTCCTAAAAATTGTGTTAGTGGCATAAATGGCTGGAAAACTGAAACACAAAATAAGGGTTTGGGCAAATGAGGATAAAAAATATAACTTATTATTGTTTATATATGAAAAAAAAAAAACTCAGTAAACACAGCAGATCTAGATTTAGGAAACCAAAACAAAAAAAAATTAGGATTCTAGGTCATATAGTTGCTGAGAAAACGGGTCTCAAAGGAGATACAATTTTACCCTATGACTTAGGAAGGCCCTTAAAAAACTCGTTCTTTCGCACATAGACTCCATTTGGGGTCTAGTTGGTCCTAACGTTTAACCATCCCGATCGCTTTACTCGCATAGATGCTATGGGCCGAAAACGGGCGACAAATTGTCTTTTTCGAGACTTTGAGTGTTAGACTTCGCACGCGCGCACGCCTGGCACGCTTGGCTGGGGGTCACGGTGGGTTGTGAGGGGGGTGAGCGGGGGGTGGAGTGAGAGGAAGAAGAGAGGTGGATACTAGAAAAGAGACTGGCGAAAGCCCAAGAGCATGCTGGTTACTATAGCTGGCTATCTGATTCAGAAATAATAAACCATTATGTAATAATTTGCAGCGTTTTTTATTAAGGTTTTTTAAGCTGCACCTCAACCAGAAGGGTCATTAGCGGCATTGAACAAAATGTCCAAAGGGACTTTGGAAGTGACACGATTCATAGGGTAGCCATGCCGCCATCCGTAACTAAAAAGGAGCGCCATCATGGACTCCATTTCCTGCGCCTTAGTCGCCATGAGATTTTACACAGATCAGTTTTCTGCTTAGATTAGTGGTCTGCATGCCCGCTACGCTCGCATCTCCAAAATACATTACACCAAGTAGTCAATCCCTTAGTAAGAATTTAGATTAGTTGGTCAGAGTCTAGAGTCTCGTGTCTCAAATTGATTGTTTGCGTACGTCTCGTCAACTGTCTCGTCTCGTCACGTCTCATCACACTTATAGAAGATTTATCTACAAAGCGAATAATATCGACTTTCATGATTTAAAATAATTAGCAATAACCATAAAAAATTAATTACCTGGCAATGATAGCTCCATTTCTATCAAAAACAATATTGGTATTGTACTTGTAACTCTTATTAGAACTTGAGTCCGTGTAGTTTTCGTGTAGGTTTACAGCTAGGTACAAACTGTAATTCTTTGCATAGCCAGACAAAATTTGAAGAGACTGAAATAAAAATAAACTTATTTATCAATTCACCTCCATCAACTAAACACCATTTACATAATTTTTCCTTAGTCCTTCGACGTGTTGGGAAAGTGAGAAAATTCTTTAAGAAGTGTAAGTTGTTTACTTCATCGTATTTTATCATATCATCATATTTACTAAACTTACTTCATCGTAACTTGTGTTTGGGATAATTTTCTGAGCTGGATCGGGAACGGTCAGGAAAATGGTTTTATCGTAACCCAGAAGACCTTCTTCGGGGAATACTATCAAGTCAGCCTGCAAAAAACAGTAAGTACTTCATAGTGGACAGAGGGTATGTTATAATGAATTGAGGGTGGAGGACTTGGCCATGAACATGGGCGCCGACTACTGGGGGCTCGCGGGGCTTGTGCCCCCCAAAAGCTACGGTGGTGGGGGCTCAGCCCCTCCAACTTTCTTGAACTCTATGAACATGTCAGTCGTGAAACTTACAATTTCCATTGCAAAGGACTGTATCTATCTGCTTCTACTAGCAGGTGTAGTAGACTTTGTTCAAGTGTGCTTTATTTTGAGGTATTCCTCTCTCCTTCAGCTCCTCCTTTGGGGCAGTTGATTCATTTTCATCGAAAGAAAAATGCCAAAAATTGGATTTCCTTCAGAAACCTTAATTTTTTATAAGCTAAAACATGAGGAGTGAAAAATGTCATGACATGGTGTTGTTAGAAATTTTTGCATTACCTGAAAAATTAAGCGTCTGAGGCTATAGACCACTCCCAGATCTCTAAGATTCAGAAATAAGTTAGAAATATCGATTTTTAGGTAAAAATACCATTAATTGACAAAAATTTGTCGTTTTTGAGTTCGGCTGCGTGTCCTAAAATTTTCTTTGCGATCTCGTCACACGGCTGTCCCCTCTGATTTATTCAGGACACGGGTGTTCTCAATAATCAGAACTTGAGTGCCTAGTTAAATTGTAACTTTCCTTTGAACATTCGCTCTATTAGCCATGCTACATGTCTGAGTACTTTTTCTTTAAGACGAAAGTCTATCTTGAGTGTTCAGAACTCCAGGATTTCTTATAGCCCTGTAAAGAATTACCTGATCATTCCTGTAATTGGTCGAATAGTGAAAGAGCTCCCTGAAAAGGCTATAACAAAATTACTTCATATCATCAACGCCACGTTCAGGTTACGATATGTACCTTCCCAGTGAGAAGTAGCGGAGGTCATAATGATCTCCGAACCAGGAAAATCACCAAATGAGAAGACGGGGTACCGACCCATATCCCTCCTCCCTGTTTTATCAAAACTGTTCGAAAAATTGTTGCTCAAACGGCTTAAACCAATTATCGAAGACAGAAAATTGATACCTGACCACCAATTCGGATTCAGGCAACGCCACTCTACGATAGACCAAGTTCATAGAATCACTAACATAATAGAAAAGGCTCTAGAAGGTAAAAAAATATGTGCCAGTATCTTTCTGGATGTGGCCCAGGCATTTGACAAGGTCTGGCACAAGGGACTTGAGTATAAACTGCACAGGGATCTCCCAAAACAGTTTTACTTACTTCTAAAATCCTACCTAGCGAACAGACACTTCAGGGTAAAGCAGAGTGACCAGTACTCTGTCGTGAAGCCTATAAAAGCAGGGGTACCGCAAGGCAGTGTCCTAGGCCCAGTACTCTACCTGCTGTACACACGAGATCTTCCGCAACAGGAAAATACAACTGTAGCTACTTTTGCAGATGATACTGCTGTCCTCTCTGTTGGAGATGACGCTGAAACTGCAACTCGCAATCTACAGACGTCCACTAACAAGGTTGTCAATTGGACCAAGATGTGGAGAATGAAACTGAATGAAACAAAGTCAGTGCACATCAACTTTACTAATCGAAAAATCTCAGCCCCAGAAGTTGAGATCAATTCAAATAAAATACCGTACTCTGACACTATAAAATACATAGGGATGCACCTTGATTCCAAGCTTAACTGGAAATACCACATTGAAAAAAAGAATCAGGAACTAAAAATCAAGTTCAGAAAGATGTACTGGATGATGGGAAGGAACTCCCATCTCTCACTACACAATAAATTACTCTTATATAAACAGATACTGCGCCCTATCTGGACCTATGGGATTCAGCTCTGGGGTTGTGCGAAAAAATCAAATATTAAAACAATCCAAACCCGACAAAATATAATACTGAGAAGTATAGTTCGGGCCCCCTGGTTCATGCGGAATAATGATATTCATCGAGACTTGAGGGTAGAAACGGTCACTGAAATTATTGCCAAATATGCAAGGAAGCACGAACATCGCCTCCACAAACACGAGAACCTGGAGATGCTCAACGTTTTAAACAACGAAGGAGAACTTCAGCGACTCAAGAGAAATAAACCTCTGGACCTAATTGTGCTGTGCAAATAGTGCAAGTGAAATCCAGTGTTTTTAACCGTTCTTGATACAAGTACGAGCCAGGTTTTGCTGCAAACCTCCCCCTTTAGTGAGCTTATCATGAAATGAAATATTGCTATATGAAGTGTCTATGTTTCAGTTGTAATAAATAAATCACGAAAAAAAAAAAAAAAAAAAAATTCCTGTAATTTGTAAGGATTTTATCACTTTATGTATCATATCAGTGGCGGAACAATAAAAAACAAGTGAGGATTGGTAACTAACCGCTTCTTGCTGCGCTATCTTGATAAATTGTTCGTAGTTGCGGACGTTGTTCATCAGATTTTGTCGAGGTGTTAAAGTCGTGTCATGCAGAACCTGATAATCAACTACGGATGCTCTGTAGGAGGTTTTGCTCTGCAATCAATCAAACTATGAGTTCACAATATTACATAAAAACGATTTTGAGAAAATCTCAGCGAAGATATAATTAATTTATTAATAAATTAAGACAAACATGCATCTCATAAGAGATCATCATTCAGGTGATCATCATTCGTGCAATAAAGATGCAAATGATAATTTTGCAACTAAGACTTTCATTTGCTTTCAAGAGTGTAACTACTGTACACAATATCCACTACCCTTAGTTTATTCAATGCAGTGAGTCCTAGCTGACAGCCACAAAAGTGCACTCAAAACTTGAATAAAAATAAACAGTGACTTACTATTGCATAAAATATAAAGGTGAATATTTACTTAAGTAGCCGTATTTAATTTTGCCTCATCCGATTTGATGCGATTGAAGAGGGAAATAACTGACAGACGAATGGTAATTGTTTAATTCCGATTATTTGAAAACGAAACTTTTCAAAAACACTTGTTTACTTGGAGCAGTCATCAATAATAAGGACACAGAACAAAGAAATTCGTCATCCATCTGCCCACTATGTGGACCAGGAACATATCGGAGAACTACATTTAACCGTGAATCATAAAAAAAAAAAAAAATAAAAAAAAAATAAATTGAACTATTGTAAAAAAAATTTAATCATAAATAACAATTAACATCTTCTACAGAATAGTAACATCAGACGGTGTCTCGTCTGAACGAATCCACTCCACCTGGTGATGTGATAACGAGACTAGTGTTGAGTGAAAGGGATTACGGCAGTAATCTATACGGCAGTACCCACCGGGCTACGAACAATCCACACTGTTGAAATATTAATGTAAATTAACTTGATGGACAATGCTTCGTCGTAATGTTAAAGCTTCCATTATAAACAAATGTTGGGAAAATATTTATTAATTACATTTATTTCATTGTCCATATTAATTTCGATTTATGAACAGCAATACGTAGGTGAGGTCTTCGGTCTCTGAACAAACTCAAAACAAATCTTTCACTTTAGTCGAGTTGGAAGTTGGTAACTGTAGGTATGTTGTACTTAAATCGTATTTATTTAGTCCAGTTGCTGTTTACATAAATTATATTCCATAAATGTTCAAAACATGAATTATGCATTTGCCCCAAACTTCACTCAGCTGATCAACGATATGCTATTAGCTTTGTCATTTTATCCTGCGAGCTAATGCGAAGGTTCATTTTGAACTTCAGCAAAGTGGAATAGTTTATCGAACTATCGTTAGTGAGTAAATAAATATGAATGTGCCAAATAGTATTGATCATGTATAAACCATGTAATTATAACCAGGTATACATTTTTATCTTACTTGAGCATTCACAGTAGCGATGGTGGTCGCTGCGAGCAGGAACAGTGACAAGCGTAAAACCATTGTGCTGAAACGTATGCAATGTATTTTAAAACTCTTGTAGTGGGTTGTGGAGGAAGGTTAATTAGAGATCACCCAGTGGTGATCAATATTTTATTAAGCGTCTATGTTCTAAAGTGCGTCTCTTCCATCAGGTGCTTATATCAGGGGTTTCTCTTTCTATTTACTATGTCTTGCATCTCCTGGTGGATTGGTAATGTTTGGTAGGTTTTGTTCATTAGTTGGTGACCACTCTTTGTTTGAAGTTGTGTATAGAATATTCTATAGTGGCGTAGGCACTAGGTTATGAGGGTTTTCAATTTTTTTATGAGTATAATCAAATGGTTTTGGAAAGCTAAAAAGATCAGAACATTATATTATAATAACATTTATTGGAAGATCCACCAGGATCCATATCCACCAGGACCCAAGCTAGAATAAACTACTATATAAGCTCCAGAAAAGGCTTACACAGACAAATAAAATAATGATCACCGCTGAGGTAAATCTCTAGTTGACCCCCCTCCACAACCCACTGCAAGAGAAATTAGAGTGGTGAAGAAAAAGCACAACGTATTTAACAACTGTGTGCGCATAATGTTATTGAATTAATACTGGTACATAGGTATTCTGAATGTAGCAGGCAGAAGTTTATTACGTCACGTCAATTGAGAAAACTATTTGTGTTATGCTAATCATATTCCGAGTATATAACCTTTATTATATTTTATTGGTTCAATGAATTTAGTTTTACCAGTTTTTTCAGATGACGGCAGAACCTTAGGGTGCGTTCCGCCATAGGGGGTTAATCCAGAGTCGGGAGTTGTATCTCAAAAATTACAGTGACATATCTGGATTAACTCTGGATTAGTTCGCGATCCTCCATAGAGGATCGGCCCCTTAGAGCATTATACTTAAATGCTGCAAAATTATAACGGAAATTGTATTATTTCTGTATAAGGGCTGTGTGAGAGAGATTATTTCTGTATAGAGTCTTCCCAAATCATTGGTATATAATTATTAAACCCTGTAAATAGTAAATCATCAAAACTTGGCGCTTCGTGCCTCCCAAAGGGGTTACAGCTCCAGAACCGCGCAATATCAAGCTCTTTAATAAATGTCGAAACAAGTAGATCAGTGCTCACGAAGTGAGTCACATGATAGCGCATTTTCTTGTAAGGAGATCCGACTGAAATAGACGCTTCCTGCGTTGAATAGGGGACAAAATGGCTTTGGAACTCACTCAGCTGACTGATGACCTCTCATGTGTCTTCAGTATTCTCCCTTGAGCCTCCCTCTAAAATTTCAGCTCCCTGCGTTGAATAATAGGTAGACAAAATGTCTTTGGGGCTTAACAGCTGATCAATGGCCTCTCAGTCGTCAGCATTCTCCCTTCAGCCTTCCTCTCAAATTTCAGCTTCCTGCGTCGAATAGGAGACAAAACGGCTTTGGAGTTCACTTCGCTGATCAATGAACTCTCATGCGTCAGCGGCCTCTGATACATCTTTATCCTCGCCATGTTACAGATTACATCCATAGGTACCAAGTTTCATCAAAATCGGACGTCGGGAAGTGGCATTTAAAACGATTTTAAGAGGAAATACATACATACATCAACGGGCAAAGTGAACACAATAGTTTTTTTTTGACATTTTATGTCTTTGCTATGGCACATAAAATAAAAAAACGTCACGGAAAATTGCTCACGAAAATATTTTGATGATTTCCACTTACAACCGAGTCGTTGCTAGGGAAATGGTACTTCGTCGTTTTTCATCCCACAAAATTCGTTGACCATTCGTTCGAAAGCTCTCGATTTATCCAACCGTATTATGTTAACTACTGCGAAGTGCGTGGCCAACAAGCTGAGTTATGAGCAAGGTTATTTGAATAATTGTGTACACTCAGGTGATCATTTTCAATAATTGATATTGTGAACATGATTGCCACCGCTTGTTAATTTCTGATGATTTCATTGAGCTGGTGTTTCGATGATTTGATTCATAGCAGGTGATCCAAATATTTCGAGAACGGTTTGATTTGTGAAGCGGTGGCTAAATCATTTTAATAGGTAATTTCTATACTTTACACTCTAGGAAGCTGTAATTTCGTATGTAGCCTCTTTAGGACATTTACTTGACGATGCCCAGGGTCCGGATCAGATGAGTGGCTCTTAAAGCTAATTTCTATGTTTTACACTCTAGGAAGCTGTAATTTCGTATGTAGTCTCTTTAGCACATTTACGTGACGATGCCCAGGGTCTGGATCAGCTGAGTGGCTCTTAGAGCTTGCATGCGAGTCTGCAACACATACTTGTCTTCAACTAAAGACATAAAATGTCCCAATGTGTTGCAGACTCGTATGCAAGCGTTTCGTTTCTTATGAGTTTCACGCACAACCAAGCCTTTTCCTGAATTAATGTGATTTCATGAAACTAAATAAGGTAAATCCTGATAAAAAGATATTTTTTTAAGAAAATGCGCTATAAAATGCTCATGCATCCTTGTACGCAAATTTGATAAAATTTCTCCAATTCATGGGAAAACAATGAACAAACAGTAGGTCGAAAACGAAAAGAATCAGCCCCAGAGGCCTCTCATACACCTCTGTACCTCATAAATGTTTTCGAGATATCCCTAAGGAGCTCTATCTAAATTACAACAGCGCAAGTCGATTTGGAAAAAAATTAGCCTCAACGTGTGTCAATGTCAACGTAGATATTGGCACCTTGAGAGGGAAATTAATGCAATTAATTCATACATCTGCTCTTTACCAGTCCCCCTGTTATAAGTATAACGACATTCAACTATGTAATTACCTACCAATAGTAAATTATTACACCAAGGTTTATTATTTCTTTATTAGATTGCAAATCATTTGTCTGTAATAAATTATTGAAACCCGTAAACAGTATAACAGCAAACCTTAGCGCTTTGCGCCTCCCAAAAGAGTTCAAACCGTTTCAGCTTCAGGACCCCACAATTTCACGCTTTTTAGTAAATGCTGCAAAATTTAAAATAAATGTTAAAAAAAGGTAGGTTGAAAACGAAAGAAATGAGCCCCAGAGGCCGCTCTGCTGATCTTTACGCCTCCGAGCCTCGTAATTGTTTTTGGGGTGTCCCAAAGGAGCTCCATCTAAATTGTTGCACCGTTGGTCGATTATAAAAGAAATTAGCCTCATAGCAGTTCAGAGTCGTTGGCGGACACACGGATTTTATTTTAAATTAGAATTTAGAATTATGCGCACCTTGAAACGTAAAACAACAAATTTTGAGGGGGGAGGAGGGTTGAACAATTTTTCTTGGTCAACTACTAAGGTTCATTATTGGAAATAATAAACCAAAATTGAAACATATGTACACCTAAATTGACTGAAGTCTGTGAGCAAGTTAAATCACCAATCATGCAGGCTGACTCCAATGAAGGAGTCCTTTCGGATTTTTATAAGAAAATCCTATCGGATATTGGCCCCCTTCCGATCAAATTCCTTCTTTTTAGATAAAATATGTTGAAATGATAGCTTTACAGTTGAAAAAGTCTCTTCACTCTTACAGTGATCTTGGCGTTTAGGGCTCCACACAGGAACTGACCCGCAAAATCCAGAAGACGTACGTGTTGACTGAATTGTGATGGTTTATTTGGCGAAGGTCAAGGAATTATAATTTGGCGCAGGCGCAGTTGCCTTAGATGATTCACTCCCAATGAAATTATTTTAACTATTGCCTTGACGCCGCCCTTCGATTAGCCTTAATGTTTGAGCGAATTTTGGAAATTCGCACTTCTGCTGCACTCTCAACTTATGGCCCGAAGAAGATAAAAATAATTATGGGCCATCCAGATAAACTGCATAATCCCTACATCTCATAAGTCGGACTGTGATTTGAAAAATCTGCAGAGACACGCGGAACTAAAGTGTTCGAATGCGGTGGGGAAATATACGCAAATATCCGGTGGAAATTTTGATTGCGACTATCAAATAGGTTACTGAAATCGATAAACCAAACGTTATGAGTGGTTTGTTGTTTGTGATGCTGAAGAATAAAAATGTCATGTAAAGTATTACACTGTCAATCAGATTCAGTTTCAATAAACTTTCACAACACATTCCTCAATAAAATTTGCGTCACTTGTCACTATTTCTTTCTTCCAACCCAAGGCACATAACACTAAGAACATATATAATCTCTAGGCATATATTTCCCTTGAAATTTTATTAGTTTCCTTAACTATATTCATATTTTAAAATAATGGTATTCGAAATTGAATTCGTTTAACGCGACAAGTTAGTTTAATTATGCGCTAAAATTGATTTCTTAGAATGAACTGAAAGAGATTAACGAAAATTTCATCTTACTTTGGCTATGGCACTGAGTTGTTCTTGGAGTCCAACAGCGAACCTGACCGCATTCGCGACACAACTGGTATTGAAGCGGCTGTCCGCGCAGGTGGATTAGACACTTCTCCTCCTCTTTATCTACCTAAATATGCTAGTCACTTGAAATGCAATCCCCCTTAAACCAAAAAACAACAATGAAAAATGTAAAAAACGAAATTTACGAGGTTTAAAGTGAGTCGGTGATGCATAAGGGTTCGTCACTAATACAAAGTGCATTAAAGTCAATTGCTATATCAGCTTAAAGTGTATTTGCTATGTCGTCGTTCTAACCTTTTTCTTCTTGGCATTGAAATTGCAGACGGTTCTCTAACCTTAAACATTTCTTTTAACTGTTATGTTCAGTCCCCTTTGGGGGTTATGCCATCAGTAGTAGTTGTTAGTGTACAATAGTTTCTGGAGTTTCCGTCAGGTTGATTCTTAGGGTAGCTGATAAGTTGTACTACTCCTTGAATTTGAGTTGGCACTTTCGTAGATTTAGTACCTAAGGGGCTGGGGGCATGTAAGCTTCGTCTTTTTCTGCTAGCTTGGCGTCCAATTGCTTTCTCTGCTTAACTGGACGCATTGGTCGTGTTGGTTGTCTTTCCTCCGGGCGTTGAGGCGTTGAAGTTGGCGGTTCTGGAGGAGAAGCTTGAAGCCATGGGAACAAAGGACTCCGTTGAACTGGGCCCACGGTCAAAATATTCCAAGGTGGAATACGTCAACCTTCGAAGGGTCGGGGTTGAATTGGGCCCCTGGTCAGTGGGGCACCATTTATTAGAGATGAGTCGATACCAAAATTTATGGATTCCCGATACCGATACCGATACCTAAAAAATCGATTCCCGATTCTCGATACCGATACCATCGGCGCATAATACCTAACTTACCTGTAGGTGAAAAACAAAAATTCCTCTTGAACTAGTGATATATTCAAATTTTTTTGTACAACATATAACTTATACTTACAAAAAATTGATCCCAATATATTTGCAAATAAGGTAATTTTGAAATAAAAACAAAAAATGGATAATAAAACCTTTATTCTCCATCTGTTCTACTTAGGGTTTTTGTTTAAAAAGACCAACATTTTAATTTTCTTCTGGTCGCAACTTTTATTGCGTTGGATTGATTTCTTTCTGAATAAAACCAGTTAAGCAGACTGACTTGGTTTTTTAGTTTTTCGTCGGTAACTGTAAGGTACTTCCAAATAAGACTGGCTCTAGGCTTTTATACTTGGAAAACATAGCTTTGTCTAATGCTTCTGTTGTCACAAACAAAATAACACAAGCCTACTTGTAAACAAAGTTATAATTGTAAGTTGTGTTTTGGACAATTCATGTTTCGCAACTGCTAACTTCACACAACGGTTGCACGGTATAACCATCTTCGTTGTTAGATGGTTGCAATAGTACCGTAGTGTAATAAAACGCCCATCACCGGGCGGTATCGGTATCGGCTTTAGGCGATCGATTCTCGATACCGATACCAATGTCTAAGAATCGGTGGTATCGAGAATCGGTATCGGGAATCGACTTATCCTTACCATTTATCAATAGCTATGCGACGGGGCAACATCAGTTTTGATCCAGGTAAGTTACATTGAATGTACGATATAATTAAAAACTAAAACTTAATGGAAGCAAATAAATGTGATAAAACATCATAGCTGATAAGTTGTACTACTCCTTGAGTTTGAGTTGGCACTTTCGTGGATTTAGTATCTAAGGGGCTGGGGGCCTGTAAGCTTCGTCTTTTTCTGCTTGCTTGGCTTCCAATTGCTTTCTCTGCTTAACTGGACGCATTGGTCGTGTAGGTTGTCTTTCCCTCGGGCTTGGAGGCGTTGAAGTTGGCGGTCCTGAAGGAGAAGCTTGAAGCGATGGGAACAACGGGCGCGGTCGAACTGGGCCCACAGTCAAAATATTCCTAGGTGGATTACGTCAACCCTCGTAGGGTCGGGGTTGAATCGGGCCCCTGGTCAGACGTGCAACATTTATCAATAGTTATGCCATCGGGCAACATTAGTTTTGTTAAGTGATCAGACATTCATTTTTATTTGAATGTACGATATAATTAAAAACTAAAACTTAATGGAAGCAAATAAATATGATAAAACATCACTAAAACATAAAAAATGCAGATTAGTTGGACATATAGGTCAGAATGATGTGTATAGTTTGGTGGTCTGGATGCTCGCAAGCTCGCATCTAAAGAATACATGCCATCAAGTAGTCAATATCTTTGTAGAAATTCAGATTAGTTGGGCGTGTAGGTCAGAATGATCATTGTGATGTTTGAATGTATTTAAAACTAAGGAGGATGCGAGCATTCCATTTTGTAGATCATGATTGTAGATGTATGGGCCCAATTCGACACTGCCTCCGAACTGACCATGGGCCCAATTCAACCGTAATTTTTACGACCCTAACAGACCCTGGGCCCAATTCGACATCACCCGAAATAACAACAGACCTTTGACAGGTCTTATCTTAGATTGACGAGCGCAGCTTGGTCTAATGAATGTTTTCCCATAAACCCTCCGTAGACCGAGCCCTTCTTTGTAACAACTTGGACCGTGCGGGGCACTCTGTACCCGACCCATGTTTTTAGTGATATTTTTTGTTTTTTGGGAGGCAAGCAAAAATATTTATACAGTCAGTTTATTTCTAAATAGGTAATAGGTCATAAAAATCTGGCTATCAAATCACAGTAACTATACAACGAAAACCGAATTACTTCACCTCAAATAGGTAGAGTGCTATATTTCCATTCTTTCTATTAAAATGAAGTAGAAACGTCTATATGGAACTGGTTGAATTAAGCAAACTGAAAATTGCTGAAAACTAAATGATAATTCGAATGATAAACCAATAAAAAAATATGCAATTCCAAATACAGGAAGCTAATACAGCTAAACGCTCATCACGAGTGGAATGAGCCAAATTTCTTAATATATGATAAATGCCAAGGAAAAAGCACATGAGCTTCCTCGTGACCTTCACAGTACGTCACCATTAAATTCCAGAAAACTAGAAACGACCGGTTCTGGCATCAGGGAATTAATAAGGTGGGATATTGGAAGCTGAATGGTACATATAATAAATGAAATTAATAAGGAAAATTTTGATGTTAATATGGGACCATCCAGGATGTAGTCCGCATGTTCCCTGAAAATGCCGTCTAAATCGGATTAAAACTGAAGGAGTTTTTAATTGATTTACAGGATTTCATTAATATTTTGATCTAAATTCATGATTAAAACATCCTTGGGGATATTTTTTGGCAACTTTGAGCATGACGGACCACCCGATTTGTTCATTTTCCAAACTTACCATGTGTTGCTGGCCCACCCTGCTACCGCGCCGTTCATTCGCTAGAGCGCATTCAGAGCGTTCGGGCTCAAAGAGGATGACCCGTGCATTCACGCTTGTAAGCAAAGAGGCTTGCCGTCTGGGAGGCTACTGCCTCTGCTAATTGTTACACCATGGTGTTTCGTTCACGCATGCGCACAGCGTACCGCTAATGCAATTATGATGATTGTCTTATGGGACCTTACACGCATCATCCCTGAAAATCTGACCGAAATCCGTTCAACATTGACAAAGTTATGACCGTCACAAGGAATTCACGTTAGCGCCTGCGCAGAAGCTACCGTTGATTCGATCATGATGAAGTTGATAGGGGATCATCTAGAGCTTAACCCGCACGATCCCTGAAAATTTGGTTAAAATCGGATCAAAATTGTGGAAGTTATGGCTGTTACAAGGAAATGTGGACGGACAGACAGACAGACAGACACGGAACCAAATTTGTTCAGGAGGCTCTGAAACGCAAAATGCGAGTGGAAATTTCGATTTTGGAGCAAAAATTTTTTTTCATTTCGAAAGTGACAACAAAGCTTCCGCTGCCTTGCAGTCTCGGAAGCAATATCGCGTAATGTTCTCAGGTATGGGTCAAAGGCCACCTCCTTTGGTTTGGCTGCACTCAAACTTATTCTCTTCGCCACAAAAGGGCAAGATGAATCAAGAGCCTCGAGGAAAATCCGTTAGAATTCTGAAGTGACATCATCAATATTATTAGCCTGATAAACGGAGAACCAGGTCACTACGGTGAGAAGGAAATATAGACATTAGATGGTTTACAGAGGCGATGAATATGAGTAAAACGACCGGGTTCAATTTTGTTGAAAACAGTGAATTCCTTGGTGGTCGGAGAAGCTGATATCACTGGCTATTGTGTTATACCAATTTGAACCAAAATTAGTTACTTATCACATCAAGGCAAGCAGGCACTCCCACTTAGCCAAAGTGAAGACTCCTACTAGGTACATTCTACGTGGCATGTAAGCCAGATCCTTCCAATAAATCTTCCATTATCCTTTTTTGACTGTTCCAAAGGGAGTTTGAGGTAACCTCGAAATGAATATTCCAATCACCCTCACGATTTCAATGCATGTAATGAACCCGTCAACATTTGTTGCGTGAGAATGTCTATATATACAGCATACCACAAGGTTTTGAGATTCGATACTCAAAGGCAGAAATTTCGCGAACGGATTCAGTGGATATCGCACCTAGTGAAGAAATATCATGGATTACAATTCAATTTCTCAAAAACAAACGATGAGATTACATAAAAGAAATTTGTGAGAAAGGGGGCGAGAAATATGAGATATATTTTATTGAGTTATTCAACATGTCGCTTAATTAATCTAGCTGTAATATGATCCTCAACATTATATATTGAGATATGATTGTTTCCGGATTTAAATGCAGTTTTTGTATGCAGTTGGTTTTCGGCTAGGAGTTTGTTTTAATTTACTGCAGCATTGTTATGTGGAATTGTTTTGTTCGATTTTGAAATCGTAGGTGAGTGCTTCGATGCTTTTTGTTGGATTTTGTAAATTTCCTGCTTCTATTTATGATTGAGGTATCGCTGCTTTTTGTTACATTGATACGGACCGTGCAAACAAACATAGCTTTGTTTTAGCATTCATCTTACCATGATTGTAATGCTTGTTTTGCTTGTTTTGCACTACTTTCCGGTACATCTGGCACCTCGACTACGCACTATTCGTGTGTCTGGAATCACTCCATGGTTTCTGAAAACAAAGGCAAGTATGCATGCCTCCTCATTGGAGCTGCTCTGATTCGGAATGGTTAGAAGTGGAAAGGTACACCCGTGGTAGAAGGCTGGGTGTCTGTACGGAGGATGTACAATGTCCATGTTTATGAACTGCACATACGCTAACGATTAATTGATTGTTCGCTTAAAAGATTTTGACTCTCATTCACTATGGTCAATCTTTTTGACTAGTGATTACACTTGCTGATCGTGTTTAAACGATATTTCCCAAAGTCATCGGCGGAATATGTGACAAGAGATTTGCGACGGTTTGCAGTTTGTGGTTTTGGAGTGAAGCTTCGTGACGGATGATTGTCGGAAGCAGTGGCGTAATTTGAGAAGGGGCAGTGTGAGCAGAGCCCCCCCATGATCCCAGAGGATGTAGAAGTTCATCTTGCAAATTATGCTTCTTGGGCAATAATTAATAATTTCACATTACTTACGTCAGTACCAATTACATTAAGTTCGAGTATGCGACCCGCACAGCACGTATGTTGTGCGGGTCCAGTTACCTAGCAACTTAGAACGCTCCTCCAAGAAGGGAGGGCCAAATGCCATGGATAATTATCCGGAGAGATTATCATCTATAATATCATAATAGGTATATCATAGATAGATATCATCATCATAATAGGATTATAATCCGAGAGAAGCGAAATCATTACAATAAAACAAAACGGTAAGCTGGATACTATATAAAGAGAAACTATGGAGAAACTGCGTCGTTTCCCCACTTCTTCTTGGGCTTGCCCTTCCTCATTTTGCTTTGGAAGCCATAAGCCATTTTTCCCCTCTCTCACTTCCCCTACTTTTTTCATCTTTACTGACCACGGATTCACGTTCGATTGATTGGTTCATAGCATCGATTTTGTCCTTCTTATTATCAAAATGTATTCTAACTCATAAAAGTCTTCAATTGTCCCAGATTTTTTGTATGAGTCTCAGTAGAAATAATGGTAAAATGAAATTAATAGAACCTTGCGCGGACTAAATGCCAGTGGTGATTGAAATATCCATAGTTGAAAGGAAGCGATTGAAACAATCGATTTGTGAACCAATCGAAAAATGATTAGGTATCTTCCTGCCGACTTTGGTTTGTTCACCTTTTGTGATGTCTCTCGTCGATATTTAATGCCTTATATCCTGTATTTTATTTCGTGGTAATTGGCATACAATGTGTAGCATAAAAGAAATCGTAATTAGTGTAAAATTGAGTGCTAAAGTCAAGAGCTATGAACCCCTTGGAGAGGTTACTACCTTGTAACCTTTAAGAGTGACACCCTTTATAGGTGCTACAATGCCCTCTTTGTGACTAGTAGTACCCAACTATACATATTTATACGATAGTTGCATATATAGGTAATTTTTGACTGTTGTTGTTGCCCCTCCGTGATAAATGGCTTTGCTAGGCCACTGGTCGGAAGTATGTATTTCCATTTACAGTGATGTGCACAATAATTGAATGAAGTTAAAAATACCCATACAATTTTACCTAGATAGATCTTGGAAGATCGTGCCTTGAAGACTAAACCGTTACGGTGTTCCCTTAATCGTTACTTTTTTGCTCATTAGTCTTCCAAACATTATTACTAACAATTCTTATGACCAATTACTATAAATGGTCCAGAACTGTTGCATACTCATAAGATCGTCTCATGAGTTACACCAACAACATCTACTTAACTGGGAGTTGGTTTTAAACTCCAAAGAAGCATAAAATCACATTCGCCATATTAGTTTAGTCAGTTGTGAATTTCGATTTAGGAATGTTACAGAATGAAACAGCATCAATAATACAATAGTTTACTCGTATATTCATGTATTTACAAGGAGAAAAAAACCAGTGGTGTCTTAATGGGTCCAGAGAAAGTTGTGAACAAGTGTGAATGCCTCATCTAGGTAATTACAAAATACAACGTGTGAAATAAGTTCTGATTTCTCAAGATCAACTCACCACTATCACACTAGAAATGTACATTTACACACAGAACTACATTTTTAACTAAAAATCTGGGAATGAAGGGAGTTTTTTCACGAGACGTTCGCGAACAATCAATTTGAGGCATGAGACTCTAGACCCTGACCAACTAATCTAAATTCTTACTAAGGGATTGACTACTTTATGTTATGCGTTTTTGAGATGCGAGCGTAGCGTCCAAGTTAGCACAGTCCACTAAACAGTCCAAGGTATAGCACAACTTTTTTCAAGTCACCAAATGGTGTAATTTGTACAACAACTAACAAAAAACTGTAAAAAACTCCAAAATCTGTGAAAACCACGTTTTTGGCAGTTTTTAAGCAAAAGGCACATTAAGGAGGCATTTCAGACCCACCATAAGGGATAGAGGCGTGATCAGCGTTAAATTTTCAACAAGAATATTACCTTTTAATTGAAAAAAAAAATAATCCTGTAGTTTAAAAGATTTTTTTCAAAAATGCTGGTGCCGTACCTCAAAAATTAGATGTTTACGTGAAAAAAGGGCTTCGGATTAGGATTAGCACCCTAGAAATCCCCATGACCAGTACCAATTTCGTAAAGGTACGACTTAGATATTTTTTTTTTTTTTTTTGCAGTGTTATTTTATCAAGGCTCATATGCACTTCATAAAAAGAGGAAATACTGAGATGATCATAGCTAACATGGAAACGTTTGACATATAGGCGCCATTTCCTGGGTCCCTAGAGAAAACCCTCGAATGAATACCTACAGTTATGATTTGGTGATTGTTGTTCACGACTAAAGACGCCTGTTTAGTTGTGTTGGTGAAATCTACGTCATTGGCGTTGATGAGGAAGCTACCTGGGACGGTCGGCAGCATGAGGTTGCTGGGCCAGAGAAGGATGCTCGGAAGTGGGTTCGCATCTTCGGAAATAAAGTTTCCAGTTATATTTATACGAGTGAATATTATTTTTGGCAAAGAAGTGTTGTAGTGAGGAAGGACTCCTTTAACTGCTGGGGCTCCACAGCTATCCATAGATCCGTTAGAGCACAGCACTACTCCGCATATCTGCAAGCCAAATTCTTTGTCTTCTGTGCTTGAAAACGCCCTCTTCCCGTCAAAAACTACCGCTTTGTACTGAACAGACGACGATTCGTTGGCGTACTGCACACCTAAATCGAATTCGCAGCACAATTTTCCGTGGCATATCTGCCTGTTGAAGTCCACGCTGGTTTGATTTTCCGGCAGTGTGATATTGGCGTTTTCAAATTCGTTTATTCGGGGTTGCTGCATCAATGGCAAACGTCCTGGGCCGGTGTAAAATGTCTTCGTATATTCCGGTTTCCCAGTCCCATCTGTAGATTTTCCTCCTATAACATGTGAGTAAGTATTAAAAAGCGTCAGTTAGTGAGATGGTAGTAGTGGGTACCCTAATAACCAATATTGTAATGAAAGAATAGGTCGATATAAACACCAAGTATTGACTACTGTGAGATAAGAGATTTTGATGTTGGATTACATTTATGATCTTTAAAGCGCAGTGATTGCCTATATATCTTATCTTATTTAATACATAAAATCCGAATTCTGTTATCTTGTTTGTTTGTTTGTCCGGCATTAGGGCCGAACGGCTGCACCGATTTTCATGAGGGTGGGCGCAAATTCACGAGCAAGTTCCAGATTAAAACATAGGCTATATTACAATCCTCTTGACTTACTCCTTCATCTAGAACTAATCCAAATTGAAATTGTCATTTATTATATTTATCTTTCATAGTTTTTATTCCTATGAATTCGAGGTATCTATGGATATATCCTACATTTTATCCTATAACCTATCAAAGTTATATGCATGAGCATTTGTGCTTAAGAAAACAACAATTTTTTAGGTTAATTTTCAAATTTTAATGTTTTATTTATAACTTTGCTCGCTACAGCCCTTGTTACAATATGTGAGGATGCTATACTGCCCACCCAACTTGGCAGACGTTTTTTCTGTTGGAAATGACTATCAAACGCGGCCCTTATTTGGAACCACGAAAACTATAGTTTAAAGAACATTTCAGTACTAACAGAACAGTCAGGTGTTGAATGTTTTTACGTATTTGTTTTCCAGTTCTATTTTTCTAAAGGTAGGCCATTATTTTATGTGCTTAGAAGGGCAAACGTTTCTATGTGTGAAAGTTATACTGCCCATCCAACTTGGCAGACGTCTTTTTCTGTTGGAAACAACTATCAAACGCGGAACCTTATGGAGAACCACGAAAAGTTTAGTTTTAAGAACATATCAGTGCTAACAGAACTTTCGGATGTTAAATTTTCGTATGTATTTGTTTTCCCCGTCATTTGGGTGGGTTCCCTCCCCACCGTGGGTATGTTCCCTCTCGAGCTGTTTACATCAGCAGTTCGAGTTTTATCAAGAATTCGTAAATTTACTGTTCCTATTTTCACATGAAATCATGGAAAAAATATCGATAGTTATTTATTTCAATTTTTTATATTTATTCAAATTATAAATAACTTAATAATTTAATAGACTAATTCTATAGGTACGTCCATGTTACAATATGTGAGGAAGTTATGCTGCCCACCCAACTTGGCAGACTTTTTTTCTGTTGGAAATTACTCACAAACAAATTAAATCTTATAAAACTATGTGGAACCACGAAAAGTTTATTAGGTTTAATAAATATAGGCCATTATTTTATCTGCGTAGAAGGGCTATCCTTTTCCCCGTCTATTATTCGGTTGAAGTGTCTTTCAAACGCGAGAAGTTCCTTCCTTCAAGAGGTTCGAAGGCAAAGATCAGATAACTACGTTGCGACGGAATAAGGAAGAGCGACCAACGTTTTCGTCTACATTTTCGTTCACTACAATCGGAAAAAAATGTCTCGAAACTCACATTATAAGACCGACCCGAGGAAAAACTGTCGAAATTTAATCGGTCTAAGGCGGATAAAACCATAGCGGGGAACGAATTTTTTTCGTCATTTTCCGCATTCTTTCGCTGATTTCTTCGGGAAGACAGCATCTTCCAGCGATTTTGACGGCACCATTGTGTTCTACGGGTCCTGAACTTTGTCGCTGACATGCGAAGTGCTTTCGCTCGTATTTTAATGTGGCAGCAAATAGAATATCAGGCGTTCGGGAAAAAAACGCGCATTGAAAGGGGCTCCCACCCCCCTCCCGCCCTTTAGCCCAAGGTTCGGGTGGCTGTAGAAAATTTTAAAATCGCTTTTACACTATTCTGGATAAATCCAAGAAGATCCTTTAAAGCACATTTTTGAGCACATTGGGCGCTAAAATATTGTATTTCTCTCTTACATTTTTCGGATTTCTGTTGAAAAACATTTCAAAAATCGTTGAACCCATTGCAACAGAATCAATTTAGAAAAGAAGAAAAATAATACTTTTTAACGATATTTGTAAAATGTTATATCAAAAACTCGCTGAAACTTATAAAATCTATGAAATCCATTATTAGAATTTTTTAAACAATGACAGAGTTCAGAATTATGTGCGACAATTCCGGTGGTAAGAGGTTTTTGCCAGTCTTGGGCGGTTTTGCACTACTGTGCGCCACCCTGTGCACAGAGCTGATCACCATCTTTCCGCAAATACATGTGTTGCAGCCCTTTTAGTCAGGTTTTTTATTTTCTCTACATTTTCATACATTTGTATATCCGCTAATCCGCCAATAAAGTCTCTCTATCTTGCATCCAGTGTTCTTTTCTCGTGTGTGTGTTTCCCGCAACCGTTATTGAACATTATTTGTATAGGTGCATAGCTTCATTCAAAACAGCCTGCCCTGATCAAAAACCTCCTGGTCCTTCGAGCCGGATTTGAACCAGCGACCTATGGAAATGTTTTCCATTGAATGAAACTCCCGCAAGATAATTATTTTCTACTAGAGCATAAAAACTGTGATTTTTAATAGTTCATTACGCCCAACGTTAAAATTCGTACCTTTAACTTTATTTTCCATCATTTTTCAAATTTAATTTTTCTATTTTAAAGTTGAAAGTTAAAAGAAATAATTTTTGAATCAATTCTGGTGCATTCTGAAACGAATGCTGCTTCATTCCAGACGATATATCTTCAAAATCGTGATATGAATCCGTTTTTTCCCCAAACAAATCAATCATTCCAAAAGGAAGGGTGATTTCTCTGGATATCACTTTTTGTGCACAATGAAGTGTGTTTCATTAAAGATTATATATTTATCATCACATAATTGCCGGTCCCAATACCCCAGCGGTCCCATTTTGGACCTTTGTTCTTTCTCCTTCTTCTCAATGGCCTTAGCACCATTTTATCTCAAATCAAAAGTTTACATCACGCCGATGACTTCAAAATGTTCAATATTGCCACTTCAGAACACAAAGTCATTAATCTTCAGAACAATCACGAGACCCTCTCGAACCATCAAGTTTGTCCCCCACCCCGGCAACTTCTTGGAACCGATTCCTACAAGAAGAACTGTGAGTTCTTCAATTCCGTTCAACGCGGAGCAGCTCATGAGTCACAAATGAAAAGTCACATTTACTTTTCTAAACTGTTATGTGATCGTGTTATGAGACCACGAAACTATACACTTCATTCTGATCTACATATCCAACTAATCTGCATTTTTACTAAGGGATTGACTACTTGATGTTATGTATTTTTGAGATGCGAGCTTGCGAGCATCCAGAGCACCAAACTATACACTTCATTCTAACCTACATGTCCACTAAATAGGTTGAACGGAATTGAAGAACTCACAGTTCTTCTTGTAGGGAACGGTTCCAAGTAGTTGCCGGGGTGGGGGACAAACTTGATCGTTCGAGAGGGTCTCGTAGAACAATCTAGACGCTTTGTCCACATGGTGTAGAGAGAACAGCCTAATTCTCAATCCTTCCAAGCGCCAGGTTATTTCTTTTTCCCGATCCCAAATTCAGTTGTAAAACTATTGCGTAAATGGAACTCGGATTCCCAGATAGGCCGAAATGTGTGTCCTTGAAGTCCAGTTTGACCAGCGGCTCTTGTTTGATGGTCATATTGATTCTGTCACTCGTAGTACTATGAGAGCTCTGGGGTTTCT
The DNA here is from genome assembly GCA_030762985.1 of Adelphocoris suturalis. Taxonomy (NCBI): domain Eukaryota; kingdom Metazoa; phylum Arthropoda; class Insecta; order Hemiptera; family Miridae; genus Adelphocoris; species Adelphocoris suturalis. Next base: position 13,255,995 of record CM061044.1, read on the forward strand.
AAACCGAACGACGAGGTAACTCACAAATGTCAACACAATCTCTCCAATATAAATCCTGCTATCTATGTATTTGCTATGTATTTCTAAAGGTATGCAGCTTTCAAATTAGGGAATGTTGAAGCGGCCTCTACACACTCAATATTATTGTCAATCCACACCTCAACACGCCGGCATCAATACGCACCTCAATCCGCGTCAATATTGTACAACGCGTCAATATTTCTCGTCTGTACATTTAGCGATTCTGTATTGTGAAGACCTATTTTTGTAATTATAGACCCGCGTAAAGCCGCTTGTAATGCTATAATCATGGCATTAAGCCTGAGAAATAGGGTCAATCGTAAGCGTTGGGTGAAAGAACGGCTACGAAAAAGGGAAAATTATTCGCACATTGTAGGTATTGTTTGCGAGAAATTGGAGTCACTGAAGAAGAAGATTACAAGAATTATTCACAAACTTATAACAATATTTACATTCAACAAACTCTTGGCTTGATAAGACCGTTCCTTACCCGAAAGGACGCAGTAATGAGGCAGAGTTTACCATTGGGGGAACAACTGGCAATTATGCTCAGGTATTTGGCAACTGGAAGGAGTTTTGGAGACCAGAAATTTTCTGCCATTGTCTCCACTTGCTGTGATTGAAACATGTGAACTACTTATACATATACTGCAAGATTACATGAAGCGCTTCTTTGTACTTACCTACTTTTAAAAAAAAAGATGATGTTGGTATACTATTTTCAATACTAACTTTTGAAGTGGTTATTTACAGTTTCCAACGTTTTAACAATATTAATTTTCATTCATGCATTACACAGTTATTATTCGTTCCGTACCTATATATTTATAACCTATTAGGTACCTATTGAAATTGTAAGTAGGAAGTCGCCTGTTTTTAAAAACCGAAATTATTTTTCATTCATTTTAATTGCTTTATTGAATTACTAGCCGCTCCGGCTCGCTACGCTCGCCTCCACGTCCAGCCGGGGGGCAAGCCCCCCGGACCCCCCATTGAATTGCTCGCTTCGCTCGCAAAATGTGGCATGTGGGGAATTTTGCTCGCTTCGCTCGCAAAGTGTGGCATGTAGGGCATGTTGCTCGCTTTGCTCGCAAACGGTAGATCCCTAAGGGTAGGTTTAACGTGTGTAGGGGATGTTGCTCGCTTCGCTCGCAAACGGTAGATCTCTAAGGGTAGGTTTAACTTCTGTAGGGGATGCTGCTCGCTTCGCTCGCTTGAGGAAGTTATACTGCCCACCCAACTTGGCAGACGTTTTTTTTTTTTTTTTTCAGTTGGGAATTCTTACAAACAAATTAAATCTTACAAAACTACGTGGAACCACGAAAAGTTTATTCGGGGATGTTGCTCGCTTCGCTCGCAAGGTATACCTGTATATGTGTAGGACAAAGTCCGTATTTATTCTGTTGAAATGGCTCTCGCTTCGCCCGCAAGGTGGGGTACCTATGTATACCTGCTCGCCTCGCAACATTGTGACATCGAACCGCTTGACATCTTCGTAGAGCCTTCTCGCGTCCACGGCACAATTATTAATTTCTCATATTAAACGCTTCCCTCGCTTCCCTCTCGCATTTTGACCGACTTCACGTCACTTTTTTCGATATCCGATTTCGGATTTAGATTCGGCGGGATCAAAGCTGTATTTCGTCCGCGAAAACCGTTCCGAAAAACGTACCTTTACGGGGTATATTTTAATGGGAAAAAACGTAGTTTTTCGTCGGACTTTTCGAGAAAACACGGTCCGTACTCTCGCATTTTTTTGACGCATTTCCCGATACTTTTTTCGCGATCCGATCGCGCCGTCGTCTTCCTCGTAGGAAAACCTACGAAACCGGTATTTTTCCGGAATTTTCAATGGCCGTTTAGAGGGGTAGAGGATGCGGGGAAGTGGAAAAAGCGCACATTAATTCTTACTTCGACCCCCCTCTCGCCATACGGCCCATGGTTCGGCTGGGATTAGAAAATTTTAAATTCGCTCGTTCCACTGAGGATTGACCCAGTATTGACGCGCCTCTCCACTAGACAGTCAATATTACTGTCAGCATCCCCCCCCCCCCCCCCCCCCGCTCAATATTTATGCACTGGATCACAGAAAATCCCGGATTTCCTTCAATACCCTCGTCAATATCGAAATCGACCACCATACACGTTCAATATTATTGACGTACTGAGAAGGTATTGACATTGATACCACTCGAGGCCTATGATGGGAGGTTGCCTTGTCGAATATTTGGAGGAATGGAGAAACATGGCAGACGTAATCTTCCTCTACAAGCTACTAAATAACCGTAAACGTTGCCCCACCCTTCTAACTAGAACATACCCATATCATACATACTCTCATCATTCTCCCTTATTCAATGTTCCGTTTGCCCCTACCAACTATATATATATATATTGCTTTTGGTTTATGATTTCCAATAATAAGCCTATGTGATCGTGTAGCAAAACATTTGTATAATCCACCTCAAACTTTGTCACTTTACGTTTCAAGGTGCGTAGAATCCAAATTTGGAATGTCCGTCCGCCGTCCGCCGTCCGGGCCATAAAAGGCCTAAGAATTTACTTAAAAAACCCGTTCTTTCGCACATAGACTCCATTTGGGGTCTAGTTGGTCCTAACGTTTAACCATCCCGATCGCTTTACTCGCATAGATGCTATGGGCCAAAAACGGGCGAAAAAGTGTCTTTTTCGAGGTTTGAGTGTTAGACGCACGCCTGGCACGCTTGGCAGGGGGTCACGGTGGGTGGTGAGGGGGGTGAGCGGGGGGTGGAGTGAGAGAAGGCGCCGGCGCCGCGGCACCTTGTGGTGGCTGGAGTGACCAGGGGCGTAGCAGAGGGGTGTAGGAGAATGGATATTTATTACTTTTACGTGTTATACCCATATAATACACCGCGGCACCATGAGGTGGGTACAGCGGTCCTTCGAGGCATGAATATATGTTTTTTTCTAGGTCGTATTTGTGTTTTAATACCGATGCTTTTCCTACGCAAATTTAATAACATAACCTCTCGACTTTTCTTACGTACTTAGATAATGATATTATTAAGGTAATAACTATTTGAATAGATAGGAGCTCAAATCGAGAAATATAAACATGCGTATATAATTATAGAAGTATAGGTTGTGGCAACTCGAAATAGGACACGCCGAGGAGTCTACACGGGCCTTATGACGTTCGCAAGCCAACTAAAACTACGATCATACTCAATTGAAAAAATAATAAACCTTCGTGAAATAATTTGCAGCGTTTTTCAGATTGAATTAAACAGTTTTCAAAATGAAGTCAACACTTTTCAAAATGAATTAAACAAGTTTCGAAATGAATTAAACACTTTAGAAAATGAAATAAACAATTTACAATATGAGTTAAACAATTTACAAAATGAAATATACCATTTACAAAATGAAATAAACCATTTACAAAATGAATTAAACACTTTCTTATACGAGTTTCAAAATCATGTAAACAATAACTTAAACGAGTTGACTAGTTGGGGAGAATATGGGAAAGAAGACCGTACATACTCTGTTGATAATCTCTTCTGAGTGTGTCTTTCACGTAATAACGAGATGGAAATACCTTCTCTGTGAACTCGGCAATCTCTTATCGTCTTGCTCAATGTGTATCGATGATTTTCTTGTTTCTCTGTAGTAGTCCATCAATTCACTGCAGCTGGTACCCTGGTATGTTTGGATGATGCGTTTTTTCACCTTGTTACGAGTATAATGTCGGACACCTCTTCTGATGAAACGGTTAACGTGCGGGTACAAGAAACCAGCGGCGAGTAAATGTTTTTGCGTCCTCCAGAGAAGATGACATTCCGCGAAAATTGTTTATTTTATTTTGTAAATTGTTAATTCGTATTCTAAATTATTTATTTCTCGTTGTAAAATGTTTATAATTCATATTGTAAATTGTTTATCTCATTTTGTAAAATGTTTAATTCATTTTGAAAAGTGTTGACTTCATTTTTAAAACTGTTTAATTCAATCTGGAAAAGCTATATCTACCATTAACCTCTAAATAGATTACCACGCTTAGCAAAACATCTTCTTGACATTTCTCCCCTGCAGACTTTTTCCATGAAACCCTACAAACATTTAATGTATCCTCACAAAAAAATTAAGCAAACTTCGTAGAATTAGCCCCATCACAGCCACATTAATTTTTATAATCCCTCTGTAGATTTCGTTGAAAATGTTAATACAGTGTGTTTGTAAAATTATGCTGTTTATTGATTTGTAAATTTGTGACTGAGCTCAGTCACACAAGACTGGTTGGCAAAATATCAATTTTTATATTGTAAGTATTGGGCATTTACCCGTATTATTTGAAATAAATAACACAAGTTCCGAGTTCATAATGTATCGTGGAATATATCCGACCACTCTCTGATTTATATTTCTCTATTTGTGAGATCATAATGCATTAATCTAAGCAATGATTACCAGACAATGTTATAATAGGTCGAATCTTTTATCCATATATATATATATAGTTGAGAGAGATGTTGAGGTTGGGTCTTGGAAAGATTTATGTTCCGACATTTCAAAGGTTTATTCCTTCATTTTCAAGGGCAACAAACAAAAACAGTACAATCAAATTGTTCGTCTCCTAAAGTAATGAATTTTCTGAATACTAATAGGTACATGTAGGTACTATATAATGACTGTTACAGGATATGTGATGATACAAAAGAGTTACATAATAGTATTAAATAATTACAGAGTTGGTCAGCAATAGTACATATACAATACAATATGTTACAATACAATACAGTATGTTCAATAGTACATGCCTATTGGTATTAAGAAAATTCATACACATTTCGTTAGGAGACCACCAATTTGATTGTACCTTTTTTTTTTTTTTAGCCCTTTAAAATGAAGGAATAAACCTTTGAAACGTCGGGATGTAAATCTTTCCATGACCTAACCTCAACATAAGACATAAGAACGGATCTATTACATTATATATATACTTTCACTTACGTATATTTACATCTCCCACCAAGATCGTACTTCCCAAGTTGTCAGTGAAAGAGAATAAATTGTTGAGGGCTTTCTTTCCTCTGTAAATTCCGGAGCCACCATTTCCTGTGGCTGGATCCGCTACGCCAGCTGTGAGCAGTGTTACGTCATTTCCAACCGACCAACCCCATTGCGTCTGAACAGCTAGGAGAAATAAAAACATTTTTATTTGAAAAAGTTCCAGTCATACACCTTAATATGGCAGTGATGAGCTCTTGACCGCAGACGACGAAATTTCAAGTGTTTTATTCTTGAGAGTCTGCGGTCAAGAGCTCATCACTGCTGTTAGAACCATTGAGAAGATGTCCCTATCCATCCAAAGTCAAGAAGAACCACTCTTCCATCACCTTCACGTTCGTCATGGTCCAGAAGGTACTCGACTGGCTCATGAAGTTGGACTCAACTTCCGTAAGCTAGCCCATAAATATAAGCTAGCTAGTGTGTAGTTGTGTCCATATGTGTGTAACGTGATGGTTCTTTTTGGATAGCCCTGATGATGCTGTATAAATATAGCGAAACGTTGGCCTTAAGTTTAGTATCATTCACCCGACCGACTCTCAAGAACAAAACACTTGAACTTTCACCTTAATATGTTTATTTGTATTAAAATTTGAGCAATTAGAGTATAAAGAAATTTTAAAAAACCAATTTTATGGCAAAAAACCAGTATTTTGTGAAATATTAATGAAATTAACGTATGTTTTTCGGCATACTTTTGTGCAAAATTTTTGTAATGTCCTTTGCTAAAACATTATAAACTTAACAATTTTTGGACATTTAGTGATTTTTTGAGCCACGTGAGTTCGTGATATATATATGAGGTCTTATAACTTTTTTGCCGAACAATCTGTGTAGTACAGTAGAATATATGTGCGAAATCTACGACTTCTTGTCTGCGTTGGGACTCATCCTGATAAAAATACGTCTCTGAGCTCAAAAACAGTTTTTTCGTCTATAGAAAAGTTGATTAATTTATTATATTTCAAAAATGGATTCAGTTTCAGGAACCAACTCTGTTTGTAAGTACCGCAATTTCACCATAAATACTGTATTCTAGAGATGCAACTCACATGTTAGGAACGGCATTTCAGAATACCAATGGGAAGGGTGGATGAAATCGGTGACACCATATTTACTGATCAAAGTCAACGCAGGTTCTTTGAACAGGATATCGAAGCAGCTGAATTGTCCAAAAGTAACGTTGAAATCTGTCTTGAAATACGAATACTCAGGATCTTTCGGAGTATCTATGCCAACCTCCCCATGCGTGTTGTGCTTCCTATACCTGAAATGATTTTAAACTAAATATGTTTAAAAACTATGCTCACTACAGAATATAATGAAATTGTTGGATGTATGATCGATCAATCCTCATTCATGCTCAATCTTCCTCACACTTATGGATTTATCTAAAAAGCGAACAATATCGACTTTCATGATTTAAAATTAATTAAAATAAAATTAAAATAATCAAATTAGCAATAACAATAAATAATTATTTACCTGGCAATGATAGCTCCATTTCTATCAAAAACAATATTGGTAATGTACTTGTAACTCTTATTAGAGCTTGAGTCCGTGTAGTTTTCGTGTAGGTTTACAGCTAGGTACAAACTATAATTTTTTGCGTAGCCAGACAGAATTTGAAGAGACTGAAATAAATGGAAAATTAATTCACTTTCAATAACTAGTAATACAATAATTTCATATAATCATGTTGAAAAACTTATTTTATCTCTATGTATAAATCGACATTTTTATTTAAAATTGGGTTTCTATAACATTTTAATTCATGTGATTTGAACAATTTTATTTATCAATGTGGAATTGTTGCCGACAGATGTACTGTTGACGGAAAATATCAGTTGAACTCTTCGAAAATCACCAATAAATTAAATTTGTTCTGTAGTGGCGGGTCAAAAAGCCGAGAACATACCTACATCTACAGGGTGTTCCAGTTGTGAAAGAAAGTATTCGTAGTAGACGAAACTACAAAGAATTGCCAGATTCAGATACGATTTTCTGGAAAATGTTCCTCGAATTCGTCCTCCCCAAATTAGTGGATTTAATTTCGTTTCGTGACGGGGATCTATTTCCACGAAAAATAAAGAGTTATTATGTTAAATTGATTTCGACGGTTAGGCCATCATAAGTAACAAACAATAACTGAGCACACATTAGAAAGGACACAGCTTATACAGGGTGTCTCTCGCAAATGCAAAAAAAAAAAAAAATGTGGGTAAAACTACATCAAAAATAGAGTAAAATGCCGCCAACTGCATATTTTTATCTCAATCCGTTCTCGAGATATGATTTTTTAAAGGTTTTTTTCAGGAAAACCGTGTTTTTTTCCTTTTAAACTCAACTTTCTTCACTTTACTTCATTTAATTTTAATTTTTGACCACATTTTCGGAATCAGCACTAAATTTACTATAAGAATAGTGTACTTGGGTTTTTGAAAAGTACCATCCAAAGGCCCTCACATCAGCTCAAACATTGACGATTTTGAAAAAATAATATTTCTGACAATCTTTAAAACTTTACTACTCTTTTAAAAAGAATCCTGGAAACTGGCAAATCTCATGAAAACTGCTTCATCTAATATGCTTTCCAACGGTATTATCAATTTTACTTTTATTTGGTTATTTAGGGGAGAAAATTATGTTTTAATGTTAAAAAATGTGGGTTTTTCAATGAAATTGTTGGTTTTCTCGAAAGATGACCCTCCATGAACCAACGAGTATGGGGTCGGTTTCTATGTATTTTTTCTCGCTGGATCGAATGGAAACTCTTGCAGATCGCTCATCTACGTTATAATCGAGTTTTACACTCTAATTAACTAGTTTTACACCATAACACACATACATTTAATCGTAACAAACAAACTAAATATTTGCGATTTTAAGTGTAAAACTCGTTTATAACGGAGTTTGAGACATCTAAAAATGTTACCATTCGATACAGCGTGAAAAAATACATAGAAACCGACCCCATACTCGTTGGTTAATGGAGGGTCATCTTTCGAGAAAACCAACAATTTCATTGAAAAACCCACATTTTTTAACATTAAAACATAATTTTCTCAACTAAATAACAAAATAAAAGTAAACTTGAATATACCGTTGGAAAGAGTATTTTTAGACGAAGCAGTTTTCATGAGATTTGCCAGTTTCCAGGATTCGTTTTGGAAGAGTAGTAAAGTTTTAAAGATTTTCAGAAATATTATTTTTTCAAAATCGTCAATGTTTGAGCTGATGTGAGGGCCTTTGGATGGTACTTTTTAAGAACCCAAGTACACTATTCTTTTAGTAAATTTAATGCTGATTCCGAAAATGTGGTCAAAAGTTAAAATTGAATGAAGAAAAGTGGAAAAATTTTAGTTTAAAAGGGAAAAAACACGGTTTTCCTGAAAAAAAAAATTTAAAAAATCATATCTCGAGAACGAATTGAGATAAAAATATGCAGTTGGTGGCATTTCACTCCATTTTTGATGTAGTTTTACCCAATTGTTTTGTGCATCTGCGAGGGAATCACCCTGTATAGTGACAGGTTGAGTCCCAGGTTGAGTTGACAGGTTGAGTGACAGGAGATTGAGTCCCGTTGGTCGAGAAAAAGGAGAGGGGGCTGAGGTACAACCAACTAAGTGCAAGCTAAGTGAAGGGGGAATTTAGGTAATGAAGTGAAAGGAGGGGAAAAATTACTGGTTTCAACAGTTTGAAGGGATAATTCCAAGCTTTATACAAATGGACTTATCAGTGGTGAAGTAAATTGAGGGATATCCTCATTTAAACATTTACCAGATCTGTCACTTTTGATAATTTCGAATTTTTCAAGTACATTCAACATACCTCCCTTTGGACAAAAATGAAGAAATCCTACAAACAAATCAAAATTGTAATTAAGATTGGATTCCTGAAGATGTTTTGCAAATGTATACTTACCCTTATTCTCCCTGAATTTCCTATCAAGTTTGACCGCAATATTCGTAGCCGCAAGAACATTTTAATTTATAAACCCCACTTTTATCCTGAACATTCATTTGGTCGTTAACGGAACCTAGGAATGCTCTAAGACTATTTCTAGTTTTAAAACCCACTTTGTAACCCCTCGATGATAGAATTTTGCCGATTTTATCAGAAATTTCCCCATTGTAAGGTATACTTATCCATTGTTTTTCTCCTAAAGTTACATCTTCCCTAACCAGATTGGAAACTTTTTCCCGAATCTTTTTCCTAAGAACCTTATTCCATATGGTATCAACGAGATCTCCTCCGTAGCCATAACTAGCTGCTATGCTTTTGGTAATGGATTATTCTTTTGTTAAATTTCGTTCACTCATAGGAATAGATAGAAAGACCACCCAGATTCCTGTACGATCAATAGTTCTCACCCCAATTGGGTTTTACGGTTGAATAAAATAAGTCATCACATTTATTAAGCGCAACAGTTTACCACGTGTCGCCAAAGAAAAAACGTCTGACATGTTGAGTGGGCAGTATAGCTTCCTCACGAATTGTAACATGGACGTATAGAATTAGTTGAAGAAAAAAGTACAAGTAGAATTGATTGATAGGTCGGCGTTGTAAGAAATTCATGTTTGCGCATGCGCACAGACTACTATTATTCCAATGGCGATGAAATTTATAAGGGGAACATCTGGTAGCTGAACGCAAAATCCTTGAAAATTTCATAAAAATCGGTTCATTAGTCTCGGATAGGGATGCAAAATCGGTAGCCAACAATCGATTTTCAATCGAGAGCTCACGATCGATTGTACCAATTAATCGGGCTAAAAAATCGATTTTTAACACACAAAAATTATCTTTTATATTTATAAAAACAGCATGATGAGATGGCTACCTTCTGCTTCAGTGTAGTTAAAGATTATACATTATAATTCTAATTTGAAATAATTGAAGATAATAAAATTCAAGTTAAAATATCATTTTAATATCATAGGGTGATGAATTACTATTTAATTTCAAAAATTACTTAATAATTAGTTATAAAACGACCCTATCCTTTATAATAATGGATAATAAGAAATTAGAAGTTTTTTTTATTGGCATTATTATTATTATTATTATTATTATTATTTTTTTTTTTAAAGAGAGGAAGGGAAGGTGTTGTTTTATACTTAAAGTGTTGTTTTAAAAGCCAACCTGTTGGTTTTTTATACTTTGCTGTTGTCTATTCTCTCCTTTTCGTGGGTCTGCTGCGTAGGTACACATACAATACAATGAGTAGTAAAATACAGAAAACAAACACCGCAATGAAAATCGATTTCACGAAAATAACCGATTTTTGGATAAAAATCGGTACAATCAATCGACTGCAAAAAAATCGGAAATCGGAGGTAAAAAATCGATTTTTTGATTTAATCGAAAATCGATTAGCATCCCTAGTCTCGGAGTTTTGTCTATGTCGATAAGTTGTAGTTTTGCTCATGCACTGTTGTTATTACCCAACCATAGAATAGAATGAGACCACCACGATCAGCAGTTCTCACCCCAATTGGGTTTTACGGTTGAATAAAATAAGTCATCACATTTATTAAGCGCAACAGTTTACCACGTGTCGCCAAAGAAAAAACGTCTGACATGTTGAGTGGGCAGTATAGCTTCCTCACGAATTGTAACATGGACGTATAGAATTAGTTGAAGAAAAAAGTACAAGTAGAATTGATTGATAGGTCGGCGTTGTAAGAAATTCATGTTTGCGCATGCGCACAGACTATTATTATTCCAATGGCGATGAAATTTCACAGGGGAATGTATGGGAGCTAAATCGCAGAATCCTTGAAAATTTCATGAAAATCGGTCCATTAGTCTCGGATAGGGATGCAAAATCGATAGCCAACAATCGATTTTCAATCGAGAGCTCATGATCGATTGTACCAATTAATCGGGCTAAAAAATCGATTTAAAAAAAAATCGATTTTTAACACACAAAAATTATCTTTTATATAAAAACAGCATGATGAGATGGCTACCTTCTGCTTCAGTGTAGTTGAAGAGTATACATTATAATTCTAATTTGAAATAATTGAAGATAATAAAATTCAAGTTAAAATATCATTTTAATATCATAGGGTGATGAATTACTATTTAATTTCAAAAATTACTTAATAATTAGTTATAAAACGACCCTATCCTTTATAATAATGGATAATAACTTCTACACAATTCTCATCTATGTCCCATATCTAGTCATTTATTATTTTGTTTATAATTTTTCAAGTTGATTTCTCTTTTTGTTTTGCACAGTACTAAATTGTACTTACAGGCGTGGGGCTATAAACGTGAATGATTTCCGGAACTTTTCTATATTTGCTTGGGGGAGTTTAACCTGTTTAGTTCTGTTTTCCTGCTTTAACGTATCTTTACTTTTTGAAATGTATATTTAAATGTAAATGTATGTTTTTTATTGGCATTAAGTATTATTTTATTTTATTTTTTTTAAAGAGAGGAAGGGAAGGTGTTGTTTTATACTTAAAGTGTTGTTTTAAAAGCCAACCTGTTGGTTTTTTATACTTTGCTGTTGTCTATTCTCTCCTTTTCGTGGGTCTGCTGCGTAGGTACACATACAATACAATGAGTAGTAAAATACAGAAAACAAACACCGCAATGAAAATCGATTTCACTAAAATAATCGATTTTTGGATAAAAATCGGTACGATCAATCGATTGCAAAAAAATCGGAAATCGGAGGTAAAAAATCGATTTTTCGATTTAATCGAAAATCGATTAGCATCCCTACCGCCGATTGTAGGGATGCAAAATCGGTAGCCAACAATCGATTTTCAATCGAGAGCTCACGATCGATTGTACCAATTAATCGGACAAAAAAATCGATTTTTTAATAAAAATAGATTTTTAACACACAAAAATTATCTTTTATATAAAAACAGCATGATGAGATGGCTACCTTCTGCTTCAGTGTAGTTGAAGAGTATACATTATAATTCTAATTTGAAATAATTGAAGATAATAAAATTCAAGTTAAAATATCATTTTAATATCATAGGGTGATGAATTACTATTTAATTTCAAAAATTACTTAATAATTAGTTATAAAACGACCCTATCCTTTATAATAATGGATAATAACTTCTACACAATTCTCATCTATGTCCAATATCCAGTCATTTATTATTTTGTTTATAATTTTTCAAGTTGATTTCTCTTTTTGTTTTGCACAGTAGTAAATTGTACAGGCGTGGGGCTATAAACGTGAATGATTTCCGGAACTTTTCTATATTTGCTTGGGGGAGTTTAACCTGTTTAGTTCTGTTTTCCTGCTTTAATGTATCTTTACTTTTTGAAATGTATATTTTTAATGACTTTGAAATTAGAAGTTTTTTTATTGGCATTATTATTATTATTATTATTTTTTTTTTTTCTAAAGAGAGGAAGGGAAGGTGTTGTTTTATACTTAAAGTGTTGTTTTAAAAACCAACCTGTTGGTTTTTTATACTTTGCTGTTGTCTATTCTCTCCTTTTCGTGGGTCTGCTGCGTAGGTACACATACAATACAATGAGTAGTAAAATACAGAAAACAAACACCGCAATGAAAATCGATTTCACAAAAATAATCGATTTTTGGATAAAAATCGGTACGATCAATCGATTGAAAAAAAATCGGAAATCGGAGGTAATAAATCGATTTTTTGATTTAATCGAAAATCGATTAGCATCCCTAGTCTCGGAGTTTTGTCTATGTCGATAAGTTGTAGTTTTGCTCATGCACTATTGTTATTACCCAACCAATCGCAATAAAATTCATAGGGAGTTTTCCTAAAACGTATACTTATCTACTCTCCTAGTTTGAACAAAATCGGACCAATAGATAATAAGAAATCGAAGTTGTAATAAATCAACGTTTGCGCATGCCCAGACTACTATTTATGTAACGGCAATAAAAGTTATAGGGGACGGTTAAGAAGTTATCGCGCATAATCCCGGAAAATTTCACCAAAATTGTTCCATCAGACTCGGAGTTTTGCGTTTGCCAATCAAAATTAGTTTCGCGCATACGCGATGGGTATTACTCTATCTGTCACGATATAATTTACACGGCATTTTTCTAGAACATATACCAAATTACCTACCACGTTTGAACAAAATCGGATCAACAGTTGATAAGAAATCGACGTTATGGAGCTAACTCGCACTATTCCTGAAATTGTCATCGGAATTGGATAGAAACTTGGTTTAGTTTTTGGCGTGACAATGGAGTTTTTGTTCTTCCCGTAATTTTTTACCCGTGTACGCAAAAATAATGAAATACCAACTACGCATGCGCGAAATTACGCGTCGAGGGGTCGAAAGCGGGAAAAATGCTTTCGTTGGAATTCCGTCCTACGCGTAGTCACCATAACCTGACGCAAAGGTGACCACAGTTTTAATAAGAGTATATTAAAGTAAACGATACCAATTCGTTTTCCCTCTGACTGTCATCTAATAACATTTCCCTTCCACAATTACCTACCTAGTCAAAAAAAGTAAAAACCTGTGATAAATATAATAATTGTATTATTAAATCAAATTCCGTTGATTTTGTGAACAAAGTACCTACTCCGTCCGACATCCAGATATCCTGTTCACCTAACTGGAAGAAATGCAGTCGTTGATACTTTTCCGATTATCAATTAGATACCTATTCTTCGTAAGCATTAGCTACCAACATAAAGGTTCAGACTACGATCAGGTTAGTGTTTAAATAATAAGTTTGTATACAAAAGCTGTTGTCAGTCCAATAACAAATTGAGTAGGTTGGTAGTAGAATTTATTCTAGGTTCCCACTCAGATCTTGGAAATGAGCATTTGATAAAGCAGGGAAGGCACTCACAACGAACTATTCCACGAGGGCTGATTAAGTAAACATGATGAAGATAGAAGACGATTTGAATGAAGTGACATAAGATGCCGAAATTGCTGCGCTCCCGGACGGTCACCCATCCAAGTACTAACTCCCTTCGTTGCTTAACTTCGGTGATCAGACGAGAACCGATGTATTCAACGAGATATGGGAGTTGGTGAATAAGATTTTTTCCTAGGTCATTGGCCTGTTTACTCGAACCTAGCTATTCGATGCTTGTGATATCTACTGATAAAGCAGAGTGTAAATGTACTTAAAATCAATTCAATCTCCTTCTACTCGATCTCCAAATCAAGAGAATCGTTGACATCGAAGTAGATACTGTTGATATTGTAATATATGCCTTGGCGAATACCTTTTTTTTAGGTCGTAGGTCTTACTCGAAACTTGTTGTTCAATGACTGTGAAGAAGATAGCTGATGAATCAGAGTGTAATATGATTTCAAACTTCTTCTACTCGATCTCGAATTCAAGAGAATCGTTGATATTGAAATACTAAAGAGACTTTACCGAGACGATAGCGTTTCTTTAGTCTTGTACATAATGTAAAAATACGTGTAGAAATACAAGAAGAGCTAGCATCTGCAGTTGCTTGCTCTAGGCGCTACTCTACGTGTTAACGGGGGAAAATTGTACGGGAAGAACAAAATCTCTCTAATGATTTAGCACAGACAGCCAGATACGGAACCAAAATTGATCAGCAAGCTCTGAAACGAGTAAAGCAAGAGGAAATTTTGATTTTGGAGAACGAAAATGTTTTCGACTTCAATCACGAACACAAAGCTTCGGTAGTGAGGAAGCAAAAGTATTGGTTTGGTACAAAGTTATTAAATAAGAAGAGCAAATATTTATGAATAGTTTAAAATAATAAACCTTAAAGTACTAAAATCTGCAGCGTTTTTAGTAGTGTTTTAGTTATGATTATTAGTAAAACTTTCCCTCGAAACAGGATTGGAAGATGAACAAGGAAGTCGAAATGCTGTTAAATAGTGTCAGGCAGAGTGATAGACAGGTAGATTGACAGAATATGCGACTTCAAATATGCACCTACTTATGTTTCTGTGATTCATACAGATATGGACGCTTTCAGTTTTGGAACCCACGCACTAATTATTGAGATAGTTCAAGCTGATTACATCATTAGCGAATTGTTGTAGAAAATGAAGCAATTGCAATGGCTCCAAAAAATTTCTTCATTGAATACGTTTTGGGCCATAATATAGGATATATATATATATAAATATAGCTTTTTCAGATTGAATTAAACAGTTTTCAAAATGAAGTCAACACATTTCAAAATGAATATAAACAATTTACAAAATAAAATAAACAATTTTAAAAATGAATTAAACTGTTACCAAATTAACTAACTGTTACCAAATGAATAAGTGAATTGATGGACTACTACAGAGAAACAAGAAAATCATCGATACACATTGAGCAAGACGATAAGAGATTGCCGAGTTCACAGAGAAGGTATTTCCATCTCGTTATTACGTGAAAGACACACTCAGAAGAGATTATCAAGAGTATGTACGGTCTTCTTCCCATATTCTCCCCAAACTCGTTTAAGTTATTGTTTACATGATTTTGAAACTCGTATAAGAAAGTGTTTAATTCATTTTGTAAATTGTTTATTTCATTTCTTAAATTGTCTAACTCATATTGTAAATTGTTTATTTCATTTTCCAAAGTGTTTAATTCATGTTGTAAATTGTTTATTTCATTTTGTAAAATGTGTTCATTTCGAAACTTGTTTAATTCATTTTGAAAAGTGTTGACTTCCTTTTGAAAACTGTCTGATTCAATCTGAAAAAGCAATATATAGGTACATAAATCCAGACGATAACTCTCTTTAGGATTGAGATAAAAATTCCGTTCTTGCGACGAAAAATCAAGCTTCCCGAATGAAAGGATAAGTTTGTTGGCCAGCCTTTTTTGAGCACGTTAAATGTGCTAAAAAAAAAAATATATCTAAAAATTGCAAAAAACAGCCAAATTTGTTAAATTTATATTTTTTTAACGGAATAGTAGTAAAAAAAGTGTATAAACAATGAAATAGAACATTAAAAAATTTATTCACAGGTTTTTATTGAAAAATACACTTATATTTCAGTAATGGTTGCTGAAAAATCGATAAAAACTGCAAAAAAGCTAAATATCCATATTTTTATTTTTTAATTGCAAAATATTATTCGTAGTTAACAATTTTTTTGGCAATCAACGTGCTCAAATTTCTAAACAATGTAACATAATATAATACGATAATTTAGGAAAACTTTTTCCTCAACCTGTCGGGGTGGTGAGAAAGTAAGCGAATTCTCCACGAACCTACTCTGTTGTTAACATTGGAACTTACTTCATCGTAACTTGCGTTTGGGACAATTTTCTGAGCTGGATCGGGAACGATCAGGAAAATGGTTTTGTCGGTACCCAAAAGTCCTTCTTCAGGGAATACTATTATGTCAGCCTGCAATAAGCAATAAGTACTTCATAGCGAATAGAGCTTACCAATAGGTGGTAATGAACTGTGGATGGAGGACTGGGTCCTCATCATCAATCCATAAATAATCAATAAATTCAGTAAACTAGTGTGATAGCTCAGGTAAAACCTTAATTGTGCGTTAGTTTGCAGCAATCAGGGTCCTCTTTTTCAGCAATTCCGAATCGAGGGATCCCTTCTTCATATCCTAACAAACTGTATGCCGTCAAAAAGTTCTATATTTTTCAAGATGAAAGTTGTGATGGAAATTACCAGTTCCTCCTTCTCGGTTCTTGAAAATGCTACCCCTTAGCATATTCCTGAGGTTATTGAACCTTCAGGATATCCTCTGGGGGTAGCGGGTTTCGCCTCTCCCCTTTGAAGGAGGAACTACTACATTTCCAACACCTCCATTGTCATTAAAGTGTATCTCAAGTGTTTGGAACTCGAGACGCCAGAATTTCTTACATTCTTAATAATAGTTACAAGATCATCCCTTTGATTTGTGAGGAATTTCGTTCATTAATAATGCACATTGAGCGATAATGAATCGTATCAGCGGCAGAGCAAACAAAAGCTAGTGAAGATTGATAACTAACCGCTTCTTGCTCTGCTATCTTGATAAATTGTTCGTAGTTGCGGACGTTGTTCATCAGATTTTGTCGAGGTGTTAAAGTCGTGTCCTGTAGAACCTGATAATCAACTACGGACGCTCTGTAGGAGGTTTTTCCCTGCAATCAATCAAACTATGAGTTCACAATAGAAATCAAATAAATATGCTTATATCCACTTTTCGAAGTGACTTTATGATTATTCATGCCAAGAGTTGGGCAAGAAACACTTAATGTCAGTACCTTAGAATGACTCTCGATTGTAAGTGGAAGGAGCATGGCATTACTAGAAAGATCTCAATCGAATTTCATGTTAAATAAAATGAAATGGTTGCTGGGTATCACAATAACTATCAACACAAACTATGAGAACAAACTTTTTATATATAAGAGGTCGGTGCGGACTTGAGACACTCAACTCGGGAATGTACAAAAAATACCAACTGCAAGATCATTTAAACATTTCAGAACAAAGTGCTATACGGACTATTGTCAATGGTTTGTGGTACCTTCGAAATTAAGTACTTAATGAGGATATCAAGATGGAAACAGTCAATGAAGTCGTTAAATACATTGAGACCATATTGTCGTTCCGGCTTCTTTGCAGAACAAACCCCTTGACCTTGTGACCTGACAGTGTGACAAGTGTAGGACAATCCAATAGAGAGACCACTGAGCTATGAACTCTATACACTGTTGAACATTGTAACAAAGTAAATTAACTCAAAGGACGAATACTTAGCTGTTACGTCATATTGTCCTATAACGAAATGTAAGGAAACAATAGATCAATTATTTCAATTCATTTCATGGTTCAAACTAATTTCAATGTAGGAACAATTTCAATTTAGGAATACGTGATATGGTTTCGGTCACTGATCAAAATTGAGACAATACGTTGTTTTAGCAGAGTCAGAAGTACCTAACTGTCTCTTATAGTACTTCAGTTATAATTTGTATTCCAGATATATCGGAGGGCAACCTTAAATTTTCTTACTTCAGCATTTGTGGTAGTGATGGGTGTTGCTGCGAGCAGGAACAGCAGAGACAAGTGCAAAACCATTGTGCTGCAACATGTGCAATGAATTTCACAACTGTATGACTGTATGTACAGAATCATATAGAATTTATGCTAGTAATCAGAATGTAGTACGCAGATATTTCTTACGTCACTGAATAATAAAATCAATTTGCGTTGCGCTAACCACATTCCGAATCAACGTATAACGTCTGAAAGACCTTGGAACTGACTGTAAATGGTGGTAAATGGGATTTTCCATAATTCAGCTTCAGGGAATTGGTTTAAAATAAATTCTCGGTGATTTTCTCACAAATCCATTAGTAAACCGAAGATCTAGCTATCAGATTAAGAATGTTGTAACTAACTATTGAACACTGCCAACGAGCTACCTAGTTAAGAGAAATTTATTTTAAGCGAGCTTCACTTAGACGAGATGAGTGAAATAACTAGGTACCTAAGCTTACTGATGATAAACGCTGCCAAATTTTACACATCATGTTTGATGATCATGTTGACATTTGATGTTTGTGATCATGTTTGCGGAATTATTCTGAATAATTCAATATTCTTTCCTTTTCAAAACCTTCGTAGCAAACCGATTCTAATTCGGAAGGGAACTAGTTCACAAATGAACTAGAAATTATTTCATTCGCTATCAGTTTATTGAAATCGATATTCTTAATAAATTGATGAATAACACAATAGTTCGGGCGGTGTGAACTAACTGAATCGTTGCAAACATGTCTCATAAATTTTCCTCCACTTATTAATTATTCCTCTTTTCTTCCTCAAGACACGTTATATTAAGAAAATCTTTTGCAGTTTTATTACCAGCAGTATAGATTACATTAAAAAAAGATATTAATATTTAAAATAATAGTATTAAAACTTACATTCATGCAATGAATAAAATAAAACTAGTTCAATTTTACAATAAAAAAGAACTGAAGGAGAAAAATGTCATCTTACTTTGTCGTGGGGGCTGAGTAAGTACGAGTAGTTCTTCGATCGCACTCCGGCCCGACTAACTGACCACACTCGCGACCCGGCCGGTATAATTGAAGTGGCTGCCCGCGCAGGTGAAAATTAGATACGGTTTCCACCTCTTTATCTAAGCAAATATTATTCCCTATAGTAGAAACCCCCATACACAATAAAAACGCTGCAAATTATTACATAATGGTTTATTATTTCTGAATCAGATAGCCAGCTACAGTAACCAGCATGCTCTGGGGCTTTCGCCAGTCTCTTTTCTAGTATCCACCTCTGTTCAGAGCGTTACAGGCTGCGCTCCCGATGGGGAGAAAATGGATGATCGTACAGCCACCCGAGTGGTCTCATTCAATCCACGGATCTAATTTCTATAGGAATCAAACTAAAACCGTAGGTACACTGGATTCCAAAAGCATCTGGGACCTATCCCAGTCGATTCTGAGTCCGAAATTACTTGGGTGACGACACCCCACTTACCTATGGCAGAAATATAAGTAAACAGCTATTCATCCAGAGGATTCAGACTCCAACCTGCCCTTGTAATGCAATTTTAATTTAAAAACGATTTGCTTCAAACTATCTGAGAAGCGGCGCCTCCTCTCACTCCACCCCCCGCTCACCCTTCTCCCCACCCACACCCACCGTGACCCCCTACCAAGCGTGCCAGGCGTACGCGCGTGCGTAAGTCTAACACTCAAAGCTCGAAAAAGACACTTTTCGCCCGTTTTTGGCCCATAGCATCTATGCGAGTAAAGCGATCGGGATGGATAAACGTTAGGACCAACAAGACCCCAAATGGAGTTCATGTGCGAAAGAACGGGTTTTTCAAGTCAATTCTTAGGCCTTTTATGGCCCGGACGGCGGACGGCGAACGGCAGACGACGAACGGCGGACGGAGTTACGTCATTGTTTTGCGTTGCTGGTGTGTCGTTGTAAGATGACGATTTTTTTCCTATTTATTTCATTGAATTGGATTTTCTCATACAAGTACAAATACACAAGAAAGTTCTTATACAGAATTATTATATGCATAATATAAATTATTAAATTTCAATGTATTGCCAGGTGCTAGGCAGAGGCCCGTAATTACCTGGCAAGTGTTGCTGTTCTCTTACATAATTTGCTAGTGAACATAAGCACAAATGATATAAAATAACTACCTATTATCTTCTGATTAATTCAGTAATTTTTTATTAGTAGTACATATTTATAAGTCATTTTTCAAGTTTTTAGTATAGGTAATTTATAAATCATCTGCATATAAATAAATTGTCTATCTCTACACAATATTAATTCTAATTATACACATACTGCAAATCACCGACTCACACGCACTCCGCCCCGTCTCAACCAGCCAATCACTAATAAATTTTTTGAGAACATTCCTCGAATATAGTTGTGGTGACTTCATGGTGACTTCCTGAACTGCCCTCTTCTGCTCTCTTCTTGGCTTTTAAATACTGCTGACAGAGGCACCAGTACTATATCAAACATATACCTCTAGATGCACTTCAAATACACCTGGTGAGTCCTTAACTCAAACACCTCCCACCTGTATTAATTGAACCATATATATGCAACCTCCACTAATAGATACTCACACCTTCTCTTCTAATATTGCAGGTTGCTCTACCTGAAACGTACTATAATCTACGAATATTAGCATCAATATATCTTAACCATAAGTAAGTCAATACTGAATTCCATACAACTGCTAGGTACTCAACTTAGCTATATAAGTGTACCCATATGACTTTACCTAGAGAAACCACCTCTCAATCACAAATATACCCCTGCTATATTTTATTTTATTTTAATTTATTGTAGTTCCCTGAAGAGTTCCGTAAATGGCGAACGCGCTAGGAATAATACATATACGAGGACTTGCCGTTTTGAATCATCCTCCCCTTAAAACCTCTTTACCAGAATTACTGGATAACACAACCACAGTTTAATGAAGTACCTACTACTCAATAGTATACCTACCATGTACCTAGTGCCTTCTTTTCACATCGTTAGTTCATTGTGGTTACTTAGCAACATTAGTTTATAACTTAGCGTTATAAATCAGATTTCCTTGACACTACAATGGCTCATGAGATGTTGCGATGAAATGAGAGCGTTCCAAAAAGTGGCGAACGACTTTCTAGCTATGAAAACTAAGGGAGCTACACTTCGCTAGTAACGCATTGATTGTCACTTGAAAATCAATGGAAATAGAAAAAAACCGTTGCATTTTATATTAGACATTTTCGCACTCACGTAGCCAATAGACATAACGAGACGTTCGCGAACAATCGATTTGAGACACGAGACTCTGACCCTGACTAACTAATCTCAATTTTTACTAAGGGATTGACTACTTGATGTTATGACTTTTTGAGATGCGAGCGTAGCGAGCATCCAGACCACCAATCTAAGCAGAAAACTGATCTGTGTAAAATCTCATGACGACTGGAGCGGTGGGAATGTGGGTAGTCGAACTAAAGAGCAAGTCAGGGACTCGTGTCTCAACTTGATTGTTCGCGAACGTCTCGTATATCTCGTTTATTATACACTAGCCGCTCCGGCTCGCTACGCTCGCCTCCACGTCCAGCCGGGGGGCAAGCCCCCCGGACCCCCCATTAAGTTGCTCGCTTCGCTCGCAACGTGTGGCATGTAGGGAATATTGCTCGCTTCGCTCGCAAAGTCTGGCATGTAGGATATGTTGCTCGCTTCGCTCGCAAAGTCTGGCATGTAGAAAATGTTGCTCGCTTCGCTCGCAAAGTATGGCATTTAGGGGATGTTGCTCGGTTCGCTCGCAAACGGTAGATCTCTAAGGGTAGGTTTAACTTCTGTAGGGGATGCTGCTCGCTTCGCTCGCAAACGGTAGATCTCTAAGGGTAGGTTTAACTTCTGTAGAGGATGCTGCTCGCTTCGCTCGCTTGAGGAAGTTATACTGCCCACCCAACTTGGCAGACGTTTTTTTCAGTTGGGAATTATTACAAACAAATTAAATCTTATAAAACTACGTGGAACCACGAAAAGTTTATTCGAGGATGTTGCTCGCTTCGCTCGCAAGGTATACCTGTATATGTGTAGGACAAAGTCCGTATTTATTATTTGAAATGGCTCTCGCTTCGCTCGCAAGGTAGGTACCTATGTAGGCATACCTGCTCGCCTCGCAACGTTGTGACATCGAACCCTTCACGTCAATTCTTGAGCCTTCTCTCGTCCACGGCTCGCAATTTGACCGAGTTCTCGTCACTTTTTTCGATATCCGATTTCGGATTCAGATTCGGCGGGATCAAAGCTGTATTTCGCCCGCGAAAACCGTTCCGAAAAACGTACCTTTATGGGGTATATTTTAATCGGAAAAAACCAAGTTTTTCGGCGGACTTTTCGAGAAAACGGGTCCGTACTCTCGCATTTTTTTTACGCATTTCCCGATACTTTTTTCGCGATCCGATCGCGCCGTCGTCTTCCTCGTAGGAAAACCTACGAAACCCGTATTTTTCCGGAATTGTCAACGGCCGTTTAGAGGGGTAGGGGAAGCGGGGAAGTCCAAAAAGCGCACATTAATTATTACTTCGACCCCCCTCCCGCCCTACGGCCCATGGTTCGGGTGGGATTAGAAAATTTTAAATTCGCTTATACACCCTATCGGAAAATCCCAAAAAGATCCCCCCACTCGTAGACTCCCCCCACTCAGCCGTTTGGCCGTGCATAGGCACGAGCGACAGACAGACAGACGGAGTTTCATTCTTATTAATAGTAGAGATTTAATAAAACCTTGGGCTTAAAGGCTGAATGAACGTAGAATACGTGTCTAACCTCCATTTCAAATTTTAGTGTCATAGTTTAGTGAATAAATTAGCTCCGGAGATCGCAAGACAATGGTAACACTAGCCTTCTTTGCGTACGTTTCTGTTACATCTGTCATTGTAGGATGACAATTTTTGGCAAGATAGTCTCCGTGAAAAGTATTATTCATTTTAAAAAACCGTCCCGTTTTTCCGAGTTTATGATTTCGTCACCCTAGTTCAGCGTGGGGGTCCACAAATCTAAGGAATCCTCACCACTCTTTGTCTTTTTATGTAATAAGTTCTAGTTCGATGAAGTTCCCTCATTGATTAGAGGTTGGCATACCTCGCAGTTCGGGCCATTGGTCATGGGCGTCCTTGGTCGTAGCGCACGCTGTACATTATAGCAACCGTCAAGTGGTAGTTATATATTCAAGTACCAACAGCTAGTTAGATTCAAAAGTGGTAAACATCCTCGTTTAAATGGCCAGAGATAACATCAATCAAACCGTCCCGTCTACGAATCAATATAGTCCTCACATAAATATATATTTAATTATATAAATAATTCAATGATGTCGACTAAATAAATGAATGGCTGGACGACCTTCCTAATAACGAGTTATATAAATACCAGACCAGATAAGTCTCTTGATAGCTTTGCGCTCAATAATTTGAAAGTTTAATTGGGAATGGACAAGAACTTTGAGAGTGAAATCATGCGGTGGTATTGACATCTTTGAATGAGTCAATAGCTAAATTACATGAACGACCGCTGGAAAGTGTAAGCGTTTTTAAGACGGTAACATAAAATTTGCCTTGTAAATTCTGACGATCTTATCAGCTGATATGAGATTCTAATGGAAATATGACTCGGCGAAATCGAGTTTATGTAACAACTAGAGGCCTGTTAGGGCTTGGAAAGCCCTAATCTAGTATAACAGTAGTACCTAACAGGAACTCAGCACATTATAGTAACGATATAAGTCCTACCTATTTGCGGGGTTATGTGACCTGGTGCAAAGCTAAGGCGATGTTATTAAACGATTAAAAAAGAGGAAATACCGATCAAAATGTAAGTAATGTAATAAAATAAATATCACCAGTTGAGGTGGTCCTCGCCACTATGAGACTAAACAAAAAGTTGAATCGGGGAATTCAGAATTTGGGCATGGTGAGATGATAGTGCAATTCTATCTCGAGTCTTCTTCGTATCTTTGCATCCAATCTGCGCGTCCATGTCTTCTATCTCCTTCTTTATGTCGTTGATTGTATCTTGATGGGTAGTACGCGTAGATGTCGAATCTGCGTAGTGTAGTTACTAACATCTAGGAGAGTTATTTCTGAACGAAGAAATTGAAACTGAAAAACTTTATATAATTCCGAACGGAAAAGTCCGCTAAGTTCTTCAGTTTCAATTTCTTCGTTCAGAAATAACTCTCCTAGATGTTAGTAACTACATATTTCTTCTCCTAGATATCATAACTACATCTTTCTTACATACCGTGAATTGATGGCAACTGTTCTTACTGCCACGGCCTCATAAACAACTCTCGTTGATAAGGACCGCCTAGAACACGATCAAAGCGGGTATAGAGCCGAACGGCGACACTTTTGCAACAAACTTGGGGCCGTGCTGATTCGAATGAGCAGTCTAACTCTAAAATCGGACCGCGAAGTTCTTCACAATTTCAAAGACCGTTCAGAATTATATATAAAGATATTGTCCCTGCGC
This sequence comes from Adelphocoris suturalis, assembly GCA_030762985.1. Classification (NCBI taxonomy): domain Eukaryota; kingdom Metazoa; phylum Arthropoda; class Insecta; order Hemiptera; family Miridae; genus Adelphocoris; species Adelphocoris suturalis. Next base: position 13,280,552 of record CM061044.1, read on the forward strand.
ATTGGTGGGTGTTTTTTATTTCACCTCATATATTTTCACTTGGAAGGTACCTACTTGAATACCGTTATACTTAGATCAGGGGGACTAGTGAACCTTAGGGTCGCTGTTAGGGAACTACCTCTAAGGATTCGCGAGGTCGTCTCAGCATCGTGAGGTCATCGTACAGCAGATATTCGAAAATAGAATACAGGTTTGGTGTCTGATAAATAGCCAGCCAGTGCCTAGGTCAATCGGTCTACTAGTCACGGCGGAGTTTTACGTGTGTCAACGAACTTTAGTTTTGCACATGTGCAATATTTATTACTTATCATAAGACGATAAAATGTATACAACATCTTCCTGAAACCTTTATCCAACTACCCTCCAAGTTTGAACAAAATCGGACTACGGTCGTAAGAAATGGAAAAACAGAAGTGAACAGAAAAAAAAGAAGCGATCGAAGCGAAATTCGCAAAACTACCGAAAGGGTATAAAAATAGGCCTATTCGCGCGAGTATGTTCACACTACGCGCGTTGCAAAGAGAAGAGAAACGAGGCGATGACGAGCGATGGATTTCGGGCTATGCAATCGCAAGTAATGTTCCGATATTCTCCCATACCCGCGCGAAAAGTCTCCGTGACCACATCACACAACGCGGAGTGTTTTTTATTTCTGTTTTTTTTTTAAATTAGTTAGGTATAGTAAGTGATTATTTATATTCCTTTTTATGGAAGTTAGTTAAAAAATACACCTCTTAGGATTAGATAAACATATTTATAGCATTGAACACATGCATTCCTTTTATATTTATCAAGTTTTGAGAGAACTAACCACAGTTTACACAAACAATCCGACGATTCCGAGATCACATCAAGTGTGTTCTTCTAACACAGAATGTGTTTTTACGGAGGGTTATTTGGTTTGAAGGCATCCGTCCCGTAAGATCCCCTCCGAACCCCACCCCTCTCGCACGAGCTGCTACCCCCACCGCGCGTCCGCTGCACCACCTACTTCCTTCGCCTTCCTTCACTCCCATTCCTTTGCATTAAAAATCATCGAAGGAAGACGGGAGATTTCGTTACTGAGAAGTCTTTTTAACTTACTGCTCCCATTTTATTGAAAACTAGCCGCTCCGGCTCGCTACGCTCGCCTCCACGTCCAGCCGGGGGGCAAGCCCCCCGGACCCCCCATTAAAGTGCTCGCTTCGCTCGCAATGTGTGACATATAGGAAATGTTTCTCGCTTCGCTCGCAAAGTGTGGCTGTATACATGCGATGTATTACAATTGAAACATGTAGGGGATGTGCTCGCTTTGCTCGCAAACGGTAGATCCCTAAGGGTAGGTTTAACTTCTGCAGGGGATGCTGCTCGCTTGAGGAAGTTATACTGCCCACCCAACTTGGCAGACGTTTTTTTCAGTTGGGAATTCTTACAAACAAATTAAATCTTATAAAACTACGTGGAACCACAAAAAGTTTATCCGGGGATGTTTTTCGCTCGCAAGGTATACCTGTATATGTGTAGGGGAAAACCCGTATTTATTCTGTTGAAATGGCTCTCACTTCGCTCGCAAGGTACCTATGTGTACCTGCTCGCCTCGCAACATTGTGCAACCACCTGTGTCATCGAACCCCTTGACTTCTTCGTAGAGCCTTCTCGCGTCCGGGGCACAATTAATTTCTCATATTAATCGCTTCGCCTCGCTTCCGCTCGCAATTTGACCGAGTTCCCGTCACTTTTTTCGATATCCGATTTCGGATTCAGATTCGACGGGATCAAAGCTGTATTTCGCCCGCGAAAACCGTTCCGAAAAACGTACCTTTACTGGGTATATTTTAATGGGAAAAAACGTAGTTTTTCGTCGGACTTTTCGAGAAAACGGGTCCGTACTCTCGCATTTTTTTACGCATTTCCCGATACTTTTTTCGCGATCCGATCGCGCCGTCGTCTTCCTCGTTTCAAAACCTACGAAAACAGGATTTTTCCGGAATTCTCAACGGCCGTTTAGATAGGTAGAGGAAGCGGGGAAGTCCAAAAAGCGCACATTAATTCTTACTTCGACCCCCCTCCCACCCTACGGCCCATGGTTCGGGTGGGATTAGAAAATTTTAAATTCGCTCGTTCCCCCTTTCGGAAAATCCCAAGAAGATCCCCCCACTCGTATACTCCCCCCACTCAGCCGTTCGGCCGTGCATAGACACGACAGACAGACAAACGGAGTTTCATTCTTATAAAATAGTATAGATTAGATAACAGACAATAGTTGGATTGTTTAACGACTTACCTGAGCCTCCATGCTTCTATTCGTCTTTGGAACTCATAAGTTCACACCACAATTGGTCACAGGGTTGCCACCTCATAAAACGTTAATATCCCCGGGAAGGGTCTACGTCACGTAGGTCTACAATCCAAGGCGCTGGATTCCAAGAACGCGGAATGAACTTCGGCCGAACTTACCAGAATGCCACCAGCCCTCCGGGGAATCCCCGAAATACACATTCTGTGTTTCATTGGTTTGATCCTTGATCCTAACATTAACAATCCGGGGGTCTGGGGGTGTCCCCCAGATTTCATTTTACAATAAATGTACCATCATGAACACAATCCACTGGCGGCTATTTTATCCTAACTAGTCTTAAATGAAAGAAGAAACCATCCTTAGAAGTTTGGCATCAACTGTTTTCCCTGTGTCTGTCATGGTGTCCCAATGACCCTGAGTGCGTAGAAGGTTGAAACCCACCACCACAGAACCTTCCCGAGACTTGCACGAATTCTTCTGAGGTTGGTGGTTGTCAAACGCCAAGAACCAATGTCCACTATAGGGGACATTGCATAACTCTTGAAGGGGTGGACCAAATTTGAACCTCGTCACCCTTGGACTAGTAGAAGTCATGTGCCACGTTTTAATATTTTTGACCCAGTTGAAAAAAATCGGTTCTGAAGGTGCTAATTCAATACTCAGTTCATTTTTCTCACAAATGGTAAACTCTAGGTGATGCAATTACCAGGGAAGCCAATGGCATATCCATTCACTTTTTATGTGCGTGTAGCGTTGTTACTTTTAACATGGAATCATGTTTTAGCGATGGATCCCCCGCCGAAAAGTGAGACTATAAAGTGAAATGAAAGTAGCGCCAATAATTGTGTTGATTTCCGCTTACAACCGAGTCGTTGATATGATACTTCGTCGTTTTTCATCCCACAAAATTCGTTGACCATTCGTTCGAAAGCTCTCGATTTATCCAACCATACTATATTAACTACTGCGAAGTGCGTGGCCAACAAGCTGAGTTATGAGCATGGTTATATGAATAATTGTTTACACACAGGTGATCATTCTCAATTATTGATATTGTGAACATGATTGCAACCGCTTGTTAATTTCTGATGATTTCATTGAGCTGGTGTTTCGATTATGTGATTCATAGCAGGTGATCCGAATATTGCGAGAACGGTTTGATTTGTGAAGCGGTGGTTAAATAATTTTAATAGGTAATTTCTATACTTTACACTATAGGAAGCTGTCATTTCGTATGTAGCCTCTTTAGCCTCTTTCTATAATAAAGTGAATGTTTACTCGCGAGTTTCTATTAGGAGATCATCATCTCACAAGAGCTCAATCGTCGTGATCATTTCTATAATAAAGTGAGAGCGAGGAGCTAAAACATGATTCCATGTTTTTTACATTTTAGCAGTCAGGCTCAAAGTAATAACATCCGGGGGGATCCAGGGGGGCGAAGCCCCCCCGGCGGGGTCAAGGGGCGGAGCCCCTTGCGAGGCCCGAAGGGCCGTGTTTTTTTTTTTTTTGTCATACCAAACTTCGAGTTCCCTGTCAGTTCATTTCCTGAATATACACAAGTGAGCTAATGATGCTCGTTTAGCGCTAAGTAGCCTTCATCATAACATACTGATCGGGTCGAAGCGGTACATGGTGACGGGTCTAACCCAACTGAGCTACTAATCTCGTTTTCAATTCGCTCTCTTGGATTCGCCTGCAGTGTGAACACCTTATTGCATTGCATCGCTTCCTCTTTTACCACTTCCCTTTTCTTCTTCAGATCGCTGGCAGTGTGAATGCAGCTTTAATCCAAGTTTTTCTAGGAATTCGTCATGAACCCTCTTCTTAGCTTCATCTCTTAGTTGGTCAGTAGCTACAGCCGATCTCCAGGCTTTGAAGACAATGTGGTAATTTATATTCAATACGAACTCTATAAATCTTATTCGAGCATGCAGTGGGGACACACCGCGTTTGAGAACTTCTTCGTTAGATGGCTTTACTCCGAGTCTTGATAAATCATTAAGTTGAGAAGGTTTTGCGCCGCATATGATACAGTTGCTAGCGGAAGGTGTTCCAGAGACTACCTGTGCCATCTTTCCGTCAATCATTGTGAAGTGCAGTTTATGATGGTCTGTAATATAATAACCTCTCTGGATTATAGTTGTGACATGTAGATGTTTTATTATATTATCGACCCGTTTTTCCTCGTCTATAATCAGTTTTGGCGTCTCGGCTTTTAGCTCGAACTGTAAACACCTTCAGTTATTGGTAGACGATGGATGGGGATTTTTCTGAATACAACCTTCAGGGTCCGTTTCTGTTGTTATTTTGAAAGGAACAATCGAAGTCATGAAAAGGTGTGCGTCGGATATACTGTCTTCGCTCCCATCAGAAAACGTCTGTTTATACTGTTTGACCGGATGCTTTATCACATCCCCACTTGGTGTGAAGTGCTAGTACAGTTGGAATATCCGAATCGTCCTCGCCAAACCTAATAGTTAATAGCTATTAATGCAAGAGGCTCATTGGGATCGAAGACTCTTTGCTCTTTGAGTGGGCCGGATACGGCACCATTTATTAGCGTCTGAGAATTATTTTTGGCCCTTGGACCGCACTCCTCAAAATCTTTGGAAGGCCTTCCACCCAACGAAACGTTTCTGCCTATGTTCCGAACATGGAAAGAAAATTCATTTGATAACCAGTCAATATTACTTGCTTTAAATTTACCCTTATTCTGTTACACTTTTAGCGAATTTTTTAAGAAAATTAAGCTATTGCTCTCGCCTCAAAATTTGTAGAATGTGAGTTTTTGAAAAAAATTTATGCAGAAATCCGTTTCAGGCTATTCTGAATCATATTCTGAAGTTTAACACATTTTTTCATGTATGTATGTATGTATGTATGTATATATGTATGTGTCATTCCAGACGATAACTGTCCGTACTCCGTAGAATTGTGCTAGAAACTTCAAACAAATTTTAAAATGTTAAGGACACAAAACGAAAGTTCAAGTTCGTTGGCCAGCATGATCAGATTACATCTTCGGGTTGAAATTTTAAAAAATGTAGTCAAAAATGTCAAAATAGCCTGTTTTTTGCGATTTGTTGTGCGAAATAATTTTTTCAGCATACTAACATGTGGTATATTCGGAATCAGCGTAAAATTTTCTATAAGAATATGTATCAAGTTTTCAAAAATTTCAAAGTTGAAAAATCAGTCAAAAATCGAAATCGAAGCCGTTCGCTAGTTGTAAAAATAGGTAATATTTGCATGAAACATTGTCCAAATTCAGATTGAACTACTCTTATGGAAGTATCCCTGTATAACCATGCTGTTTAAAACGTAGGTAGTAGGTGTTTGTTAACAAAAAATTTAAAAAAAAGTAATCACAACTGATGAGTTTACTCTGTGAAATATTCCGTCCTCCGATTCTCTCGGTCGCTCTCTTTAATGTTTTACGCTCAACTGTTTCAGGACTTGATGTAGCTTTAATACTGACTGTGGCTTAGAAAATATCAGCCATGAAATTATGAAGAAGTTCTATTTGTGTACGTACTAGCACGCAGACCCAAGGCCTCGCTCCGCTCGGCCGTCAGTAACGTTAATCTCAAGGCCTCCCTCCATCGAAATCTATGAATATTTACCTACATTTGTCTTTAAATCTACAAGATTAGTTTAATAATAATAAAGTATGAGTACCTCCTAATAATTTTTAATAATTTGATTCCATGTTTGTCTATCAAAATCATAAACTAAAATTTCTCTACACGATCAATAGCGACTGAAATGTCGAAGATTTCTTCAAAAATTCGCTCATGGGGTCATGCTGCATGACTGGACTTTTTTTTTTTTAAATTTATCATTGAATTTAAAAATACAATTCTTACTTATGTATCTCAAAACTGTTTCTATGTGGTCCCCCAAGACGTCACCGTAATGTTCTTGTAGGAATTCGCGAATATTCCCACCTTCTAATAGAACTTCTTACTTCGGCGTTCCTTATTTTCACGGTTCTCATCTTTACCGAGTGAAACAACATCTGAGCAAGGTGGAGGTTTACAAAGATCATTTGTGCCGAAAAACAACATTTCTGAGCAGCGACCTATCGCCCAACTAAGTTCGAACAAACCCACTCGTTGGGGGATAGGAGGTTTGCTCGAATTTGAAACGGCATTGACGGCACAGCCGGTACATGCGTGAGATCTTTTATAGGTATATATATATATATCGATACCAAAATTTATCGATTCCCGATACCGATACCTAAAAAATCGATTCCCGATTCTCGATACCGATACCATCGGCGCTTAATACCTAACTTACCTGTAGGTGAAAAACAAAAATTCCTCTTGAACTAGTAATATATTCAAATCTTTTTTTACAACATATAAAAATATATATAACTTATAAAATATGTATAAAATATATAATAGATATATATAAAAATATATAACTTATACTTACAAAAAATTGATCCCAATGTATTTGCAAATGAGGTAATTTTTAAATAAAAACAAAACATGGATAATAAAACCTTTATTCTCCATCTGTTCTACTTAAGGTTTTTGTTTAAAAAGACCGACATTTTAATTCTGTCTGGGTCCAGACGATTTCTCTTCTGGTTGCAGATATTTCCTGCCGTACTAAAAAGTCTCTCGCTAAAAACAGTGCTAAAAACACTAAAAACGGTTACATTAAGTTGTAACGTTCCGCAAGTTGTTACTGCACATCTATCGATAGCCTCTCGCAATGAATACTGGCACCAATAGCTTACCGTTCCGTCGTAGATGAAGTTATTAGTCTAATTAGCTAATATATTTTCCATCTCTATTTGTTGTCATTAGGAGTTCTTGTTCCAATGAAGCTTTAATGCTTTAGTTACTTATTAAAATTAAATAAATTTTAAAGATTAATTCTTATTACAAATTCTAAATTTCAGATTTATATTTTTTTGTTATCTATCAAGTATCAATATTAATAGGCAACTTTTATTGCCTAGGATTGATTTTTTTCTGAATAAAACAAGTTGAGCAGACTGACTTGGTTTTTTAGTTTTTCGTCGGTAACTGTAAGGTATTTCCAAATAAGAATGGCTCTAGGCTTTTATACTTGGAAAACATAGCTTTGTCTAATGCTTCTGTTGTCACAAACAAAATAACACAAGCCTACTTGTAAACAAAGTTATAATTAATAATTGTAAGTTGTGTTTTGGACAATTCATGTTTCGCAACTGCTAACTTCACACAACGGTTGCACGGTACAACCATCTTCGTTGTTAGATGGTTGCAATAGTACCGTAGTGTAATAAAACGCCCATCACCGGGCGGTATCGGTATCGGCTTTAGGCGATCGATTCTCGATACCGATACCAATGCCTAAGAATCGGTGGTATCGAGAATCGGTATCGGGAATCGACTCATCCCTAATATATATAACAATATGTTGAGTTCTCGACCACTTCTTCTTAAAACAAGGTGTTAAGGTTCTTCAGGGTTGTTAAATGAATCAGGTTTTATTCCTTACGCCGACGTTTCGTCTAATTTATTAGACATCTTCAGGAATACAAACAATACAATAGGTATCAACTAGGAGGTAGATATATCACTAGGGTTAAGCTTAACAGCAACATGTAATAGAACAAAGTGGGTTATTTAGATGATTAAACTCGTTTTTTAACATACCTGAGGGATGTTATTGTCCTATTTCATTGTATATTGTAAATCATGTTGTAGCTAATACATGAAAAAACTATAAACTGGCACCAAACAATATGCTGAGGGCAGGATTCTAAGTTCACTATCAGTAAACTTATCACTTAATGTTTATGGTATCATATGGAGCTCACTTGTTGTTGTTGTTGTGTGTCTGCCCCTAAGTTTCCTTCTCTAATCTACATTGTCCTAATATTATGTTCATTATAATAGTATATCCGGTAGGTGTATAACAAAATACTTAAAACTATTGACAGAATGACTAATTGGAGGGTTACCTAGTCATTGAAAATTAAAAGCAATCAAGGAGGGTGATGAACATGAGATCTCCTAATAAGGTTTGTATAAACCCCACTGAGCTGAGCAACATCTTTTCTTAAATTACAAGTGTTGGGTGCTTTGTGAATATGAATCATTTCCTTCACTTCTCTTTTCTTTTGGTGGGCCTCATTGTCCAGTATTTTAAAATTCTCAAAGTCGAAATTATGCTTTTTGCATGCTTGGATAATTCACACCTATTTATATATTTTAGATTAATGTCTGATCTGTGCAGAGCAAACCGATTTTCGACCCATTGTTTTATTTGGCCTACATATTTTTGAGGACAGCCTTGGCAAGTGATTTCATAAACAACATGACTTCTTAATAGTGGGGGGATATTGAAATTTAAATTTGAAAAATTTTGTTGTTTAGTGTGTGTGCGCGCGCGTGTGTGTGTGTCGTCCAGACAATAACTCTCCTTAGGATTGAGATAAAAATTCCGCTCTTGCGCCAAAAAATCAAGCTTTCCAAACTAAAGGACGAGTTCGTTGGCCAGAATTTTTTGAGCACATTAAATTGGTCAAATTTCAAAAAAGTGCTGAAAAAATCACTAAACATAGCATAAAACGGCTAAAAATCGTTAAATTTATATGTTTTTTTTTTTTAGCAGAATATTGCTCAAATAAACTTTATTAACAATATAATAGAACATTAAAAAATAAATGTATAAAATGTGCTGAATAATGTACTAACATTTCATTAAAATGTGCTAAAAAATCGATAAAATCTGCAAACAAGTTTAAAAAAACCAAAATCTTTTTTTGAATCGCAGAATATTATTTAGAACGAGCTGTTGGCCATAAAATTGGTAGTTAACAATTTCTTTTCCCTCAAAGTCCTTAATTTTCAAGACAATGTAACATGATAAAAAAATGAATAATACACATCTAAAATTTCTTCAAGTCAACTTGCACAGGGCAAGGGGAGCGTCGGCGGTCCTGAGCCACAAGTTCACATCGGAAGACCACCACATTGCCCTTATCCAGGAGCCGTGGGCCACTGAGGGCAAGGTGATGGGATTATCTGCACAGAACAGAAAGGTAATTTTCCACCGTGGCAAGGATAGGCCAAGATCGGCCATGCTAGTAAATAGCCTAGTCAAGTTTTTGACCATGCCTTAGTTCTGTTCCAGAGACCTCACGACTATACTGCTTGAGGAAAGCAACAGAGGAAGATGTGTTGTCGCCTCAGCCTACTTTCCAAGGGACGAGGACGAGCCCCCTCCGGTGATGGTGCGGCAGCTAGTGTCACACTGCCAGAGACAACGGCTGCATCACATCATTGGATGTGACGCCAATGGTCATCATCTGCTGCGGGGATGCAACGACATCAATAAAAGAGGTGAGTCCATTGTCCAATTTCTGATGGCGGAAAATCTCGCGGTTTTGAATAGGGGCAGTGAGACTACTTTTGTTACTTGGTCAAGGAGTGAGATTTTGGATATCACTGTGGCGAGTAGTTTCTATGCAAATAGGGTCACAGGCTGGCATTTGTCGGAAGAGGCTTCATTGTCGGACCAACGGATTATTGGGTTCCGGCTAGAGCATCCGAACTGCTTCACTGACACATATCGGAGTACTAAGAACACTAATTGGACTCTGTTTAATCGCTTCTAGCTGATGAGCTGGAGGACCTGGACACTAATATCCAGGCAAGAAGAGATCTTGACCGAGTCAATGAACTCGTTTGGGCAGCCATTCAGCGAAGCTACGAGCTAAGCTGCCCTGTCAAGACTATCAGAACGAACAGGACTGTTCCATGGTGGAACAAGGACCTGGGACTCCTTCGCAGAGAAACGAGAAGGCTTTTCAACAGGGCGAAACGGGATGGGAGATGGCAGGCCTATAAAGCTATGGCCAGCTCCTACAGCTGTGCCCTTGGAAAGGCCGGGAAACTGTCCTGGAGGAACTTCTGTCAGGACATTAAAGAGTTGTCTGTGCTGTCCAAATTGCAGAGAATCCTTGCCAAGGACAGACCAGCTGAGCTGGGCACGATACAAAAGGCAGATACCGATACTGGAAGCTCGGAAGAGACCCTGGAGGAGCTCCTACGGGTGCACTTTCCAGGGACTGCACGCATACACAGTGAAAGCTTTCCACTTCAGCATACTGATGACTTCTGCCGTGAAAGGAAAGCCTTGTATGCAGCTTCTGGTAGGATATTTACACCCCATAGAGTTAAATGTGCATTTGGCACATTTAAGCCCTACAAATCTCCGGGCCCGGATGGGATCATCCTAGCCATGCTACAGCATGGAGGGGGGGCTCTCGTGCCGGTGCTGGTTAAGATTTTTAGGGCCAGTTATACGCTGAACCCCATCCCTAGGATGTGGAGGAAGGTCAGGGTGGTCTTTATTCCGAAAGCAGGCCGACAGTGCCATTAAAAAGACTACCGCCCCATCAGTCTCATGTCCTTCCTATTGAAAACCATGGAGAAGATTGTGAACCTTGTGATCAGGGAAGAGCAATTAACTCAGGTACCACTCCAGACGGCACAACATGCGTATCAGAGGGGGAAATCTACTGAGACTGCTCTGAATGAACTAACGGTGTTGATTGACAGGAGTCTGGAGGCCAAGGAAGTGGCTCTCTCCTGCTTCATGGATATAGGTGGGGCATTTTACAATACGTCATATGACTCCATCATTAAGGCAGCAGAGGATCGAGATGTCGATCTGCAGATCACCAAATGGATATATACCATGCTGAAGGGCAGGGTTGTATCCTCGGAGTTGGGGGGAGCAACCGTCAGTGCCATTCCAGGTAGGGGATGTTCACAGGGCGGTGTGCTCTTCCCTCTGTTATGGCTACTCATGGTAGATAGCCTCCTACAAAAACTCAAAGACAATGGCTTTGAGGTGGTAGGATATGCTGACGCCATTGTGGTCATTGTCAGGGGTAAGTTCGAGGAAACAGTCCGCGAACGGATGCAGATGGCGTTGGATGTCGTACAGCAATGGTGCATGAAGGAGGGGCTATATGTGAACCCCGATGAAGTGACCCTTCTTCCGTTCACCAGAAGACGAAAGGTTGACAAGCAGATGGTCTGTCTGGGGGGCAGGCAACTTCCCTTTTGCACCAGGGCCAGATACCTGGGAGTCACCTTTGATCAGAAGCTAACCTGGATGCCTCACATTAAGAGGGTCGTGGATAGGGCCATCTTTGTTATGGTGTCGGGCCGACGCATGTTAGGAAAGACATGGGGCTTGAGCCCAAAGATGACCATGTGGTTATATCACAGTGGTCAGACCGATGCTGACCTACAGGGCCCTTGTCTGGTGGACAAAGGTCAGCCAGGCAACGGCTGTGAGTCAGCTGGCAAGGCTGCAAAGGATGGCGTGCATTGGGGTTACAGGCTACATGCACACGAGTCCTACAGCTGCACTGGAGGTTCTTTTGGACCTTCCTCCTCTGCAGGGAGTGAGGTTTTTTTAAAGCGGGAATCTGGGTGTACTCACCATGCCATCTTGAAGGAGGTTGCAGTGGATGAGTCATAGCTCAGTGTTTCCAACCACATGGTGGAGACACGGAACTTCGATCTCCCCTTCTAGGTCTACATTCACAGTAGATCAATGTGGTCCAGAAGGGAGGCCCCAATTCGAACGAGGGGCTATAGTGTTCTATACAGATGGCTCCGTCATGAATGGTAGGGCTGGCTCGGGTATTTTTGGCCCATGAACGGAGATTTCAGAATCTCTGGGAACAGTCGCCACCATTTTCCAGGCTGAAATATATGCCATAAGCTCCTGCGCTGACAGACTGGTGAGTCGTCAAGTGAATGGAGCAAAAATCTACATTTTATCAGATAGTCAAGCAGCCTTGAAGGCACTAGCTTCTTTCACTATCTCATCGAAGCTGGTGTGGGAGTGCTTGACTAACCTCAAGTCCCTTGCGGGGAACAATAAGGTTACCTTGCTGTGGTGCCCAGGGCACCAGGGGGTGGAGGGGAATGAACAAGCTGACGCTCTTGCTAGGAAGGGTGCTGCTTCTCTCCCTGTGGGCCCAGAACCCTTCCTGGCCACTACGGAGAGCTTTCTCCTTGGAGAGCTCACCAAATGGGAGAGTAAGAAGAGGACTGCCCACTGGCTCCATGTCAAGGGCCTGAGGCAGGCGAAGCAATTTATTCACTTCTCTAGGAAGAGAGCTAAGGAGCTGCTCAGCCTGGGAGAAGGGAGCTGCGTATGGTTGTGGGGCTCTTAACTGGGCACTGCCCACTTAGATACCATCTCCATAAAATGGGTAAATCAGACTCCACTCTCTGCCGCTTTTGTGGGGCGGAAGACGAGACGGCGAGTCATGTGTGCTCTGCCATTGCCCTATATTGGCAAGACATCGCTTTTTGAATTGGGGCAGAACCTCCTCGCTTTTGCCAAAACGTGGTGGGGAAGGATTGACTTCCCAGCTGTGGCTGGCATTGGTGATATGGCGCCAAGCCAGACTGGGGCTGCGACCCAGTAACTTACCGAGTGTGGAGCACTCGGGTCCCAGGTAGTGCCTGGTTTGGCAGGGCTGTCGGTATCGGGCAGATCTAGTGTCTGGGATGGGGAGGAGGTACGGCCTCCTTCTCCAGCTACAATAGGCCATTGCGGCCTCAGTGGCTTTAAAAAAAAAAAAAAAAACATAATATAGTACGTTAATTCACGAAAATTCGCTCATACGATCATGCTGCATGAATTGAACTTTTGTCTTCTCCTCTTTCTTTGACGTTTAAACTCCTGTTTCCTAAATCAAAGCGATAAAGACTTCTACACACGCCAAACGTGATCAGAAGTTTAAACCAAGTTTCAAAAGTAAACGACGTTTGACTATGTTTCAGCTTAAACCTTGACTTCTACCGCTGGCCCTAAACCGTTGCTGTGCTCTCTTGAACGTTGTTACTTTTTTGCTCATTGGTTTCTAAGCATTATTACTAACAATTCTCATAACCAATTACTATAAATGGTCCAGAACTGTTGCATACTCATAAATTACGCCAACAACATCTACTCAACTAAATGTTGGTTAAATCAGGTTTACCATGACTAGTTTATTCGGTTATGAATATTGATTCATAGGAATGTCACTGAATGAAACAGCATCAATAACACAATATTTTTATTCGTGTATTTACAAGGTGAATAAATAAACTAGCGGTGTCTTAATGGGTCCAGAGAAAGCTGCGAACAAGTGCGAATGCATAATCAACGTATTTACACCATTGTCACCCTAGAAACATAGCTATCTTTATCAATACTATTATATTTTATGAAAATCTAATGGTGTCTGTTTGTATGTGTTACTCGATCACGTAAAAACTACCGTACTCATTGAGCTGAAATTGTACATGGACATTCTTAGGGTCCTTGGTTAACACATATGCTATATCACAATCCTCCAAACTTACTCCTTCTTCGAGAACTCAGCTTTCCCTAACGACGTCAGGCGGGTATACAACTTTGAAATTAAGGATAAACCTGACATGCGACGAACTTTCTACGTCAAATGAGGATGGGGTGGGTTCACGCGTAAAGAACTTTCGATAACAAATTTAACGATACCAAAACAATTTTGGTTAGTCGAGCCGGGCAGTTTTTATTCGTTAAGATAGATGTTACAAAATTGACATTAAAAGTAGGTACCATATTAACATCGAAAAAAAAACCTTCGAATTTCTAAGTACGAGAAGAAAGAGAAATCACGCGCTTATCTATTGAATAGACGATCAAGCTTGAAATTCCATCAAAAATCGCTAGATAGTAATACTGGAATAAATAAAAATCGCCTTGTATATATCAGCTGTTATAATGCCAATATTGGAATTATCAGGTGATATAGTTCCAATGGAATTTATTATAACGTTGCGAAATCGGTACGATGCGCCATGTTCTGATCATATAATATATGATTTTGTATGGATTTTGATATGGTTTGTAATATTATTACAAACGGGGTTTTTATAATAAATTACAGACCAATGATCTTCGTAAAAGGGCTATCTATCACAGAAATAATGAACCATTGTGTAATAATTTGCAGCATTTGTTAATGTAACGAAAAGTTGTATGAGTTGGTTATATTGAGGGGACGCTTTGTTGAAAAATTAATTAGGTACAAATTGAAACTTGATTGCTGAAATTTGAATTGAAGCCTTTTGGGGACTGCTGGGTAAAAATGACAAGGTTCATTTGACCCATAGATAGGTCCGAGGAGCGCACGGGTAACCGGATAGTAACTATTAAAACTATGCGAATGGAACCACTAGATGCTCAACAGCAAGGTCGAACCCCCCTCGCCAATATCTGGACCCACTTCCATAGCGGTAACATTTTAGCGAATATTGAAGAAAATTAAGCTATTGCTCTCGCCTCAAAATTTGTAGAATGTGAATTTTTGAAAAAAATTTATGCAGAAATCCGTTTTAGACTATTCTGAATCATATTCTGAAGTTTAACGCATTTTTTTATGTATTTTATACATACATCATGTACATACATCATGTACATCATGTTCATACATCATGTATGTATGTATGTATGTGTCATTCCAGACGATAACTGTCCGTAGAATTGTGCTAGAAACTTCAAACAAATTTTAGAATGTTAAGGACACAAAACGAAAGTTCAAGTTCGTTGGCCAGCATGATCGGATTACATCTTCGGGTTGAAATTTTCAAAATTGTAGTCAAAAATTTCAAAATAGCCTGTTTTTTGCGATTTGTTGTGCGAAATAATTTTTTCAGCATACTAACATGTGGTATATTCGGAATCAGCGTAAAATTTCCTATAAGAATACGTATAAAGTTTTCAAAAATTTCAAAGTTGAAAAATCAGTCAAAAATCGAAATAATGCCGTTAGCTGGTTGTAAAAATCGGTAATATTTGCATGAAACATTGTCCAAATTCAGATTGAACTACTCTTATGGAAGTATCCCTGTATAACCAATCCTAGAACCATGCTGCTAAAAACTGTTAAAAACCTAATTATTTTTAATGATTTGATTCCGTGTTTGTCTATCAAAATCATAAACTAAATTTTCGCTACACAATCAATAGCGACTGAAATGTCGAAGATTTCTTCAAAAATTCGCTCATGGGGTCATGCTGCATGACTGGACTTTTTTCTTTTTCATATTCAACCTCCGAAACATCGATTTAAGCGTGATTCTGATTTTATTGTCCAACTAATCTGTATTTTACTAAAAGGAGCGATTTAGGATATTTTTTTTCTGATCTATTATGGAGGCTCGTTTATTACACGAGGGCTGATTATGATATAGAGGCCGTTTATGGTTCATACAGACAGGTTTTCAGAGGTATGACGGTGTCTTGAACGCCAAGTTTTTTTCATTCGATAAATTGGAATCGCCGGTAGTTGTAATCACTAAAATTGGGTAACACTCCGATATCATTATTGCAGTTTGAAGCTTTAAAAAAATTGAGGTTGCCTGTAGATATGAGTTATGAATTTTAATGTTACAACTATGATGACATATTTCTCGTTGCAGCTACGATTTCTTTACGTACATTAAAGTACATTAAAGAACCTGATATCAGTAATATCAACTAGAAGGTACTGTAGGATATTTTGCTGTAATCCGAGAGAAATGAGAATGGGACCAAGAACCCCTTCCTTTTTACCTGAACTGAGGACAGGCCTCTTCTTGGTCACTTTTCATGAGTGCCTACTTGAGAAGGAAGATTTTCCAATTACTCGTAAGCATCTCCTCAGTTTCCATGCTCAGTCTGCATCTGGTCTCACTTGCGTTACTTTGTCTTTGCATACCGTCACTTACCTGTTACCAGCTCCCATCTTCCCTATTGACATAGATATGTCTTTTGGCTGGGGTTCAAGGAATTTTTCGCGACACTTTTTTTTCCCCACACAAAATGCAACGCTCCGGCACTTTAGATTAACTCGAAAAGTGAAGGCTAGGTAGAAATGAAATTTTTCATTCAGCATTTTTTTTTTTTTTTTCTAATTACACCTCCAGCAATGGACATATCCATGATTTATTGTTTTTCCCCCCCCAAAGAAAAATTTCAAGGTACTTCGTGCAGGCATCAATCGACCACGTCTCTTCCTCAAACGTACAATAGAACAGCGCTGGATGAACAACTTTAACCCATGGATTGCAAATTTGTCCGCTCCTCAGACCTAAGCCCACAAATCACCCAGAGACTCTTGGTAATCTTTTTTTGTTCAATCATTTCTATAAACGTATTTTGTCTCGTTGGTTTTCATCTCGGCTTTTCATCAGACTACTCATTTTGGTTGCTGAATTAGTTTCGTCAATTTTCGGTACTAATTTAGTTGTAATTATTTCACAACGACCTCGGACGAAATGGCATCTCAGTCAACGCCGACGTATGTGAGGACACTTGATTCTCACTCATCCTTGAAGAGGGGAAAGCCTCTAAAATCGCAAGCTCGCTGCCTGGTTTTTCGCGTCTGGAACTACTTCCAGAACAAGAAAGAGCACCACGGACCACTCAAGAACGTCAGTAAAGTGAGTAAAGTAAGTAAAATAATTTATTGAACATAGGGCTTTCGCCCCTCATAGTGTACATTATTTACAAATAAAAAAGTTGTTGGTAAACAGTTGTTCACAAATTGATAGTAAAAGTAAAAGTTATGTAAAAGCACAAACATAATTAAAAAACAGATATAGAACAAACAGTATATGCATTTATACTTAGAGGAAAAAGAACAAAAAATATATATAAAAATAGATACCTAGGTACGAGGTAGTACAAAGCAGATACTAAAGGGCAGAGAGAGATAGAACAGGAGGGATGAAGATGAGAAGAATAGGTGTAATAAAATAGAAGGGGCCAGCTAGCTGTTTTGGGCGATGCAATTCTTAGCAGCGTTTCTAAATCGGGTTATGGAGGGAAGGGAATGAACTCGGAGGGGTAAGGAGTTCCATAATCTCGCACCCACCAAACCAAATTACTGGCTTATGGCTCTCGACCTATGCTGCTCAATCGTGAGTGCGCTTGACCTGGATGAAATGGCACGAGAGACGAGACTTGACAGATAGGCTGGCACAAGGCCTTTGATGATCTTGAAAATGAAAAGTAAGTGCCTGAGCTGGTAGTAAGCGAATATTTCCAAATCTAATATGCTACTTCTGCGTTGGGAAATATGGTCGAATTTTTTTAGTGAAAGAGTTTGTGATGCGACTGGCCTCAACAAGAATATACGATCTCTCGGATTTTGGATGAAGGGGGAAAAAAGTTCCTTTCAAATTAAAACGCTTGGATATCACTAGTTCCTACTTACTTTTATTTTTCCAGAATTAAGTAGGGTATACGTTGATTGAGACATTTACATTACCCTCTCGTCTAAGAAAGGCGGGTAAGAGAAGTTTACCTCATCTGTAGAGAATTATTCCTTCTCACTGGGAATCTTGCTACCCTCAGGGTGCAGTTAGTGGAATGAGGGATACCTACATCTTCCTGGTCGGCTAGTCCCATTCTCATATCTCTCGCACTATAGTAAAGGTGGGTTTACACGCTCATGCCATTTGCGCAAATCGGCTTGAACAAGCCAGTTTGCACAGTTATGTCGTTGCATGTGAACGCTGTTTGCGCAAGCCATTTGGCTTGCGCAAGCCAAAAAATTTGGCTTGTGCGAAGTCTGTCTCGGACAGAAATTCGGCTTGAGGTTGGAGCTTGGCATGAGTGGAGTTTGAGCGTGTGAACGCAGTTCAAGCCTACCCACGATCTCGCGCCGGCGCATTCCTTCTCTTCAAGTGTGTGAATCACATTATTCCAACCCCATATCACTCGGGAGCATCTAGCGCTCGTTCAAGCTGCATTGGTTGATTGGTTCTTGCGATGCAGAAAGAAAGAGAATTTCTCTGTGAATTCATTGAGCTGTACAAGTCTTTTCCTTGTTTGTGGAAAGTCCTTGCTCCATTTCCGACCTTTGGAACTCTTTGAGCCCAATTTTTTCTTTATCAAGCAAGCCGCCGTCGTACACAGGATAAGCTCCTCCTCATCCATATTAAAAATTATGTCGAAATTTGTGATTGGTTTTTTTTTTTTTTTTTTTTTAATAATTTTAAAAATTTTAATTAATCAACTTTAATTAAAGCGCACTGATCGACGAAGTCCACTGACTGAATCCCACACAATTTCACAAGCACAACTGAACGTGTGAACGCGACCGCGTTGTTCAGTTCAGTTTGTGCAAACTGGCTTGTGCAAGCCGGTTTGTGCAAATGGCTTGAGCGTGTAAACCCACCTTAAGACTAAAATGTATGATGCAGACTCTTGTGATTCCTACGTACTATAAAATATATCAAGATAAGTCGGGGACTAATCTATTGTTGTAAAGTCGGTATCAAATAAATGTAGTAAAGTATCGAAATAATTTTACATTTATGAGAGAATTTTGCAGTGGTAATGAAGAGCTGATTTGAGTTCGTTTGTCCCACGCACTTAAAAAGAGGAGGACAAGTTAGATGATCGAAATTAACGTTTGCTTATAGGTATACATATAAGCAGTATTTTCTATATCTTAAGGCAATATAGTTAAGGCTTACATCTAAATGGCGATAGTCGATATTTGATGTTCGCTGTTTGCAATTTAAAAAACGGACGTTAGACCTACGGTTTTACAGTCAGATCATTTAATAATGATTAATTTTACACATTATTAGTTCATTATGGTTACTTAGCAATATTAGTTTATAACCGAGCGTAATAAATCAGCTTTCCTTGACACTACAGAGGCTTAGGGATTATGAGATTTTGTGATAAAATGAGAGCATTCCAGAAAGTGGCTTACGATTTTCCTGCTGTGAAAACTAAGGGATTTACACTTTGTGACGTGACGAAAACAAATGGAAAAGTCCTCTTAATCATTATTAAATGATAATAAAAACCACTGTTTCTTATGCCGATAATTATTAACTACATTATTGTTGAAATTGATGTTATGCTTCACTTCCTTAGTGATGTCGGCACCGTCTTCTGACACTTCATCTATGAAACCAGTAGTTAACAGTACAATCATTATGTTGGAATGAATGTTGGAATGAATCCACGTACATTGATTTCTTATCGTTTGAATTTATTGAATATCGTACCAAGGTTCATACGTACTTCATAAAAAGAGGCAACACTGAAATAATCATAGCTAACATGGAAACGTTTGACATATAGGCGCCATTTCCTGGATCCCTAGAGAAAACCCTCGAATGAATACCTACAGTTATGATTTGGTGATTGTTGTTCACGACTAAAGACGCCTCTTCAGTTTTGTTGGTGAAATTTACGTCATTGGTGTTGATGAGGAAGCTACCTGGGGCAGTCGGCAGCATGAGGTTGCTGGGCCAGAGAAGGATGTTGGGAAGTGGGTTTGCATTTTCGGAAATGAAGTTTCCAGTTATATTTATACGAGTGAATACTATTTTTGGCATTGAAGTGTTGTAGTGAGGTAGGACCCCATTAACTGCTGGGGCTCCGCAGCTAGCCATAGATCCGTTAGAGCACAGCACCACTCCGCAAATTTGCACGCCATATTTGTCATCTGCGGTATAAAATGCCCTCTTCCCATCAAAAACTACCGCTTTGTACTGAACAGACGATGACCCGCTGTCGTACTGCACACTTAAATCGAATTCGCAGCACAATTTTCCGTGGCATAGCTGCCTCTTGAAGTCCACGCTGGTTTGATTTTGCGGCAGTGTGATATTTGCGTTTTCAAATTCGTTTATTCGGGGTTGCTGCAACAATGGTAAACGTCCTGGGCCGGTGTAAATTGTCTTCGTATATTCAGGTTTCCCAGTCCCATCTGTAGATTTTCCACCTATAACATGTGAGTATTACAAGAATGTCAGTTGATGAGAGGGTAGTAGAGAGAACCCTATAAACCAATATTATAATTATAGACCGGATTCTTATGCGGCATAAATGCCCCAAATATGCCTTAGAATATGCAGTAAAAACCAATGAAACATGCAATAAATATGCAGCAAAAACAAGTAAAAAGTCTGCCAAGTTGGGTGCGGCACATAGCTTTCTCGTTCAAATATCAAGAATGTACAGATAATTGAAAATATATAAATGATCTTGAAAAATTACATACCGGAAAAGAGTAAATCAAGAAGTAGCGTGAAACGTCATAATTGGTCAGAACGAAACGAGAAAGTTTGTGCATACGCAGCATGAAATAATGATTTGAGAACAATGAAATATGTAAGGGACCATCTTCAACCTAACCCGTGCATTCACTGAGAATCTCACCAAAATCGGTGAAAACTGTGGAAATTAAGGTCGTTACAAGTACTTCAAATTGGTGCATGCACAGTTGCTATTAATGATACAATCATGATGAAATTATTATGGAGTAATCAAATCGTCTTCTCCCAACTATCATCCAAATTTAAACGAAATCGAACGACTAGGGTGAGAAAAAATAGAGATAATGAATTTTACGTTTGCGCATGCGAAGAGTGAAGTATTGATTTGGCAACAATGAAACTGATAAGGGAACATCTACTATCAAGAAGTAGAAGTAGCATGAAACGTCTAATTGGTCAATTAAGAAACGAGAAAGTTTGCGTATATACGCAGCTTGAAATAATGAGTTGAGAACAATGAAATAGGTAAGGAACCATCTTCAACCTAACCCGTGCATTTACTGACAATTCCGTCAACATCGGATGAAAACTGTGGAAATTAAAGTCGTTGAAATGAATTCACATGGGCGCATGCGCAGTAGCTATTAATGATACAATCATGTTCAAATGAGAGAGAAAAAACACTTTATTGAACATCGTAGAAGGAATGAAGGTGGAAAAGGACTCCAGTAGTTGCCGAAACGTAGGTAATGGATTTGCCGAAAGTTCAAATTGAGTTGCAAAAAGTTCAAATTGGTATGCCAAAAGTTTGCCAAAAATTAAAATTGATTTATGCCAAAAGGTTTTTTTTTTTTTTTTTTTTTTTTTTGCGAGCGTGCGAGCAAGCGAGCGTAAATGTGTGAGGAGTTAGTCTTGTGGGAGCCAAATTGCTGCTCCGTCCTCCAGTCCGAGTCCTCGGACTTGTTTCCTTGGGCCTCTTAACCTCATGGACACCGCTCGATGGACGGAGAATTGAGTTTTAACTCGCGTCCACATCATCACTTGAGCGTAGGATTTGGACCATTTGTTGGCAAGGCGTAGGGAGGCATTCTTGAGAAAAGCGTCATACTCTTTATGCAATACTCCATCGCATGAAATTACGAGTGGCGTGAAAGACCCTCTCAGATCTTCGGCTATTCTTTCGTATTTTGCATGCTTGGCTTGGGCTGCATGGCGAGAGATGGTTGGCCAGTCCATGGAAGTGTGAGAGACTGCGTCAGCGTTTATAACGCGGGTATCAAAAAACGCAGGTCTCTCACGGTCCCACACACCTTGAACCTTCATGTCTGCCACCAAACCAGGGCTGCCATCAGCACTTTCACGAAGAACTGGTTCTGTGACAACACCATTCCATGCGAGGCTTGCTATTTTGGCGCATTCGTCCCGAACCAGGTCGTGTCCCTGTTTGATCAGGCCGCCCTTCATACAATTGAGGGCGTGGTTCATGTTCATGGGACTCCCGCATCCGTTGCACCATACTGGCAACCCTCTTGGTTCCCAGCCGTACCGAATGGCTAGTGCGTCACGGAATTGGGAAGACGACAAGTCGAAGTTGTCTGCTGCAAGTGGGAGGACGCTGAGCCATTGTGATGCCTCCCTAGTCCTCCGAATGGTCCTCTGTTGCCTACTGGGTAGTGATGTCAAAAGCTGCTCACTGGCTGCAAGCTCAGTGGTTTTTCGCTGTGTTGCCACTTCTCGCAAATTTGACACCACACCCTCTTCGTACTGGGCAACATCCAAAGTTCTGCCACTCCTTATGGCATCAGAGAGTGGCGCTGTGGCTTCTCTGGATGTCTCGTATGCCATTGAAGCCGCTTTGACGGGATTTTCAAGAGCTAGGCCTCCCAACTTTGTTGGGTATTCGAGAAGCTCTTGTAAAATGCCTGCCTCTCGATGTTCAAATTGATATGGGATGATAGAATCGTCATTTTCCAACTATCATTTACCAACAACAACAAAAAATTTCATCCAGATCGTATGAAAACTGTTGAAAATAAGCTTGTTACAAGGATTTCATATTGGCGCATGCGCAGTAGCTATTAATGATACAATCGTTGAAATTGATGCAAGATGATCAAATTGTCATCCCCCAACTATCATCCGAATTTGAGCGAGATCGGACGACTAGGGCGTGCAAAAATGATGCTTGGTAGAATTTCCGTTTGCGCATGCGCAGAGTGAAATTTTGAGTCAGGAATGATGAAACTGATCGGGGACCGTCTACACCCTATCCCGCACATTCTCTGAAAACCCCATTCAAATCAGATGAAAACTGTGGAACATATGCTAGTTACAAGGATTGGCGGACACCCGACAGACAGACAGCTCAATGCAAACAGCTGTTTCCCTTACTGAATATGCGACAGGTTTTCGTAGTTTAGGTACGTTTACACAAATATGAATTTCCAAGTTGTCGTGAACAAAGTTGTGTCTGCGATCTGAGAGGATATTCTTATAGATATATACTTAATAGAGATCTATTATAGATGGAAAATGAACGCTCCACATCAACTGAAGTGATCGGAGCAAATTTCAAATTACTCAAAACTACTGGGTCTGTAAATTCAGTCAATTCATTCACGTCTTCTCCTGTCTCCAATACTCATGTGGTAACTTTTTTTTTTTTTTTTTTTTTTTTTTTTTTTTTTTTTTTTTTTTTTTAACATGTATCATGTTTTAGCCCTGGGGTCCTAGCAATTTTTGCGAGTCAATTTTGCGAGTAAATTTTTTTCCGCGCACGAAACATATAGTGTTACAGTGATTTCCGCCTACAACCGAGTCGTTGCTAGGGAAATGGTACTTCGTCGTTTTTCATCCCACAAAATTCGTTGACCATTCGTTCGAAAGCTCTCGATTTATCCAACAATATTATGTTAACTACTGCGAAGTGCGTGTCCAACAAACTGAGTTATGAGCATGGTTATATAAATAATTGTTTACACACAGGTGATCATTCTCAATAATTGATATTGTGAACATGATTGCAACCGCTTGTTAATTTCTGATGATTTCATTGAGCTGGTGTTTCGATGATTTGATTCAGGAAAAAAAACAAGTTCATAGAATTTCGAATCAATATCGAGGAGAAAACATGATACATGGTTGAAATTTTTGGTTCTAGAACAGAAATAAGTTTTTTTATAAAAATTTAAATTTAAAACTCAACTACAATTTAGGAATTTATATAATTCAATAAGACAATTGAAACAAATTATTTTTTTTTTAATTAAAATTAAGGTTTAAGCCGCATCTCATCCAGAAGGGTTATTAGCGGCATTGAACACGGTGTCACTATTGGGTTCACTTTGTTCGTTGATGTATGTATGTATAACAAGACTTTAGAAAAAAAGGCCTTTCTGTCCTTAAATTAGATTTTTATTATCTCCAACGTTTCTCCCCAGGAAATGAGGTTTCTTCAGAGAGAAAAAATTCTATGGTTTAATTTGGTTTGGAAAAGGTTTAATTTGGTTTGGAAAAGATTCAATTCGGTTTTGGAAAAAGTTCAATTTGGTTTGGAAAAGGTTTAATTTCAAAACGGAAGTTAGTGAAAAACGTTGTCTATTTCCACGAAAAATAAAGAGTTACAATGTTAAATCGATTTCGACGGTTAGGCCATCATCAGTAACAAACAATAACTGAAGACACATTAGAAAGAACACAGCTTTTATAGTAACTGGTGAAGGGAGTTGAATCCCATTGGTCAAGAGAAAGGAAAGGGGCAGGAGGTACAACCAATTAAGTGCAAACAAGGTGACGGGGGATTATAACTAATTAGATGAAGTGAAAGGGGGAAAAATAACTAAATATGGTTTCAACTTTGTGAAGGGATTATTCCAAGCTTTATAAAAATGGACCTATCAGTGGTGAAATATATTGAGGTATATCCTCATTTAAACATTTACCAGATCTGTCACTTTTGATAATTTCGAATTTTTCAAGTACATTCAACATACCTCCCTTCGGACAAAAATGAAGAAATTCTACAAACTGTCTATCTGTCAAATCAAAATTGTAACTATGATTGGATTCCTTAAGATGTTTGCGAAACATCCAAAGGGAGGTATGTTGAATGTACTTGAAAAATTCGAAATTATCAAAAGTGACAGATCTGGTAAATGTTTAAATGAGGATATACCTCAATATATTTCACAACTGATATGTCTATTTTTATAAAGCTTGGAATAATCACTTCACAATGTTGAAACCATATTTAGTTATTTCTCCCCCTTTCACTTCATCTAATTAGTTATAATCCCCCGTCACCTTGTTTGCACTTAATTGGTTGTACCTCCTGCCCCTTTCCTCTCTCTTGACCAATGGGATTCAATCTCCCTTCACCTGTTACCATAAAAGCTGTGTCCTTTCTAATGTGTCTTCAGTTATTGTTTGTTACTGATGATGGCTTAACCGTCGAAATCGATTTAACATTGTAACTCTTTATTTTTCGTGGAAATAGACAACATTTTTCACTAACTTCCATTTTGAAATGGGTTTCCACAACTTCGTCGCGAGTGATTTAGTTCGTAAGGTTTAATTTGATTTGGATAAAATTTAATTTGGTTTAGAAATGCTATATATATACATATATACTTTCACTTACGTATAGTCACATCTCCCACCAAGATCGTACTTCCCAGGTTGTCAGTGAAAGAGAACAAATTGTTGAGGGCTTTCTTCCCTCTGAAAATTCCCGAGCCGCCGCTCCCATAGGTAGGATCCACTCCTCCAGCAGACAGCAATGTCACGTCATTCCCAACTGACCAACTCCACTGCGTCTGGACAGCTATAGAAAATAAAAACATAATTTGAGGGAATAAGAAAATAATAAAAAAGAAAATCGTTAAGTACTTCATTTAATTAGTAACATTCATGAAGGAATTCAATTCAGTATTTAAAAGGGGGAGACCGCCCGAGTGCTCCCGAGGGGCTGAAAAAACACCTGAGTGCTCCCGTAGAAAAGTCACGCCAGTGCTCCCGCCTAACCTGAGTGCTCCGCTAGAAAAAAAGCGCGAGTGCTCCCACACGCCTGAGTGATCCCGTGTTTGAAAAGTAGCCAGTGCAATAAGTTTCGTCAATGTAATCAACTATTACTTACATAGTCATCAGTTGTCGTAGC
The DNA here is from genome assembly GCA_030762985.1 of Adelphocoris suturalis. Classification (NCBI taxonomy): domain Eukaryota; kingdom Metazoa; phylum Arthropoda; class Insecta; order Hemiptera; family Miridae; genus Adelphocoris; species Adelphocoris suturalis. The sequence continues at coordinate 13,306,065 of CM061044.1, forward strand.
TAAACCTACCATCTAAGTAGATGGTTAGACATTTCGTGAGGAATTTCAAGTTCTGCAATAACCGTGTCTTGTACATTAGGTTCCGTACACAATATTTTCGAACACAGAGTACTGCTCGAAAAAAGGTGATCGGACATGAAGTAGTGCATTTAAAACTTACATAAAAATTTCAACTGAAAAATTTACTTCAATTTCATTAAAACAAGCTAATAAATTAATAAAACCCCCAAAAAATTGCAACAATCTCAAAATTGGTTTTGTGCAGCTGAAAAAGTATTTGGAATAACATGTATAAATAGCGATATATTTTTCCTCTAATTGCCCGAATTTCTAACCAATTCAGCATAATTCTTTTGACATGGATATGTCTTTTGGCTGGGGGTCAAGGAATTTTTTGCGACACTTTTTTTTCCCGACCGACCATCATTCACACTTTTTTTTCCCGACCGACACTTTTTTTCCCGACCGGCACATTTTCTATTGATTTTCACCTACAACCAAGGCGTTACTAGGGAAGAGTAACTCCCATAGTTTTCATAGTAGGAAAATCGTTCGCCACTTTTTGGAATGCTCTCAATTTACCATGACATTTCATGACCTCTAAGCCTTCGCAGTGTCAAGGAATGCTGATTTATTACTCTAAGTTAAAAACTAATATTGTTTTGTAACCATAATGGAATAATCTTGTGAAATGAAGGCACTACATGGTTGATATACAATTGAGTAGAAGGTACCAACTAGTAAGCAGTAGGTACTAGACATATCCATGATCTTTTGTTTTTTTTTCCTTTTATTTGGCATTGGATTTCTCCATACAGCCATGACAATATCCAATTTATACAATAAATTTACTTATACATGCATATACATCAAATTTTATGTTCTATATCGTTCAGGTAATTGTTCAACACTTTATATACTTCCATGTTTTCACTAACAATGATAGTACCATAGTCAAACGGAGATGGTATAAGTTTAACAATTTCATCGAACAAAACAATCCTCTGCCTGTCAAATTTCCTACAATTTAATATCACGTGTTTGAGGTCGTCCTACTCTCCACACAAGACACAATTTTCCGAGGTCTGCAGATGTACTCTACTTGATTATTCGCGAATGTCTCCTGAATTATACTTGTAACATCAATTTACCTCGACCTGCTACTGTAGATTATTCTAAGCAACTCAAGATAAACAACTTCAGATAATTATTGGTTATAAATGTGATTAATAATGAAAACTGGATGAGGGATGATTTGCCGGTACCGTAATAAACTATTTTCTCTTCCAGAGATTTTTTTTAAAATATAGTCCTATCACGTACCATTACTCTAATCAAATGAATAAATAATGAGCTATACAATTATAAAATTTGTTGAAAAATGAAACTAAAAAGAGACACGGAAAATCGATCTCATGAAAACTTAGGGATAGGGATAAAAACAAAAGGTTGATAGGGAGCCTCTCTAGGACATCAAGGGACGAATGAAATGATGGGCTCCACTCGGAGCTCCAGCTAACCGATTCGAAAATGTGGTTCTGCTTATGCAAAAAGCGTGTTTTTTGAACTGTTTTTAGTTATTTTGTTAGGACATATTTTTGACATGGATATGTCTTTTGGCGGGGGGGTCAAGGAATTTTTCGTTCACACTTTTTTTTCCCGACCGGCACATTTTCTATTGATTTTCACGTACAACCAAGGCGTTACTAGGGAAGAATAACTCCCATAGTTTTCATAGCAGGAAAATCGTTCGCCACTTTTTGGAATGCTCTCATTTTACCACGACATTTCATTTTACAACGACCTCTAAGCTATTGCAGTGTCAAGGAATGCTGATTTATTACTCTAAGTTAAAAACTAATATTGTTTTGTAACCATAATGGAATAATCTTGTGAAATGAAGGCACTAAATGGTTGGTATACAATTGAGTAGTAGGTACCAACTGGTAAGCAGTAGGTACTAGACATATCCATGATCTTTTGTTTTTCCCATCAAGGGAGAAATTGTTTCCATCTAGTTCTCAAACAGTTTCGGAATGGCAGAGAGGGAACAAACTGGACGATTGTGGTCAATACGTGACTTATCACCACCTTTTGTGCAATGTGCCAGGGCAAAGACATAAAAATGTCAAAAACAGCGTGACGGAATAAAAAAACGTGATTTTTAATTCAAGTTTTCCATTGTAAAACGATTTTTTCTTTTTCACAGAATTCCTAATCAACATCAAATCAATAAATTGCTAACTTAATTCGTACGTCATTTCACTCCCTTCCCAATCCCAATTACAACGTTATATATATATATATATAGTGAACAATAAGGCAGGTATTTAAAAAGTTCGTAAAAAGATTGTTAATCGATTGTTGTAGGTCGATAGAATCAGAACAATCAATTGTTGGTCGCAATCGACAATCGACCATCCCTAGTGAAAAGGTCGCCTACTAGTATGAGTCATGTCTTCAGATGGGCGGCCTTTGTGGCGTGGGCCATGCTCCTACCTACCTTCTCGGAATCAAATAGTAGCAAGCCCTGTACCTGCACAACTCTGGGAACTCCATTTCGAAGAACCTGACGGAACTGCGCAGTAAGTTTTACTAGAAGTGATAAGGGCTGCACAAGACAATTTTTTCAGTCTTCTCCGGATCGTGGTTGGTGATAGGTTGTTCTATTGCTCGGTAGGATGAAGAGGAATACCTGGCTGCTGGCTGTGCTACAAGATTCCAATCCACTGCTGCTTCAGCACCGATAATTTCGTTGAAACTGTGTGATCTTGCTTCGTACTCGGCACGCGTTTACGCGAACGGATGTGTAGTGAAAAGGCAATCGTTTCACGTTTTGAAAGTGTAGTGTTTGTGATGTGTACCTCGACTTCATCTGCTCCTTCAGTAAGTCAACTAACATCCATTTCCAAGGTAGGTGCCTGCATGCTGCATGAATATCACTGACTCTATTGAAATAATCCACTCACGAAAATGAAATATAGTTTACTTGGTTTTACATAGATCGGCGTTAGAAGTATTTGGTACACAATCCGTTTTATGAAGGTAGGTACATATATAAAGAAACGTAAATGTTGATGACCGTGTTGGAGAGTAAAATTCTGTGGCCCAGCACGTTCAGTGTTTGTCATTCGTCATCCTTGATCCTTCCCAAGATACCTGCATGCTGCATGAATATCATCGACTGTTTATTGAAATAATTCACTTATTTTATTACTTATACTGAAATAGGATATTATCTGCGATTGATTTTACATGGATCGCCGTTAAAAGTATTTGGTAGGTACACAATTTTATATAGGTACAAAGATATAATGGTTGCTGATTATCGTGCTGGAGAGAAAAATACGGTGGCCCAGCACGGAGTTGGTATCTTTGTTAACTAGGTACTAATTACTTACTAGATGCTTCTTTTTCAATAGAAATGCCTACCTCAACGCATGAAAATATAGCTATTTCCTCTCTTGCGACGACGTTTCTTTTGACGGCCGCCCGTAATTCGCTAGTTCCTATTGTGGTCGTGGGTTCATGGTTATGTGGGGTTTTGTGAATCATCTCACATCCATCTGTTTTAGAGTTTGATTTACAGCGGATTTGCCCACCCCTTGCACTATAATTCCACTTTCTCACACCCCCAGCTAATAATTTATGATAATTATATTTGAATCCGTCAATAAATACAACAATAGCCTTTTGACGGCTTCCGCCACTAACAAATTTCACGTCCGACATGGTGCACTGAGAGAGGTAATCGACAAACTGATGGTAAATGTCCCAACGATTCATATAGATTCCGGTGCACTTTCTTTTATCGTCTAAAGCCTAGTACGCACTGGGATTCTTTGTTCGGACTCTTTGTCGCGGAGCTGCGTCTCGGACTCATTTTCTTGCATCCGGGACGCTCCGCGACATTGAGTCTTGCATCTCGTGTGTTGCGTTTTAGTATTTTTTGAATCCCATACGGAATGGGATTCTTTACACAATGTCGCGCAACATTGAGTCAGTGCGTACGTGAATATCGAACAAAGTCGGCCTCTCACCGGTGTATCTTCGTTGTTATCGCTTTGTAGTTATCGTTGTTATGCTTGTAGCTAAAAACGGGTAATTTTTTTTTTTTTTTTAAAAGCAGAATTTTAGTCAAAAGAACCTCATTAACAATAAACTAGAAAAACAAGAAATTTATGCTGAAAAAAGTAGGTACTTGAATTTCATTAATATTTGTCAAAAATGGATAAAAAAAAAAAGCTAAAAATCAAAAATAGCTTCATTTTTTGTGTGAAAAATTCGCTAAAACATTGTTTGAATTGCCGAAAATTATTTAGGACAAGTTTATTTGCCACAAAATCGGTAGTGAACATTTCTTCCCAGTTAAAATCCTAAATTTTCAAAACAATTTAACAAAATATGCTAAGATAATTTACGAAAATCCGCTCATACGATCATGCTGCATGACTGGAACTTTTTACTAACTTATTAAGTCGTCTTATAAAATCGATTTGACATCAAATAGCTGGATTATCCAATTAACGCTGTTTCCAACGGTGGTCATATTTTTGATTTTACAGTGATCTCAAGTGGAGTTATGGTCGTTTGAAGGTAGAAAACATATCTTAAAAATGAAATTACTCAGAAAAACAAAGCATTAAAATAAATCTCTAACAAGTACTTTCGATCAGAAATTAGCTCTAGAATTGACCCATGAAGCACCATTACACCCTTCTTACAGTGCGTTCCGAATCACGATCACAACGCCACTTTCGCCACTTCAGTTAAATCCAGTTAAGGCACTTCCCCTCACAACGATGACGTCACGGAGGGGTGGTAGTTCCCTCTCCCCTCGGCCTCCCGCATCCCGTGCATTTATCGCATCCCGCGCTTTTATTTAAACAGTGATCTTTTAGTTTTAGTACCTGCCTACCTGAGTAGGTACTTAATTTCTTTTTTTCAAGCAAAGGGTTGAGCTTCAATGTATAAAATGAAATTTATAGAATTGGTCCATATATTACTAAATGTTGATATATTTAACTAGGAACCTACCTACTGTTCAACTATACGAATTTAAAACGATTTTTAGAGCACATTTTGGATAGGTAGGTAGTACATCTCTATTGGTAATCACGAAACGCGTACGTAGATATCATCCTATTTTCAGGGTTCTTGATTTTTGGGAATAACTAGAAATTTTCAATTGTGAAGATCATAGTAGGTAGACAATTTGCTTTTCTGTAATACTAATCATACTAAGTACATAATGAGCCAAAACGGACTACCATGAAAGGGTTTATACGAACATTATTCGCTACAGGTACTTACTCAATAAACGGCTCCAATTATTGTAATGTATATTAATGTACGTACCTACGTTATCTTACACATTTCGACTTTGTGTTGCATACGAGTCTGCAACACATTGGGACATTTTATGCCTTTAGTTCAAGAATGAACATTAATATGTTGGATTCTATTTTGAACAAATAATTTTGACGAATAATATTCAAAAGACTCGGTTGTAAGCGGAAATCATCGGGAATTATTGCAACACATTTTCGTTCCGTTTTCGGTTGGAGGTGCCAAGACTAAAGCACATTCTGAGTTGAAATCTATTTGTAAAGTGTAAATCAAGCATTTTAATTTCTCCCTTGATGGGAAAAACAAAAGATCATGGATATGTCTAGTACCTACTGCTTACCAGATGGTACCTACTAAGTACTCAATCAACCATGTAGTGCCTTCTTTTCACAAGATTATTCCATTATGGTTACAAAACAATATTAGTTTTTAACTTAGAGTAATAAATCAGCATTCCTTGACACTACAATGGCTTAGAGGTCATGAAATGTCGTGGTAAAATGAGAGCATTCCAAAAAGTGGCGAACGATTTTCCTACTATGAAAACTATGGAAGTTACTCTTCCCTAGTAACGCCTTGGTTGTACGTGAAAATCAATAGAAAATTTGCCGGTCGGGAAAAAAAGTGTCGGTCGGGGAAAAAGTGTAGCAAAAAGTTCCTTGACCCCCAGCAAAAAGACATATCCATGTTAACAATAATTTTCATCACAATTGTAACAGTTTCAATGATTTCAATAAACTCTTGTAATAAAGCAATTATCTCTACCCACGGCTTCATTTTGGCGTTTTCTCGGAGTGATTTCTAACGTGGAAACTAATAACAACAAAACAAGCGGCATTAGTTACTATATCCATTACTTACATTTTTAAATATAAAATGGCGACATAAATACCAAGGGCAAGTACCTACGAGAGAAATGCGTGATAAATCGAGAGCTTTCAAACGAATGGTGAACGATTTCTGTCGAAGTGCCAAAGTAAAGACATGTCAATGTCAAAATCAAGACATGTCAATGTCAAAATTCACGCTCATTTGCGATATCTGTTATCTTATCGCCCGTTTTATCACAACGACCACGCCGACCCAGCTCCAGACATGGGTCGAAGATGGAAGATTTCACACGCCATATTTAAGGGTGGGCGAAGGGAGGGAGAAATCCGTGACGTCATCGATGTGGCGAAATGGGCGATCATGGCAGGAAACGGAACGGCAAATGGCGTCTATTTTGGGGCAAAAGTGGCGAAAGTGGCGTTGCGATCGTGATTCGGAACGCACTGTTAGTGGTTGGCGCAGATGGGCTATCTAATGCAGATAAAATAAAACATCATGTAATAATTTTTTGCCTTCTTCTTCTAGTCTTCTAAACAGCTTGCTTCAGTTCAGGTCACACTCTCATCTCTACTCTAGACACTCTCGGAACCTCCTCCCCCCTTTCTTATGATGTCCTGCAGCAGCTTTGTGGCCCCTCCACAAAAGATAATGGCCTTAGTGATGGCAAAAGAAAATCGATGTTTTCGAAAAATCGATTTTTTTAGTTTCAAACATCGATGTTTAGACATCGATTTTCGCTGTACGATATTTATCTAACATCGATGTTTTCATCCCAAACCATCGATTTTTTAACTCGCCGGAATAAAGCTTTCGAAGTCGAAAAATGGTCAACTTTGGACATCAATAGAACGTGTTTTATGACCTTTTTTAAAAAAAATAAAAAAGCAATCACAGTAGTTTAGACTATGATTTATTTAAATAATATCGTATTGCATTGATATGTTGAAAAATACACGCTCAAAATGGGACCGCGCTAAACCTTACAACGCTTATTTATTTTTTTTAAATTACATTTTAGGTTTATTATATTACCTTAAACACATAACATAGTGTGTTGGGTCTAAAATAAGTTATTGTACTTATTATCATTATTATATAACTTTGATTAATCTATTACTTTAGTATTTTCAATGCTAACAAATACAGCAACAAAATGAAATGATTGTTTTATTTAAACCCTTAAATGTTCGTTTTCAGAAACTACTATTTTGTAGCCTATTACCTTACTTTCTTTATATTAAATTCAAGTACTTTATATTTCTTTTAACAAAATTTGTCTTCTTCGATGTTAAAACATCGATGTTTTTAAAAATCGATATTTTGGGCTCGATTTTTTGTATCCCATCGATTTAATGAGCTCGATACATCGATGTTTCCAAAAATCGATTTTTCATGAAATATTGCCATCACTATATGGCCTCACGATATGGGAAAAACCGTTAAAAAAACTGAGTGTTAATGAAGGGTCCACGCATCCACCAACGCGGTGGCTTTTTTTAGTAGCATTTTTTTTACTCCCTAGAGCTATGTAAAGTGCTACTGCAATCCCCGAAAGCTCGACATGGCTCAGATTCAAACTAGATGCGTACACGATTTGCAGAGCGACAATGTCGCGGGGCAAAGAATCTGAGACATGAATCCGAGCGTCTGCAACAAAGAGTCCGAACAATGAATCCCAGTGCGTACTAGGCTTAAGGGATCACTCGGGACAATCTATTTTCGAGATTGCGAAGTGAAGGGGATCACTCAGGTGTCTCAACTTTCGCCACTCGGACTAGACGGGAGCACTGGAGCCGTCGCCCTTAAAAGGGTGTAGTTCTGTATGTGTCCCCACTTTCATAACAATGTAAATCTGTCATTATCCTATCGAAGAATGAATTGGACGACTGTTTCGGAAACCTCGGAATCTCATCTTTTCCATGTTTTCATGAAAGATGAACTTTCTCCTTTGCGTACATGAGAAATATGGAATTGAAAAAAATGGGTACACATCGCACCCGTCCTAGAATAAGGGTACAACTCAAAAATCGCGATTTTTGAGTTAGTTGTGGTTTTGAGAAGTAGAAACGGTCTAGTTTGTCTGTAGAAGGTGGAGATATGTGTAGGGCACTCTAATTCCGCTAGAGAGTGCGTGTGTCTTTCTTCTATGGAGGGAGTAACTAATTCCCGTCCTAGGAAGAAGGACACAACTCACATGAGTTCACTCAGTCTGTGTCTCGTTTTGAGTTGTTTCCTGTTTGTGTGGACAATGTCGGCATAATTTTAACTTGTGTCTTCCTTTTCTGAACATTTTGGATCCTGACTGGTGAGATTTCAGTGTTTGAGTTTGAACAACTCAAAAATTCTTAAAAAATCAACAAAACCGTTCTCCCCACTCCGTTCCCAATGGCAAAAAAACTATTTACTCACCATGGGGTGTTAGAGCAATAATGTTGGAAACAAGTTTCGCAAAGATAAATTATGTTAACCGTGTTCCAAAGAACGGGTAGCCAATGGTTTGGAACGAAAACTTTGAATGCGATTTGCCGAAAATGACGATTTTTGAGTTGTACCCTTATTCTATGATGGGTGCGACATACGGAATTATTTGCCTTTTCGAAAAGTTCCGTATGTGTCCCCTCGCTATATTCAAATTCATCTAGCATGTAAATACATTAAAAGAGTGTATATAGTTTAGTGGTCTGGAAGGGTGTATATAGTGTAGTGGTCTCGCAAGCTCGCATCTCAAAAATAATACATCAAGTCCCCAATCCCTTCGTAAAAATTCATTTTGGTTGGGCATATAGGTCAGAATGGTGTGTACAGTTTGGTGGCCTGGATGCTCGCAAGCTCGTATCTCAAAAATACATAACATCAAGCAGTCAATCCTTTATTGAAAATTCTGGAGCAGACCTTGCCTACCTAAGATTTAGAAAGTGCCCAGTTCATGTGGTTTAGTTGCCTCTGGTGCCCAGTTTAGGTGACCCCGACTATCCGTCGAGTGTTTCCTAGTCTGTTGGTAGTGTCACAAATTATTTAATTATTGTTCATTGGCATTCATGGTTGTAAACTAATAATAATTGAAACTTACTGGGGACAAATTGAAACACAATAGCACTGGTTATAGATGTTAATATAGTTTATTAAGGGGACCATTCTCACATGCATTCCTAAGTACCTAACTAACCCTGATCTAACCCGATGCGACCCGATCCTTTCGATCTGAAATATCGGACACGAATGAATCAGCCACGTCTCAACAAGTGTCATTTTTATGTGGCTCACCTGATTTTCCAATCTCTTCCGTACGGATGTTGACAGAACCGCTGATAGAACCTACTCAGTAACCAGCTTATCTCAGGCTGCTCACCCATAAGATGCATGTTTATTAAGGAGTTTGTAAAATCCTATACAATATAAACATAAACTTTGATTTAGTCAGAGATCAACAACAAAAGGGTTTTAGGGTTCATTGCCCAACTTACTGACTGGCAAATAGCGTGGGGACACAAATGGAAATTTTTGACGAGTCGATTCTTCCGTATGTGTCCCCAATTTTTCCAATACCCTATTTCTCACGTACGCGAAGGAGAAAGTTAATTTATCATGAATCCATGGGAAAGAGGAGATTCGAAGTTTTCCGAAACAGTAGTCAAACTCAATTTTTGGTAGGTTAATGATAGATTTACATTGGTTTGAAAGTGGGGATACATAGGGAACTACACCCTTTAAGTACTGTAGCTATACATTGTATTGAGTATCTACCTATACATTGTATTGAGTACCTATACATTTTAGTACGCTTTGTGGAAATGTGTAAGAAAAGTGCTATTCTGGTCAATTTTTCGGCATGTGGCAATTGAGTATCTTCAAAACTCAGTATTTCACATTTATAGCACTTTTAGAGCGGAATTATGCCCGTTTGCGCGCACTTGAAAAAAATTTCACGTAGAATTCAAATCTGAGATAAAAATTGGGTTTCCATTTAAAATAACAAAGTTGATGTCAATTGCGCACGTGCGCAATGTGCTTTTTTCTTTTTTTTAAGCCCTTACAAAAAACATTAAGATTGAAAAAACAATTATTTTTTGGACCCATTATTGACGACTTTAGCGCGGGGGGGGGGACACGTTTTCGGGAACACCCGGTATGCCCTCCTCACACACCCTTCACCGAACCCATAACCCTCGACGCAAATATTCTAAACTCGCAAAACTAAAACATACGATTCAAATCAGAATTAAAATTCGGAACAATTTATTAATGATGATCTAATATTTTCTTTTACTATGGTAATTACCATATTCTAGAGATACAACTCACATGTTAGGAACGGCAGTTCAGAAAACCAAAGGGATGGGTAGATGAAATCGGTGACGCCATATTTACTGATCAAAGTCAACGCAGGTTCTTTGAACAGGATGTCGAAGCAGATGAATTGCCCGAAAGTAACGTTAAAGTCAGACTGGAAATATGAATATTCAGGATCTTTTGGAGTATCAAGGCTATGCTCCCCGAATAGGTTGTGCTTCCTGTACCTGAAATGGTGTAAAACGAAATGGGTTTAAAACCTGAACTTAATACAAATTTAATGAAAATGTTAGATGAATCATCGACCATTTTGAATTCATGCGCACACACACCCACATGTTTTAAATTCATGCACACACACCCTTTTTTTACTAATGGATTATTCATCTACAAAGGGAACAATATCGAATTTCACGATTTATTTAGGTAAATACCTATCGTATACCATAAATAATTATTCACCTGGCAATGATAGCTCCATTTCTATCAAAAACAATATTGGTATTGTACTTGTAACTCTTCTTTGAGCTAGTGTCCGTGTAGTTTTCATGTAGGTTAACAGCTAGGTACAAACTATAGGTTTTTGCGTAGCCAGACAGAATTTGAAGAGACTGAAATAAAAGGAAACTGAATTATTTATCTAATTTAAATCCAATAATTATTTATATCCATGTATAGTGTAAATTACTTTTTCATCTCTATGAAAAAATCAACAATAGTTTGCTTCCTCACTACCGAAGCCCAGTGGTTCAATAACCCAATCTAGCTAGACAAAATTAAATTCCGTCGTCGCAAAAGAAAGAACCTGGGTGTTTTCCAGGGTGCTAAATTCAATTCTGAAACTTGTTTTCCAGTATCAGCTGTAGTTTTTGAGATATACACGTTTGAATTGTTGAAAAATCGCTCAATTCCCAACTTTTTTGTTAAAATAAAAAACAAAAAGTTAATCATGTTGGATAGCAAATGAAATTGTGTCCCGTACTAAACGGGACTGTGGGTACCAGGATACTTTCCCAGCTCCTTTCTTTTCACTTCCTTTAGTATCGAAAGTTCTTTAGGGTTTATATTAGCCAACGAGTCACAGTCAAACTCATTCACGCCGATTTCACACTCCCACATCCAACTCACAACAAACATTAACACGATTTACCATGTGTCGCCTTTGGATAAAGTGTTGGTTTTTTACAATGTTAATACGTGGGAAAATTAAACGTCTGTACGAAAATTTTAGGACAATAAAACTTAGTGCAGCGTTATTTGCAGTGTTACATTGATGATGATTAGTAAAAACTCGCACCTCGAAACAGGCCGGAAGTTAGTAAAAACCCGTCGTCTATTTCCACGAAAAATAAAGAGCTACAAAGTTACTTCTTACAGTGTTACTCTTATAACATTGTAACTCTTAATTTTCGTGGAAATAGACAACAGGTTTTCACTAACTTCCGTTTTGAAATGGGTTTCCATAACTTCGTCGCGAGTGATTTAGTTCGCCCGAAACAGAATTGAATGGTGATCAAAGAACACAAAATCCTGTTGAATAGTGTCAGATAGAGTCATAGACAGGTAGATTTGCGTAGGTAATTCGCAACCTTATCCTTTTGTAGTCAAAGTTGGCAACATGGCTCCCCTTAGAATCGTGCCTCTTCCAGTGTCCCTTTGGACACCTTGTTCAAAGCCGCTAATGCCCCCTCTGGTTGAGGTGCGGCTTAAGCCTTAATAAAAAATTTAAAAAAATTCGCGACCTCAGAGTCGAGAAGAATTTGTGATTCATAAAGATAAGTTTCAGCTTAAACGCACTCATTATTGAGATGTTCAGACCGATTACATAATTTTTCCTCAACCCTACGGGGTACCTGATGAGGAACTGAGCGAATCCTGTACGCACCTACTCTAAGTTGTTAAAATCTTGGGACTTACTTCATCGTAACTTGAGTTTGGGACAATTTTCTGTGCTGGATCGGGAACGGTCAGGAAAATAGTCTCATCTGAACCCAATAGTCCTGTTTCAGGGAATACTATTATGTCAGCCTGTAAAAATAAAAAAACAATAAGTACTTCATAGTTAATAGAGCATAGGTGGTAATGAACTGTGGTGGCTGTGGTTTTGTGTTGTGGGCTGGGCACTCAACATCAATAAATTCAGAAAATTAGTGTGGTAGCTCAGGTAAAACCTTAATTGTGTGCCTTAGTATGGAGCAATCAGGGTCCTCTTTCTCGACCATTCTGAATTGGGGAATCCCTTTCCTTTGTCCTGTCAAACTGTATAGGAGTATGCTGTTGATAAGTTTTGTTTCTGAATGAATGAATACAAATACAGTTCAAATGCAAATTATTAGAGGTTAATGACTTCAATGGAATATACCCCTAAGCTACAGGGCAGGCCCTGTGCGGCTAGGGGGAGTCGCTTAAGAATAATATTGTAGTTATATTTTTCTTTTACATGTGTAACACACGGAGAACTCATCAGCAAGGACTATTAAATTTACCTATTTAGAAAAGCAGAAAAAAAGAAAAAAATTAAGCAAACTTTTAACGCTTAAAATATAGACAATGCAGCATCTAAGCTATTTTCAACTCCACGGGAAATCAACCATGAAAAAATTGTCTTTTTATAATTGGAGCGGGAAAATTTTGATGGGGATCTCATTACGTCAGGCAATGAGCGGATCAAGAATGGCATGCTATTAAATATGTGTCTGAATGTGCTCCATAAACGGGTTTTTGGTGCCGGCACCACGGCTTGGGAGGTGAGACAAAGTGGGTGTGAAGTATTCTTGGGGATGATGAAAAATTCTGGATGTTTGTAAAAAAAGAGAGGGACGTTTTTATGTACAATTGATGGATGGAACATAGTTGTACGATGCGGTGGTGGGAAATCTTCGAGGTCCTTTTGCAATCATTTTTAAAATGCTCTTCTGTAAGATGCTTATGGGGTTCAGAACAGTTGAAACAGCGCCACCCCATGCAATCATCCCGAAGCCAATGATGCTCTGTACAAGAGCTTTGTATATAATAATTAAGCTTCCTTTATTAAGGCATCCTCTGAGTTTGAAAAATACGTGAGTAAATTTGCGAAGTTTCTGGGTCAGAGCTAACACTTGAAGATCCCACCTGAGTTCCTCGTCAATTGTTACTCCCAAGTACCTTGCGAACTGGACCGTTCCAGCACAGGACAGGGGCATGAAGTGCTCATGTCATTTGAGCCGCACACATGCAGTTTGATTGGAGTGCTTACCAACTTCTACATTTTTCAACACGAAAGTCTATCTCAAAAGTGTTTAGAACTCGAGATGCCTGAATTTCCCACAGCCCCACAAATAGTTATCAGGTCTTCCCTTTGATATGTAGGGAATTTCGTTTCATTAATAATACACATTGAGCAATAATAAATCATATCAGCGGCAGAACAAACAAAAGCAAGCGATGATTGATAACGAACCGTTTCTTGCTGCGCTATCTTGATAAATTGTTCGTAGTTGCGGACGTTGATCATCAGATTTTGTCGAGGTGAAGTCGTGTTCTGCAGAACCTGATAATCAACTACGGCTGCTCTGTAGGAGGTTCTGCCCTGCAACCAATCAAATTACGAATATGAGTTCACATCACAAAAAATCAAATGATTTGAGAAAATGGCGTGCAAAGATATTATTTATTCATTAGGAAAAAGTGATCAGGGAGAAATTGAGCATTAAGTATTCATCATTCATGAATAATGATTTTGCGTAGGTCGGTACCTATGATTATTAATTTACTTCGTTGCATAGTCGCAAGTAAGACTTCAATTTGCTTAAAAGTGCTTGAGGATATCAAGATGGAAACAGTCAATGAAGTCATTGAAGAAACTCAGACCTTCATACCCCAGGAGCACTAGCCGTACTTGACAATTATATTGTCATTCCGGCTTCTTGGCAGAACGAAACCCCTTGACCTTGTGACCTGACAGTGTGGCATTGTAATAGCATGATCCAATACAGCACTGGCCACTGGGCGATGAACTCTTCACACTGTCTTATACTTAGTTTGAAGTTAGGGCGAATACTTAGTTACTGCGTTGTATTTTCTAATAACGATCTCATTCTTTTGCTCAAATAATTTCAATTAAGGGACATTAAATAGGTACGTAGGTGGGGTCACTGATGAAATTCAAGACAATACGTTGCTATAGTAAAATTGGAGGCAGTGGTTATTTTTTTCTTTTTTTTTCTCGGGTACAAGCTCCTAGTCGCGGAGACCAATATTGGTCTATTGTGACAAGAAGTCCCTGTTATCATTTAACACCCCGTTTTATTTAAGAGGAGTTTTTCGGGCATTTCCAGAACAATATCGGCAAGGGTACCCTTCCCGAAGAGTCAGAATCTTAAAAACGCAACAGCAGGGCAATCGCAGAGGATATGCTCCGCAGTTTCAACCTCTTCACAGCAGAGGCGACAATCTACTGTCCTGATTTTGCCCATCTTCTTGAGATGGTTTCTTAGCGGACAAGTGGCCAGTCAGATGACCGATAATGATGCGAAGTGACAGAAGAGCTGTACATAGCTCTTTTTCTTGAGATGGTTATTAGCCGCTTGGCTTACCTCTGCTTGGGAGTGTATTTGCCAATATTCAGCACTTTTGCTGTCTTCCCATTTGTTTACCAGTAGAGAAATAAAGCTCTTGGTGATCCCCAAAAGGGGTTCCGGACCAACAGTAAGACTCCAACCCGTGTTTAGATTGGCGGTCAGCTTCCTCGTTCCCAACTATGACCGGTCACCCAGAGCAATGTGAGTTTGTTGCCAATGGCGGCGGTCCTGAGAGACTTGAGACAGTCCCGAGTCAGCCTAGATGTAATTGAAAAGGCAGATACAGCCATTGAAGCTATTTACCATGCACATATTTCTAATATTTCTATGTTATGGATCTCAGCCCGATATATGGCGGTACCAGTGCCCAGTGATTTAGATGGGAACTTGGAAACTGCCAGACCAGGAGATTGTCCGAATTTCTGGGGAGTTCCCGATTCGGGGAGTTCAAGGAGTTCACGTAAATGTCTCCGAAAGTAGGACCAGGAAACTGTCGGAAAACAAAAAGCTGCAGAACTGTCCGAAAATATTCCGGCAGAATGGAAAATCCCCGTTTCGACTTCGAAAACTGTCCGAAAGTCTGCTCAGGGCAATGAACTCCGAGTGGGTCCTTTCTAATCCAGTCACATTCTAATTCGAGTCACATTCTAATCCGTCTTTGTAAAGCGTCTTCTTCCATTATTAGAGGGAAGCCTATATATGGCCATTCTCTTATTGAGTCACATTCTAATCCGTTATTATAATGGCAACCACTGCGTCTTGCGTTCATTAGGGGGAAGCCTATATATGGCCGTTCTCGCACCATAATAATTCATTCGAAAAGTTTCATTCCTGAGAGTAAGATATTCATTTTCCCATCTCTGTGACGTGTTTCTGTCCGTTCAACATGGTTTTTGTAATGCAGGGCCAACGAGCCTACTCACTTCTTTACGTTGACGAGTGCAATAATTTCTCATATATTAGAGATAAAGAGAAAAACTCAGTGTGGTACATGAGATGTTCGCAGACGCCATGTCCTGGAACAGCAAACATGACCGACATGCCAGAAGATGTTAGTGATACAGATTTATCAACGTTTGGTCGCCAACGACTTGGTGCCATCCTTGACTTTCATAAAAGCCTACATGATCATCATTCCTGAGGTCATCCTAAAGTTGGAATCGCGAGGGATGGAGTTGGTTGAAGTAATCACTACAATAAATGGAGTCATCGAAAAAGCGAAATCATGGCCTGGAGAGACTGGGAAAACTGTGATGAAAAATTTGGAGATCGTGCTGGCTAGAAATCTCGGTTGGAGAGCAGCGTTGGGCTTGGAGAGGATGCTGCGAGGCGAGTCTGCGACGTCAGGGATTTTCAGAACTACTCTGCACAAGAAGCAGCATCATTCAAGTATTTACCTCTCGTGTCAATTGACGTTGAAAGATCGTTCTCGTCATTGAAGATTTAATTGACCGATCTAAGAACATAATTTAAAACTGAAAATATAGAAAAAATTCGTGTTGTACAGACCAACACGAATCTATTTCAATGACTCGTCTAGTAGTACTGAACATTTTGTAAATAGACTTTTAAACTGTAACGTGTATAAATGAAACTTGTCATATATATACCTGAAACTTGTAGATACAATTATACATACAATACATACATACAATTTGAAAATAAAGCTCGTAGGCATATAAAGATAAGTTGTAGATTGTTTTCGTTTCACTTTCCTTTCTATAGTTTTTAACGGTGTTTTTCGAGCATATAATGGTATTTGCTATCGAGCATAAAACAGATGTTTTTCAAGCATATCTGGAGATTTTATCGAGCATATCGATCCGAGCCCTAGTCATAATATATATAATTTGAGGTATTTTTATGTCCCACTGGGGCCTAGATCATGCAAATAATGTTACTGGCCTTCTGTTGTCTGGCAGTGAACTTGGGAGTTCCTCAGGAGCTAATTACTTACGTTCGTATTTCTTTGATAAGGCCCAAGGTGGAACCTGGTAAAGGGATTTACGACCCTACTTCCGGTTTACAGAACCCTACCGACAGTTTTCAGTTCGTACAGATTCGGGCAGTTCCCCTTCTTCGCAATCTGTGTTTCAAGTTTTCTGGCAGAATCCTCGTTCCACCTTTTCGGGGAGTTAGGAGGAACAGGTTTTCCGGGAGTTTCGAAACAAAACCCCGATCTCCCCGAATTTCCAGGAAGGGCGTTTAGGACAGTTTCCTGGTCTGTCAGTTTTCCCCCGACCATTTAGATAGGCTAAAATCGTAGCAATGTAAGTTAACTTAGAGGACGAATACTTGGTTACTGCGTTATATTTTCTAATGAAGAAATATAGGGATACAATAGAACAATTATTTGAATTCATTATATTGTTCAAATAATTTCAATTTAGGGACATTGAACAGGTACGTAGGTGAGGTCTTCACTGATCAAACTCAAGACAATACGTTGCTTTATTAGACTTAGTGGTACTAGGTCATGTGTAAAGCATGTTCCATAAATTAGATTTATAATACATTATTTTTCTTACTGCGGCATTCGTGGTAGCGATGGTCGTTGCTGCAAGCAGGAACAGCAGTGACAAGTGCAAAACCATCGTGCTGAAACACATTGCAAATAGAATATGAGAATGTAGTATGGAGAAATTTCTTGCGTCACTAATGATAACAACTACCTACTAATTGTGTTGCGCTAATCATATTACGAGTCTATATAAGACCTTGTAACAGAGTGTGCGGTTATCTCTAAACTTAATAATTTAGTCAATAATTCAGCTTTAAGGAAGCATTGTGTTTTCAACCAAATAAACGGTGAGAATCTCGTAGATCCATAGGTTTATGGAAGATCCAGCTATCACAATAAGAAAACTGTAACTAAATATTAAATACCACTACAAACTAGATAAGGGAACTTAATTTCAAGTCGTTTAGTACTTAATGGAAAGTGTGGTGAAAACCACCCCCTCTTGTCAACAGCCCTTTTCAGGGCTACCAGAAAGAGGTACGAAAACATTCGCTCTATCATCGAAAAATACAATGATAAAATGAGCAAACTTCAAGGAAAGTGGAAAAACAACGGGGTTTACCACCGTATAACCACGGAAGGAACACCAGTACACTTCCGAGCAAGACCCATGGCGGGCGAAAAACGGGCTCAAGTCAAAAGTACTTTTGACAAAATGCTTTCCGAAGGCATAATTGCACCATCAGATTCCGAATGGGCATCCCCGTTACACTGTGTGCCAAAAAAAGACGGGTCATGGAGGATCACCGGCGACTACCGTTTCCTGAACGCGAAAACGAAGAAAGACGCCTACCCTCCTCCTCACATTCGCTCTTTCCAAGCGAATTTACATGATACACAAATCTATTCGACAATAGATTTAAAATCGGCATATTATCATATTCCGATGCACCCGGATGACGCTCATAAAACTGCAATTATTACACCTTTCGGTCTTTATGAGTTTAAGAAAATGAGCATGGGTTTGGCCGGAGCGGCTCAAACATGGCAAAGATACATGGACAGCATCATGCGAAAATTTGATTTCGCATTTGTATACCTAGATGACATACTGGTGGCTTCTAAAAATTATAAAGAACACATGAACCACCTCAAACAAATTTTTGACAAGCTAGGGGAACACGGACTTCGAGTAGGTTTTGATAAATGCATTTTTTCAAAACCTACCGTCGATTTCCTAGGTTTCACTATCTCGAAAGAAGGGATAATTCCTAAACGAGATAAAATAGAAGCCATAGAACAATTTCCTAGGCCAATAGACGTACGAAGTCTACGCAGATTCCTAGGTATGTGTGGTTTCTACCGAGCTTGCTCAAGTAAATTCGCTCACACGGCACAACCTCTGTATGACTCCATTCAGTCAAACAAAAAAAATGACAAAACACCTATCGAATGGACATCAGAGAGAGAAAAAGCTTTCAACAGCTTAAAACAAGCAATGATTAAAGCTACATTGCGTAATATCGCTCATCCACACCCTACAGCAGAGTGGAGAATAGTCTGCGACGCATCCGACACACACATCGGAGCGGCACTGGAGCAGGAAATTACAGACAAACACGGCTCGAAATCTTACCAACCATTGGGATTTTTCAGTAAAGAAATTCCGGAACAATGGAAGAATAAAGCATCATTCGACAAAGAGATGTTCGCCGTTTACCAAGCTTGCATTCACTGGCACAATGACTTGGACGGCCGATCTTTTCATATTTGTTCAGATCACAAGCCTCTGCTAGGCACGATGCTTAAGAAAAATGCACATTTTTCTAAAATGAGATTACGATGGCTAACATACATCTCTCAAATGACAAGTGACATTCGTCATATACCCGGAGAGAACAACGTCGTCGCCGACGCACTCTCCAGACCCTTCGATCCAGTTAAAATTCAAACAAAATCGATTTCAACCCAAACTGACGAGGGTCCACCCATAGCCGAAATTTCGCAAATTACGGCTGCAATAGAGTGCAATCTTCTACTGCACATTTCAAATGCACAAATTCGTTCTCCTCCTAACGCAGAGGACAAATTGAAACTCACACGAGTTGAATTCCCTCAAGGAGAAATTTGGTGTAACCTAGACCTAGGACACCCAAGACCTTATATTCCAAACGAAATAAGGCAAGAAATAATCAGCCAAATTCACAATTTGGGACACCCAGGTATACACTCTACAGTGTATAAAGTTAAACAAAGATATTTTTGGCACGGACTCCGTGCAGATGTCTCCAACTGGGTCCGAGCGTGCGAGACTTGCCAACGAGCAAAAATCACTCGTTCCGTGAAGCTCCCTTACTCCGAATTTGAAACGGCCAACAAATTTGCACATGTACACGTTGACATTACCGGACCCTTACCTTTAGCTAAAGGAGGGAAACGTTACATTCTAATGATGGTCGATAGAGCAACGGGTTGGCTAGAGGCAGTCCCTCTCAACAACATCGAAACAGCCACGATCACAAACGCCTTTATCAATATTTGGGTAGCTTCAAAAGGCGTACCTAAATACATCACAAGTGATCAAGGCACACAATTCGAATTAGATCTATTTAATTCCATTATGGAACGTCTCGGAGTAAAACATACTCACACGTTACCATACAAACCGTCAACAAACGGAATGGTAGAACGCAGAAATAGATCTTTGAAAGAGGCTCTCAAAGCACAAAACGAAAATTGGCTCGACGCCCTTCCAAAAGTTCTACTCGCCATGCGTACGGCAGTAGACCCAGCAACGGAAACTACACCGTTCCAAAAGGTTTACGGAATTGACGTACCACTCCCAGGAGACATTTTCGTAACTTCTACAAACCTTTCTGAGCCTCTCTTTTTCCGGCCTACACATATTAAACATAATAATACGAAGTATGCCGTCAACATGCCCAAAAATTTGGATACATGTACACATGTCTATATCAGAGTGCCCACACAGCTCACCTCTCTGCAATGTCCTTACACGGGACCATTCAAAGTGGTTAAAAGAGATAAGTTTTCGGTTACAGTGCAAATTGGCGAACATACGAAAAAAGTTCCCAAACAGCAAATAAAACCAGCTTACACTCTAAAAACAGACGAAGCTGTGTCACTAAACAAAAATCAGGCAGAAAATAAGGAGGAGACTCCCCGAAAATCTGCCAGAAGGCACGTCCCCTCTACCAAATTCGACGAGAGGTGGGTGACTGCGCTCGAAACACCCCAGCCGGCGTCGTCGTTAATAACACGACGTCTTGGGGGGGCGCCTGTGGTGAAAACCACCCCCTCTTGTCAACAGCCCTTTTCAGGGCTACCAAAAAGAGGTAGACACAACACAAAAATATTTATAAGACGTCGAGTTATAACTCCGTCAAACAAAATATTTCACCACAGAGAAAATACGAAATTCTCTCTCAAAAGTGAAATATTAACTAATAACATACAAGGCGACCTCCCTAGACACTTACTGGGCGAGAGAGATGCGACAAGTATCTCGAACCAAGTCGCCTTGAATGAGAAAACTCAAACAGAAAATCAAACGTCCTCTAAAACTAACAAGGACAATTCAAACAAGCCTACTCGCCAATCAGAAACACTGATTACACGAGAGACAATAGGCGAACCAACCAGGAGGCGGCAAGCAACCACCTCTGGTCCAGCAGCCACCTCGGGGACCCCGTCTGAACAACGGACGCAGGGAAACCACCCGAGGTCCCCGTCTAAACTCAAGGTCGTCGGCTCCGCGACGGACGCTCGTAAGACACCCCCGGGGACCCCGTCGCAACGACGGACGTGGGGAAACCACCCCGGAGGACCAGCTCAGCTATCATACTCGCAGATACTGAGAAAACAATGTGCGAGCCAATGAGATTACACAGTCGAATTAATGAAATTAAGCGGACCAATCAGGAGGCGGCAGGAGGCGGCCACCTCCCTATAAATACCCCGCTCGGAGCCCTCCGAAATTCATTCTACTCTCCGCTCTCGACGACTACACCTCGAAGTACGAAGATTTCTACACGCTCTACGCTGACGAACCTTCTGCTCCCGAGTTCATCTCAAGAACGGCTTCCTACTGCTTTCTACAAGGCCTACCTTCTCTCCACACAGATCTCGCATTGGCATCTACGAGTCCAGTGATTATTCATCCTGCTCATTGCCCAACGTAGTTCTTCTGTCAGGACGCCACCCGGTACCTCTATTGATATTCTCATTAGATCGTACGCCCGCTGGGACGTTCCTAGTCGTGTCGCCCGGGTTTCGTAGCACTAGGCTCGTCACCGACCGCTGTGGGCACGCCGGTAAATTACTCAGCTCATACGCTCTAATTTACCATCCAAGGAAGTCTTTTTCAAGACTACAAGGTAGGACCCTGACATCCGAGCAAAGGAAAGAAGCTCTGTCAAGCGAGTCCACCTTCTAAACCCTCTATTTCTATACATAGAGGTATCGAAAACGAGCTAATAAACTCGTATATTTCGATGGAGCGTCGGCCGTCCTATTTCCTCATGCAAGGGGAGGTAGAACACGGCGCGGCCGGGCCTCTTAGCCCACGCAGCGCTACCTACCCGCTGCCCGGCCAGTCCGCTGTTCCTAGCGACGGCTCAAGGCTCGATCCTCGCGACGAGATCGCCTTCTCACCTAACGTATTCACGAAGGAAACGTTAGATCAAGCCTCACCTACACAAAAGTTCGAGGATACCTTTCAGACCCGCTCTGAAGTCAATCATTATGATTCGACAAAGATTTCCGAATATCCACGATATTCTATACAAGGCTACCCGGCCGATCCGAGTGTCAAATACACTCCAAATGTACAAAAAACAAAGGATACTTTTCAGTACCTCGACCAAGCTCAACATATTCCTCCTACAGATATAAATCTTAGGCCGGAATATTACAAAACGGCTCAGTACCAAACTGATCGAACCCAGCACCCACTATGCGAGCCCAGTGCTCCACGCGGCTGCGACACGAACTATCCCTCAGTTCATCCCGCCAAGCAAGCTGACCTGGGCGATTTCGCTCACATTCCTCACAGGAATACCTCAGGGACTAACCCGCATAATCAGAATATAAATGTCCCACTTGGTCTACCTACACCAAGTAAAACATATATAAATCCACTACAGAAAGCATTAATGGTGATAGTTAAGTCGCCAACTTTACTTAAATGATATGGGTGAAATAACTAGGTATGCATGTCAGAGCTTTTCACCGAAAAGACTCCACCGAAGTTTATTTATAAAACATTGGTCAAAAATCGCATATAGGGGTGTATTTGGCCCTAGAAGCTCGGAATCAATTTTCATCAACCCTAAATGTTTACATTTAAGGGCTGGAATATTTAAAATATCAAAAACCAACATTTTACTTGCTTTTTGAGTTTCAAAGCTAGTTGATCAATTTTGATTCCGTGTCTGTCTGAGGTAAATCCTTGTCACGCCCAAAACTATACCAAGTTCTAGTCCGATTTTGATGAAATTTCCAGTGATTGTGAGGGTTAGCCACTGATCCGGCAGCATTAACAAAGCTGCCTATGGATTGTGAAAATCAACAGGTTTTAAACTTAGAGTGATTAGTAATTAAAATGTAAGGAAATCATGAGAGAGTTTGAACAGTTTGAAAAAATAAAAACATACAATTTCTCTCATTTTTTATATAATCTATACTATTTGGTACTTATATAAAAATGTAATGGTGACTATGTTTGTGTTACTCAATCACGTAAAAAGTACTTACTGGACCCATTGAGCTGAAACCGTACGTGGACATTCATAGGGTCCCTGGTTAACGCAAAGATTATAATATTACAATCCTCTAGACTTACTCCTTCATAACTCGGCTTTCCCGCTAAAACGTAAACAACTTTGTAATTAAGGAAAAAGCCGACATGCGTCACGTTAAATTAGGATGGGGCCGGTTCACGGTTAAAGAACTTTCGATAAAGAATTCGACGATACCAAAACGATTTTGGTGGGCTGTGCCGAGCAGTTTTTATTCTGTTTTTATCCTGTTCAAAAACTGATATTCAAAACGCCTTATTAAATGCAGCAATGTTGGTCGGGAATAGTTTTAACGTAACTGAGGGTATAATGAGTAGGCAATATTGAGGGGACATTTAGTCGAAATAATAATAAGGTACAACTTGAAACTTGATTGCTGAAATTTGAGTCGAAGCCTCTTGGGGACTGCTGGGTAAAAATCTTGATTTTTTGGGGATAACCATGGAATCATGATTTCAACGCCCTTCATCTTCCCGGCAGTCCATTTTTTTGGAGGAAGGGTAGCGGATTGAAGATCCGCTGTCTTTCGCAATGGTCATCCAGTCGTAAAAACTGTTTACCTGTTGCTAAGACTGTTTAGCTGGCCAAAATTCCCTGTTTTTTTTCTTTTTTTCTTTCAACCCCCCTGTGGTGAAATCCACCACCTCTTTTCAACAGCCCTTTTCAGGGCTACCAAAAAGAGGTAGGCACACCACAAAAATATTTACAAGACGTCGAGGTACAACTCCGTCAAACAAAATATTTCACCAGAGAGAAAATACTAAATTCTCTCCCAAAAGTGAAATATTAAAGATTAACACGCAAGGCGACCTCCCCAAACATTTACTGGGCGAGAGAGATACGACAAACATCTCGAGACAAGTCGCCTTGAATGAGAACACGCAAGGCGACCTCCCCAAACATTTACTGGGCGAGATAGATGCGACAAAAAGTTCGAAACAAGTCGCCTTGAATGAGAAACCTCAAACAGGAAAACTCAAGGTCGTTCAGCCACCCCCGGGGACCCCGTCAAAGCAACGGACGCAGGGAAACCACCTCGAAAAACCAACTCAGCTATCATACGCGCAGATACTGAGAAAACACTGTGCGAACCAATGAGATTGCACAGTCGAATTTATGAAATTAAGCGGACCAACCAGGAGGCGGCAGGAGGCGGCCACCTCCCTATAAATACCCCGCTGGGAGCCCTCCGAAACTCATTCCACTCTCCGCTCTCGACGACGACACCTCCGAAGTACGAAGAATTCTACACGCTCTACGCTGACGAACCTTCTGCATTACGAGTTCATCTCAAGAACGGCTTCCTACTGCTTTCTACAAGCCAGACCTTCTCTCCACACAGATTTCGCATTGGCATCTACGAGTCCAGTGATTATTCATCCTGCTCATTGCCCAACGTAGTTCATCTGTTAGGACGCCACCCGGTACTTCTATCGATATTCTCTTTAGACAGTACGCCCGAGGGACGTTCCGAGCCGTGTCACCCGGATTACATAGCCTTAAGCTCGTAGTCGACCGCTGGGGCACGCCGGTAAATTACTCAGCTCCTCCGCTCTAATTTACCGTCTACGGAAGTCTTTTTCAAGACTGCGAGGTAGGACCCTGCCGTCTGAGCATTGGAAAGACGCTCCGGCAAGCGAGTCCACTTCCAAAACCCTCTATTTTTCACACGTAGAGGCATCGAAACGAGTCAAAACTCGATCATTTCGATGGAACGTCAGCCTTCTTACTTCCCCTTGCAAGGGAAGGAGGAAGGCGGCAAGGCCGGGCCGAGTGACCAACGTAGTGCGCCCTACCGGCCACACGGTGAGTCCGCTGAACCAAACATCAGCGCAAGGCGCGACCCTCACGTCCGGATCGCCTTCTCGCCCGACGTATTCGTTCGAGAAACTTTCGAACAAGACTCACCTACACAAAAGATCGAGCAAACCTTTCAGACTCGCTCTGAAGCCGATCTTTACGATTCGACCAAGCTGTCCGACTACCCACGATATCCGACGCAGGCTTACACGGTCGATCCGAGTGTCAAATACACTCCAAATGCACAAAAAGCAGAGGATACTTTTCAGTACCTCAACCAAGCTCAATATATTCCCCTTTCAGATGTAAATCTAAGGCCGGAATATTACAAAACGGCTCAGTACGAAACTGATCGAACCCAGCACTTGGTACACGAGCCTAGCGCTCCGCGCGGCTGTGACACGGACTATCCACCCTTCCAGCCCGCGAAATCAGTTGACCTTGGCGGCTCCGCCCGCATTCCTCGCGGGGGTGGCCTAGAAACCAACCCGCATAACCGGGATATAAATGTCCGACTTGGTCTACCAACGTCAAGTCAAACCTATATAAATCCACTACAAATGGTGACCCCGCCTTTGAACAGGCTCAACACGGAGCATTTCGTTCCCTCTTATGAAGCTAGTGGATTTCAGGGAACCACTGCGGGCGTGCGACCCCCGCCGGGCCTCTACGCCCCACATCTCACGCAACATCCCTCTACAAACAGTGGCTTTCAAGCACTTTTAGAGGAGATGGGAGATTATCAAAAACCAGTCTTCCAAAAGAAGAATATTGATCGTGCACTCGCCGAGTTCGATCAATACTGCGTGAGAAAACACATGAGAACGCAAAACGAATGCTTCTCAGCTATATACAAGTGGGTACCAGAAGAAATGAGGGAAGCTATCGACTCAGCTTACCTCACGGCGCCTCACGCACCCTACGAAGAGGCCAAACAGCGCCTCCTACGAGAATATGGGTTGTCTTTACAGGACAGGCTCCTCGCACTCGAGGACCCCGCATCTCTCGCCAAAAAACCCAGCACCAAGTACCACGAGATGTACTCGAAAGCTGTTGGGTACTTTTCGGAAGCTCTAATCACTCAAAAGTGGATTGAGACTCTTCCCATCGAAGCACGAGGTATGGTCGCAGCTCAGCCTACCACAACCTCCCGGCTCGACCTAGCTGATACGCTACACGCGTACAGAGCAGAGAATACTTCTCTGAACATACGAGGAGTTGAATCTACTCCGAAACCCATAAATACTGGTTTCAAAAAGGCCCTCTCGAAACAAGCTGAGTTCAAACCCCAACCAGTGGAGAGTAAGCCTCACAAACCGATGGCCTACGTCTGTCGAAACCACGTACGTTTCGGTAACGAAACTCGCAAATGTGCAGACCCAGAACACTGCACTTGGAAGACAAACACTGCTTCCAAAACTAGCAAAAAGGCTGCGACTATAAGCCAGCCTAAAACCCGGGTTCTAACCGAAAATACTCAGCAGTCGGTACAAGAAAGTACCATTCCAACCTCCGACACAGAGAGTTCGGAAAACGAATAACTGCCAGCGTATCTGAGCCTATACGCCGGCAGTCTACTGAGTATAAAAGGCTTTTTTTCAAGTGCAAACTAAATGGCACTGAATTTCTCATTGACACGGGAGCAGAAGTGAACATTCTGCCCCACAATGTCACAAAAAAATTGGGCTTGAAAATTCTCAAATCCAACGTTACGCTCACAGCAGCTAACGGAGCCCCTATAGATACACTAGGGCGAGCTGACACAACAATTAACATCGGCCTCGGGGACATGACCACCGAGTTTATGATCACGAAAGTTGATCTAGCGATCCTAGGTATCCCATTCCTCGAATCTTGGGATATCGGAATACGGGTCAAACACAAGTACATTTATAAAGATAAAATGAAGTGCTATGCCGATCAAAAAATAGCTGCAGTCATGAACAAAAAGTTCACTGACGAACAAATTGCAGCTGCTATCCCTCACCGTGACAATACACCTCAACCAGAGGACGTGCAAATCACGGAGGACGAAAACATTCGCTCTATCATTAATAAATACAATGATAAAATGAGCAAAATCCATGGTAAATGGAAGAACAACGGGGTTTACCACCGTATAACCACGGAAGGAACCCCAGTACACTTCCGAGCGAGACCCATGGCAGGAGAAAAACGGGCTCAAGTCAAAAAGACTTTTGACGAGATGCTTTCAGAAGGCATAATTGCACCATCGGATTCCGAATGGGCATCTCCGTTACACTGTGTGCCAAAAAAAGACGGGTCATGGAGAATCACCGGCGATTACCGTTTCCTCAACGCGAAAACGAAGAAAGACGCCTACCCTCCTCCTCACATTCGCTCGTTCCAAGCGAATTTACATGATACGCAAATCTATTCAACAATAGATTTAAAATCAGCGTATTATCATATCCCGATGCACCCAGATGACGCTCATAAAACTGCGATTATTACACCTTTCGGTCTTTATGAGTTTAAGAAAATGAGCATGGGTTTGGCCGGAGCGGCTCAAACATGGCAAAGATACATGGACAGCATCATGCGAAAATTTGATTTCGCATTTGTATATCTAGATGACATCCTGGTGGCTTCGAAGAATTATAACGAACACATGAACCACCTCAGCCAAATTTTTGACAAACTAGGGGAACACGGACTTCGAGTAGGTTTTGATAAATGCATTTTTTCGAAACCTACCGTCGATTTCCTAGGTTTCACTATATCGAAGGAAGGGATAATTCCTAAACGAGACAAAATAGAAGCCATAGAACAATTTCCTAGGCCAGTAGACGTACGAAGTCTACGCAGATTCCTAGGTATGTGTGGTTTCTACCGAGCATGCTCGAGCAAATTCGCTCACACGGCACAACCTCTGTATGACTCCATTCAGTCAAACAAAAAAAATGACAGAACACCTATCGAATGGACATCAGAGAGAGAAAAAGCTTTTAACAGCTTAAAGCAAGCAATGATCAAAGCAACATTGCATAACATTGCTCACCCACACCCTACGGCGGAGTGGAGATTAGTCTGTGACGCGTCCGACACACACATCGGAGCGGCACTAGAACAAGAAATTACAGACAAACATGGCTCGAAATCGTACCAACCATTGGGATTTTTCAGTAAAGAGATTCCAGAACAATGGAAGAACAAAGCATCGTTCGACAAGGAAATGTTCGCCGTTTACCAAGCGTGCATTCACTGGCACAACGACTTGGACGGCAGATCCTTCCATATTTGTTCGGATCACAAGCCTCTGCTAGGCACGATGCTTAAAAAGAATGCTCATTTTTCTAAAATGAGATTAAGATGGCTAACATACATCTCTCAAATGACGAGTGACATTCGTCATATTTCCGGAGAGAGCAACGTCGTCGCCGACGCACTCTCCAGACCCTTCGATCCGGTTGAAATTCAAACGAAATCGACTTCAACACAGACGGACGAGGGTCCACCCATAGCCGAAATTTCGAAAATTACGGCTGCAATAGAATGCAATCTTCTACTGCACATTTCAAATTCACAAACTCGTTCTCCCCCTACCGCGGAGGACAAATTGAAACTCACACGAGTTGAATTCTCTCAAGGAGAAATTTGGTGTAACCTAGACCTAGGACACCCTAGACCTTATATTCCAAACGAAATAAGGGAAGAAATAATAAGCCAAATTCACAATTTGGGACACCCAGGTATACACTCTACAGTGTATAAAGTTAAACAACGATATTTTTGGCACGGACTACGTGCAGATGTCGCAAACTGGGTCCGAGCGTGCGAAACTTGCCAACGAGCAAAAATCACGCGCTCCGTGAAGCTCCCTTACTCCGAATTTGAAACGGCAAACAAATTTTCACACGTACACGTGGATATTACCGGACCCTTACCTTTAGCAAAAGGAGGGAAACGTTACATTTTGATGATGGTTGATAGAGCAACGGGTTGGCTAGAGGCTGTCCCTCTTAACAACATCGAAACAACCACAATCACAAATGCCTTTATCAATATTTGGGTAGCTTCAAAGGGCGTACCTAAATACATCACAAGTGATCAGGGCACCCAATTTGAATCAGATCTGTTCAATTCCATTATGGAACGTCTCGGAGTAAAACATACTCACACGTTACCATACAAACCATCAACAAACGGTATGGTAGAACGCAGAAACAGATCTTTGAAAGAAGCTCTCAAAGCTCAAAACGAAAATTGGCTCGATGCACTTCCCAAAGTTCTACTCGCCATGCGTACGGCAGTAGACCCGACGACTGAAACTACGCCTTTCCAAAAAGTTTACGGAATTGACGTACCACTCCCAGGAGACATTTTCGTAACTTCCACGAACCTTTCGGAACCTCTTTTCTTCCGACCTACGCATATTAAACATAATAACACGAAATATGCCGTAAACATGCCCAAAAATTTGGATACATGTACTCATGTCTATATCAGAGTGCCCACACAGCTCACCTCTCTCCAATGTCCTTACACGGGACCGTTCAAAGTAGTTAAAAGAGATAAGTTTTCGGTTACAGTGCAAATTGGCGAACATACTAAGAAAGTTCCCAAACAGCAAATCAAGCCAGCTTATACTCTACACTCGGAAGAAGCTGTATCGCAAGGACAATCTCTGTTACAAAATCAGACAGGAAGTAAGGAGAAAACTCCCCGAAAATCCGCCAGAGGGCGCGTCCCATCTACCAAATTTGACGGAAAGTGGGTAACTGCGCTCGAAACAAGCCACGCCCATTTTTCTCGGGTAGGAGCAGTGGGAAGTATAAATATGGAACGACCCACAGCCAGAGACCATAACAATCTCAACCATGGCAGCTTCTACTCCGAACATGATTACAGACGAAGTCGAGGAGTTCCTCCTTGCCGAGGAAGCTCTCCCAGCTCCGCTCGGCCCACTACCGCCTTCGCCAAAACGGGAGACGGGGACCAACGCTCCCACGGAGGTGGTCTGGACAAGGCCCCAGCCCTACCAGCCACCAGCTCCACCCACCCAGCCACTGCCTACGCCTCCGCCCGCTCACCAGCTACCAGCACCTCCCAGGCAGTGGATCTCCTCGGGCGATGTACCGGTTCCTCGCTGGGAGGAGATGAGCACCGCGGGGTGGTCAGAGCCCAGCACCTCCCGGGCTCCTCCGCAACAGCCCAGCCGCGGCCGCGGGCCAAACCCTCGCGGGTTTGGTTCCCGTCGGCAGAGCTCGGGCCGGCCAAGGCCGCCCCGCGACGCTCGTCGAAACCGGCGAGGCCGGGGCGCACCACAGGGACGGGACGCGAGGCCTGCACCTCCGCCTCCGCCCCAACTGGCGAGGTTCTCCTACGGAGAGTTCCGAGTGGACCTCCCAGTTCTCCCCCATCGGCGTCGTCGTTGATAACACGACGTCTTGGGGGGGGCCCCTGTGGTGAAATCCACCACCTCTTTTCAACAGCCCTTTTCAGGGCTACCAAAAAGAGGTAGGCACACCACAAAAATATTTACAAGACGTCGAGGTACAACTCCGTCAAACAAAATATTTCACCAGAGAGAAAATACTAAATTCTCTCCCAAAAGTGAAATATTAAAGATTAACACGCAAGGCGACCTCCCCAAACATTTACTGGGCGAGAGAGATACGACAAACATCTCGAGACAAGTCGCCTTGAATGAGAACACGCAAGGCGACCTCCCCAAACATTTACTGGGCGAGATAGATGCGACAAAAAGTTCGAAACAAGTCGCCTTGAATGAGAAACCTCAAACAGGAAAACTCAAGGTCGTTCAGCCACCCCCGGGGACCCCGTCAAAGCAACGGACGCAGGGAAACCACCTCGAAAAACCAACTCAGCTATCATACGCGCAGATACTGAGAAAACACTGTGCGAACCAATGAGATTGCACAGTCGAATTTATGAAATTAAGCGGACCAACCAGGAGGCGGCAGGAGGCGGCCACCTCCCTATAAATACCCCGCTGGGAGCCCTCCGAAACTCATTCCACTCTCCGCTCTCGACGACGACACCTCCGAAGTACGAAGAATTCTACACGCTCTACGCTGACGAACCTTCTGCATTACGAGTTCATCTCAAGAACGGCTTCCTACTGCTTTCTACAAGCCAGACCTTCTCTCCACACAGATTTCGCATTGGCATCTACGAGTCCAGTGATTATTCATCCTGCTCATTGCCCAACGTAGTTCATCTGTTAGGACGCCACCCGGTACTTCTATCGATATTCTCTTTAGACAGTACGCCCGAGGGACGTTCCGAGCCGTGTCACCCGGATTACATAGCCTTAAGCTCGTAGTCGACCGCTGGGGCACGCCGGTAAATTACTCAGCTCCTCCGCTCTAATTTACCGTCTACGGAAGTCTTTTTCAAGACTGCGAGGTAGGACCCTGCCGTCTGAGCATTGGAAAGACGCTCCGGCAAGCGAGTCCACTTCCAAAACCCTCTATTTTTCACACGTAGAGGCATCGAAACGAGTCAAAACTCGATCATTTCGATGGAACGTCAGCCTTCTTACTTCCCCTTGCAAGGGAAGGAGGAAGGCGGCAAGGCCGGGCCGAGTGACCAACGTAGTGCGCCCTACCGGCCACACGGTGAGTCCGCTGAACCAAACATCAGCGCAAGGCGCGACCCTCACGTCCGGATCGCCTTCTCGCCCGACGTATTCGTTCGAGAAACTTTCGAACAAGACTCACCTACACAAAAGATCGAGCAAACCTTTCAGACTCGCTCTGAAGCCGATCTTTACGATTCGACCAAGCTGTCCGACTACCCACGATATCCGACGCAGGCTTACACGGTCGATCCGAGTGTCAAATACACTCCAAATGCACAAAAAGCAGAGGATACTTTTCAGTACCTCAACCAAGCTCAATATATTCCCCTTTCAGATGTAAATCTAAGGCCGGAATATTACAAAACGGCTCAGTACGAAACTGATCGAACCCAGCACTTGGTACACGAGCCTAGCGCTCCGCGCGGCTGTGACACGGACTATCCACCCTTCCAGCCCGCGAAATCAGTTGACCTTGGCGGCTCCGCCCGCATTCCTCGCGGGGGTGGCCTAGAAACCAACCCGCATAACCGGGATATAAATGTCCGACTTGGTCTACCAACGTCAAGTCAAACCTATATAAATCCACTACACCCCCCCCCCCCCCACCGTTATCTAACCAGAAGATTGTTTTTGTTTTGGGTGATTCAAGATTTGCTGTACAAGTAGTTATGAATACAGGTGCCGATTTCGTTGATTTCGTTATTCCCTGTCTCTTCCTAAAAATAGAAGAGGTTTTCACCGCTATCGTCGATATGAATCCCAAGGTTGATACACGTCAGTTGTCTGCTACAATACATTTGGGATGAGGGCAAAGTTAACTTAAACCGAATGGAGGGAATCTTATTTGGCACTTATTGTATCATTAGTTCGTTCCCGTGAAAAAAACATCAATCGGGGTATCATGGAGGAAGCATCGCAACGCAGTTAAAGTTGCGCAACAGAATGGGCTCTTTGGTTTGTTTGGTTCATGGAAGACTTCAATTGAACAGATGGGAACGAGGGAACAACTAGAGCTTCGTTCCCAGAGCGCGTTCTGCGAGTTCGGAACGGTTCTGGGCAAGCGCAGTCGAGTTTTGGCGTTCGCAGTGCCAGAACGCCCAGCTCCGGAACGCAGAGTTCCGCGTTCGCAGTGTTTTGTGAACCCAGTTCCGAACGGTTCTGACAGTCCCCAGTTTTTTTTTTTTTTTTTTTTCGAAACTGTCAGAACTTGAACTCAAGGACGTAGTTAACGCATGCGCATTTCACAATTTTTCGTATCTTGTGGAGTAAACAACTCTCTTCTTCTTCATCGAAATCATACTTTAGTCTCTTATACGTTATAATAAGTACCTATTCTATGATCGAAATGTCAACTAGCTCGTCAAGTAAGGAAAGTGATAGTTTCGACGATGGTGTTTGGTTTGTAAATGATGAGGACGAGATTGAAGTTATAGTTTGATCTCGTTTATATCCACGAAACTAATTTTTTTCGAGTATACTCCTCAGGCATCTAGATTTTTATTTTTTTTTAATTTTTTAATTATTGCCGTAGGGTAATAGTTGAGTACTATTCACGGGTATAATAAGTAATATATTCACGGGAACTAAAAATATCCTGAAAAGGAGTACCAGAAGGTAACACGAGTTGAGTGAGGTTACAAACAACAACACAGGTTATTCCACTTCCAAGTTCTGATATCGTTCGCAGTCCAGAACGCGGTTCTACAAGTTCCAGAACGCCCCGGGATTTCCCGTGCCAGTTCTGATAAGTTCGAGAACTGTCAGCTTACGTATTGCTCAGAGAGGTCAATGGGAATCACACTCTCGTTTCCCGGCCTCCACAGTCTGGTCTTGGTCTGGTCCCCCTACTCGCTGCTCATTCATGTAGGAATGTGAATCACACATTCATCTCCCGTCCTTCTCAGTCTGGTCCACCTCCTTTCCGTTCCGCCATCCCCCATCTTTCTGCCCCTCGCGTATTCCATTCTCATAACTTTCTTCATTATGCCTATTCATTTTTATTTCATTACAAACACTTATTGAAAAATTTATATTTTGTTTTCTGATCTTGGTTTTCCTTAAAAATGATCCTCAGACCAAGATTCGGGGGAAAACTGATTGTAGACGTAATTTTGCACCATTTTCCCCAGTTATAAGGCGCCGAATTCCAGCATAAAAGGCTACCCGCGCCCTGGCTCTCCCTCTCGCCTGCCACCCCCCTCGCCACCCTCAAACGGTCTGCCTCTCACGTTTTCTGTACTAAACAACTACCTCCTACAAGGGAATAAATATCAAGCTTACTGAAAAGAGGTATTTCATTGGTGTTTTTTTAATCGTGTTTACAAATTAATAAAAAAACGTTAAGCAACGGATGGAGACAGGCAGACTCACATTCTCATGCACTACCAACCTAGGAGGATCTGTTTTAGTACATTTCGTTCTTACCGAAATGAAGTGCTCTTTTTGCTCTGGACTTTTGGTAGGTATATAAGCTATGGAAGTACATTAATGAAGTTGAAAGCAAAGATTCAAAAAACTGGAATTCCCGATAGATGAGTGGGTGGACATGGCTAATTAACCAATGGAACTAAATATAATAAAACGTGAATTGGATGATTATTTTGTTAACATAGATATTCGGAAGTAATAGTTGATTGTTATTTGTCATGGCAGCCTCTCATAAACCATCTCAGCTACAAATTAAGGAAGTGTATGTACGTCATGTATACTATAAGATTTTTAGGGCACGAACTGGTGCAATTGGTTTACAAGCCTCTCGTTCAGGCTTTATACATACAGGTTGTATTTCCAGACGATAACTCCTTAAAATTTGGCACAGTAAATTTGTTCCAACGCAAAAAATCCGTCTTTGCAAAAGACAGGTCGAGTTCGTTGGCCAGCCCGATCATTCCAGAATTTCAGGTTCGAATCTACAATTTAGAGTCCCAAAAATTGTAAAAAATAGGTTTTAGCGAATTTTCGTAGAAAATGAAGCTATTGCAATGATTCGGAAAATTTTAAAATGAAAATTTTTGAAAAATTTCCCCTTTGAAATCCGTTTTGAGGCATTAAGAAACGATTCCTAGAGTTAACCGCTTTTTCATATATAAGCATACAGGGAGTCTACAGAAATTAGGAAACAAACTCAATGAATCGATTTTAGAGCTCATTTCAGATCGAAAGTTACTTCTAAAGATTTCTTTTTAAGCGCTTTGTTTTCAAGTTATTCAGTTTCTAAGATTTTTTTCGTGTTTTGTACCTTATGACATTAAAACGGCCATTTAACTCCTTCTAGAATCACAGTAAAATCAAAGCTAAGAACACCTTTTGAAAGGCCGTTAAATTTCCTATAACCCTGATATAAGTAAAGTTGTTTTAGTTAAAAAAATGTTTGGTTATAAAAAAGGCCAAAGTACAAAATTAGAAAAAATATTTAAAATCGACGTTTTTCCTCCCATTTTTCCTGCTACCGGTTTGGGGATTTTTCCGCGTGCACTTCTCGGAAAAACTTCCTCAAACTATCAGCTTTTGAACGGTATAGGCAATTTCACTTTTACTTTGCTAATTGGAGGAGAAAAGTATGTTCGTACGTTGCAAAACATGGCTTTTTCTTCGAAATCGAGTGTTTTAGTGAAAAATTACCCTGTGCGAAAATGCGAGTTTGAGGACGGTTTCTACGCATTTTTTCACGCTGAATCGAACGGTGACACTTGCAAATTT
Source organism: Adelphocoris suturalis (assembly GCA_030762985.1). NCBI lineage: Eukaryota > Metazoa > Arthropoda > Insecta > Hemiptera > Miridae > Adelphocoris > Adelphocoris suturalis. The sequence continues at coordinate 13,341,441 of CM061044.1, forward strand.
CCCCGACTCCGTTACAACCAAGTTTTACACTTTAACTCACGAGTTTTTAGTTTATATTTTGTGCTCGATTTCAATTGTGTTTAAGGGTAAAACTAGTTAGTTAAAGTGTAAAACTCGGTTATAATGGAGTTTAGGAGGTTTGCAAGTGTTACCATTCGATTCAGCGTGAAAAATACATAGGAAACGGCCTCAAACTCGCATTTTCACTGAGTGTCATTTTTCACTGAAACCCTGGATTTTGTAGAAAAAACCATGTTTTTCAACATACGAACATACTTTTCTCCCCCAATTAGCAAAGTAAAAGTGAAAATTACCATACCGTTCGAAATTAGACAATTTAAGGAAGTTTTTTCTGAAGAGTGCACTCGAAAAACCTCCAAACCTGTAGCAGAAAAACGGGAGGAAAAACGTCGATTTTAAATATTTTTTCTAATTTTGTACTTTGGCCTTTTTTTTAACCAATTAAAACTAACTAAAACAACTTTACTTTATATCAGGGTTATAGGAAATTTAACGGTCTTTCCAAGGGTGTTCTTAGTTTTGAGTTTACTGGATTCTAGGGAGGGTTATGGCTGTTTTAATGTCATAAGGTACAAAACTCGAAAGAAATCTTAAAAATTAAATAACTTGAAAACAAAGAACAAAAATAAATCTCTATGAACAACTTTCGATCAGAAATGAGTTTTAAAATCGATTCCTTGAGTTTGTCTCTTAATTTCTAGAGACACCCTGTAGACAGGGTGTTAACCTTTGGTACCACATCACGATCGAAATTGCACCATCGAAATTATATCACGTTACTATGTTGGTTGCGAGCGTCACTTGACTATGGTGGTTGCGAGCGTCACAAAACGATATAAATAAAGAGGCTAGAAAAATGGTTTCATTATGCCTGCAGATGTAAGTGAAGTGCGGGAAAACTCAAAACTTTACGACGCTACAGCTGCCGAACGAGCTAAAATTAAAACAAACGTTAATCGTTATTAAATGATCTGACTGTAGAACCGTAGGTCTATTTCTTTAGAGGCTTCGTTTACGAGTAATTTCACTTTTACGATTTTTTTTCGTGATTTAGACCTTAACTCACTAAAACGGCCGCAATTCCCTTAATTAGGTACCTGAGAAAATTCAAATTTGATTATACCGTTGGAAAGAGTGTTAAATTTTCCTGATGTACCATGAAAGTTTTTTAAGGTGGTTCAATTGGTGAAAAATCAATCTGAAATGTGAATTTTGTCAAATCATCAGACTGACCACTTTTATCAGATGCATAGGTCTAATTACATTCTACATGTTAAATTCAGCCCGTAGTCCTATAATATGTGCCAAGATCTCACCTTTCCAACGGTATAGCTGTTTCTACTTTTTCTTGGCTCATTAGGGAAGAAAACTACCATTCAATGTTGAAAAAAATTGTTTTAACTATACCATTTAAAAGCTGGCAGTTGGGGAAAGTTTTTTCCGAAGAGTGCACGCCGAAAAATCCCCAAACCGGTAGTAAAAAACGGGAAGAGAAACAATTGATTTTAAATATTTTCCTAGTTTTGTACTTTCTCCTTTTTTTTAACCGATTGAAACTAAAAAAACTTTACTTATATCAGGGTTATAGGAATCTTAACGGTTCGTTGGTCAGCACTTTTTGAGTAAATTATATTGGTCAAATTTCGAAAAATATACTCAATAAATCACTAAAAATGGCTAAAAACGACTAAAAATCGTGAAATTTATATTTTTTGGTAGAATATTGCACAAATAGGTAAAGTTTACTAACTATGAAATAGAACATTCAAAAATTTGTGTACAAAACTATGCTGAAAATGTACTTAAAATTCATCAAAATTTGCTAAAAAATCGATAAAAAATGCAACAACAAAAAAACTTGAAATTCAAAACCTTTACGAACTAAATCACTTGCGACGAAATTGTGGAAACCCATTTCAAAACGGAAGTTAGTGAAAAACGTTGTCTATTTCCACGAAAATAGAGAGTTACAATGATAAATCAATTTCGACGGTTAGGCCATCATCAGTAACAAACAATAACGTTTATTGTTTACAAATAAGTGATTGTTTGTTACTGATGATAGCCTAACCGTCGAAATCGGTTTAACATTGTAACTCTCTATTTATCGTGGAAATAGACAACGATTTTCACTAACTTCCGTTTCCAAAACCTTTGTTTGAATAGATTATTATTCAGAATATGTTTGTTGTCATAAAATTGATGGTTAACGATTTCCTTACTCTCAAAAAGCTCAAATTACAAAACAATTTAACATTATACAATACGATAGGTAATCTACGAAATTTTGCTCATACGATCATGCTGCATGAATGGAACTTTATTAATATCTGTTGAAAAATCCATAAAAACTGCACAACAAAAAAACTAAAAATCCAAAGTCTATTTTGAATTGCCGAGTTTGATCCAGTTTGAGGTTTTTTTGTCATAAAATTGGTTTTCAAGAATTGTTTGTAATTAAATTGCTCAAATTTCTATATAGTTCAACACATTATATGCTATAGATGATTTAAGAAAATTCGCTCATTCGATCATGCTGCATGACTGAAACTTTTTTTGACAATAGGAGATGTGGGGTGTCAACGTCAAAATATTTTTCAGCACTTAGTCGATTGCGACCACTCCCAGATCTCTAAAATTCAAAAATAAGTGAGAAAAATCGGTTTTTAAATGTAAAATGCCCAAAAATGACCACATTTTCGAGTTCGGCTGCGTGTCCCAAAATATGATTTGCGATCTCGTCACATAGCTGTCCCCTCAGTTTTATTCACAACTTTTCTTTGAAAATTCGCTCTATTAGCCATGTTGCATGACTGGGTACTTTTTGAAACTCATACCGAAATCGGACTGACAGACCGTTAGAAATCGACGTTAAACAAAAGCAAGTGGAAATTTTTATTTGGGAAGACAACAACTTGTTCGATTTCTCCCACGAATACGGGGCTCTCCTACCTATGTTAGTGAGGAAGTGAAACTGAATGAGAGAAAACATTTTCATCTTACTTGGTCGTGGGGACTAAGATGTTCTTGGACGAGTAACACCGCACTGACCACACTCGCGACTCGACTGGTTTAATGGTATTGGCTGCCAGCGCAGGTGATGCGATGGCTACACGGTTTCCTCCTCCTTATCTACGTAGATATCCCTACTTGTCACCCGTCGGTGGCGTGTGATCCACAATTGCTAAAAAAAAAAAAACGTAATAAACTAAATTACCAACCCTAAATATACCCAATGACGCATAATAGTTTGTCATCCTGTCAATACAACTTGTTGTCAAGTTTAGTCAGAGAAGTTGGAAAGACAATTTCTTTTTTTTTTTTTTTTTTTTTTTTTTTTTTTTGAGACAGTAATAAATACATATTATATTTTGGCTATTCGTTTTAAGGGGGAACTGTTTATGTAGCCGGGAGTGGGATTTTCCAGGGTTTTTTCTTCTTTTTTTTTTCTTTGATGTGTTGAAAATACAACGCTGCAAATTATTTCACAAAGGTTTACAATTTTTTCAATTGAGTTTGATCGTAGTTTTAGTTGGCTTGCGTACGTCATAAGGCCCGTCCTGACTCCTCGGCGTGTCCTATTTCGAGTTGCCACAACCTATACTTCTATAATTATATACGCATGTTTATATTTCTCGATTTGAGCTCCTATCTATTCAAATAGTTATTGCCTTAATAATATCATTATCTAAGTACGTACGAAAAGTCGAGAGGATACGTTATTAAATATGCGTAGGAAAAGCATTGGTATTAACACACAAATATGACCTGGAAAAAAACATATATTCATGCCTCGAAGGAACGCTGTACCCACCTCATCGCGCCACGGTGTATTATATGGGTATAACACGTGAAAGTAATAAATATCCATTGGTCACACACCCCTCTGCTACGCCCCTGGTCACCCCAGACACCACAAGGTGCCGGGGCGCCTCCTCTCACTCCACCCCCCGCTCACACCACCACCCACCGTGACCCCTTGCCAAGCGTGCCAGGCGTGCGTCTAACACGTCTAACACTCAAAGTCTCGAAAAAGACACTTTTTCGACCGTTTTTGGCCATAGCATCTATGCAAGTAAAGCGATCGGGATGGTTAAACGTTAGGACCAACTAGACCCCAAATGGAGTCTATGTGCGAAAGAACGGGTTTTTTAAGTCAATTCTTAGGTCTTTTATGGCCCGGACGGCGAACGGCGAACGGTGGACGGCAGAAGGACATTTCAAATTTGGATTCTACGCACCTTGAAACGTAAAGTGACAAAGTTTGAGGGGGGGTTATAAAAATTTTTTGCTACACGATCACATAGGCTTATTATTGGAAATAATAAACCAAAAACGTCTGCCAAGTTGGGTGTGGCACATAGCGTCCTCATATCCGTAACGTGAATGTGCAGATCATTATAATGTTTCAAGTTATCTTATCTTAGAAAATTCTATATGGGAATATAGTAAATCAAGATGTAGCGTAAAACTTCAGAATCAGTATATTAGGAAACCAGAAAATGATGCCTGTACATCCGTTTCCGCTTGCACATAATGAAGTACCTAATGATTTGAGAAAAATGAAATTGTTTGGGGTCCATCAACAGCCTAACCCGCACATCCCTTGACAATTTCATCAAAATCAGATGGAAATTGTGAAAAATAAGCTCGTTACAAGGATAACACATTTGGGCATGCGTAGCAGCTACTAGTGATACAATCATTTTGAAATAGATTGTAATGGGTTGATCAAATTGTCTTCTCCCAAATATCCCCAAAAATTGAGCGAGAGCGGGGAAAGTGGGGAAAATGGTGCTTGATGGAATATACGTTTATGTTTGCGCAGAGTATACAAATAATACTGATTATTGATTTGGGAACACTGAAACTTATAGGGAACCATCTAGACCCTAACCCGTACATTCCCTGGAAATTTCATCAATACCGGTAGAAATTGCGAAATTACTCTTGTTACAAGGATTTGCGGACACGCGACAGACACACAGTCAAATAAGGAACGAAAGTTTATTCATTTTTTATGTATTTATTTGAATACGGGGCAAGCCCAATTAACAACAGCATAATTACATACATATGAGCAGTTCAGAATTTACATGTAAGATAGGTAAACAAGAAAAAATTGAATCAGCAATAGAGATTTAGTGCATAATATCGAAACAATACCGGGGACGTAATAATAAGAGACTTGAGAGAACTTAAGGAGTTCGTGAAAAAATCAAAATCTGGATGGATGTTCAGAAGGAGATTCGCAGAGCGAGGGATGCATTGCAAAGGACGATTTTGTAGATAATTTGTTGCAGAAAACTGAATGTGGAAGATTGTTGACTGACGACTGGAGATGAGAGGGACTGAGAAGTTAATTTCTGCAAACAAGAAGTTGTTCAGAATGGTCGAAAACGTAAAATGCGAGTGGAAATTGTGATTTAGGAGATTAACAAAAATCACATCTCCCGTAAGTGAAATTAGAAAGTAAATGAACCGCATCTGTATTTTGGTACACTTTTATTGGAGTAGATTTGGCTACAGAATTCCAATATCGGATCTAGTGAGAGGGAGCGCCTTCATTGCCGAAAAACTGGAATCCCGGAAATCAACGTAAACCGTCACCGTGCATCATTTCGTCGTGCAAATGCTTTTAGCGAATTTTCGTGGAAGATGAAGCTATTGCAATGCCTCCAAAAATTTTAAAATAAAAATTTTCGAAAAATGTCTTCATTGAAATCCGTTTTAAGACATCCTAGAGTTAAAGTTTTTCGTATATGTAGAGTATCCCCCCCCCCCCCCCCCCCCCCTGCTAAAATCGTTAGTAAAATGGGTCAATAAAATACTTTTTTTTTCAATCCATGTTTTTTGTAGGGATATAAAAAATGAAAAAATATTCGAAAATCATGTGTTACGTGTGGCAATTGAGTATCGTCAAAAACTTAGTTAATGCACTTTTGGAGCGGAATCGCGCCCAGTTGTGCGCACCTAAAACATCGACTGATGGGTCATTTCATCATGAAATTTCACGTAGGATTCAAATATGCAATAAAAAATGGAGGTTCCCATTTAAAATAACGATGCTGATGTCAAGTGCGCACGTGCGTAATGCGCAATTTTATAATTTTTGAGATTCTTACAGAAAAAAAATTGAGATTGAAAAAAAAAATTATTTTTTGACCCATTTTTAACGATTTTAGCAGGGAGGGGGGGGGGGGTTAGTGGACACCCTGTATATATATATATATATATATATATATATATATATATATGTATATATATATGGAGATCCTAACTGATTCTACTGAACTATATATGCTTGTAAACGTTTTTTAAGAAAATTTAACAGATATAAAGCAAAAAGATATAAATTCTAATATTTCGCAATATTCTTGATCACAGTAAAAGAGTAGACTGGAGTAGACTGTTGTTGATGCATCATGTAGCTTGGTAGGTGTCTTGCAGCCTGCATTCATGGAAATAAACAGGTAATAGTTATCCTGATTGCATCAGTCGTTTATGTTGAGGCCTGGTGGACGGTTTCGCTGCAGTCCGAGAGAACTCACAGGACAATCCTAGGTGCTACCCGTCCATCCATCGGAACTATATCACCTGATAATTCCAATATTATCATTGACAAGCCAAAAATCATTACTGTTACCTTGAGAGCCCTTTAATGCTACCCTTTAGGGTTGACACAAATTGATGCCGAGCTTCTAGGATCATCTAGACCCCAAAAGCGATTTCTAACGGAAGTGTCATGAAGTTTGGTCTATTAATTTTTTTTTTTTTACTTCTTTCTTTTTTTTAATTTGATTTTTGGATTCGACGCATCTTGAAACATAAATCAAAAAATTGTCACGGGGGGATTAAAACTTTTTCCTTGGTCGATTACAAGAGTTCATTATTTAAAAAAATCCAAAATATTTTTCGAATTGCCGAAAATTATTTAGAACAAAAAATTTTATTTGCCATAAAATCGGTAATTAAAATTTCCTTCTTAGTTAAAATCCTGAATTTTCAAAACAATTTTACATAATATCGTACGATGATTTACGAAAATTCGCTCATACGATCATGTTGCATGAATGACTGGAACATTTTAGAGTGTACTCTACCATTTCAGTGAACACAATAAAGAACTGCAGTTGTGACAGAGTTCCCGTCAGAATCCCAGAGAAAGCGCTGCCGTCGCTACGTTGGAAAACAACGGGCGTCGCACGCCTCTTCTCGTGTTCTTCAGAGGCTGAGTTTGGCGTTGGATGGCTGATCCAGGTCCTGGAAATCCAATCTACTCCGAACATAGCTCATTAAAAGCTATTAGTAGGAGTGGTATCTCTCTGACGGGATACTGTCAACCTCCTCCAGTGGCGGCCGGTGGTCTGAAAAAGGAGTGGGGCACAAAAATATTTACCTATTTGACAGTCAAAAAGAGCATGGAGGTTTTTCATCCATTTGTTTTGCTTTCAGTGTAAATTAATTTTGATCTAAACACATGAAACATTAATCCCACTTGGGTTATGTCAAATGCCATGGACAATAAATCATGATCATTAAATATTATTGATAAATAAATATAAATAAATTAATTAAATAAACTAAATTAAAAATACTATCTTATAGGGACCTACTTACTTACTAAAGCTGGTTTCACATGGAGTGGTATGTCCGGAAGACGGAAAGATTGAACGCAATCTGATTGGCTGTTGGGAACCCAGTTGAGGATAGTGGCTGCCATGTTGCCGGAATGGGCGGTCTGCGGACAGCGGTAGAAATGTTTATACCGTTGCCGCGTTCTGTCGAGCGGAGCGCAATCTTATTGGACAGGAATATTGATAACCGCAAGTAGAGGTTTCAGATCAGAGAGGGTTTCAGTAGGAAGGTTATGATTCCGTGTGTCCATGTTCATGTGAAAACCCTGCCGCATTCCGCCGCCCCCTCCACTGGGGTTTCCAGCCTTCCGTCTTTCCGGTTGTTACGCTCGTACTGCTCCATGTGAAACCGGCTTTAGGAATGACGATAAACAGCCAGTTTTTTTATTGGTCATATTGCAACGTTTCTGCGTATTTGTTGGTTGGTTGTGGCTTACATGCTGGTGTGGATACTATACTATTGGGTTACGATGGATATTATGTTCATAGAACTAGGTGTGACAAACTAACATGGAAAGCGTTGAGAAAAATTATTATGGACGTAGCTGTACGTTGCAATAGGACCAATAAAAAAAAACTGGCTGTCTATCGTCTTTCTTAACAAGGAAAACACCTACACTACTTTATTATTAGAAGTATCAAAAATTATCAAGGCTTCGATTGTATTGCACTAGTCAACTACTTAGGAGAAGTAATTCTGAAGGAATATTAAAGAACCAAATTAAATTATGATGAAATGATAGGAGTGTGACGTCATACGTCAATTAAAAATTGTTTCAAAAGGCTATAGAAATGTTGTCTAACCCCACAACTACCACTCACTTATGTATAAAACCTTTTTCTTCAATGCAACCATGAACCTAGGAGGGGGATGGTTCATGAATGCAACACATCCAGAATGATCGATATTCTACTGAAAATATTGATCAGAGACGTTTTCGTTACTCATTCTGTATGGTTTTGGAGGTGCGTTTGAACACTGTAGCTTTTTCCAAATGTGACCTCAAAATGTCGTCAGTTTTGGCTGATTTTGTTACTATAAGAGGCTACATAAGAAATTACAGCTTCCTAGAGTGTAAAGCATAGAAATTAACTATTAAAATGATTTAACCACCGCTTCACAAATCAAACCGTTCTCGCAATATTTGGATCACCTGCTATGAATCAAATCATCGAAACACCAGCTCAATGAAATCATCAGAAATTAACAAGCGGTGGCAATCATGTTCACAATATCAATTATTGAGAACGATCACCTGAGTGTACACAATTATTCGAATAACCTTGCTCATAACTCAGCTTGTTGGCCACGCACTTCGCAGTAGTTAACATAATATGGTTGGATAAATCGAGAGCTTTCGAACGAATGGTCAACGAATTTTGTGGGATGAAAAACGACGAAGTACCATTTCCCCAGCAACGACTCGGTTGTAAGCGGAAATCATCAAAATATTTTCGTGAGCAATTTTCCGTGACGTTTTTTTAGTTTAAGTGCCATAGCAAAGACATAAAGAAAACAGTGATTGTTCTCTACGCAACACAGTGAGTCTATTTTATTTATTGGTAAGTAGCGTGAGCAAGTTTTCGTGACGATTTTTCAGTTTATGTGCCAAAGCAAAGGCATGCAAATGTCAAAAATGTCAAAATCAGTACCTACCTGACTAAACTTCTTACGTAAATCCGTCAATGAACGTCGTACTTCGGTGCGAATTCTATTCAAAGTGATCGTTGCTTCTTCTTCATTGCCAAAATGCCAAAATTTCTTTTTGTAACTAACGTTCGTAACTACCGACGGAAAGGGTTTTGTAGCTCTACACATAAAACAAAGCACTCCAACTCGACCGACAATACAAAGGACTTTATTACAAAAGATGTATTCAACAACTTAGGACTGAATAAAAATATTTACTTATAACACAACGCTATAATACGGACTTTACTTTAGAGTAAATTCTTGGAAACAACCACATGCCCGAAGGAACTTAAAAAACATCATAAATTAGACAACAAAACATTACTAGAATAAAAACCTACCAACTATGAACATTCAGTTTGGCTAATGGAATAAACCGAAACTCCTCTAGTGGAAGCCACTCATAACGTAAATTTCATTCTATGGTCTTTAGAAAAGTGGAAACCCTGCCTGGGGCATGGACCCGAAAATGATGAGAAATTTACTGTTATGACCTCTTTTTCCCGTTCCTTGCCCCTTAATTCCCGTTTCTTGCCCTTTATTTCCCATCACAGTCTAACCTGAATTGACGAAATTTCTCTCTTGATAGAGTGATTTTATAGCAATCTACGTACTTTTTCACTGGTAGATGGATCTTAAACCTCCTTGGATGGAGCGTAAACCTGATCCTTCTAGCATCCACCTTGGAGCCACAGCATGGAGCTACAGACCACTTTTCGTTCTAATTTGAAACGATGAGTTTTGTTTGTAAAGTCTTCATTCCAGTTTGTTACTTTTTTCCCAAATGTACTGGGGCAATGTCCCGATGCCCCCCCTCACCGGCCGCCCCTGGACGGGATACCGTCATCCTCCTCTACCTGTTTGTCGAGGATTTAGGGCCCCATTGCACCTCTGGGGGGCTACCTAGATCCTTGATACAGTTAAATATGAATAACGATCGTTTCATCACCAATTCATATAAAAGGTGGATTATAACAGTTATTTATTTGAGTAGTAAAATTAAATGCTCGTAATCGAACGGAAAACACTTGAGTTTAGTGAGCAAAGAATGAATCGATAGGGCATATGAACCAATTGACTGATAAAGAAACAAATGGTGACCCACCTGAATGCCAGTTATCGATTACCACCAGTACAATATGCCGGGAGGTCTCGTTTTCCTGGTATTTTATGACAAAGTAGGGTTCAAAGACTATCGTGTAAACCATTTGCTAATTTGGGATTAGTTTAGTGAACCTGTCCAAAAACCTACGCTGTCCGCGAATTTTCCCAGTCAAATTCTTTTGAATATACCATTCCTTTTCTCTGTTTAAAGTTTCAAGAAATAATGAATTGTTAATCTGTTGTTGGGCTTGCTCGTAATTTCAATAAATGAATAAATTGATGAAGTCTCGGATTTTGGTTTATTATTTTCAATAATGAACCTTTGTAATCGACCAAGAAAAAACAATTCAACACCTCCTGAAAATTTTTTGGTTTACGTTTCAAGATGCGTAGAATTAAAAAATCGAATTAAAAAAAAAAAAAAAATCCGTACAAAAAGTACTAAACCAAACAATATGAAACTTGTGTTAAAAATTACATTTGGGGTCTAGATGGTCCTAGAAGCTCGGCATCAATTTTTATCAACCCTAAGGGGTTTGTATCAAAGGGCTTATCATTTAAAAAAATTGAGATCTCGAAAACTTTTGTTGAGGGAGATTTTGATACAGCAGGTTTTATACATTTGAATACAGCCCGAAATCAAAGAAACCACATCGAAATCGGTCGAGTCGTTTAGGGGTCCATACCATACATTCATAAGTATATATATTATAAATATATATATTATAAATATAGAAGTAGAACATGTCAGATACTCTACTCAAAATTTTATTATTCTTTGTATTTATCCGTCGCCATCAATACAATCAGTTAAAATATTTCACCTCTTGAGAATAGATAAGGATCGATAGGGAAATACGTTCATTAAATTTTCTCTTGAGAAAAGGAAAGATAATAATGAAATAGTTTCGAGTACGTATTTCTACAAAGAAATATTAAGAGACTACAATGTTTTTATGTCTGCCAAAATAGAACGTTCAGACTCCATTTTTAGTTGGAAAAATATGATTGTTCAACCATATTTATTCAAGTGACACTTCTATTAAAGTGTTTGTGTCGTACCTAACAAGCCATACTTTTGGTTCTCAACGGGGGATCGGAGTTCGGCACCCAGCCTGTCAAAATGACGCAGTTGCATTCGGCACCTTATTGTGTTCGGCACCAAAAAAAAAAAAAATAAATAAATAAATAAAATAACCGCATACAAATCCGTTTCAGACCATTCTAAGACCAAATCCATGGAAAAAAACCATAGGTGTGCGTGCGTGATTGCGTGAGAGTGAGTGCGCGCGCGCGCGCGTGTGTGTGTGTGTGTGTGCGCGTGTGTGTGAGCGCGTGTGTGTTGTGTGTGTGACAAATTTTGTAGACGCTGCCCCGACCGCAATGCGTTCTTTGATCTATGAAACAGATTATGGTGGTTGGAATTCTTCTTGAATGGTTTCAAAATGAAATGCCAAAAGCTCCAATCATGCAGCATGATCGTATGAGCGAATTTTCGTTAATTATCGTACTATATGTTTCTACTACTCATTCACACACACACACACACACAAATACACACACACACACACACACACACACACACACACACACACACACACACACACACACACACACACAAACTCGTTCTAAATAACATTCTGCAATTCAAATAAAATTTTGAATTTTTAACTTTTTTGCAGTTTTTATCTATTTTTCGGCAAATATTAATGGAATTTAAGTAAATATTTTAGCATACATTTATGCATAAATTTTGTATGTTCTAGTCCATTGTTGGTTTCACAACAAGCCTGTTAAAAAATATCAATTTGACGATTTTTAGCCATTTTTAGTGATTTTTTGGCCCATTTTCTCACGCTCCCATTGTCCGATCTCGGTCAAATTCGGAGAATAGGTGGAAGAGGTTAATCTGGATATTCCCTAACAATTTCAACATAATCCTATCATATGTAATATTCCTTTTTAAGCGAGCCTAATTTCAATAGTTTTCATCCGCTTTTGATGAAATTCTCAGGGAATGTGCGGGATAGGCTGTGAATGGTCCACTATCAATTCCAAACTTCTTAAATCATTACTCCGTTTGCGCATGCGCAAACGTAAATTCCTTCAAGCATCATCATTTTACGCCTTAGTCGTACAATCCCGCTCAAATTCGGTGCATAGTTTGGGGACAATGTTTCAATTATCCCATGTCAATTTCAACTTGATTGCATCATTATTAGCTTCTGCGTGTGCGCAAGTGTACTCCGAGAACAAGATCTACTTTTCATCAGATTTTGATTACACTTTCTGGGAATTTGTGGGTTAGGCTGTAGATTGTTTCCCACCAATTTAATTTTTCTCAAATCATTGCTCCATTCTGGGCATGCGCTAACATAAATTACTTCAAGCATCATTTTCCCTTTTTTAAAAATTTTTTTACTGTTAAGCGTAAAATTGTGGGGTCTTTGAACTGTAAAAGTGTGAACCCTTCTCGGAGGCACGATGCGCCATGTTCTGATTATATATTACTAGCCGCTCCGGCTCGCTACGCTCGCCTCCACGTCCAGCCGGGGGGCAAGCCCCCCGGACCCCCCATTAAATTGCTCGCTTCGCTCGCAAAGTGTGGCATGTAGGGAATATTGCTCGCTTCGCTCGCAAAGTGTGGCATGTAGGGAATGTTGCTCGCTTCGCTCGCAAAGTGTGGCATGTAGGGAATGTTGCTCGCTTCGCTCGCAAAGTGTGGCATGTAGGGAATGTTGCTCGCTTCGCTCGCAAGGTATACCTGTATATCCTTGAGGAAGTTATACTGCCCACCCAACTTGGCAGACGTTTTTTTCTGTTGGGAATTATTACAAACAAATTAAATCTTATAAAACTACGTGGAACCACGAAAAGTTTATTCGGGGATGTTGCTCGCTTCGCTCGCAAGGTATTGCGTATGTGAAATGGGCGGCGGTCTCGAAAAAGTGTGGCTGTATACATGCGATGTATTACAATTGAGTTTAACGACTGTAGGGGGTGTTGCTCGCTCCGCTCGCTTGAAGAAGTTATACTGCCCACCCAACTTGGCAGACGTTTTTTTCTGTTTGAAATTCTTTCAAACAAATTAAACCTCATAAAACTACGTGAAACCACGAACAGTTTATTAGGGGATGGTGCTCGCTTCTCTCGCAAGGTATACCTGTATATCCTTGAGGAAGTTATACTGCCCACCCAACTTGGCAGACGTTTTTTTCAGTTGGGAATTCTTACAAACAAATTAAATCCTATAAAACTACGTGGAACCACGAAAAGTTTATTCGGGGATGTTGCTCGCTTCGCTCGCAAGGTATTCTGTAGGGGATGCTGCTCGCTTCGCTCGCTTGAAGAAGTTATACTGCCCACCCAACTTGGCAGACGTTTTTTTCTGTTGGAAATTCTTACAAACAAATTAATTCTTAGAAAACTACGTGGAACCACGAAAAGTTTATTAGGGAATGTTGTACTGCCCACCCAACTTGGCAGACGTTTTTTTCAGTTGGGAATTCTTACAAACAAATTAAATCTTAGAAACTACGTGGAACCACGAAAAGTTTATTCGGGGATGTTGCTCGCTTCGCTCGCAAGGTATACCTGTATATGTGTAGGACAAAGTCCGTATTTATTATTTGAAATGGCTCTCGCTTCGCTCGCAAGGTATTGCGTAGAAGTGCAAATGGGAACCCCCCTGTGAGGGTCCCTTCAGGTAAGCAACGTTGTGTAACGGCCGCCCGTGGTCGATTAATTTCTGATGTTAAACGCTTCCCTCGCAATTCCCCTCCCAATTTGACCTACTTTCCGTCACTTTTTTCGATATCCGACTTCGGATTCAGATTCGGCGGGATCAAAGCTGTATTTCGCCCGCGAAAACCGTTCCGAAAAACGTACCTTTATGGGGTATATTTTAATCGGGAAAAACCAAGTTTTTCGGCGGACTTTTCGAGAAAACGGGTCCGTACTCTCGCATTTTTTTAACGCATTTCCCGATACTTTTTTCGCAATCCGATCGCGCCGTCGTCTTCCTCGTAGGAAAACCTACGAAACCCGTATTTTTCCGGAATTGTCAACGGCCGTTTAGAGGGGTAGGGGAAGCGGGGAAGTCCAAACAGCGCACATTAATTCTTACTTCGACCCCCCTCCCGCCCTACGGCCCATGGTTCGGGTGGGATTAGAAAATTTTAAATTCGTTTATACACCCTATCGGAAAATCCCAAAAAGATCCCCCCACTCGTAGATCCGGCCCACTCAGCCGTTTGGCCGTGCATAGACACGACAGAGCGACAGACAGACGGAGTTTCATTCTTATTAATAGTATAGATAACTAGCCGCTCCGGCTCGCTACGCTCGCCTCCACGTCCAGCCGGGGGGCAAGCCCCCCGGACCCCCCATTAAGTTGCTCGCTTCGCTCGCAACGTGTGGCATGTAGGGAATATTGCTCGCTTCGCTCGCAAAGTCTGGCATGTAGGATATGTTGCTCGCTTCGCTCGCAAAGTCTGGCATGTAGAAAATGTTGCTCGCTCCGCTCGCTTGAGGAAGTTATACTGCCCACCCAACTTGGCAGACTTTTTTTCTGTAGGAAATTCTTACAAACAAATTAAATCTTATAAAACTACGTGGAACCGCGAAAAGTTTATTAGGGGATGTTGCTCGCTTCGCTCGCAAGGTATACCTGTATATCCTTGAGGAAGTTATACTGCCCACCCAACTTGGCAGACGTTTTTTTCTGTTGGAAATTCTTACAAACAAATTAAATCTTATAAAACTATGTGGAACCACGAAAAGTTTATTAGGGGATGTTGCTCGCTTCGCTCGCAAGGTATACCTGTATATGTGTAGGACAAAGTCTGTATTTATTCTGTTGAAATGGCTCTCGCTTCGCTCGCAAGGTAGGTACCTATGTATACCTGCTCGCCTCGCAAGGTATTGCGTAGAAGTGCAAATGCGAACCCCCCTGTGAGGGTCCCTTCTGGTAAGCAACGTTGTGAAACGGGCGGCCCGGGTGGATTAATTTCTCATTTTAAACGTTTCGCCCCCTTCCCCTCGCATTTTGACCGAGTTCTCGTCACTTTTTTCGATATCCGATTTCGGATTCAGATTCGGCGGACCCAAAGCTGTATTTCGCCCGCGAAAACCGTTCCGAAAAACGTACCTTTATGGGGTGTATTTTAATCGGAAAAAACCAAGTTTTTCGGCGGACTTTTCGAGAAAACGGGTCCGTACTCTCGCATTTTTTTGACGCATTTCCCGATACTTTTTTCGCGATCCGATCGCGCCGTCGTCTTCCTCGTAGGAAAACCTACGAAACCGGTATTTTTCCGGAATTGTCAACGGCCGTTTAGAGGGGTAGGGGAAGCGGGGAAGTCCAAAAAGCGCACATTAACCGGAACTTCGACCCCCCTCCCGCCCTACGGCCCATGGTTCGGCTGGGATTAGACAATTTTAAATTCGCTCGTTCCACCTTTCGGAAAATCTCAAGAAGATCCCCCCACTCGTAGACTCTCCCCACTCAGCCGTTTGGCCGTGCATAGACACGACAGACAGACAGACAAACAGACAGACGGAGTTTCATTCTTATTAATAATAATAATAATAGAGATAGAGATATACGGGGTTTAATAATTATAGACCAATGATCTGCGTAGACGGGCTATCAAACTCAGAAATAATAAACCTTTGTGTAATAATATGCAGCGTTTTGAAATTTGACTTCTTTGATGTGCTCAAAGATAGCTGGCCAACGAACTGATCCTTTCATTTGGAAAGCTTGAATTTTTGGTGCAGGGACGGAATTTTTATCACAATCACAAGGAGAATTATCGTCTAGAATGACACATATATATAAATGAATGTATATGTAAGTATATAGGTTCGACTGACATACATGTAAGACAATCTGAACAAGCTCACTTAAATGTCTGGGGCATATACGTCGCCAAGCCTCAACCAATACCAGTGATAGATTCAAATAAATAACTAAATTTCTTCTTTTTTTATTTTAGTTTAATTTATTTAATATTATATATATATATTTTTTTTATTTATTTATTTGAATTTTCCACCTGTTTTTAATCTTTATTTTATTTACTTATTTCTTTCTTCTTATTCCCTTCTTTAATTTTTTCCTTCATCTCTCTCTCTCTCTCTCCCCCCCCCCCCCTTCTCTCTCACTCTCTCTCTGTCTATTTTCTTCTTTCTTTCTTATCGCCATCACTATCATTTTTCTCTCTTCATGATTTCACAACCTCACACTCCATCCCCATTTACCATATTTCTTCATTTGCACATCTCATCTAGCAACATTTCCTATCCAACTACATCTAACCCTTCTCCCATCTTTTTAATTCCTACCTCCTCTATACGCGCATTCAAAGGGCCAGCAAACACCACCACGCCATGTCCTCTGATAACCTGAAGAGCGCTGGAGATTATCATTCTACCCTTCGTTTTGGATAAGGCCAGTGGCGTAATTTGAGGAGGGGCAGGGTGGGCAGAGCCCCCCCACGATCACAGAGGATGTAGAAGTTCTTCTTGAAACGGATGCTGCGTGAACAATAATTAATAATTTCACATTACTAACGTCAGTACCAATTACGGTAAGTTCGAGAACGCAACCCGCAAAGCACGCCTGTTATGTGGGTCCAGTTACCTAGCAACTTCAAGGCTAACTAGGAACGCTCCTCCAAGGCTGGTTCCAGGGAGGGCCAAACGCCGTGGATAATATAATTGCCCATAATGCCCATCCAACAGAAGCGAAATAACTACAGTAAAAATAATGGTATGCTGGATACTATAAAATGAAACAGTGGTGAAATTATGTCGTTCCCCCTCTCCTGAGGGGGGGCTGGCCCTTCCTCATTTCCCTCCTGGAAGCCAAGTCATTTTTGCCCCACTCTCACTCCTTTCTCCACCTTAACAGCCCTCCGATTCACGTTCGATTGATCGATTCAATGCAGTAGCATCGATTGCGTCCTTCTTACCATCAATTAGTTTTCTTACTCATAAAAGTCTTCAATTGTCCCTGATTTTTGGTATGAGTCCCAGTAGGAATAACGGTAAAATAAAATTAATAGAATCTTACAAGGACTAAAAAATGTCTGTGCTGTGGTGATTGAAATATCCATAGTCGAATGGAAACGATTGAAAGAATCGATATGTGAACCAACCGATTAATCATTTTACTTCAGTTTGTTTACGTTTGTGAGTCTCTCATAGGTAAACGTTTAATACCCTATATCCTGTATCTTATTCCGTGGTAATTGTCATACAATGTTTAACATGAAAGGAACCGTAATTAGTGTAAAAGTGAGTGCTAAAGTTACGAGTTATGAACCCCTTGGAGGGATACATCAAGATCTACAAAGACGATTGGATTGGAAACGGTAAGTCAATGACAAGCCTTGTGCTCCCCAGTTCATGAGCATTTTCTCATAATAAAGACAGATTTTGTTTGGTAAGAATGTTCTTTTTGTGTCCATCAAAAGAAGGGTTAATTACCTTAATTTAAGGTATGTAAGGTTATGCTGTAAAAATAATACAATGTGTCTGCTCTTCCCTATTCGTCTCCCTACATAATGATTACTTTTATGTTCATTTTCTCTCGGTAGGTAGGTAGGTACCTAAGACTCAAATTCAAATTAGGTAATTCTAAAGTGATTGTTTTCGTTTAATTTTTTTCAACAATGAACCTTTGCAATAAACTATTTCTGGCATCGGCATCGAGGGAGGCATTTCTCCTCTGCGAAATCAGATGGGTAAAAATACCGATTGTCACTTCAAGGTTCGTTCGGGACAAAGTACAAAATAAATACCTATTGTGCGTCGTACTAAGCATAACGCTTTTTCCCATCTACTTCTTACATTCTCCTCTTCGTTATAATTTATTATATATCAGATTTCCATTGATTTTATATGACCCGGACTTTTTGACAAGGACTTTAAATTTGGATTTTCGGTTTTGTGCAGATATAAGGTATAATTTCGGTGATTTTACATTTAATTTGCTAATTGCTAAACTTCTGGTGCAAGTGGCGCACGCGAAAGTATTTTTCCTGAGGTCTACTTAAAAAATTATGAAGAACATCATTCTTCATAATTTTTTACGCTGAATTCAGGGGAAATGGGGGGGGGGGGGGGGAGTAACCTTTCTGTGGGACACCCTGTATACATGCTACAATGCCCTCTTTGTGACTAGTAGTACCCACCATACACATTTTATACTATAGTTACATATACCTATAATCTTTGGTTGTTGTTGTTGCCCCTCCGTGATAAATTGCTTTGCTACGCCACTGGATAAGGCCGAACTCCAAAGTATAAATTTTGTAAGTTTTTCCTTTAAATCACTTTTTGTTTGTGTTATATATATATACCAAATAATTTTTTTTCAAATTTTTTTCATTTTTTTCATTTCTATTTTTATTTGTATTTTTTTAATTTAATCCAGTGAGACTCCAACTCCCTCCTAGTCACCAGTAATGCTGGTACTGTGTTGCTTAGGAGCTAATTTCAAAGAAGCAATCCTGCAAGACTAGGAGAATATTAGTTGATTGACAACGAATAACGAAACGTCTCACAGTGAGTCTCACTTTTGTGAATTTATTATATGTAAAAATCTAAGTATATATATATATATATATATATATATATATATATATATATATAGTACCGTCAACTCATACAACTTTGTGCACCCCGTTCAACATTGTGCCAACCTCGTTTTTGAACCTTATGCTCTCTAACGGTAACAAACTTGAAGTTATTAGTTCGAAAAAATTCCCACAAGCAGCGGGATGGTAGAAGAGGATGCCGACGCTTCCACAAGTCTTCCCTGTGGATTTCAGTGCCGGCAAGGTAGCTCTTTCTCTAGTCCACTAAAAGGAGATTGTTCAGTTTGTGCTGGGAGTCTCCTTTGGATGAGTACGCAGCGGATTTCTGAATAGTCTGGTAAGTTCATATTTTCATCCCTATACTGTCAGCTACCAATTACAGTATTTGGTGTTATCAGAAGTTTGTTTGTTTCTATGATATGACCAGATATGTTAGAAACGGGAACTTAGGGGTACAACATTGTGCCACCGTTTTTTAATTATTTCTGCAATAAAATTTAATGCTTTCTCGTTGTATTTTTACAGAAAATGGGTGCTCAGAATCGGAAAAAGTGGCTGGACGAGTTGAAGATTTATTGGGATATTTTTGTATGAATTGTTAAGATTTTATAATAAAAACGAACAGAAAGTTGCCTTGCATTGATTTTTATATTCACCTTGTTTAAAAAATCGAAAAAACACTAAAAATTCCGAGGGCAAATTTTTTTTTTTTTTTTTTTTGTATTACGTTGCAAAGTCAACATGCTGATTAACAAGATTCAGACCGCCACATTAGGTTTTTCATTTCATTATAGGCTAAAAAAGATGGTGGCTCAAAGTTGCACCTTCCTGGGGTAATGAATGTGCCACGAATAAATAGTTCCCATTCTATTCGCTGAACAGATGGAATTTTAACACAGAATGTGTTTTAGCCATGGACTAACTAGCCGAAAATGGAACGCGGGATGGTAACGAAATGTGTGACGGATGATTTTCACGTACAACCGAGTCGTTGCTAGGGAAATGGTACTTCGTCGTTTTTCATCCCACAAAATTCGTTGACCATTCGTTCGAAAGCTCTCGATTTATCCAACAATATTATGTTAACTACTGCGAAGTGCGTGTCCAACAAACTGAGTTATGAGCATGGTTATATAAATAATTGTTTACACACAGGTGATCATTCTCAATAATTGATATTGTGAACATGATTGCAACCGCTTGTTAATTTCTGATGATTTCATTGAGCTTGTGTTTCGATGATTTGATTCATAGCAGGTGATCTGAGTATTACGAAAACGGTTTGATTTGTGAAGCGGAGGTTAAATAATTTGAATAGGTAATTTCTACACTTTACACTCTAGGAAGCTGTAATTTTGTTTGTAGCCTCTTTAGGACATTTACTTGACGATGCTCAGGGTCCGGATCAGATGTGTGGCTCTTAAAGCTAATTTCTATGCTTTACACTCTAGGAAGCTGTAATTTCGTATGTAGCCTCTTTAGGACATTTACTTGACGATGCTCAGGGTCCGGATCAGATGTGTGGCTCTTAAAGCTAATTTATATGCTTTACACTCTAGGAAGCTGTAATTTCGTATGTAGCCTCTTTAGGACATTTACTTGACGATGTCCAGGGTCCGGATCAGATGAGTGGCTTTTAAAGCTGATTTCTATACTTTACACTCTAGGAAGCTGTAATTTCGTATGTAGCCTCTTTAGGACATTTACTTGATAAATCGCTCTTGATTTATCACGAATTTATTTCGTATTTTTTTTCGTAGTTTCATACTATAACTATATAAATTGATGTTATAAATGAATAGTAAACAATGACGCTTGTTTGGTTGTCACTTGGTTGCGCGACAACGCAAACACATTCTGTGTTTCAATAATTTCGTCCGAAGTATGTAAATAGAGGTAACCGGGGGTCCAGGGGGCTTGCCCCCTGGCGAGGCGCGGAGCGCCGAGTTTTCCTTAGCGACATTTGATTACTGAGGTGTGTAAGTATCTTGGGTAAACATTTCAACGAGATACGACGACAAATAAAGTTCTGACGCTCAAAAAACCAAAAAAGTGGCACAAAGTTGTATGAGTTGACGGTATATATATATATATATATATATATATAATTATTTGTGAGAAAGAAATTTAGACAGATAAATAGAATGAAAAAATTTTCTAATATTTCGAACAAGTCTTGATCACAGAAAAAAGAAGAATAGAAATAATTTCACGAGTCCTGGTTGCGTCTTCAATTTTTGTATCCATGGCCGCGAAACAGAATAATTTGTGGTGCCATTTTCCGAAATTAATTAATCATTTATATTGAGGCCAGGGGGTCTGTTAGCTCCTAAAACCCAACGATGAGCCCTTTACATGTATATATATATATATATATATATATATATATATATATATATATATATATATATATATATATATATATATATATATGTGAGGCGTTAGAAAAATTAAGTATGAGAGAGATTTAAGTACCTTCGTAATTATTAGAGATGGTTAGAGATGGCTTGATATTTAGCTAGGATTAGCTGGATGGTTAAAGCGTACAGCAACGGCCGTCGAATTTGAGAGCAGGAACGAGAATGGCCGCCAGACGAGATTCCCCCGCTTGGCTTTTGTGGCAGACGCAGTCCTGCCACCTCTCCGGATTATATGTTCGGATGGATCTCATGGAGGCTTGCAAATCCAACACTCCCCTCCAAGCTTCCATCCAGGCAGCTCCGTATTTAATTTCGCCGGATTACGTAAGGATTGAGAGAATGAATGAGAAGAACCTTCTCATTCAATTCGATCTGCAACAGTACAGTTCACATACACACATTCCGATTAGTGCTGGAATAACATCAAATTTCTAAATTTAATAAATTTTGATTTGTGCAGTGACTTCGTCAGTGTGTCTGCAATTTGGTCATCAGTAGATATCCACCGGATTGTGATATTTCCTTTACGGTGTTCCTGTCGTACGTAAAGATAAGATAGCCTAACCAAATGTTTCAGAGTAGACGAATCATCTACTTCCGCTAAGCGGATTGCCGGTTTAGAATCCTCATGGATTGTCGGTATTATTTTGATCCCCGCTAACTCTGAACACATTGTACGTATTGAGGCTAATTCTCTGCACGCCGTACTCATTGCAACGAATTCGCTCTCTGCTGAGGAGAGAGCTATGTGATTCTGACGCTTAGTTCTCCAAGCTACCGGATTACCGAAAAGGTAGATTATGTAACCAGTCGTGGAGAAACCCCCTTCGGCCGAGAGTCCTAGGGATGCATCCACGTAACAATCTATTCCATCCCCCTTATCGGAGAACATAAGTCCAAAATCTTTCGTACCTCTTAAATATCTCATTATCCGTATTACTGCTTGCCAGTCCTCCATCGTAAAATTTGACTGTCGTCTACTCAGAATATTAGTAGCATATGAAATATCTGGTCTGACTCCCCCTTGTATGTACAATAATGATCCAATAGCTTGTCGGTAAGGAATCGAATTCAAGTCACCGGGTTGTTTCAATTTTTCATTGACTCCATTCCTATCAACAATCATTGGTGTAGACACCGTTCTATCACAATGAGGGTCAAATTTCTTTAACATCGATTCTATGTGAGACCTCTGAGTAAGACCGATAGTTTTGTTCCTCCGGTTTCGTATGATTTCTAATCCTAGGAATTTTCTTGGTTCTCCCAGATCAGTTATCGAGAATTCCTTTTCTAATATAGATTTTACTTGTTTGCGTTTTTGATTACTATTTGTTGCTAGTAAAATATCATCGACATATAGCAACATTATAGCAATTTGATCTCCGGATTTCCAAACAAACAGGCAGGGTTGGAAAGGATAGGGTTTAAAATCCATTCTTTCCACAGCCTCCTGGAATCTTATGAACCATCTCCTTGGAGACACTTTAAGACCGTAAAGAGCTCTGTGTACTTCACATACACTATGACTCTTTATATCATCACCGGTTTGTAAGTATTCTGCATACCCATCGGGAATTTCTATATATACGAGTTTGTCTAAGGAACCGTTTAGAAAAGCCGTTTTTACATCGTACTGAGCAAGATCTAAATCGAATTTGGCTGCAAGTATTACCTAATAAAAATTTGACATCTGGTAATCTTGCTACTGGAGCGTAGATTTCAGATATATCATACTTATTATTATCGGCAAAGCCTTTTACTACAAGTCTGCTCCTATATCTTATTGAACCGTCTGCCTCCGTTTTCTTTTTGTGAACCCACCTAGTTTTCATTACCCTCACACCTTTCGGTACCGTATTTCGAGGAATGATTTTCCAGGTGTTGCAATTTTCCAAAGACTGAAACTCCGTTTCAATTGCTTCTAACCAAGCATCTGCGTCTGGCGAAGCCAGTGCTTGTGAATAGGTAATTGGGTCCTCCCCTAATTCGTCTGCAGAATTTTGTAGGAAACACGCCAGATTTTCTGCATTATCGAATTCTTCGTAAAATTCGCATTCATCATTTTCGTGAATTAAAACCGGGTTTGATGTCTTTTCTGTTTCTCGTCCGGATTCAACAGAGACATCCTGCACTTGTTCAAAGCCGGATTTAAATGAATTCTCTAATGAAAATTCAACTTGATCAAGTGGCAATTTAACAATTGACCTGTCTCTCAAATAATCCGCGTAAGTCCTACTTTCTACAAAATCTACATGTTTTGATCTCACTACCGTTTTATTTTGGAAATGCAGTAAATTGTAACCTGTTTCACCGCATTCTAATAAGAAACCCAAATTAGCTCTAGGAGCGAACTTTGACGTGCTTTGGGTGTCTAAAATATAACATTCGCAGCCAAACCGTTTTATATATTTTAGTGACGGAAGCCGTTTTAGTGCCAGTTCAAACGGGGTCTTGAATTCCAACGATTTGTTGGGCGTCCTATTGTGTATATGCACGACATGTCTCATGGCATATGCCCAAAAATGAGTAGGAATTCCTGATGAAATCAAGTTAACCCGGATTTTCTCCTCTAATTCTAAATTGAATCTTTCAGCCGTTCCATTCAATTGAGGAGTATATGGTTCACAAACCGTCAAGGATATATTTTCCCTATGTAACAAAGATTTCATTTCTTCCGTTCTAAATTCTAAACCTCCGTCCGTCCGTATTTCTGACACCTTAGTGGTTTCCCCCGTCAATCTTCTAATTTCTTTTAGACATGAGAGCAAAGCCATATTGACTCCCATTTTACTTCCGAGTTCGTAAGCAAATGCATATCTACTCGCGTCATCCGTAAATGTGACAATATATTTGGCCTGAGACCTAAATGCTCCTGGTTTTAAAGGTCCCATTAAATCAGACAGTCAGTCTCTGAAATGGTATTTCGGCCCTATGTCTGACTTCCGAACATGGCTTTCTTTTTGCTTTCGCCATCTTACAGTCAGGACAATCGAGAATGTTTACACCGAATTTTACATTTTTTAATTCAGGGAGAACTTTACCAGTTATTTCGAGATATTTCTTTGAGGCATGGTTAAGCCTGTAATGCCATGCCAATCCTATGTCATTCCGTAATTGTAAAGTTTCAGCCGGGTTTTCTCCGTGATCAGTGTCAGTTCTCCCCTCTAAACTAGTATCCGAAATTTTGATGGATTTTTCACCGGGTTGATCAGTGATTCTCCCCCTTAAACAAGTATCTGTAATTTCGTCAAAATTCGTATCTTGTTTACGTTTAATTCCCTTTAGTTGTTTCTCCGGATTAGTCATTAACGATCCACCGTGACCTAATTTCAACAATTTCCGTTTTTCCCCCGTACTAAGTTTTGACAAGGGGAGAGAGAAATTGAGCCACCAAAACCGTCCATCAAATGAACCCGTTTTAAGTATTTCATTCGAAATTGGATCACTTATTATCACTCCCTTATCCGTCAATAAGGCCGATAAACCTTTCGCTATTTGTTTTCTAATAGAAAATAAATTTTCTATTAAGTCTTGTGCGTACAATACTCCTTTTAAAACACCGAATTTCCGTTTTTCTTCGTTGTAATATATAATATCTCCGGATTGTTTTATTATCAAGTCTGCGTCCCTAGCATTGTTAGCACATGAAATCCGTGTTGGTGTGATCAAGTCCGTTATCGTCGTAAATACATTTATATCATTAACAATATGCTCAGTAGCACCAGTATCCAAAATGAATTTTAACTTAAAGTTTTTACCGTCTATTAGGGACGCCAGAGACACCTCCGATCCCCAGGAGTGTAATGCAGCTGGCTTTTCGATTGCCTGAGCCCTTGGAGTCGCTATCGCCGCCACCGAACTGTCCGACTCCACATCCGCAAATTGCACCCTGGGAGGAGTTGCGCCTCTCTTACTACGAGCCACAGCCTTTGTCAACCGGTTTTGCGCCGTCGTCAACCGGTTTTGCGCTGGCGTGTGGCTCCGTTTTTGAGGGTTGCTACGACCAGCCCCCGGCTTCGACCTATCCCTAGTAGCTGAGAGAGCTCGTTCTTTTCGTTTTATTACGGGGATGGGGTCACTCGTTCGACTATTTCTGCGGGCCATCTTCGTACTCGCAGTCTGTGGACGCCGACATTCAATGGACAGATGTCCAAACCGTCCACAGTTATAGCACATCTTGCTATCGTTTCGACATTCTGCCTTTGTGTGTCCTAATATGCCACACTGATAGCAGACCAATTTCGCCTTTTTGACCCCACTTCCCCCTCCGGATTGGGTCGAATTTTTCCGCCGTTTGCTGAAGGAAGGCCCCCTGCTAAGGAAGGCTTTTCCTACAGCCTGCTCTCTCCTACTATTTTCCGACATCATATCGTACATTGCGAACATCCGATCAAAGATGTCCCGAACCCTCATTTTAGAGTTCTCCTGGAGTGCATCTTCAGCTATCCTGGGGCATGCTTCCGAGATAGCATTAATTAAATTCCTCCGGATTGACCTATCTGTCAGCTCAGCCTCAGGGAACCTCCGAATACCCTCCACAAGACCCTCAAATCGATTTTGAAACTCGAGTACTGTTTCCAGCGCCGGGTTAAATCGAGTATTCATAAATTCGATTTGCATTGCATGTTCCTTCGCCTGAGTAGGCGGATCGACCGCCTTCTCAATCATGCTCAATGCAATTGATGGCTCGTTCACATCTTTGATCATCGATTGCAAACCGTGATCAATATTGGAAATTATGTACGAGAGTACGATACACTTCAACTGATGAAGCTCTCTCTCCGTGTAGTTTACTGCCGGTTTTATGTTGGGATCGACGAGAAATTGATAGTCACCACTCGCCAAATCCAACATTACCCTTCGTTTCCACACGGCGATCGACCCTTCCTTCAGTGGATTGCCTCCGTACTTTAAATTCGTAATTGACCTTGCGGCCACTCCGGGTTCTTTGTGGATCTTACAGGCACAAGTGCCCACCGAGTCAGATCCACTCGCCGTTGTGTTTACAACCGGATTATCTAGGGGAACCTCAAGTGTGCGAGGAGCATCCTCAGATCTACCAGAGCCCTGCTCTTCCACCACCATCTCTGACCTCGATGTTGGAGGTGGACCCATGGTCATCGAAGCCAGAGCCGCGAATTTCAGAACAGACTCCTCCGCAAACTGTTTGATCTGATTTTGCATCATCTCATACCTTTGAGCGTACTCAGTCTCAAGCCGAGCCCTGATCGCAACTTCCCTCCTCTCGACTTCCTCGTTTATAAATCTCTTGATCTCTTCCGTGTTCATTGTTCTCTGTAATTAGAACAAGAGAAGGGTTACTCCGAATTCACGACCTTCGTTTTATAAACACATCCCTAATCCTAGTATCATCCGGATTTATGTACTCCGTTCTACAAACACATCTCTAAACTTCGTATCATCCGGATTTATGTACTCCGTTCTATAAACACATCTCATTTCCGGATTTATTTAAGCCTTAGTGGAATCACTCATAACGTTCTATCAACATGGTGTTAGGATTTGAATGCGCCTCGATTGCCACGCATAAATTGGAGTGCGGTCTTGGGGTTATCACATATGCCCCGCTACCTGTCTGTCGATTTCGCTTCCTTCGAGAAGGTACTGTCTCTCCGAGACATGCGCGCTGTGCGTAGGTAACAGAGCCTTCGACCATCTAATCTCCCAGCGACACGCTTACAAGAAGACTATCCCGCTGCAAATCCGCTCACCACTGCCGTACTATTAAATCGTATTTCATTCTCGAACTGTAAATCGTAAATTAATAATTCGCTCATTCGCACAAAGTTCTAGCTAACTTTCGTACTTCTTTATTCTTATGAGTGTTTCCACTATATTTCAGCCTTGGCTTGTCATGTTGGGGTGTGCATAGCGTATTAAAACAATTTTAACTCCGTTCTGTTTTGCTCATGTTGTTTATGTTTCGTACATTTTACAATCGTATTCATATTAGGTACAATTCGCAAGCGAAAATGAATTTATTTTGCAGCTGAATAAACATCCATGCTCCGTTCAGCTCAACTGAATTTTCATCGATCTTTTGACTTTACAAGTTATTCTAACGTTCGTTTGCAAGAATTATCAATACAAACATTCAACACAACGAAGGAGAAAAAGGAAACAGTCCACCACTGCGACCAGAATTAATATAAACTTAATTATAAGTAGGATTACTACTATGCTTAAATTACGTTAACACTAGTAAAAACTAGATATATTAGTGATCACAGTAAGTAGTACTGATATCTCCAATTTCTCGTCCGATTCATGTTTCTTGTTTCTAAGATACATACTCAACTTTTCGTATTAGTTCAATCAATAGTATAAAATATCGAAATCAAATCGTAATGTTGAGTGACTACATTTTCGAATCGTAATCAGAGCAAACAGAAACCATGGTAACTTCGAATTCTAACGAAAAACAAAAAATCCGTAGACATGGTAATCTACCAACAAAACTTCGTGTGTCCTCCGTATTTCAACCAACGTAGTTGGCACCACTGACTGTCAAACATTGACATCTCCAACACATCAATCTGGCATCGTAATTTTACTCTGAGTGTGGACAACACCGTCATAATTCTACATTAGTTTAAAAGCTTAGAATTAAACTTAAAATAAACTTATAAATAAACTTATCCACACTCGAGAATTTCCACCATGATGTAGTTGGGGAGTCAATGGTTTGAGACAGCTTTGGTTTGACATTCAATATGGCTTGAGTTTCGAATTGTCGCCTCGTCACGATATAAACAACATGGCGCCGTATTAAAAATCGAAAAATTCCGTAATTTCCTTCGAAAATAATTTTTCTCGTTTCGAACATCCGTACTCATCGTAATATTTATTCAAAACCGTTATTCCGTACTTTGGGATTTTACACAGCCGTATTTTCATGCTCGAGCCTTACTGAATTCCGTAATTCACGAAAAAGTCAACCCAAAAATTTCGATTATGTCAAGTTCAATAACTTCATAACCTCGTTTAAAATCGTATTTCCGTTTTATGTGACTTCTCCGGATTATGACTTT
This sequence comes from Adelphocoris suturalis, assembly GCA_030762985.1. Taxonomy (NCBI): domain Eukaryota; kingdom Metazoa; phylum Arthropoda; class Insecta; order Hemiptera; family Miridae; genus Adelphocoris; species Adelphocoris suturalis. The sequence goes on from CM061044.1 coordinate 13,369,974, forward strand.
TTCATCGTAACTTTCTGAAATTCCATATCCAGAGAAAATAACTGTTCGATTACCCTCAGTAATAAGTCACAAATTACTGATTCCGAAAAAACGAGAATTTAACCTATGCACAGCCCAACAAGTGAGCAAACCCCAATTGCTCCGCCATGTATACATGTGAGGCGTTAGAAAAATTAAGTATGAGAGAGATTTAAGTACCTTCGTAATTATTAGAGATGGTTAGAGATGGCTTGATATTTAGCTAGGATTAGCTGGATGGTTAAAGCGTACAGCAACGGCCGTCGAATTTGAGAGCAGGAACGAGAATGGCCGCCAGACGAGATTCCCCCGCTTGGCTTTTGTGGCAGACGCAGTCCTGCCACCTCTCCGGATTATATGTTCGGATGGATCTCATGGAGGCTTGCAAATCCAACAATATATATATATATATATATATATATATATATATATATATATATATATATATATATATACACCTATGAAAAAGTGTTAAACTCAAGGATTGGTTTCAGAATGCCTCAAAACGGATTTTAATGACGAACATTTTTATTTTAAAATTGTTGGAGCCATTGCAATAGGGGTGCCACGCCACACAAAAACCTCTTCGGAACGCTTGGGTACCCAGCGCAGTTGGATGCCGAGCGCAAATGCTCGTTCCCGAAAAACCTGGCTGCCGAACCCAATGTGGGTGCCAAAAGCAACTGCCACATTTTGAGACAGCTGTGTGCCCAATGCTGGGACCCGTTCTCAACACTCGTGTGCACAAAAATGTAATCACAACTGAAGTTAATGTAACTCGGAGGGGGTAGGTAACTAATTAATAACTACATCCAAACCTTTTCGGTGTATATGTTTATAATTTAACAATAAATACGAGCAAAATTGTCATTTATGTACATTATTCTAAGAATGGTACATTGGGGATTGGTAACATGTGCTAGAAACTGAATTTTTCCGCAATATAGTTGAAACAATGTACCTTTACTACAGTAATGGTTTAATAAATTAACAGAATCTCCTTCCAATCGTGGACTACAACATTGTAATTATAATCTGGCGTTCTATTCATCAGCATTTTTTTTTAAACAAACATTATTATGCTAAGCAAGTAAAGGAATAAATTATCATGTCAGGATTCATCACACTTAGGAAAACTTCGACATTTTAAAAACCAGATTGTTAACATTTCAAATTTACATAATTGAACATTCAACTAATTGGGCAGTTGACTTTACTAATATGAGCTATATTATTCTTCCATAAGCTATAAATATTATTACTATTATTTCAGAAGCGTAGTATAATTGGTAAGGTTTTAAAATAAACCAAAATCAGTCGCTAGTGTAGAGTCATCTGGTAACTTGGCGAGATATCGATTAAAGTAGTTCACAAATAAACTATTCCTAAATGAATTGTTTCCTCCTCACAAATCGTTGTAATGTAATTTTTGTTTTACATTTTATAGACTTGAAGATTCTGTTGTGTCATTTGTTCTTACGATTAAAATAATATCGCCCTTTGAGACATCCGGGTGACTAACATTGATTCTTTCAAAATGAAATGTTTAGGAATATTATATAGCGTGACGTCATCAACGAGATTTTTGAGTATCACTTATCGAGTATGAGGTAGGCAAATCTGTCCAAAGGACGTGATTTACTGGTGAGAAAATTACAGATCGAGTCTCTTCAAATTGATTAAGGTCTCCTTGGCTCCAAACGTCCGTACGGAGTGTCCCGATTGTTGTAATGTCCCTGAAACAGAAATAGTAGAAATGATGAATATGGCTAGGGACAGACATGTAGAGTTTTCTAGATCAGTATGAAAAATACTTCTTTTTATTTGGTCTCTAATAATTAAGTAACTTTCTGTGTAACTCTTCTCTAATTCGAGAGTTACAATCTCTAATTCCTTCACGCTTTTAAGAACATCACCCAAAAAACAATTTTTTTGTTATTTTTTATGAAGGTTTAAGCCGCATTTTAACCAGAAGGGTCATTAGCGGCATTGCACAAGGTGTCTTAAGGGACACTGCAAGTGGCACGATTCTAAGGGGTGCCATATTGCCATCCTTGATTAAAAACGCTGCAAATTATTTCACAAGGTTTATTATTTTTTCAATTGAGTTTGATCGTAGTTTTAGTTGGCTTGCGTATCTCATAAGGCCCGTGCAGGCTCCTCGGCGTGTCCTATTTCGAGTTGCCACAACCTATACTTCTATAATTATATACGCATGTTTATATTTCTCGATTTGAGCTCCTATCTATTCAAATAGTTATTGCCTTAATAATATCATTTTCTAAGTACGTACGAAAAGTCGAGAGGATATGTTATTAAATATGAGTAGCAGAAGCATTGGTATTAACACACAAATATGACCTAGAAAAAAACATATATTCATGCCTCGAAGGAACGCTGTACCCACCTCATGGTGCCACGGTATATTATATGGGTATAACACGTAAAAGTTATAAATATCCATTCTCCTACACCCCTCTGCTACGCCCCTGATTACCCCCCTCACCACCACTACGCCAATCGTGCCAGGCGTGCGTCTAACACGTCTAACACTCAAAGCTTCGAAAAAGACACTTTTTCGCCCGTTTTTGGCGCATCTATGCGAGTAAAGCGATCGGGATGGTTAAACGTTAGGACCAACTAGACCCCAAATGGAGTCTATGTGCGAAAGAAAGGGTTTTTAAGTCAATTCTTAGGCCTTTTATGGCCCGGACGGCGAACGGCGGACGGACATTTCAAATTTGGATTCTACGTACCTTGAAACGTAAAGTGACAAAGTTTGAGGGGGGGTTATAAAAATTTTTTGCTACACGATCACATAGGCTTATTATTGGAAATAATAAACCAAAAGGGGCACCATCATGGACTCCACTGGCAACTCGGAGGGGAAAAAAATGAGGGGTACAGTGATGACCACTGTTTAGCCCCCAAAGTGGATTAAAAAAACCCAAAAATAAAATAATACAACTAAGACTAGATGTAAGATAGGGAAATAACTATATACATGCTATTATATACAATCAGCAAAGTGAAATAAAACTACGACTAGATGTATATAAATATATCACAGATCAGATATCACAGTTCGTAGTAGAGCTCAGCGGCTCTCAGGTACAACAACAGGGATCGAACCTTGTCTGGTCCGGATAAAACGTCAACCCACTGAGGGGGCTGATGCTGGACTCGGAGGTCCACAAGGGCTGGGCAGTCCTCCAGAAAGTGGCGGATGGACAGATCACCCCCACTCCTCCCACACACAACATCTCGAGCTTCTGCACTAAGCAGGTGTCTATGAGTAAGACGGGTATGGCCAGTGGCAACCCGGTTGACCACTATTCGATCCCTCCTTGGAAGTTTTGAAGGACACCACGCAGACCAGTGACCCCACCCTTCCATTGCTCATGCCAGATGGAATTGGCTTTACGCATGTAGGAGATTTGATCCTCTTTGAGTATTGGCAAAATATCAATGGAGTTATCACCAATGACTCTCTTTGCAAGGGCATCTGCACACTCATTGCCATGAATAACCACATGGCTGGGACCCACATAAAAGTTATGGTTGAGCCCAATGTCGTGGCTTGGTGTAGTGGTAAGTCTTTCAAAAGTGGTAAGTCTCATGGTTCAAAAGTTCGAGCATGGATTTCCGAGTTAAATAAAAATGGTGAAATGTTTACTTTTGATGGGAAGACGGTCCTTTATTCGTGGAACACATTGACCGCAGTTTTCTTTCGCCCATAGTTACATTTTAGTAACATTCCGCTCATTCGTATCTACATTATTTTTAGCGTGTTTTCATTAAAGAAAGGAAAAATGAGCTATTGGGTTCACTTTGTTCGTTGATGTATGTATGTATCTTATGGTTGAGCCCAATGTCGTGGCTTGGTGTACACCAAGCCATAAAACAATTAAAACCGTAAATACTTTACAACAGAGAGCTTTTAGAATAAATTTAAATTTAAATTCTGTTTTAACGAATTTCCAGTGAAAATTAGAAAATTTGAGGGTTCTCAATTTCTGAGGCATAATTGAACCAGTTTCATAGCGATCGGTCCAAGTTATCTCCTAAATAATGTCTTGAGGACGATTTCGGATGAAATGTTGTTTATTTTCAGGAATGATAAACCAAAATAAGTTTGCAAATCGCTCCAAAATATTGGTCACTGAAAGATCGAAAATTGTCTTCTGGTAAACCCATTTCGGAACATACTCGTAGTTATAGATCGTTGAATCTGAAGAAAAAAAAATGAGTTTGTTTATTTATATTTCATGAAAAACGTGGAATTTGAATTGAAATATAAAATCCAATTTTCCCCGAAACACCAAGCATCTCAGCATGGGCGAGGTCAAAGGGTGTGCAATGTGCTTTTTGTGCACAAAGTGCTCCAATTTTATAGAATATGCTAAAATAAATAGCCAAAAACTACCTAAATGGATAAGAATTTCATTGTAATATTATTATATGAATTATAACTAATCTTTTATGGCAGGCTATTATTCTGAAATATAGTGTCTTTATATCTAAATATTTAGAAATTACTTCACATAAAACAAATAACGTCCTTCTCCCCCTTTTTATTTGACGTATGCAACTTCTTGATCAAGTACTTTATTTAAATTGTACAATACATATTTAATTATAAAAATTCCATAGAATCAAAACGTCAAATATACGTATATTCTTAATTCCACATTATTTTCGCAATCATATTTTTTACACAATTTGAAAAAAATGTGTTTACAAATATTGATGATTGTACAATGAGTCCGAATGATTTTATAATAGATGAAAAAACAAAGTAGGTACCTATCTAATTAAGTAGAATTATTGATTTATCCAAAATTAACAGTGTTAGGTTCCCAAGAATTGGACAAGGTCAGACCTCAATGTCTTTCAAGCGTGAGGGTTACTGTCGTATGTAGTCTCTTCCGGGATTCCGCGCAAACAAAAGTTTTGAGAGCGTTGGTTTTGTCGATCATTGTCCATCACAAGTGTGATCCGCTCATTTAGGCCCTCAAAACAAGCCTTGGCAGTCTTATCAACCAAGACTGATAAGCTGGATTTCAACTGCTCTTCGAAAGTGGTTAGAAGAACCTCATGTTCAGCACCAACAAGTGAGGAGGACAAATTATTCATCAATTCTGACACAGTATGTGAAATATCGATTTTAGAGATGATGGAGTCAGGTTTAGGGAAGAATTGCGACGCATTCTGCTTCAACGAGACATTCTTACCTCGATAGTTGGACCCTCTCGCCTTAGTGACAAAGCTATCACCTGTCATGACGGAAATCCGATTGAATCAACGAAAATTCGGAAGAGCCTTGTCAATTTGGAGACACTACGATCCCGTGAACGAAATACAGAAAAAAAACTTTGTTAGAATTTAATGACACAGGAAATTAGTACGTTACTTCAAAAATTCGCTCATGGGGTCATGCTGCCTGGACTTTTATTTGACGCATGCGTCTTCTGGATCAAGGACGCTATTTAAATAGGTACTACACGTATTAATTATAAAAATATATAAATTAAAATTATAATTAAATTATAAAAATTTATCTAAATTCCATAGAATAAAAACGTCAAATATACGTATATTCTTAAATCCACATCAATTTCGCAATCATATTTTTTATTGTACAATGAGTCCGAATGATTTTATGCAATAGATGAAAAAACAAAGTAGGTACCTATCTAATTAAGTAGAATTATTGATTTATCCAAAATTATCAAGGTTCCCACGATGTCATTCAAGCTACGTTTAAACACGAAAAGTGGTTAATTGTCTCTGTTATCCTTTCATGCATCTTTTGCACATTGTCCCAAAGCAATAGGAAACTCAAATGCGGGTACGATAAGGCAAGGCACCACCCAAGGCAAACATGATTTGTTACTACGTATATCATGTGCATGACTCAGCCTCCGAGTTAAATGACTAAAAGCAATCACTATTTCTCTTTTATTAGTTTAAGGATAAGAGTCATAAATTAAGGTTAATATTCTTGGAAACGGCAAATGATAATCTAATCAACATGAATGTTTCGTACTGAAACACAAGTTGGGCGGGGGTTTTCTGCTATATCCCCGCATTTTTCCGTTAATTCTTGTGACAGTTCCCGCGAGATCCAAGGGAATGCGCTGCCGTCGCTCCGTTGTTTCCCAACGGGCGTCGGGCGCTTCTTCCCGTGTTTTCGAAAGCCCGCGTTTGGTGATGGATGGGTGATCCTAGAACTGGAAAACCTATCTTCTCCGAACGTAGCTTATATGCTATTAGTACGAGTTGTATCTCTTATGGTACTGTCACTCCCCTCTCTATCTATGAGTGTGAATTTAGGCCAACATTGCACCACGGAGCGCCTAAGTTCATTACATTCTCTACTATTCATTCATTCTTACCTGCATGTCCAACTAATCTGTATTTTCACTAGGGGATTGGCTACTTGATGTCATGTATTTTTGAGATGCGAGCTTGCGAGCATCCAGACCACCAAACTATACACATCATTCTGACCTACACTTCCAACTAATCTGAATCTTTACTAAGGGATTGAAACTATGCACAGCATTCTGATCTATTTTACTACATCAATCCGATCAATCCCCATTCTATAGTATAGAAAATAGTTTGTAAATGCGGGGATATAGCAGAAAAGACCCCACAAGTTTATTTCGTTTCCTCATTACTAAGGATAAAGAATTCTTGTGGTCATGCAGAAGATCGAAAAATATTGAGTCCTCCAAAGTCAAAAATTTCAGAGGAATTTTGGTTTCATGTTTGACGACAGCCTTTGGTAAATCAGGCTGGCCCCAGTTAATCTTTGCCCATACAAAGCTACTCCGATTTGATTACTTTTTGAAGGATTGTGCGGATTATTAAGTCTAATTTAGACGTTCTTTAGACTAGGACACTACTTGATTTATCTTATTATACAAAAAATAATCCTGGCCCTATTAGGAATGAATAATAAAACACGGTTACCTCTATATTTAAGAAAAGAACTCTCTATAAAAGTCGAACAAAATGTCCCCTGTATTATATGCAACATGGGGCGCAGGAGACTGTACGACATGTGGTATGTGGGTGTCCTAAATTAGCGGTGTATAGAGTAAAACCCACAACTACAGGTTGTAGGTAGGTACCTAATTTACTACTTGTAAATAAAACTTCTTATTCAACTTCCAGCACTTGGTTTTGTTGTCTAGTGTACGGACATGACCGTCATAAATTGTTTTCAAGTTGTTGTCCATGATTTATTAGTAAACATTCAGTGAAGGAATGGTAATTTGCTTTGTGCGAATTGAGTCGAGTCAGGATGTATCCCACCATTATCGATGCGACGGTGGCACTACTACCTACCGTTAATCGAAAACGCAACTTATTGGGTCTACTTCCTATTTGGATAAGTCATTGTTTTAAGGAAGTCGTCCAGCCATTTCGACCATCGACATCAACGAATTAATTATATAATTAAATTATATGTAAGGCGGAGTGCTCCATGTTATCTCTGGCCCATTCAAACGAGGATGTTACCACTTATGTATTTACATTAGCCGTAGGTACTTGAATAGTCAACTACCACTTGACGATTGCTAACTATGATGTACAGCGTACTATTCGCTTCAATATTATAACATGGAACCCGTTTCGGCCATGACCTAAGTGCCAAAAAAACGTTACGAAATAGCGATAAAAATGTGCAGTGCATAAAAGCTGTACGGAAGATTTCTAATGTAAGTACCACACATACAAACTATAGTTGTTAGCTAAATGTTACTGCGCTGCTTTTTGTCCCAATATATATAAACAATTAAAATGACAACCGTTTCTCTGATTTTGTTGGTTTTTGTTTGGTAACTAGCGGTGAGGATTTAACCATATTGTAATCCAAGAAGGTAGATAGGAAAATTCAAAAATATCTTCATAGTGCTTACCTGAGGCCTGAGATGGTCTACGGGTCCTCCAGGGCCAGCCAAAACCTAGAATGTGAAACGAACCATATGGAGAACGTCATGACAGTACCAAGAATTGATTGATTAAATATGAAATTATTAATGAACAAAATTAAATACTAGCTAATCATGATCAGTTTTGGCTTAGATCCAAACCGATTAAAAACGTCTTTCATGTGGATGTGACACACCAGCTTTTTTGAATTTGAACAAATTTATCGTGATCAAATAGACAAATTGGACCATATTAATAAAATACTAGGGGGCAGTACAATATGAGAGATTCAATCGGAATATGTGCGTATCACGGCGGGCTAGTATGTTTGCATGTACCTACATAGCACATGCGCAGACGCTACCGTTGATTCGAAGACAGTGTAATTCTGAATTTTTAGGTTCCATTCATAATTCACTCGGAACCGGTATTTTAGATTTAATTATTCATGGTATGTTCATGCAAATTGTCTGCCATAATTCAGAATGAAAAGCAGTGATTTTTTCAAAAAAGTTTGGACAATGAAGAATTATTGCAACATGGAACATAGAAGCTATGTGCCACACCCAACTTGGCAGATTTCTTTTTAAAAAATTATTAAATCTTATGGCATCTCTCTTAACATTTATTAAATCTTATGGCAGTTAGCACGGCCGTTCTATCTGGCTGATTTCCTTCATTTTCTCTTTGTAGTGAAAGGTATTTGTGCCTAGATTTGTCATCAAGCATTAAAAATCAGATAACAAATTTTTATAGCTTTGTCCTTTGATATCTCAGGTTCTGATTTGAGATACGTTGTTCGTTTTGGTCTAAGAACATTCAGTGAATTATGCCCTTTCATTTGGTTGAGTTTTAACTTAATTGGTTGAGTTTGAAAGGATTCATGCGCGGAAAACCTATTTGTTTAAATTGCGAAAGTGTGTCATAAAACTTGTTGGATCAAGAAACGAAGGGTGGCCCCCTAAGTTTGAAGAGAGAGATTTGCGCGACCTTCTCCACCCACCTCTTACTTCCAAGGTGCGGGCGGTTCCTGTCTTTGCCTGCGCTCCTGCCGCCACCTCCGGCCCGTCAGGCCGCAATGGGGGGCTCTGTCAGAATAAATTTCGCCACGGAGGTTGGCAGTATAAATCTCGCCAAGGAGGTGGGCAGTATAAATCTCGCCAAGGAGGTGGGCAGTATAAATCTGCCAAGGAGGTGGGCAGTATAAATCTATTTTTTTCATTAGCAAGAAACTGTAGCAGTAATGCGCTTCCCGAAATATCAGCGCCTCTGCAGTTAATTTCAATCCTGATTCCAGATTCATAAGGCACCATGTAGGACGTATCCCATCATACAGTTTCTAGAATATGATCGAAGTCAGGTTAAAATTGAGGATGCGATGGTTGTTTCTGCGCTTGTGAGGCGAGATTTGATCTGAATGGGGAAAGATCCGAAGAAAACTGTATAGCAAGTAGATATACAGACTTGTTGTCTTTAAACTGAATGTTCTATCAAAATCAGATGATAATTTAGATCGTCAATCCAGGAATTCAATGTATTGGGGATGAGCAGTGATTAGCAATTGCAATCTATGAGGCATGAGCACAGATTAGTAATTGTTTTACTATGATGGAGTGTACAGAGACCACAAGGCTGTGGATTTTGTTCACAAAAATTCTGGAGATTTCATCAAAATCGGATGACGTTCGACAAAGTTAGGCACCTTACAGTAATCAGTAGTAACTGAGACTTATGAGTAAAGAGACCAAAAGAGCAAAATGCGATCGGAAGTTTTGATTTAGAGTAGGGAGGTAGTAACAAAGTAATCGCAAGATTTTTGATAGCAAATAAAAGTGCATAATATTTCTTATGCTGTTTTTATTTTTTAATTTGCTTGGTTTTGAAATTTGTTTAGTTTTGATATCGATCGTGGAAGGGGGGGGGGGGGGGAGTCAAATATCGATTTCCGTTTCTATAATGTGATTTTCTTATTCAAAAATTTGTGTTAGGTGATGACTCGTGTAGATATCATTCAACTTGATTATTTTGCGCTTATCATTTACTGTAGTGGCTTATGAAATCTTTTCTGCTATGCATTGTAATTAAGATTCTTGACAATAAAAATGAACAAATAACCTCGTGAATAAATAGTCTCAATAATAAAAGTTTAAAAAAATGAATCAATATACTTCAGGGATGGAACCATCGTCGATCGGGATGCCATTTGAATGATGGATCCGTTTTTCACAACAATACTTCTTTCCAGCATCACAGCTTCCCTGTAAGTAAATTCAAAATATTAAAACATAAAAGAAAGCCTTTTTTGCAGACTGTTAGTCTACATTTATCTTACGTAGAATTTTGATAAGAACTGGTGGAGAACAACTATCAAGATACATATGTAAAATTAACAATAAACTATTTCAAAAGTAGAGCAATATGTTGTCGTGTTATTATAATCATCATTATTTTTAATTTATTCATTTTTTTTTAATCCGTGGGTAAGAAGGTAGTTTATGCAACTAATTACATTCAGTTAATTTACTATCATCATCAATACCTATTTTTAAATCAAGTAAGTGGTTATCATTACGTAGGTAATTAATAACATTTAGTAGAATTCAACAGTGTGATTTTTTCTTTTTGGGGCATGGCAATCTTTCTTGGTAATTTATTACCGTAGTGCGATTGATTAAAGTCCTCGAGGGAGGGGAGGAGAGGCACCAAGGTGGGCTGGGTCCAGGCTAGGTCAACACACCCTAGCTGAGTCGCTTCTTTAGGATAGGTATTAGAACATTGTGTTATTCGGTTTTTCCCCCCATTATAGCTATAACTTGTTTCTATTTTTTGACATTTAAAAATAAAAAAAGTAAAAAAATCATTTCTGCCTCAAATGGTAGCTACCTAGGTATAGGTATGTAGAAAATGCACCCGGAAAGAAATTTCGGGATAACCGCCCATTTAGTCTGAGCAGTCAAACGTGTACGGGACATTAAAAAAGTTATGAACGAAATTATGCTGGAAAATGTACCTACTTGAATTTCATTAAAATTCGTTAAAACCCCGATAAATAACGCAAATAAGGTAAAATCCAAAGTCTAATTTGAATAGCAGAACATAATTTAGAATGAGTTTTAGCGGATTTTCGTAGAAAATATTTCATTCCAGACGATAACTCTCCTTAGAATTGAGATAAAAATACCGTTCTTGCTCCGAAAATTCAAGCATTCCAAACGAAAGGATGATTCCGTTGGCCAACAATTTTTGAGCTCATTAAATTGGTCAAATTTAGAAAAATGTACTAAAAAAATCTCTAAAAATTGCTAAAAACGGCCAAAAATTGTTAAATTTATATTTTTAGCAGAATTTTTGTCATAACTAAATTGTCAACGATTAACTAGGACAATTAAAAATTTTGCCCGAAATTAAGCTGGAAAACGTACTTAAATTTCATTAATATTTGCTAAAAAATGTATAAAAACTGCAAAACATATAAGATCTCCTTTGAATTGCCAAATTTTATTTAGCATGAGTTTTTTTACAAAAAAATTCGGTTTTTAACGTTTTTTTCTATTGAAATTGCTCAAATTTCAATACAATTTAACATATTATAATACGATAGATAGTTTATGAAATTTCGCTCAAACGTTCATGCTGCATGACTGGAACTTTTTTTGTTTTAAAATTGGTTAAATTATTATTTATTTATTAATACCGGTATAGCCCAATACAACAGTGGGCTAGCCATTAACCATTTGGGTTTCATTTTTGGGGTTAACCATTTCTTTTCACTTAAGGTTCTGAGTTTTTTTTTTTTTAATAACAATCCAGCTATTTATTTATAGATACTCGTATTAGGTATTATAGTTATTAGGTAGGTATAAGATGTCCTTGTCTAGTCAGTAAGACATTTTCTTTGTATTGTCCGTTGCATATTCAGCCCTAAAGATGAGAAATACATTTCTCGAAACGTTGGCCTAAACTAATTGAGGAGCTGACATGGAAAACCAGTTAAGTCCAAAAATCGAAATAACATTTTTTTCGTCGAAGTGCAAGTGAACAGTCACGCCAACGGCCTCAGGTCCTCCCGTCCTTGCTAGATCGCACCCTGAATAAATGTGTGACCTTTGCATGGAGAAGAGATTATGTCCAAAAAAATCTGATAAGAGTTCAGAGGGAGTTCCTATGAAATTTGATTTTTGGACTTAACTACTTTTCCATGTCAGCTCCTCAATTATTTCAGTGACCGATTCTCACGATCCAGAACAAGGTATTTACTGCCACGGTCGAGAACTTCCCCAACAGTGTCGATGTAACTTACAAATGAGATTCCAGGGCTCTTGCAGTTGAAAGAGTGAGTGCACTTGCACTTGTCAAACTTGGTAGGGTCGTTGTCTTCGTGGTTTATGAGTCCAGGTTTCGTGGGGTTGATTGGAGGCGGCGGCCTGACGAATGGCGGAGTGGGTCCTGGGTATCTTCCACCTTCATTAGGGAAGCGGTCGTACGGCCTAACACAAAGAAAAACTTCCCTATACAAAACTTGCTACTTTTTGTACAACTCATCTTAAATTTAGATAAGATATTGATTAATTATTTTAATAATACAATGTTCCAATCATAATATAGCATTTCTAAATTGAATTAACGGTTTTTCACATCAAATAAACGGTTTTCCATATCAAATTAACGGTTTTCCATTTCAAATTAACTTGGTTATGGACTGTTGCCTTGTCCTTAGTAGATTGGGTTGGTTGAGGGTAGAGAATTTACAGGCTTCTCTGATAATGTGGTTTAATGCTATATGCTGAGCGCTTTCGCCAAATATATGGCCTCTTCAGAGCTTATTATTTGATTGATGATCTGTATAATGTTTAAGTAAAAGTTGGGATGCCTCCTTGAACATCTTAGTCATGACCAGTTATGTTTGGTGATGTTACTAGGGTCAATTTTGTGCTAAAATCGAGGGAAATGCAATTTTTATGTGGAGAGACACACATAGTCTGAAACTTGAACCTCTTGGTCTTGACCAGTTATGTTTGGTATTGTTATTAGGGTCAATTTTGTGCTTAAATTGAGCAATATGCAATTTTTATGGGGAGAGATACACATTGTCTGAACGGATAAACTTTAATTTAATTGATGTGTATCTCTACCCATAAAAATAGCATATTGCTCAATTTAAGCACACACACACACACACACATTAACTATACACATTAATTAAATTAAAGTTTATCAGTTCAGCCAATGTGTATCTCTCCCCATAAAAATTGCATATTGCTCAATTTAAGCACAAAATTGACCCTATTAACAATGCCAAACATAACTGGTTCAAGTTTCAGACTATGTGTGTCTCTCCACATAAAAATTGCATTTCCCTCGATTTTAGCACAAAATTGACCCTAGTAACATCACCAAACATAACTGGTCATGACTAAGATGTTCAAGGAGGCATCCCAACTTTTACTTATACATTATACAGATCATCAATCAAATAATAAGCTCTGAAGAGGCCATATATTTGGCGAAAGCGCTCAGCATATAGCATTAAACCACATTATCAGAGAAGCCTGTAAATTCTCTACCCTCAACCAACCCAAACTACATTCAAATTAACGGTTTTCCATTGCAAATTAACGGTTTTGTGGGCCGAATTTAAAATTCACCATCTATCCACGTTATTTCATCAATGTCAGTATGTTCGCTTGAATCGTTGAAGATGATGGCGAAGGTCGGTAACCCTCTCCATCGCCTTACAACACTAACATCACTGTCACTCTATCTCAAATAATGTATTATGTAAACTTGTGAAGCTACGGTGCGGACAGAAAAAGAACTAAACGAAAGGAAAGCGGTAGCTGCAAATGAAAAGCATGACAACGATTGCATTAGAAAGATATTCAAAGATTGCATTTGGAAGGTTTTGACAGCGCAACGATTTGCATAAAGAAGGATTAATGATTCGCAACATTTACTCTCTTTTCTAATCACTGCAATACGTATTTTTATGTTTAGATAGCAAAACCGTTTTATAGCCATTAATTTGAAATGGAAAAGAGATAATTTGGAATGGAAAACCGTTAATTTAATTTGGAAAGCCGTTCAATCAGTTTGAAAATTCTATAAAGGCACAAGTCAACTACAACAAGTCTTCCACCAATAGGTAACATTATTGTTTGTTACTGCTGATGGCCTAACCGTCGAATGCTTTCCTGGAGTCGAGTGGTTGTGACATATTAGAGAATGCCTAGTAGATCCGTAAAACACAATACGTCGTGCGGTATCGACAATCCGGCGCCGTAACCAATAATTAAATAAATAAATAATAAATAAATAAAAAACTCTGACGCAATGAGTTACGGAGACGCATCCTTCCGACAGATATACGTTAACGGATCGCAATCCGGAAAAAACGTAATCGCCTAAAATAAACTCCTTTCATGGACTCAAATAACCTCCTAGGGATAATTTCCTTCTTCCATGCATTTAGTGTTACAACTAGATCCGTTAAGGACTTGACGTGATTTTAAGGTGCAGTAATGTTTGTCGTTACCATACGCCGTATTGAGACCGACGGATCTCTAGGAATTCTCTATTTAATGCATCTTCCTACACCCTGAAGCGTCGGCTGGCTGAGGTTTTCTATCCGTGATTTGTTGCTTCCTATATTCTTCCTTGTCTTATTGCTTGTTCAATTTGTTCCTTTGTTCATTTGCTACGCTAAGTATATTCAAAGTCAACCATGTTGTAATTTACTAACTCGTTTTGTGTTTTCTTGGGCCGTTATCGATTGGGCCCAAATCCCTCATTAGGTGTAATGTACCTGGAATGTAATCCTCCCTGTCCCTTCAGAATAACTCTTTTGGGCCCCCATCTCACAGAACTCTTTTCGGCCCAAAGTGTTGACACAGGACAGTAAACCCATTCGCAGGAGTTAATCGCGTGAGTCAGCTCGGCAGAACCTTTAGCCCATATGGAAGGTGGATACGGGGAGTCAGGTTGTGTGTAGTTGGAAAATAAATGTTTGCATAGTTTGGAGGAAGAAGCATTAACCCAAAGTTAAGTTTTAACCACGAGCCTAAATGACATTCAGAACTTTTTTTATTCAGTGGACAGCCCAAATCGCTGAACTGCCCTCTACCATCAGCACTGACCTACACGGCCGACTGTGATGAGACGAGGGGCCCAAAAGAAAACTTAGAACGACCCGTGTTTTGACGCTCCATTCATAGGTTTGTTTGCTGAGGCCACCAAACGAGTTTTGCAACCCACTTGAGGTGTTCGCTGTGTTCTCTGATCATCCCTCGGTCACCGCTTGTTCGCAGAGGTTTCCAAACTGGTTTCCAACCCGTTGCAGATTGTCAAATCAGTCAGAACTATTTCTAGCTGACCACTTCCTGACTGTTTGCCCCCTCCATTCCAAACTCACAGCAGCCTATGAAATCATTCGAATTTTAGCCTCTGTTTACGCCACTGTTTCACCTAACACTCAAGATTGATTGATTCATGATCCATCCGTCAGGCTTTTATGGCCAATGGGGTTGTCAGGGTGAGACGGGTATAAGCAGAAAAAATTCTTCTCTGAGTTTCTTTACTGGCAAGCTTTCCACATCAAAATGTCATCTTCAGGCCCCTCCGTTTCTGTCTAGTATTCTCTATCGCTCATCCGCCTCCTCTCCACGGCCAAGTGCATCAGTCTCCGCGGGGGGAGGGGATCTTTAATTTCCATAGGAATTGCTGTTATTCAATTAAATTCTTATTTTTACATTTCTTCTCCATAAATCAGTAAATTTCATGAATCCGCACAACACAAAATTGAGCTTCATCATCTCTGACAAGTCAGAGCTATAACCGCAGCAGAAAATCCTTCATATTTCGACTCAAGTTTCAACATCACACAAGACAACCCAAGAAGTTAATCTCGGGACTGGCAGCGATTCCTATTAAAGATCCCCCGCGGAGACTGATGCACTTGGCCGTGGAGTGGAGGCGGATGAGCGATAGAGGATACTATACAGAAACGGAGGGGCCTGAAGATGACATTTTGATGTGGAAAGCTTGCCAGTAAAGAAACTCAGAGAAGAATTTTTTCTGCTTATATCCGTCTCACCCTGACAACCCCTAACATTCAACTATAAAATGGATGGACTCCAATCACCAACCGGTTTAAAATCAATTTCAAAGTTGGCTAAAGTCGCGCATGCGCATTTCAACAGTCTCCAACGAGTTTGAAATGGTTTGCAAGTCACTGCCAATCGTCTCAGCGAACAAACCTAATTACTCGCACCTCGTCCCCTCCTTGATAAGCCGGATTAGGGTCCATTTGTCTCTGTGTATTGGTTTTTGCCGTTAATTTAAATGAATAAATAAATAAGAAACGTGGGTACCTGTCGAGGCCTCCGGGACGATCATATCCGCCTGGGAGCCTGTCGTTACCGATGACTCCTCCAGGGCGGTTGTAGTAGGCTCCGAGACCCGGGCGAGGCGTGTTGTTGGGTCGCGTGTCGAAGCGGTCGTCGTAGGGGCGGTCGCTCGGTCTCGGTCTGACCAGCGGGGGCAAGTTGGACGGGGGAGGTCTCACCAGCGGGCTGTACGGCTCGTACGGCAGCTCTGGCTCTTCAATCACGCCGTATTTCCCTCTGATCGGATCTCTGAAAATTAAAACCGCTAGAATCAGCTATGGTCCAAACAAAGACCGTGGATAAGATGAAGCTCAGTGTGATTACAATGGACTCTCAACATGGATGCTCCAGGAAGAGATCAGCTCAATATATGTCACATGTTGAGTAGTAGTAGTAGTAGAAGTAGTAAGTTGTTTATTGTATTAAATCAATGATTATTACAAAGAGTTCAGGTCCACATTATCATTAGAAAAATATATAATAGCTAAGAAATAAGTCAAATATCTTCTTCCTAATCTAGTTAACAGGGCATTACAGCTTAATGAAGTACATGCAAAATAAACGAGGTCATCATATGAAATTAATATAAATAATAATAATAATCTGTTATGAATCCATAACATCCACGCTATACCTGTGGTACTCGTACAATATCCACAACAAGCCTATCCTGTTGTACACTATACAATACTAATGCTGTACATATCAGACACCTATTCGGTGAGCGCAATTGATCGAAGTGCTAGTGCACTAGTAACAAAATGAAATAAATTTAAAATTTTCTCCCTATCATCACCAAAATCGAGCAAATTAGCCAGACGATCCTCATCCTCAACCACTGGGAGCCCACAGAAGTATTTCGCAATGAATTTCTTCGGTACGGTTCCAAGATCGGGCAACGTAGACAAAAATGGCAGAGAGTGTCAGCTTCTTTCATATTGCATATATTGCATAAGCTCTCGCTTCAAAACTTTGAGAAGTACCTCTATAATAAACAGTTACGAAAAACTTTGAAGACAGACGCAACTGGCACAACACCCTCTCAATGTCACATGTTGATCAGGCTGGGTTTTCTCGACCACTGAGTTGAATGTAAAATGTTTCGGGTTTCTCGAGGGTTGGTCAATGAAAAGTCTATATTCTAGGCCGACGTTTCGAAATATTTATATTTCATCTTCAGGGCTGATAACAGTGGAGGGGTATATAACAATTAGAATCTTCCTAATGTGGATGTGAGTTTATATAAACAGACAGGATGGAAAATTTGGTTATTGTATATAAGGGTCGTTCTCAAACTAGGGGCAACTTTCGGACACAGAAATTTCAAAAAATAGAAGTCTTCAAAAAAATTTGAAAAAATTCAGGGTGGTTCCTTGGTCAACACTGATTGCAAAAATACATATTACCCAGATCAGCTCTCAAATTTAAGCCTAGTTTTTGGAAAATTTCAAATTCGGTCTCCACGGTAATAGCTGTAGTTGCCATGGTAATTTCATCAGTGTTTTCAACAACAGATAATTATACTAGGAGGTAGGTAATAGCGTAAAAACGGTTTTAATCCAGCAATTTTTTAATTTAACTCTAATTTAAATAATATAAAAACGATCCAAACTTGAACACAAGATCGTACATATGTAGGTAACATTCGTCGTAAAATAGTCAATTACACCTAATTAGACTTTTAGTTTTTATTTGTAACCTTAGGATCACATAGGGGTTCATATTAGCAAAACCTGAACAAAAAACCAACAAAATTAAAAAAACTAATTAACTAAAGAGCGCCCAAGTGGCGTTGCACTATACCAGGCAAATCAGACAAAATGTTGCAAAGTGTTAATGAGATGGTAAGTTCGGTATAAATAGGAAGGTATATAGATACCTATATAAATAACTTTTTCGAATGAATAAGCTTACCTAGTCAACAAAAACTATTTTTACAATGTAGAACGGTACCTAGGTACGTGCTGTTTAATAGCTAACTATGTAAATAAGGTAGGCAAGTTTAACAAAGTAAGTAGGTATTAACGTACGTTTATGAAGGCTGGAATTGAAATTATAAATTCACCAGAATTAACGACATGTTGTGTCAATGGAAAAAGATGGTGACGACGGAAAAATCTCCTTTAAAGTAAATCTAACTAGTAATAAGGTATGGTCCACCATCGTTGGACAAGAACCCAACACCGAAACTAAATCATCAGTCTAGCTATGCTTAAATTGTGTAATTATGTACTAGATTTAAAAGAAGTAGGTAGGTACATTTATGACATCACCCAGGGAGACTCTGAAGCAAAAATATTGACTCTGAAACCTGAGAGTAGAACCAAAATTATACTTGTAGAATAAAGCATTGAAAGGCAAACAACAAGGGGATTTTGAAAGATAATTCTCATTAATTTAATCATTATTTGAAAACATATTCAAATAACACTGAATAAAAGTAATAAACTATTATAATAGATATATAAAATTAAGAAGCAATAGTAAGTAAACTAATACTCTTAACATTCAGTATCTAGTAAAAAAAAAGGTTGGTACTTCAAGAACCAACGTGACTTGAAAATTCGAAAAAAATGAAAAATTCCGAACCTAAGGTAGCGGAAGCATTGTTTCACTTTCAGGAGAGAAAAAATTGTTGGTCTCGAAAACCAAAATTTCCACTTGCATTTTACGTGATAGACCATTCTGAACAACTTGGGTTCTGTGTCTATCTTCTGTCCGCAAATCCTTGTAACAACCTTATTTTCCACAGTTTTCATCCAATTTGGATGAAATTTTAAGGGATTATGTGGGCGTAGACAGGGTGTATGTAGGTGGTCCCCCTATCAGTTTCACCATTCTGTACTCAATACTTCACTTTGCGCATGCGCAAATGTAAATTCTACCAAGCACCATTTTCTCACGCCATAGTCGTTTGATC